>OX453068.1:6893246-8093246 GCA_949699795.1 Spicauda simplicius
CTATTTAGTGCTTTCGGGTATGTAATATAATTACTAAGCAAAGACACAAGATGGAAATTTCGATCTTCGACTCCTCAAACCTGATGATGCAGGGTACTGCAAACCTAAGCCATAGAAGTTAGCTATTTAGTGCTTTCGGGTATGTAATATAATTACTAAGCAAAGACACAAGATAAAAATTTTGACCATCACCTCCTCAACCCTGATGATACAGGGGTGCTTCAAGCCTAAGCCATAGAAGTTAGCTATTTAGTGCTTTCGGGTATGTAATATAATTACTAAGCAAAGACACAAGATGGAAATTTCGATCTTCGACTCCTCAAGCCTGATGATGCAGGGTACTGCAAACCTAAGCCATAGGAGTTGGCCATTTAATGCTTTCAGGTATGTAATATAATTACTAAGCAAAGACACATGATGAAAATTTTGACCATCATCTCCTCAACCCTGATGATGCAGGGGTGTTTCAAGCCTAAGCCATAGAAGTTAGCTATTTAGTGCTTTCGGGTATGTAATATAATTACTAAGCAAAGACACAAAATGAAAATTTCGATCTTCAACTCCTCAAGCCTGATGATGTAGGGTACTGCAAGCCTAAGCCATAGGAGTTGGCCATTTAATGCTTTCGGGTATGTAATATAATTACTAAGCAAAGACACATGATGACAATTTCGACCTTAAGCTCCTCAGTCCTGATGATGCGGGGTACTGCAAGCTCAAGCTATAGAAGTTGGCTCGCAAGTGCTTACGTATAAGTAATAAGAATACTAAGCAAAGACATGGGATATTGTTTTTACCTTCAACTCCTCCCTGATGATGCGGGATAGTGCAAGCCTAAATTATAAAAGGTAGTCACATAATGCTTACGGTTGTTTTTAGTATATATTATGAGTTTAATGACAGCTCATTAAACTGAAATGTGATTAATAAATTAAACTTCAATTCATCAACCCTGATAATCTAAGTACACAACCTACTTAAGCCGTATGAGTTTGGTACTTATTGATTACAATACATTACGACCCGTTCCTGAAAGAACATTATGATGAAACGTGTCACTTTGAATACCTAAATCCTGAAAATGCAGGAGTATTGTTATGTTATTATTAAGAGTTGGATTTAGCTGTAGCTTTTTAAACAGGATGGGTTAGGTTAGGTTGGAACATAAAAGAAAACTTAAAAAATAAGCGAGCAGGGTGCGGCAGCGCCCTGCGAGCGGGTGCGCCCTGTTCGTATGAATTATAAAAGTGTTTTGATTCTGTCTTCTGCTTTACAAAGAACAATTTACGCGCACAAATAGCTCGAAGCACCTCTTAAAAGATCTTATCTTTGACCACATGAAACAAAATATGAACTTAGAATATATGTCGCTGTTCAGTGATATTCCAATTTGCTAATGATTTACTTCAAGTAGATAATAGTGCTTTTTATCCGGAAAAGTCATAATCAATCTTTATATCGATACGTCTTCGTTTAAATGTGGAGGAGTTGGTTGAAAAAGTATATCCCGATATCTATAAGATGAAGAGTTTTTTTGTTTGTTTGTTTGAACGCGCTAATCTCAGGAACTACTGGTTCGAATTTAAAAATTCTTTTTGTATTGAATAGACCATTTATCGAGGAAGGCTTTAGGCTATATAACATCACGCTGCAACTATTAGGAGCGAATTTGCGAGCGAAATTCATCCTTGAGGGATTCCGTTGCGTGCGCTGCGAAAACGGTACAAGATACCAAAAATATATGTATGAAAGAATTATTTCTCTTGAAATGATCTAAAAAAATGTCCGCGACAGTATATGTCTATCTTTTAAGATTAACTCACTAGAACCGTTTTCATGGTAATCAAATTCGGTCGAAATTAGTTAAGAGTTGTATCAACGTAATAATATTAATCTTTGTCCAAACAAATGTGTTGTCGATTAAGAGTATTTAATTGTGAACAAAATTGTCTTTGACATCACTTAATTGCAATGAACATCTTAGAAGATATTGATATCTTAGTGATCTTGCGTCGTTTTATCGTCGTGTAATAATACTTTTTAAACACTATTTGATTTTGTTTTAAGGATATTTTATTTTAGGTTCTAATAATTTTACAATATTTTTTTATATATGAGCTGTATGAGTTAGCTATGTTCTTTTCAAAACTAAATTGTCTAAAATAATAACAGAAAATGAAACGGACAAAGTCGTGGGTAACAGCTATAATTTATAAAGCTGAGGAGGTTGTTTGCAAAAATAAATTATGCCCAAAATAACTATTCCACGCGGACGAAGTCGCGGGCACAGCTAGTAATAATTATATCCAGTCCTAGCTTCAAAGACGAACTATCTAACTGGACGAACTTCGCCTTTACGAATCGACGCTTTGAACGGAGCCGTTGAATTTTGTATGAAATAGCAGATGCAGTTGGTGCTCGAAGATAGATGATATTTCCAACCAGACTCTTACATCTCTGACGTATAAAATATGTAGGAGGTATTTTCACTTCGAATTTATGTCCGCCTAGTACTCGATTTCGAATACGAGACTCCGAATGTGTAATTTATTGGTTTATTTACTTTATTTTTATTTGGGTGTAAATAACATCTACATTATCCCACTGCTGGGCACGGCTCTTCTCCCAGAATGAGAGAGTTTAGGCCATAGTCCACTGCGCTGGCCAAGTGCGAATTGGTGGACTACACACACCTCCGAGAACTTTTTTTTTAAAGATCTCTCGGGTGTGTAAGTTTTCTCGCGATGTTTTCCTTCACCGAAAAGAAGTGATAATTAATTTTTAATACGCACATAATTTTAGAAAAATCATTGGTGCCAGGTTCGAACCCAGGTTCAAACCAAAGTTCAAACCCAAACGGTTTGAACTTTGGTTTGAACCTGGGTTCGAACCTCGGCCATCCGCCATCCGGCTTCAACCGTCAGGCTATCACTGCTCTGCTTCTAAATTCATTGTGTAGATATATGATCAAGAATCGAACCTGGTGTCTATCTAGCAGACCTAAAGTCTAAGCTGAACACCCTTATTTGATAGATACTAGCACAGGCAATCTTATATTTTTTCAATATTTCGATTCTTTATTATTTAATAATGTGGTATCTTTATTGCTCTTTGCTTGTCCGCGGCATTCACAGCGCGTGGAATATTAAATTTCAAAAAATCTGTAATTATTCTATCAATAATACACGTTGTTATGATTGCAAGAAGAACTACAATACATACATACATTAGAACTGTTACAAAGCGAACAAAAAAAAACAAATCAAATATACTTTTCCTAAAGCACAGAGTGTAATAAAATAAATATTAGAACCCTTAAGCATCTCTTCCGTAGAGTTGTAATTTTGCGTATAGAAATGCAATTGTGGAATTATAAATAATATACGATATATATCCATCCATCAGCCCTTTGATGTCCACTGCTGGACGTAGGCCTCCCCTAAATGGCGCCACTCCAACCGGCCCTCTGAATATATAATTTATCAGAAACAAAGTAGGTACTTTTTCTCCATCTTATCTATCTAGCTTCACTTATCTATCAAAAAACCGATTAGTCAAGGAAGGGACGTAAAAGCTTCGCCCTTTCAAATCCATCGAGACGGAACTACAATATTCATTTATTTATAACGTCAATCATTAGTTGTTAAGGATTTCTTTTAAAGGGCAACTCACCTTTTTGGCATACTTATAAAGACCCCAATTTTGAAAAATAAAACATTTTGGAGCAAATGAATCGATAGCCTTATTATAAAATCAAAAAGTATACTGATGAATTATTCAAAATTATGTGTTATCTTTGACATTTAAACTCATGTTTCAACAAACACAGGTATTTCTAAAATGTTCAGTAGGATTGACCCGAGCCCTGTGAAACAGTATACGTAACTTAATGGTTTTTTTTTAATTTCTTATATTCCTACATCAAAAAAACTTTACATTATAGTATTATAATTCTAAAAACTTTAGTTTTCACCTTTAGTATATCATTTCCTTAGCCCTCTTACGCACTCTTACGCGCGGTTAACCGCGCGACTAGCCGCTTTTCCAGTTTAATATAAAACCGCCCCAAATTTTTAACCGCCGCGGTTGAACTACTGCGTTAGAGGGCTTTTTGTTATTTTTAATGATTGACACATGTTGTATCATCTGTCATCGAAACTCCTTATTTTTTTTATAGTGCGAAGTTGTATGTCACGTCCCAAAATTTTTCGACGCCCTTTCCTTATGTTTTAAAATTAATCTAAATAATATAGGTATTAAATCGATACCATGTTAATTAACACTTTATTTCGCGTGTATATAATAATGGACCGTGTTTTAACAAATGACCTATAAAATCGAATGCTCATAGCTAAAGTTATATGTACCTATAATCCAATGTTATTACCAAAATAACAGTTAATAAATACTGTTATATTACATATATTTTTCAGCAAAACATAATGGAAATTATATCCACTGATTAAAATTCTTATTTCATAATTTATATGTTACATTCTTACATTCTTAAGCCATTATAGTTACTTATTTTTAAAAAATTAACACATTTAGTATAAAATTTGTGCACAACTAAAAGAGAGCAGCATAGATATTTTCACAGTGATAATGAAATTCAATTAAATTTAATGCGTAAAAATGTTTTCTATGTCTGGAACGTAGTTTTTAAACAATATTTTTTTGTAAAATAATAGAGGTAGATAGTAAAAAAATGAATACAATAAACTTAACAAAAGACTTACTACGTAAGAAAACATAAACAGCCAGCTCAAATATACCACAAGACATGAACAACTACTCATCTTTATACAAGATAGGTACTTCTCAATAGGTACTTAAACAAGTTGGCAACAAAACTTTAGTTATATATATTACAATGTTATTTATAAAAAAAAACAAAAACGCATCCTATTGCTATACAGCTAAAAACTATTGAACTAATCTGGTTTAAAAACATTGCATGTTAACTTGATATGTAGTAGTAATGTAACTAATATTCGCGTATTAACCCGCATTCGCGAATATTCGCAGGTTTTAGATATTCGCATTCGCAAGAATTGGTACGCATTTTTTGCGAATATTGTATTGCAATAGCAAAAAAGCTCGCCCAATTTATCCAACTTGAAATCGAACTGAAGGTAAAAAAAGTTTGTAAAATCTAGATCCTACACTAAAAACTGAAAAAAACGTGCGCCACTCGGGGACTGCCGCGGTAAAGCTATTGCATAGAGTTTTTTATCAACTTATTAATGGAGTATTTTTTTCATTGATATTAATTCAAGTTTTTTTCTTTGATACTATATAATTTCTCACAAACAGCTGCTTACATATTCGTCCGATTTCCGAGCAGCACGGCTCGATCCGTGCGAGCTTCGTAATGTCGTGCCATATGCGTATACCGTACACGTTAAGCGAACGCTCGGCCGCGCTACATGGTAGGCGGAGTGGGGGGTGTTAGGTTTTTTCGTTACGGATTTTTTTTATTCGGTCGCCGCGCTCACAGCCCGCGATAAAAGTTATGCAATAGCTTAAAACAGCATTCTACTTCAACTAATGATGATTTAAGTAATCCCTACTAATATTATAAATGTGAAAGTAACTCTGTCTGTCTGTCTGTCTGTCTGTCTGTCTGTCTGCTACTTATTCACGCCTAAACAACTGAACCGATCTTTATGAAATTGGGCACACAGATAGTGTTGACCTCGAGAAAGGACATAGGCTGCTTTTTATCGAAAAAAATGGGTTGAAAGCGTTAAAATCGAGCATAAATGTTTGTATGGAAGTTCGTTTTTGACAAAGTCCCATATTGACAAGTCCGTCAAGGAGTACGATAGACTTACTTGAAACCTTATCTAAATAATAAAACATAAAAAAACATTGATTTCGAGTCGACAACATATATCCGTAAAATTCGGATTGTCGCGTATTTTGTTAAATTCAAATGTAAATATGTGTGACATGACAGTAGTGTGACATGACAGTAGTGTGACATGACAGTAGCCATAATGGCCGCCCGGATGTCATTCTAAATTAATTAAAAAATAATACGTATAAATTTGTAACTATCAATTATCATAAAAATAGATGTAATTCAAATTGATTTTAATTTAATTTATGAATTTATGAAATATTTCAATAATAAAAAAGCATCCGTTGACGCGCTGCGGCCGCGCAGCTTGCGGCCTAATGTAAAATCGCTCTTAGAGTACAGGGATTCCCAATTGATAACAGATAGCGCGTCATACTATTAAAGTAAAATAGTTATTCGAATCCAATAATTCAAAGGCGATAAAATGTTTTAACATTGTTTCAAAATAAAATTATCGACTCTATTTGTCACTCCATGTTCATGTTACATAAATAGTTTCTTAACTATTATTGCATAAATAAAGTTATGTTATTGACCACACCCGTACATTTAAAAAAAAAAATATTAAGGACAAAATACAATTGATAGTCTTATAAGCAAAATACTAACATTAATAAGTCGATCAGTATCTAAATAAGATATAACAATTATATCATGAATTATTATTATAAAGAAGCTTTTGCAACTTTTGTGATAAATAATTGAATTTATCAATATTGAAGCATGGTTGATGAACACTTGACTCTAATAACAAACGAGCAACGTCAACATTATTGCTCTTTTTATATTTATGATATGTTAAGTAATAAATAATGTTATAGAAAACATGCATTTAAATAACAACATATTTTAAATTAATTTTAGAATAACAAAGTGTGTCAAAATAAGCCAAAATAGATGATGTTCTTAACTCATAAGTATGTGAATTTCGCATCTGTTATTAAAATCGTGATAGCTGTGTGGTGCCAAGTCGGGCGGATTAGAAACGCGAGGTCTGAGGTTCGAATCCAGTTGTCTTATGTACATTATTATTATTATTATTATTATCTGTAGTTTTCATAAAAACTAATTTTAGTATTATTTTTTTAATAACCACTTCATTTTTAAATATTATTTAGTATCGGAAATGCAAAGCTTTCGCCCGCCTGGGAATCAATGTGTCACAAAGTTTATATGAAATTAATAGAGGTTTAACCTCTGTCAGGTAAAAGTACAAAATAATTTGGATTTACCTTGCCGACAAATTCAAATTTTAATGTAATGAACCACAAACAAGGCTTAATAAAGATAAACTATAAACATACCTGAGCGCCGCTTAAATGTTAGTAGAACCAAAATTAGTTTACCTATCATTGATACTGTCATTAGATTTTTAGTTTTAGTTTGATGCACTAGGAGGCACGGGTAAAACGTTTTTAATAAATTTACTATTAGCGAAAAATATAAGATCTGATATTATCGTAGAATTCCCACTGAGTGGAGATATGCGCGGGAAAAACTTTGCGATACATTGATTTGCTCGCGGGCGTAGCCGCGGGTACAGCTAGTGTAGTTTATATAAACAAAATTACTTAAATCACCATTAAATATACCCATAACGCCAACATATTACGCATAATGACCCAATATCTATTCATCACTGCACGCCTATTGAGGCTCAATGGATCAGACGATGGAATGGTATTATTATCCATTATATAGAATAACCAACCAATCAGTATATTATGTAGTATGTAAATCGAATTAATGGGTTTGAACTCTATGCATGTGTAATATGACGATGTTATACCTAATGGCTTTATATATTTACGATTAACATCACGAAAACCTATCTATAGGTATGTGTTTCGCTCTATATAATCGAACAAATACTAATAAAAATGTATAAAATATTTCCAGAAATGATAAGGTATATATTATCATAAAAAGTTGTATAGAAAAAATAAGTTGAGATGGGAGAAACACATGAATAACGAAAAACGAGTTTTATTGAACAACGCTAGGTGTTAGCTTCAATTCGCATTAAAGTACCAAAAAAGTAATAATTAAAACTACGTTAGGGTTGTCCACCAGCGACTAAAAGAGACTTCCGGGGTTGCGGGCGGGAAGAGTGGGAGCTCGAACCGTCCGGTCAAGTGACCCCGGGAAGGACGGCGGCATGTGTGGTTGCATGTTGCCGTAAAAACTAGAATGTGCGGTGAGCAGTTCACGCCCACCAGAGAAGAGCCCGATGGGGCACACGCTGAGGACACCGGCGGCGGTCAATCGGAGTTCCCGGAGTCCTCTTCGCAGCGTCGAGAACGGCCACCGGGGGGGTTTTAGTGCGGTAAGAATCCCACATAACCCGCGTCGCTCCCACGACGTCGGGTACTTTTTGAAAGTTTCCCCCTCGAAAACAAAAAAAATAAAAGGGTTGTCCACCAATTTGCACTTCTTCAGCGCGGTGGACTACGGCCTAAAACTCTCTCATTCTGAGAGAAGACCCGTGCCCGGCAGTAGGACAATAATGGATTGACGATAAGTCAGGGTTAGAACATATTTCAATGATTATGTAGAATATGTATGATTATTCTCTGATAGCAGGCGCTTTATTTAAAAATTATATAACCAGTATAGGTTACATACTTAGCAGACTGAGTCAATTCAAATAATATGTTACATGTCACAATCCTTCAAGCCATCGGTTGTAGTGCATGCTCTAGAATTGGACACACAAACATATGATTTAACATTTTAAAGGTGGTAGAACCAGTGTAGTTCGACCGGGGAAGTACCACCGCCACACCTATTTCTAGCTTGAAGCAGTTCTTGCGTTTCGATTGAAGGGTGTGGTTGCCGGCACACTTTCACATGAGGCGACCATCATAGTCCTCGGAGTAGCAACGCATCTGTGATTGACTTCAGATGGAACCCATGTTCTGTATGAAGTTGATTACAGATGTCCATGAGCGGCAGTGACCACTTACCATCAGGAGGACTGCATGCTCGTTTGCTACTTCAGTCAAATAAAAAAAATGATCAAAAACCACTTTTTTATAAGATTGAAGTAGCAAACGAGCATGCAGTCCACCTGATGGTAAGTGGTCACTGCCACACATGGACAATTTCATACAGGACATGGGGTACTATCTGAACGTATATCTATACTACGCTACTCCGGAGGACTAAGATGGTCGTCTTATATAAAAGTGTGCCAGCAACCACACCCTTCCATCGAAACGCAAGAACTGCTTCACACTAGATATAGGTGTGGTGGTGATACTTCCCCGGGCGTACTACACTGGTTCTACCACCTATAAAACTTCCTTCTTTACCACAATTTGCCTCCTTCTGACGAAGTCGAACAAAAAATACTCTATGCAATTACACTTTTCTATTTTATATTATGAAGCATGTAGCCTGTTACAAATAAACATCAATCCCGTACCAAATCAACGCCACTCAGCCGCCGGAACTAATGAAACTTATCCAAGAGCCACGAAATATTCAGTTCAAGCGTCCATAGTGCTGCTAACATCAGCGTTGTGCATGTAAAACAGATGTAGGTACGTACATATATCTGATATTAAGGCCATGAAATTTCACGATAAATCGTGGAGTTGCAGAAATTCGCTCAAAATTTAAAATTATGCTTAAAGCGATTGTTTGTTTTTCTGTAGCACACGAGCATAAAGTCCACCTGATGGAAAGTGACTACTGCCGCCAATGGACATCTGTAAAATTATAGAAAGGGTTTTATCTTAAATCAATCAAAGATATGTTGCTACTCCCGACTAAGATTGTCGCCTCATATGAAAATGAGCCGGCAACCAGTAACTTCTATTTAAACGCAAAAACGGCTTCAATCTATCAATAGGTCCCGAGGGCGTAGTGTCACCTCATATGAATTAAGACGACAAACATACCCTTTCTCATAAACGCAAGAACTGCTTCACGCTAAAAATAGAACCCGAAAGTCCCGAAAGTCCCGAGTCCGAAAGTCCCGAGGGCGTAGTGTCACCTCATATGAATTAAGACGACAAACATACCCTTTCTCATAAACGCAAGAACTGCTTCACGCTAAAAATAGAACCCGAAAGCTGAGATGATCGCCTCATTTGAAAGTGGCTCACTCTCTGACTTCCACACGTTTCCATCATAACGCAAGAAGTGGCGTCAAGCTAGAAATCCATCTCTTAACAATATGTTTCGTGTAATATTTCGTGGCCCTCTGGTTACAGTGGAAGGAACGTGCCGCCCGCCCACATGCAAAATCCCACATCCAGTTTGAAACACTTCCACTAAGTTACAGAGTGCATGTAACTACGTTCAATCGATAAGAGCCAGTCACTTACCAGCTTTGGCAAGTAAAACTATTCGTCTTATGTTAAATGAGCAATTCGCATATGTAATGTATACAAGATGACACTCCGTTCTGTGACCTTAGTACAAATTTATTATGTTTGCTGATAACAATATTTGCTTAACTTTTCGTCTTTTAATGCAAAGTGTATCCGAAAACGAAAAGGTAAACAAGCAATGCAAAACGCGTAAAAATAAAATTATAATAAGTAGTGAAGTGCCAGATGTATCCGCAGATATCCGAGGCAGGTCTAATATTTGTATCCGTATCTGTTACTTTTTTGGGGGAATCTCGAACGGATATTTTATACTTATCATTAAACTAATTAATTTATTACGTGTACAATTTACTTTAAGTTATTAAATTACAATACGTAAGCTGTGATTGTTTTGAGCAAAATATAATAAACTCTATTAAGAGTATAGGTCGAAACATGTCAAAGCTACTGTCACTTCAAGGACACGTGCATCAAATAAGTAAATTTGTAAGAAAGCTTACACCCATATCCGTATTCGCGCATCTTTACAGAAATAATCCGCATTCGTATCCCCACGGATCTATTATTTTAAAGATCCGGCACATCACTAGTACTAAGAGCATTGTTCTTAATTTAAGGAAAACAGTAAAGTTTAAAAAGTATAACAGGAAATAGTACAACAGGATAACACCTTAATATTTCCTTTCCTTATAAAATGAATATATTTTTTTAAAACGCTAACTTGTTCCAAAAAATATATGTAATTTTATTTCATTACACTTAGACACAAGTGGAACTAATAAAATTCCCCGTGTCTGCCTCACAATACATTTCCAACCAAAAATAAATTTATTTTTAGAATTATATAATGGAATATTCTATAAACAAGGACGAATAAAAACAGGTCGTTAATCATTTAAATTACATAAACATCTAACAAGCTTACTGAGTTTGCTTCCAAAAAATACATTTGAAATCGTTTTATGTGATGTACACAAGAAACCAATGTTTACATCAAAAATGAATCTGACCTGAAGTAAACCGATAAAAACAAATCCTAAATAATATATAAAAAGACTAAAACGTAATATGGGTTTAATGATGAACCTAAGAGGAAAAAGTCTCAAGGATAAATTATGGAACATTGTAGAATAACTTTTTGCAATAGGTTTTATTTTTGAAGGATTGATTAATCTATTTTTCAACCAAACAAAAAACTGTTTTTGATTAGCATGTATCAGTCAAAAATATATCCAACTAGCTTTTTCCTGTGGCTTCGACTGCATTGCTTGTTTCCTCCAGGAACAAGTTTCAGGTTTATTTCGAGGTCAACTTTAAGCTTAAGTCCCAATTATTATATTTGCAAAACTTTTGTATATTTATTATTTTTGTCTGTAATACGTATGAATAGTTAGATAGAATAGTTTAGATATGTCCAAAAACTTATCACTTTATCATTTACTACTTATAGAGCTCTACTAGAAAAACATTCATTTTAGATATTAGGTACACCATTATCATATAATGCTAAATATATTTGCGATGATGCATTATTAACACCAATTAAAGCCCAACGCAATCAAATGATCAGATCGTTGCCGAAAAGTTAAGCGAATTTTTTACCATCACATCAATGTAATAATTCATGAATATACGTTATTAAATTTTAAGAGTTTTAATAGTAACACCCATACAAAAGTAAAAAACGTAAATAAAAACTTTTTAACAAAAAATATCTACCGACTTCCATGTCACAAAAAAGTAAAAAATAATTTAAATATATTTTGGTCTAGAACATACTCAGTACTTAGTACATAGTCCTGAAGTCGGTGCTCGACATATTTCGCTGGACGACGGTAACTACGTCCTATATGAGCACCGACTTCAGAACTATGTACTAAGTACTGAGTATGTTCTAGACCAAAATATATTTAAATTATTTTTTACTTTTTTGTGACATGGAAGTCGGTAAATATTTTTTGTTAAAAAGTTTTTATTTTACACTTTTTAGTGACTATATTTTTATGTTTGTATTTAAATAAAGCCTCTAAGTTTGCTTTGTGCATCTACATATTCACAAAAATTAAACATAAAACACTTTTACAATTCATACAAACAGGGCGCCCCCTCTGGAAGTACCCCTCCATCATCAGGGTTGAGGAGTTGAAGGTCAAATTTTTCATCTTATATTGTTGCTTAGTAATCTTATAACATATACGTTAGTACCAGGTGGCTAACTTCTATGGCTCAGGCTTGCAGTACCCTGCATCATCAGGGTTTAGGAGTTGAAGGTCAAAATTTTAATTTTGTGCCTCTGTTTGGTATTATTTTTACATACCCGTAAGCACCAAATTGCCAACTCCTATGGTTTAGAATTGAAGTACCCCTTCATCATCAGGGTCGAGGAGTTGAAGGTCAAAATTTTAATTTTGTGCCTCTGCTTAGTATTATTTTTACATAACCGTAAGCACCAAATTGCCAACTCCTATGGTTTAGGATTGAAGTACCCCTTCATCATCAGGGTTGAGGAGTTGAAGGTCAAATTTTTGATTTTATATTTTTGCTTAGTATTTTCTTTACATAACCGTAAGCACCAAATTGCCAACTTCTATGGTTTAGGATTGAAGTACCCCTCCATCATCAGGGTTGAGGAGTTGAAGGTCAAATTTTTCATCTTATGTTTTTGCTCAGTAATCTTATAACATATACGTAAGCACCAAATGGCTTATTCCTATGGTTTTGGCTTTAAGTACCCCTGCATCATCAGGGTTGAGGAGTTGAAGGTCAAATTTTTGTCCCATGAATTTGCTTAACAATTTCATTATATATTCGCAAACATCAAACGACCAACTTTTATAGTTCAGGCTAGCAGTACCCCTGCATCATCAGGATTGAAGAGTTGAAGGTCAAATTTTTCATAGTAAATACCTACATAGTAATTTTATTCTATATTTTACTCAATTGGACTTCTCCAGCTAAGGTTCGGCCGACTATCACTAATTTTATTATTTTGCTCCAAAAAGTTGAAGATCCTATGATTAGAACCTTATCAAACTCTTATCAGACTACCCCTGGAGTACATCCTTTCTAATAAAAAAAGAATCATCAAAATCGGTTGGCGGGATATTGAGTTATTCATACATTTATCGCGTACATTGAAAATGCAAATTTAAGACTTATGCGTTTTTCTTATGGATGCCCTAGTCAAAAAAATACTAAAAAAAAATGGGACCCTATGACACGCACTACCTTTCAAATAAAAAAAAAAATCATCTAAATCGGTTCACCCAGTCCGGAGAAATGAGGTAACAAATATAAAAAAAAAATAAAAAAAAAAAATACAGACGAATTGATAACCTCCTCCTTTTTGGAAGTCGGTTAAAAATATATAAAACCACACAGGATTACGAGTCTAGTCATCTCAAAACATCTGCGTCTTAGTTAATTCAAAATTCAAAATTAGGTACTAACAACTAGATTTCTGTTTTAAGAAGGTGTAAACCATATTCGTCTCGTCTCGTCCTAGTGCTAATAAACAGTTTCTTCCTACAAATAAGGAAAATGTTTATCTGTCTAAAATATGAATTTATGTTTTTCCGCTATACTGATTCAATGCAGTTTAATGCAGTAAGGTGCATTTTAAGTGTGAACCAGAAGTTTTGTTCGAGAATTCTCGAGATTTTTTTCTTTAGTCGAGATGGAAAACGACTCCTGAGAAATCCATTCCTTACGCTTAGAAAAATACGCTTACAACTTTTTTAGAGTATTAAGTAAGCTTCGACGAAGCCTGCGAGTTTTTTTTTTTTTGTATCGGGACTACCCTACTATCTACTCTTTTATATTAATAAGCGTTATTTTTTTTCCCTGTGGAAGTGTGTGGTTGCCGACTATATTAAACTATGCGGTGACCATCTTAGTCTCCGGGAATAGCAACAAATCTGTTTGATATCAGTTAGAACCCTTGTTCGATATAAAGTCGATTACTAATGTCCATAAGTGGCAGTGACTACTTACCATCAGGTCGACTGCATACCCGTTCGCATTAAGTGTGAACCAGAAGTTTTGTTTGAGAATTCGCGCGGTTTTTTTCGTTAGTTGAGACGGAAAAAGACTCCTGAGAAATCCGTTCCTTACGCTTAGAAAAACACGCTTACAACACGTGACCGCATCGTTTTTAGAGTATTAAGTAAGCATAGACGAAGAACGCGAGTATTTTTGGTAACAGGACTAACTTACTCTCTATGTTCTTATCTTAATAAGATAATTAATTCTCTTAGAATGAGTTTAATGCCATAGTACTCCGCACTTGCCAATTGTGAATAAATAGACTTCACACGTCTTTGGGTACTTTTTTAAAGAACTCTCAGTTGTTTAGGTTTCTTCAAACCTTCACTTCGTTTTATAATTTTTTCTATTCTATTTTTTATATTAGTTTAATTTTCTAAGAGGTTTCGATCTTCTATGTGTTCATTACACCAACAATAGAAATTTAAAAACTACGAAACAAATTAATTAATTAAGGTACATTCTAAGACAAAAACTAAATTTAGGTTTAGGTAAAATCTTTATTCTCAAATAAGACATTCCAAGTCACTTCCATGAGAACATTTCTACCTTAATTAAATTTATAAATATTCATATTCATGCGCCTTACTATATAAGTGGATATAAAATATATTCATGACAAACCCATGCAACACAATCAATGAAATATATGTGCATTTGTATAAATATAGTCAGGTACCTTAGTTTAAATGTGTTGGATGAGTGTACATTTGACGTGAGTGTACATTTTGTGTAAATTTAACTGTTACAACCTTCCTAGAAAAATATAATTGTAGAACAACCTCGGATGTACTGAAACAATCAAATAATTATGGAAGTTTACTCCAACTTTATCTGGACTCGAACAGTTTCCAAGAAATTGAATAAATTGTAATGTACAGAACAGTAAAAGAAAAACATAAAACAGGACGAAGACGACAAGAAATTAATGAAACTAGTCACCCATCGTAACGGTCGAAATTCGACCGTACTTTAATTCAAAGACTTTTGACATTGTCCAAAGTAGCACGAATATTTCTGAAATTAAGTTAAATTGTAATAATTTTCAAGTTATTTTAAATACAGCTTAGATACACAAAGAGGTTATCTAAGCTGCATTTAAAAGCAATAACATATATATTGACAAAGACATATGACATTTTTGACGTCAATGTTTTCATAGAAGACATTAATGTTATATGTGTTTGTATCAAATGTACGGAAGTGTGTGTAATGCGTTTTTATTTGATTTTTTTAAGTATGTTTTGTGCATTATTTGAAAAAAAAATTAGCATTGCGTGTTCTCTTCATAAACTATAACCGTGCAAAATTTCATACTCCTCCGTCTGCGGTTAGTTTCTTAAAAACGGAACCCAAGTTTTCGCTTCACGTATTAATGTATAGATAAAACGAATAATAACATACCGAATATTTAAAGAGGGACAGATGTTACTCGAATCTAACGTATCAGCAAAGTGGTTGAACGAGTATAGTTCGAACGAGGATGTACTATGTACTATCTACACGTACCACCGCCATATCAATTTCTAGTGTAAATCGGTAAATCGTAGTATTTGACGCCAGCTCACTTTTATATGAGTCGACCATCTTAATAGTAACGTATCTGTGATTGTTTTCAGATGTAACTCCTGTTTTTTATGAAGTTGCTTTTTGTCCATACAACTTATCAGGTAGACTACTGCTTATACTACTTCAATCTAATAAAATAATTAATCTTTCGAAATAAGAATAAACGTTGCTTATACGGATCTCCAAAAAATTTGATCGAGTCACTACCTTCATTCTTATTAGTCAGTCACTAATTTATAAGCTAGTTTTACACCAAATAAAAGAACACTCGCTATTGACTTGTCCGAACTATATATATGACGGAATCGATAAAAATTCGCCAGTATTCATCATCAATACATAGTAACACATTGTCGTGTGGTCGGAGCTTGTTTTCAAAATGTATAGATTACAATGCTTAGTCGTTTGTTTTCTGGCTTACTTCACTATTGGGGATGCCTCACCAGGTAAGCATAAAAGTAATTCATTTTAGGTATGCATAGAATTAAATCGTTAATTATCTTTTTTTTCCAAGACAAGGTGGTAGAACAAGTTTAGTTTTACGGGGAGGTATGCCGGTGTATAGGTGTACCTAAAAATATTTCAAGCATGAAATAGTTTTTACGATTCGGCGAAAGGATAGGAAGGGGGGAAGGATAGGGGTAGGAAGTAAGGCGGTAGCCTTTATTTCACGTCAGGTAACAAGTATCATTGATCGACGCAAATAGGACCCCTGTTCTATATAAAGTTGCTTTCAGATGACCATGGGCGGTAGTGACCACTTACTATCAGATGGACTGCATTTTTTTTATATTTGTGCCTAACGATAAGGCAGACGGGCCATCTGGTGGAAAGTGATTACCGTCGCCTATGGACATTTGCAACACCAGAGTCGCCAATGCATCGCCGGCTTTGAAGGAGAGCTCTTTTTGCACCTTTCTTGAAAGGTCCCATGTCATAGCGCTACCGTATAAAACACACAATAATATATAGTAATTACGACCTTGTAAATGTAGTAATAAGTAAGTAAAATACTTGTACGTAAATTGTTCTCAGGGCGAATATAATTGATACTGGATATGATATTGATTAGTTTTTTGGCCATGTTGAGAGTTCTTTGAAAAAAATACACTCAAAATAAATTTTAATTATACAACACATATGGTGCAGTGGTCATTGTACCGATCTGAAACAATAGACTATGGGTTCGATTCTCAGCCAGGTAGATAGTTATAGTTATAGATAAATAGTTTTGTTGTGTAGTTATATCGCGGCGAACATTAAAATTATTAGCTAAATATCATAAGGTATTTTTATAGGTTTTTTATTTATGATTATTATTAAAGTTTATGACGTAAATATAATAAAGCATTATCTGTTTCTTATATAGCCCATTGGCCTTTTATTTCGCTAATTGTTGGGCACAATATTTTTTCTTATACTACCACCGGATCGTAACACGACCTCAACTGAGAAGATCTGGCAAGAAACTCAGCGGGTGTTTTTGTTTATATAGTATATTATTTTTATTACCATGACGTTTTTCACAAGTCTATCAACAAAAGCTAAATCCAGTATCTTGCGTTAAATTCTACTAAATAAGAGGCCTGTTTGGCAAGGTACGCTACACTTTGCCACTCAATTAATTGCCGATGAAAATATACATAATATTATCTTCCAGTTCCAAGCTGTTTTTTCGTCGTCGTTCGTTAGAAACTTTATAATACGCTTTATGGCAAAGTATGATCTTAACCAATGCTTTGAACTTGTTGATTGACAAATTTCTGATTTGAATAAGAACTTTATTAAATAAAAGTATGTATTGAAACTTTAAAAAATTATTCATTTTTGAAGACGAGTAACATGCACCTATAGATGGATTGTGTTTGTTCCTTTTATTTATATCGTGTGTGTCAAATCGTTTACTCAATTTATTTATATTTATCTTTGCATATATCAACTTTTCACATATAAATTGGAAATATTTGAATACAATGGGATTTTTTTGTAATAATTCTGTAAATGAACTTTTTAGACCCAGATTATTAATGGTGCTTCTGTACTACTAAACTACTAAACTATCACAGTGTTGAAGTATAAAGAGCACAACCGTATACTGTAAGACATAGTGCACGAAAGTAACGAAAATAAACTATGCGATCTTTTATAACATCAGTCAAATGTCTGATTTTTTAAATGAAGTATCACCTGCAAACAAACAATCTTACAATTATCCTCTACATTCGAGTGCAGGTCAATAATATAAACAAGAATGGCCCGAGTATCGAACCCTGTGGAACGCCCATGGTAAGAGAAGAGCATGATAAGAAATGCTCGTTTGTTTATCGTTTGCTCGTCAGTCTTAATAAAAATCCAATTTGTATTCTACAGTATCATTCATCAAACCATGCAAGCCTGATGACCGTAAATGCTATAAGGCGAGCACCATCGCTGCTTTGCAACCCATGGCAGCGGGGGTCCCAGAGCTGGGTATTCCATCATCGGATCCGGTCTCTCTTGGTGAAGTGAACGCTGATGGCCCGGACCTCAAGCTGAGATTCAAAAACATGAAAGTAACCGGTATCAAAAGATGCGTAGTGGAGGATGTTATGTAAGTATAACCAGGCATTGCCACTCCTGGAGACTAATATCTATCTAATACTAATACTTATCTAAGTTAGCCGACGTCAACCCATTATAGTCTCACTGCTGGGCACGGGTCTTCTCTCAGAATGAAAGAGTTATAGGCCATAATCCATCGCGCTGGCCAAGTGCAAATTGGTGGATGTACCTACATAAGACAGATCTTAACAGGCTCTTCCGGCATGACCACATTTATCGATTTACATGTCTAAACTACTGTAGAACATCATAAAATTTACTAATAAACGAATATGAATTTAAACAATATTCCGACATCAAGTTAACTTCACCCAAAATCACGTATAAATAGATATTGTTATTTGTTTGAAAAAGAAGGGAATTGAGAGAGTTTCTTTTTGATAAAGATATAATTTCTTTCCATACAACAGCCGCGACCTGGGCAAATCGACTATAAAACTGACTTTAACATGTCCCATAAGCGCAACTGGACAGTATATTCTCAACGGGAAACTTCTCTTTATTACTGCGGAAGGTGATGGTGACTTTTTGATCTCTACTGGTAAGTTCAATGTATTTTATTATTATCCAACAATGATATTTTCTTGTGGTTATTCATATTTTTAGAGTCACAGCGACTGCGTACTGATGTTAGGGATATATGATGTCAGATATTTGACATCTTCAAATCTTCGACATCGTCATCAGTTGCCTTATTACGAGTTGATTATTTTTCTTCAAAAGAAGCAATAGTCCTGTTTTAGCTCATACATTGCAATATTGCAATATACGTTGAAATGATGAGCGAAAATAAGAACGATACTTGTTGTGAGGAAACATAAACTCGTACTAAGTGTAAATTATTACCCCTTAGTGAAAATATGGCCGCCCACGCCAAAAACTGAAAAAAAAACAATATTCGCATTCGCGAATATCAGTCACGAATATTTACATCCGTTACATCACTATTGTCCTATGCTAGACACGGATCACACAGTTTTATAAACATGTTTTGTTTTTGATGATGCCTACCTCACTACATAGTATAAAACAAAGTCGCTTCCCACTGTGTCCCTATGTATGCTTGGATCTTTAAAAGTGAGTTACGGATTTTAATGCTTTTAAATATATAATATTTATTTTTAAAGATAGAGTGATTCAAGGGGAAGGTTTTTGTATATAATACATGTATAATATAGTAGTGGAACACTGATAAATTTAGATTTATGATTTTTAGGCGTAACGAAGCTAGTACCTATATACTTGTCTTGTTTAAAATAATGTCCATTGAAGCATATACTTAACTACTAGTTTCTGAATACATACATTATCAAGAAAGAAATGCTTGTGAATGACATCCAAGAATTTTAATCCTGGTCCCTTTATGTGAGAACGAATTTCATTCCACTGTATTCTACCGATACACAAATATATGTATATACTAAAAAATATTTAATACCTTTAAAATCTAGTCTCATCGTAACTGTCAATAAATAGACTACTAAATTTAATTTGAGATATACTCTAATATATGGTTATTAAAATATATCTCAAATTAAATTTATTACACAATTATATGGTTCCAATCCACGGACCTACTCCATCACAATATTATAAAACGGTCATAGTAATTATATTGTTCCAGTATACTATTAGTTTTTGATAAAAACCTGTATATTTTTTCTGTGTCTCATATCTTCGTAACCTCCACTTTTATGTAACAAACAACTAAACTAGTTTCTGATTTAATATGAACTTTGCGAATATCACGTATATTGTAGGTATACATATTTTTATACTTGAAGTGTTTATAGTGAGTTTGTCTTTTAAATACGATTATAATATTTGTCCTATTAACATTAGAAATATGTAAGTTTGTGATTTACACATCGACGGCACAGTAGAAATATGTGGAACAGTATGGAAACTGCCTATAAACGTTCGAAAAGGGCACACTCACACAAACATACGCATCGACGAGGCCGCTAAGGTGTTTTCGCAGTGCTTCAGTAGCGAGTGCCGTCAAGACGAGTGATCACGTAGCTATTTGTTTACGCGATCTTTTTAAAAATGTTACTAAATCCACACAATCGTTTCTTAAGCAGTTGAGTTTTTTGATTTATTATAATTTAGCAATTTTATTTGTTATTCCACTGCCGATTGTGGATACCCGAATGATAGGATTTAGTTTAAAGATGACATGCCTGTGGTCTGCATGACACTTCCAACTGGATACCTATTTGTCTGATCTATAAAATAAATAACGTTGCAACGTAATAATATTTTCGCAGGAAGAAAACGGCGCTGTTTAGTAGAATAATGCATGGATCCACAACGAAACCACAAAATTTTGTTTAATATGTCTTTTTACAGATAAAGCAAGAATCGAGGTAACGCTTAAGATTAAGACGGTGGAAACTGGTGGAATACAACATTGGAAGATAACTGGTTTTGACTACACGTACGACATTCAAGACAAACCCATTATCAAGCTGACAAACCTATTTGGAGGCGATCAGAAGAGAGGTAAATATACAATATTGAGGACCCGCTTGGCGGAGCAGTTACCATACCGGCCTGACGCGCAATGTATCCCGGATTCGATTCCTGGCCAGACAGGTATCTGAATGATGAGTTTAGATTCGTGATCTGGGTCTGGGTCTATTCGTTTTGTGTGTATTCGTACTACCCACAACACGGAAGAAAATCCTACTGTGGGGCTATAACTGTAGAAAGCGTGTGTGTGTTTTTTTTTATATACACGTAATAGTAGTAAATTTTGATACAATTAAGATAAATACTTAGCCAATCACAAAAAAAAATATAATAGTCTTTAACCGGCCTGTCGTAAGAGGCGACTAAAAGGGGCTTCCGAGGTTACGGGCGGCTACATGGGAGCTCGAACCATTCGGTAGGAGAACCCGGGTAGGATGGCGGTATGTAACGTCGCATAATGTCGTCAAGACTAGACAGAGCGGTGGGCCCAGTCGCCCATCTGGGAGGAGACCGACGGAGCAACGCGCTCAGAGAATTCCGTTCCTTTGAAGATCCCGGAGTCCTCATTGTAGCGCCGAGGATGGCCACCGGCTTTCAGTAAAAAAAAGTCCAAAGTTCACAATGCCAATAGCACCACAACTTATGACATTGTACACTGCCATGTTCTGAGTAATGATAACTGACTTAGGCGATAACCTCAAAAAGTGGTGGAACTATATTTGGTTCATCTAAAAAGGCTATAAAAAAGTTACTTATGGCATTTTTAAAATGTCTAATTTAAAAGTCAATTTGTAGAACGAGCAATGTTCAACCGAGCTAT
Source organism: Spicauda simplicius (assembly GCA_949699795.1). NCBI lineage: Eukaryota > Metazoa > Arthropoda > Insecta > Lepidoptera > Hesperiidae > Spicauda > Spicauda simplicius. Next base: position 6,914,962 of record OX453068.1, read on the forward strand.
GTATCATGGCCACTCTTATTTGTAGCATTAAGCAATTCCTGAATTGCGGTGGAAGGGCGATGTTGCCGGTCACTTACATATGAGATGATCATCTTAGTACCTACTTAGGAGTTTTTTTTTCGAGGGGGAAACCTTAAAAAGCCACCCGACGTAGTGGGAGCGACGCAGGGCTATGTGTGATTTTTACCGCACCAAAACCCCCCCGGTTGCCGTCCTCGGCGCTACATAGAGGAGTCCCATCGACATCCTCCCAAAAGGGCGGCTGGGGCCACTGGACTTCCCGGGGTCGCCTGACCGAACGGTTCGAGCTCCCACTCTAGCCGCCCGCAATCCCGGAAGCCCCTTTTAGTCGCCTCTTACAACAGGCAGGGGATACTATTCTGATCCCAGAACTACAAGGACGTAGTACTTAGGAGTAACAACGTATTTCTGATTCGATTTTTTTTATAGTTAAATAAATCCCCTGTAAAATAAATTACATGAAAAGACCTTTAACATGCCGCATTCAGAGTCTTTCAACATAGTTATCAGCGGCAAAATGTGTTTTCAATTGTCTAAAATCCAAAAACTTAAAACCACTTTTGTCTTATTGTGTCTATAGCTGGTATAATTTCACCAAAATATTATAATCATCGAAATGGCACAAATTAATTAATATATTATGTGATTTCTTTTAAAGTATAATACGTTAAGACGTTTTGTGAGTAGGTATTCTAACACTGATACCTTTATATTTTCAGCTAAACCCATTCTACAACTCTTCGATGATAGCTCGAAGGAACTGATTACGGAAATCGGAGCAGGTATCATCAACCAGCTGATAACCAAAGTAATAGAGCACTTAAAAATACTCTTAAAGAAAACATCTGTTTCTGATTTACAGCTATCTTAGATTATAATAAAAAAATAAAGTGAGGAAAATGTGTTGTGTTTACCTTCTATGTCGTCAACCTATTATTGTCCCACTGCTGGTCTTCTCTTAGTATGAAAGAGTTATAGGTCATAGTCCACCGCGCTGGCCAAGTGCGAATTGGTGGACATTAGCTTCTATAGTAGTTTACAAGTATCGATGGACAAGCTTACAACTGAAGTTGCAGGAACGCCTTCCAGTTGAATTCAATATTTTTGCATCGTAACATATTTTGTAATGTTGGTGCGAGAGAAGTAAGTAAAAGTTAAGAGGGTGAAATTTGAGATTAGTAACGAGACCATAGATCAAAAATGAGTGCATGCTAACTATATTTTGTAACCCCATAAAGAGATCTTAAAACCGACAATTGTAAATTAGGAATTTTTGATTAATTATGTTAGATAGGGTATTATCAGAAGTGAAGACAATAATGTTGAACATTGATGGAGAGCAATTAAAATTTGTGACAATTACAAACCACATGAAGGGATTCATTCTAATTTTGTAGTGTATCTTCAGTGGATCACTGTCGTATTCCAAAAGAAACCTGAACTACATACATAATCTTATTACACCCATTATTAATCATTTGAATTACACAAATAAATTAATAATAGGTAATAACCATAAAAATACAAATGTACCTAATACTTTTGATCCATACAATAATGTTATTGTAAACCAAGATAATAATACGAGTTCATTAAAATATATTTTTGCTACCATATTTTATTTATCATTTTTACAAACTTTACAAAGGCATTCAAATAGCAAACAGCAACCATAGAAACATTAATGACCAGTAGAAAAGGCAATGTACATCAAGAATGAAACAAGCTATATAACATATTATATTTGCGGTATCTTCGTTTTGGTTCCCATGCAGCCTTCTCACAGGTTACGTTTTACGTAAGAACCAATCGGTATTCCAAAAATTTTGCTCAAGACTAAGACTAAAATTAAAATGAAAATAAAGGTGTCAGAATCCTACTAGATCATGTATTGAAAGTAAATAAGTACATATATTCAGAAACAGATTAATAAGCATAAAAAATTAGTGGTTGTCTTTTTATTGGCAATTATTTTATTTGTCATTTAGCGTTGGCTGTCGTTGGAGCATATTAGTTTGAAAAAGCGCCACACAACATTTTAGTGGCCCAATGTTACTTTTGTCGATCGAGGAATAGCAAAGTCAAAAAATATTCTTCAGAGTTTGACGGTCTTCAGAGTTTGATGCAAGAATCTATCTATCTATAATTTAATAATCTATTTCCGAATGCTATCTGAATCCAACAGTTACCCACCGTCTTCTTTATGTCATCAATCCAATTGACAAGGAACTCCTTTTGCCCAAACGTGGTGTTTGTTCGAGGAATCTTCTGCCTCATCAATCCAGTCTTCTCTAACTAATTCCATAATCATGGATTATAAAGTAACAATGAAAATTAAAAAAATGATCATAACTGAAGAGTATATATTTCAATCATAATCAAATACAAGTAAAAATACTTAAGCTAAAATTACCGGATTAATGGCTCAATCAAATGATTATAAAATTGGTTTACGGTTCAATACTGTTATTGAATACCAGCGCCACCTACTGGTAGCTAAACCACGATTTGTAATTAACGTTCCTTTTATAATCAGTAGTTAGGGTTGCCGATTACCAAGCCATAATAATATTTTGCCTCTTTACAAGAACAAAGTGTTATCTTGAAATCTACAATTTTTATTGGAGGCCAATTGTTGAGTTACACAAAATAAAATTCCTTAAAATGAATGGACGTACACAGACCTAATACGCTCATCATATTACCTAATGACTGATAAAAAAAAACATGATAATTATGAATTTTAACAAAAAAGGTCAATTTGTACTTGCGACGTTGTTGTTGTAAAGAGGCGATTTATTTAAATGTAATAAACAGAAAAAGACGGTTATTTTCTTCGATATCCTTTTATGGATTTTTCGCTAATGTTGATGAACGCTACATATTTGCTACTATACATTAAAAATGTATTAAAACTAATTAATACAGACTTGTTACGCTTAAGCTTGATTTTAATATCATGTCATATATAAATAATATTTTATTTCAGCACTTGAAAACCCTATCGATTAGTATTTTTAATTCTTAATAATTATTTATCTGGTATTTCTTATTACCGATCCCTTGCGTCCAAAATATTTTACGACCGAAACAATTTATATTTCGTAGATAAATTACCAAACACATTGCTTAGTTTATGTATTCTCTAATGAGAACATCCTTCTTTTTATGGTAGGGAACCATCGAACATATTATTTGTTTAACCTTATTGGTTACTAAGTATGGAAACGAAATAACATATGGAAGTGCATAATTTGCATATGGCTTATCAAATTTGCAATATTTATCAAATTAGTTTCGGGTAGTGCGTCACCTATCTATAATAACAACTATAACCCTTTTTGCATCCCTTCTGGACACATTTCTCGCCATAAAGGTAAAGGAGGTCATTCTCCATAGAACTCACATAATATTTAGCCTCTAGCTAACTAACATTGCCCATTTAATTCTTCATTGTTAAACAAAAGTTTTAGCTTTGTAAACTGTTCAAATCCTCTGGAATCATCAGATTGATCATTGATCTTTGATCTAGGTTTTATGTATTTAAGGTTTGTAGGAAAAGAATATGATGGCGACGAAGTCAATATTTTTCTGAAAGATTATTATTATCATGTGAGATAAGAACTATGCTTTCTTGTCCTCTTCTACTCCTTCCCTGTATCCTCCTGTTCTGCTTATAACGCAACCAATAAATAATAATAGTGTAAAGGTAAACGTTTACACATTTCTAGTAGGTAAATTCACAGTGTCCAGCAATTACCTGTAACGGTTCTAGAGTTCTCTAGTTACACATATTACTGACGCAACGATCATTATTTGAACATTCACGAATGCAAATACAAATATCTTCTACGAAGTTCGCGAATACGAATGCATTTTTTTAATTCACGACAATATAGCCGCCGCAGGTTTATTCTCAGGGAGACCTGCATCTACACATACTATTAAAACTATTAGAATTTAGATTCGTCGTTTTTTGGTCGTCAAACTGCAGTTCTATATTCTTGCGAATATTTATTACATCACTAATACATATACCTTGTACAACGTTTACCTTATGAAATTACCAGAGATCGGTCCTTAGTTGAATTAGCACTAAATCAACGTCATGTTCCCACTCAATATTCAGGACGCCGGCCGTCAGGACACTAATTAGCGTGCTGGTGCCAATAACAGATGACATGCGGACAGACTAATGGCAGGGGAAACGGAGTGCGTACTAAAAAGATCGGTGTAGAATCTACTTAATGAATTTTAGAAAATCCTTTTAATAGTATCTATTTTATGAAGACTACTATTACTCTTTTTCAATTGATTGATTGACTTTAATTAAAAAAAAAAACATCAAATTCTTTGCATATGTGGACTTTGGACGTTTAAGATAAATAATTATAATGTTAAGAAGTGAAAAAGTACCGGAATTAAAAAAAATATTATCTCTTCGCAATAATTTTTACTGTTTCTATTACATTAACCCATAATTACAGACAAATCATTTTGCAATGGAGCAATACGATAATGTGTTCTGGGCTTTCTCAAGTTTATTCGTGATTCCCTACTTAAAATGTAGTTTGTTATCCAGCAGTAGGACAAATCAGGTTAGGCAAAACCAGATATATATATATATATATATATATATATATATATATATATATATATATATATATTTTCCCAGAGCGCTATGACATGGGGCTCTTCAAGAAAGGTGCAAAAAGAGCACTCCTTCAAGGCCTTATCGTTAGGTACAAATATAAAAAAAGAATACTTTTTTATGTTTAACAATTTGTTATATGAGTAATTTATAGCCATAATTAATACTTAAAATTGTATACAAAATCTAAGTATTAATTGTTTCTACTGACTAAAACACCGTGAGATTATTAAAAATAGATAAACTACTAAATAGTTTATTTTCATATCTTCACCCAACCACAAATTATGCCATGTGTTACAACTGTATAAAATAAATATTGAAGCTCAATCGGTTCCAGCGTAATTTGGACGTGATCGTTAATATTCCATGAAACCGCGAAGTGTAAATAATGAAATTACTGCATTCCTTATAACTTTATTTATTTACCTTAATTATTATTGTTTTTAATGGAGTCAATAAAATACAGCGAGTATTTTATCAACTCCAACGACATGAAATGTTAGAATGTAGTGAAAAAAACTTGTTATTCTCTAGAGGGAAGATGAATATTGTAACTGCGGGGAATCTACTTGTAACTCCCGAGCAATATCTAAGAGAGCCCCTCTCTCTTAGATATTGCTCGGGTCTGAAAAACAGCGCTACATGAGGTCTCTCGTGCTAGCAGAAGCTGAGACTTCCCCTTTGCGCACAAGTGATATAAATTAGAAATAAGCTTGTATTGTACATTTATTTATTTTGTGCAGCAATTAAGTATTATTATTATTATTATTATTAATGTAGTTCGACCGGGGAAGTAGCACCCCCATTATTTATTCTTCTTTCTACTTCTTCACGCATTGGTTCTTTTTTGTTATAAGCTGTCCATAATACTCGTATCTCCTCTTCCTTGGCCCCTCTTGCTTGGCTTTCGAGTTCATGGTTTCATGTTTATCTTTTTATCTGTTTCTTGGTTTGATTGTGGATTCCGATTGCCACTTTTTATTTGCTATTGCTTTGTTGTGATCGCTGCGTTAGCAAAATATTTGGATCTAATGCACATAATATCGAAAGCATTCGACCTATTTGACTTGATAGAAGATAGAGTTTGTTGCTTTTTCGGCTGATTATTGGATACGGATGGTGACATAGACACTTCTCTCTTCCTTTTCTTTTTACTGGTATTATTTTCCTTAATTATTAGCTTGTCATATTTCAAATACGCTGCATTGCCCTTTTTTCACTCTTCTTTCAGCTGTGCTTGTAATGCTTATCTTTTTTCTAACACCTCCTTTGGATAGTCCTCAGTTATATAAATGACCTTGAGGAGTTTTTTTCTTTTCGAGAATTTCATTAATTTTCCAATTCTTAACTAATGAATGAAGATATTTATCATATTCATATTATAATATGCCGAAGAGTTCTTCGTTATTTTTTAACTAGCAATGTCACGCGGTTTCAGGTCCGCCCAAAAACAAACAATTTTAATTGTAATACTTTTTGATAAAGTAAATGCATTTTAATAAAACAGACTAAAATATTGAATTGATCAATATATTTACTATTCACAAAATTAAATTAAATCTTGGTTTGATGCGACATTACACACATGGAAAAACTAACGAAATAAGTATGGCGGGTATTTCTCCTCGGTAGAAGTACACTGGTTATACCACCTGTCATTACTCATTATCAGTTCCCCAAATTACTTTATTACATAAATATTCGATATACAGATACACAGAAATTACAATTCTTATTATATCTACGGATATAGATAACTTAACTTCTATAACATAAATTGCAAGAAATCCAATATGCCGAAAAGTTATAGTATAATATACTTACTGGCAGTCACATTACACATCGTCTAGTTATTTCTAAATGAGAAATTCATCACGCGCGAAGCAACAATTATTAGCAATTCAATAAGCCAGTGAATAGTACATTCGCTCTAAAATTACAAAACTTTTCTTAAACGTACGTTCAGCATAGATGAATCGACCAAAGCGCTAACATTAATATTCGCATGAAATATCCCCGAGCTTGATTGCATATCGCCGTTATTGGATTCCGAGGATGGAAAGTGACGAAATTACAGGCGTTTGAAACCATTTCAGCTATTGTAGTGAATGGCTCGCGTGAAATGGAATACTGCGACATTGGAAATGTTCCGAACGGTTTAGCTTAACCCATCTCGGATACTGCCATTGACTACATTGAGTGACATTGTAGGTTCATTGTTAAGTAACGTTAATTCTAAACTGATTTTATAGGGTGGACGCTTTTACAACTCTTTGATACTACTTTTTGATTAATTTACTCTTTTATGTATTTAAGTGTTGTTTTATTGGTAACTATAACTATCTAACTCAATTGATTTGTTTAACATCATCTGTTAAAATATTGTTACGGAATAAACCCATAATAGACACTTACACATAAACCATAGTTTTTACTTTAGCTTCTATAACATAAATTGCAAGAAATATAATATGCCGAAAAGTTATTGTCTAATATGCTTACAGTCTATTACGTTACACATCGTCGAGTTATATCTATAACATGGTTAAATTTCATTACATATCGTCTAGCTATTACTAATTCAAATTCACATCACACCCGAAACGACGATTATTACCAATTCAATAAACCAGTGAATAATCCTTAAATCGCTCTGAAAATAAACTTTCTCAAACGTACGTTTAGCATAGATGAAGGGACCAAAGCGCTAAGTTAGCTCTTTATTAGTTTAGTGCTGCTTTGTCGGTAATGATCTAACTTAATTGATTTGTGTTACATCATCTGTTTAAATAATCCCACAACATTAATAAACCAATAATACTCGCAGACACTTATAAATGAACATTAGTTTTTGCTTTAGCTTATCTATACTTATAATAAAGTTGTAGAGAGGTCAATTCTGTACATGAAATATTTTTCCAAAATAAATATCAGGGCGTGATTAGGGATCGATACTGATGCCAAAAATGCAATCAGTAAAATTTTTGTCTGTCTGTCTGTCTGTCTGTCTGTCTGTCTGTCTGTCTGTCTGTCTGTCTGTCTGTCTGTCTGTCTGTATAGAAACAAAAACTACTCAGTGGATTTTAACGAAACTTGGTACGATTATTCTTTATACTCCTGGGCTGGTTATAGTATACTTTTCATCCCGCTACAATCAATAGGAGCAGAGCAGTAAAGGGAAATGTTGGGAAAACGGGAGAAGTTACTTTTTTAAGCTTCTGTCGCGTGTGCAACCTTAATGGTTAAAGCTACACAGAAATCATGTATGAGGGAAATATTTTCCTTAAAATTATCTAAAAAATATCCTACGACAGCATATGTCTATCTTTTATGGTTGACTCACAATAACACGTGTAACTCCCGATAGCTTAGCAGTTCAAAGCTTTCTGATTATATTTGTCTACTCTTACGTTTATAACTCAGTCATCTATCTGTACGAAAATGAACATGAAAATGAAAAATGAAAAATGAAAAATGAAAATGAAAAATGAAAAATGAAAAATGAAAAATGAAAAATGAAAAATGAAAAATGAAAAATGAAAAATGAAAAATGAAAAATGAAAAATGAAAAATGAAAAATGAAAAATGAAAAATGAAAAATGAAAAATGAAAAATGAAAAATGAAAAATGAAAAATGAAAAATGAAAAATGAAAAATGAAAAATGAAAAATGAAAAATGAAAAATGAAAAATGAAAAATCAAAAATCAAAAATCAAAAATCAAAAATCAAAAATCAAAAATCAAAAATGAAAAATGAAAGATGAAATTTTTAAAAATTAAAAATGAAAAATGAGATATAGCCCGGATGATCGTCAATTTTCTAATACACTGTTAAAGATTGGCGAAGGTACCTATCCACAACTACACCAAGGAAAAGTTATTCTGACGCCTGAGTTATGTTGTATAGTGCAATCCCAACTACATCTTATATCGTCGGTTTACGGTGACGTAACAAATATATTAAATAGGGACAATTCTTGGCTATGCGAAAGATCCATCTTAACTCCTCGCAATGACCAGGCATTTGAGATTAATAATAAAATATTGTCGAATATACAAGGGGAAAGCAAAGTTTATAGTTCAATAAATAGAATGGTCGATGAACAAGACGCCACTAACTATCCGATAGTATTTTTAAATTCTTTAAATATGCCGCCCGGACTTCCTTCTCATGAAATTTGTTTAAAAATTGGCATTCCGATTATTCTGCTCCGAAATTTAAGACCACCACAACTTTCCAATGGAACTCGGCTAAAAGTAACCCGGTTGCAACAAAATATAATCGAGGCTCAAATTTTAACAGGTTGCGGTGCAGGAGAAACCGTCTTTATTCCCAGAATTCCCTTAGTACCTAATAATTTTCCATTCCAATTTAAAAGAACGCAATTCCCAGTATCGGTGTGTTATGCAATGACAATTAATAAGGCTCAAGGGCAGACTTTTCGTGTTGCTGGAGTAGATCTCGGTGTCAGTTGTTTCTCGCATGGTCAGTTGTACGTCGCTCTTTCCCGGGTCAGTAGTTCCAAAAATCTTTACGTTCACGTGCCGGATGGATCAACATTCAACATAGTTTACCCGGAAGCTTTGCATTGAAGTATTTTCGTTATATAAGTACTTAAGCCTTCGGCAGGATCAGAATAGGGCTACGGTATCCCTGCCTGTCGTAAGAGGCGACTAAAAGGGGCTTCCGGGGTTGCGGGCGGCTAGAGTGGGAGCTTGAACCGTCCAGCCAGGCGATACCGGGAAGGTGGCGATATGTGTGGTCGCATACCGCCGTAAAGACTAGATTGGGTGGTGGGCCCATCCGCCCATCTGGGAGGAGCCCGAGTCCTCTTTATAGCACCGAAGACGGCCACCGGGGGGGTTTTAGTGCGGTAAAAATTCCACATAACTCTGCGTCGCTCCCACGGCGTCGGGTACCTTTTGAAGGTTTCCCCCTCGAAAACAAAAATAAAAAAGGTTCTTAAGCCTCATGTGAACGTGATCTAAACAATATTACCAATACATTAACTCAATAACACACAAGGAGTTACTCGCTGGCGGAGTCGCGGGCAAAGCTATTAACAATAATATTGTGCGGTTCCGTATTGCGATATTTTTCAACAGTATTGTAGATATGACATATTATATTTCCCTACTAAAATACGAAAGTTAATCTGTCTGTTACATCCAAACCACTGAACCGTGAGGAAGGACATAGGCTACTTTTTTTTTACGAAAAACAACGGAAACGCGGACGAAGTCGCGGGCAACAGCTAGTATAACATAAATTGCAACAAATCTAATATGCCGAAAAGTTATTGTCTAATATGCTTACAGTCTATTACGTTACACATCGTCTAGTTGTTTCTATAACATGGATGAATTTCATTCAATATCGTCTAGCTATGACTAATTCAAACTCACATCATACCCGAAGCGACAATTATTTCCCATTCAATAAACCAGTTAATAATCCTTAATTCGCTCTGAAATAGACTTTTTCAAACGTACGTCCAGCGTAGATGAAGGGACCATAGCGCTTACATTAATATTCGCATGAAATATCCCCGAGCTTGATTGCATATCACCGTTATTGGATTCCGAGGATGGAAAGTGACGAAATTACAGGCGTTTGAAACCATTTCAGCTATTGTAGTGGACGGCTCGCGTGAGATGGAATACTGCGACATTGGAAATGTTCGGAACGGTTCAGCTTAACCCATCTCGGATACTGCGATTGACTACATTGAGTGATATTGTAGGTTCATTGTTAAGTAACGTTAATTCTAAACTGATTTTATAGGGTGGACGCTTTTACAACTCTTTGATACTACTTTTTGATTAATTTACTCTTTTATGTATTTAAGTGTTGTTTTATTGGTAACTATAACTATCTAACTCAATTGATTTGTTTAACATCATCTGTTAAAATATTCTTATGGTGATAAACCCATTATAGACATTTACATATGAACCTTAGTTATTGGTTTAGTTTTTATAACATAAATTGCAAGAAATATAATATGCTGAAAAGTTATTGTCTAATATGCTTACAGTCTATTACGTCACACATCGTCTAGCTATTACTAATTCAAATTCACATCATACCCGAAACGACGATTATTAACAATTCAATAAACCAGTAAATAATCCTTAATTCGCTCTGAAAATAAACTTTCTTAAACGTACGTTCAGCATAGATGAAGGGACCAAAGCGCTAACATTAATATTCGCATGAAATATCCCCGAGCTTGATTGCATATCGCCGTTATTGGATTCCGAGGATGGAAAGTGACGAAATTACAGGCGTTTGAAACCATTTCAGCTATTGTAGTGGACGGCTCGCGTGAAATGGAATACTGCGACATTGGAAATGTTCGGAACGGTTCAGCTTAACCCATCTCGGATACTGCCATTGACTACATTGAGTGATATTGTAGGTTCATTGTTAAATAACGTAGCTTCTAACCTGATTTTATAGAATGAATGTTTTAATAGTTAGCTCTTTCTTAGTTTAGTGCTGCTTTGTCGGTAATTATCTAACTTAATTGATTTGTGTTACATCATCTGTTTAAATAATCCCCTATGGTAATAAACCCATCATAGACACTTACACATAAACCTTAAGTTTTTATTTTAGCTTCTATAACATAAATTGCAAGAAATGTAATATGCCGAAAAGTTATTGTCTAATATGCTTATAGGCTACTACGTTACTCATCGTCTAGTTATTTCTACATCATGGTTGAATTTCATTACATATCGTCTAGCTATTACTAATTCAAATTCACATCATACCCGAAACGATGATTATTACCAATTCAATAAACCAGTTAATAATCCTTAATTCGCTCTGAAAATAAACTTTCTTAAACGTACGTTCAGCATAGATGAATCGACCAAAGCGCTAACATTAATATTCGCATGAAATATCCCCGAGCTTGATTGCATATCGCCGTTATTGGATTCCGAGGATGGAAAGTGACGAAATTACAGGCGTTTGAAACCATTTCAGCTATTGTAGTGGACGGTTCGCGTGAAATGGAATACTGCGACATTGGAAATGTTTCGAACGGTTTAGCTTAACCCATCTCGGATACTGCCATTGACTACATTGAGTGATATTGTAGGTTCATTGTTAAATAACGTAACTTCTAACCTATTTTACAAAGTGAAAGTTTTGACGTTTTTGTTACATAGCTCTGTCATGTATTTTAGTGTCGTTTTGTAGGTAACTGTAACCATGTAACTTAATCGATTAGTGTTACATTATCTGTTGAAATATTCACATGGTAAAAAACCAATAGTAGACACTTATAGAAAAACTTTAGTTTCTGTAATAAGTATATAATTACCTAATTTACTCAGGTAATTAAAATATAGTTAATAGACTCTAAGTCTCACTTAAGTTACAAAAATAGGAAGCAGTCATGATAACTGCCAACAGAAATAGAACTTATGTAATAACATGGATTTTAATGCAATTATTGGACATTATTCACTAAAAAAGTTTAGATTTTAAGAATTTATTCTCAAATAAAATTAATACGCTATTTCTATGAGAACAAAGATTGAGATCAATTATTTTAAGGTATCATCGATTCACACAGGTAGACATAAAGTATTATCAAATACCCATTTAACCCTTTCGATTTAGATGATTGTAGTATTTTTTATTATGTTATTGTTGAATGGGTGTACATTTTTAACGTCGACTGGTAATTTATTGTATAAAATCTTTTATCAATTTGCATTCATAGATAGATATCGCATACTTATAACTACATCACATCGTATCGGTAAGTTTACCCTCTACCAAAAATCTTTCAACGCACCTAAAGAAGTTTCCACTTCAAAAATTAGACATAGGACCCTTTAATATCGGTTTTGTGCGTTCTTTAAATTAACTAACCACTAACCGGCTATTACCCAGAAAATAAATAACTGAAACACATTACCAATGATTATTATGTAAAGGTTGTTTAAACAAACCTTCCAAATGAGGCGGAAAAAACCTTTTCACCGCGTCGTTCCATTTTCGCAAACATTGCAGGACTTTTCCCATTTCCCTTCACTTAAGAAAACAATGACACCATAATTATTCCGACCGCTTGCCTCAGACATTCTCCTATCTTTTCTCATGAAACAAAGGACTCGAGACATGTAAAAAGAACACGAGACCAAGTCAAAGTGCAAACTGCACGGTACTGTCAGGAAAAGCTTGCATTTTTTTTGTCCTGCAAACACGTGTCAAACTGGCGGCGATTAAATCACAATCGGTTTTGAGATAAATGAGTAAATAAGGATTTGTGGCTACTGATTGCTGTATGGGCGATAATGTACATGACGTGCTTCAATTATCCCCTATTGAAATAAAGTTGATTACGCGCCTCAAGAGGTGCCAATTTCTTAACTTTGCAATGAGACTCTCTAACGTGGCTATAAAATATAAACGTAGAAAACGTGTATTCAGTTGGCTTATGAAAAGTGTCCACTGCGGCCTATAAACCGAAGGTCTACCACAGACGAGTTGCTACTCCTATGAAATAGTTGGAACACCTCGTATGAGCATTTCTTCAAACCAGGAGACAACAATGCGTTACGCATTGTTGTCTCCTGGTTTGAAGAAATGCAGTTATATAACTGTAGTTATTAGATAAAAATAAGTGTAACAGTTGTAGCTAAGAAGTCGAACCACAAAAAGTGCCACTATTTTTAAGGACCCTTTTTTTCTTTTTTTTTTGGTCTCTAAGGGGAAATCTTCAAAAGGTACCCGACGCTGTGAGAGCGACGCAGGGTTATGTGGGATTTTTACCGCACTAAAACCCTGCGCTACAAAGAGGACTCCGGGATCTCCAAAGGAACGCAACCGAAGTCCTCTGAACGCGTTGCCCCATCGGGCTCCTCTCAGATAAGTGGCTGGGCCCGCCACTCCATCTGGTCTCTACATGCGCCCACACATGCCGTCGTTCTTCCTCGGATCGCCTGAATAATCCTAGGGCAATAATGGAATATTAGATAAACTCGCGAAACTCATTACTCTCTATCTTTTAAAGGTGAAACAAGCGACTTCCCTGAGATTGTCAGAGTAACGTCAAACTTTTCACTTAAGTTATGCTCCGCGCATCTGCGAATTTTCAGTTATGTTTTTGTACATCAACTTTTCTGTTGTTTCGAAGATTTTTACGCAAAACCAGGTGTCATAACACAATAAGTAGATTTTGTTTAACTATGAAATATACTTTACGAAGCAATTGGGACACTACATATTTAATTTATAAGGCATTTATTGCAAATTTAGAAATGTGTTAGACATTTTTAAACTTCATGACTACTAATTGATTTAGGCACTAGCATAGATACTGCCAAATTGGATGACTAGTTAAATTAGGAGCTGGTATCAAAAACTCGTAATAAACGATTTATCGGCTTAATTTTGTATGAGGCCAGCATCTTAGTCCTCGGGATTGACAATGCATTTGTAATGGACGTCAGATAGAACCCTTGTTGTGTATGAAGTTGCTTACAGAATTCCACTTTCCATCAGGTGGACAGCATTTACTACTTGAATCTAATAAAAAAGACAATATTTTCACTAGAAAAAAAAAACGTGAAGCTAGTAAATCCGGAGTCTAAGTAAATCAGGCGCTATCTTATATTTATTACGACAAAATATTGTACAGAGTACACCAGCTACATTTTCGGTTTTCGACTACCACTTTTGTAAGAAATTGTCTAATATCTTCATTAATAAATGTCGAATTATCCAATTTCAAGTCTTAATATTATAGGCGCGTATAATAAAACAAACCTCTTCAGCTTCACAATTTTAGTATGAAGTATACATTAGTACATATATATTAACATTAGATTATGAAATACAAAAACTGTTTCACAAATAGAAAAGTTTTCTCGTCAATATGTTATGAGCTTTTGAAAAGTTATATAACAACGTTTTCGGGTCAATGACGGCCCTTTCACAAAATTAGGGACATGTAATTTCGGACCCGATATGTTTTCAACTTTTAAAATGTATTTGTCTCTTAATCCTGGGTGTAACATAAGTAAGGGACGTATTATATTACGTACATAGTAAGGGACGTATGTTTGCAGGAGTAAAGCAAAGATTCACATTAAAATGACGAAAAAGATGAAAAATGTTAAAGAAAAAATAAACATAGTGATGAAATAATATTCTCAAACATCTTCTTGTTCACATCGTAATATTTTAAACCCATTTACAGCCAAAAGTAACACTTTTATCTGATGTTTTAGATTTGTAAAAAGACAATGCAGTCAAATTTATTCTCCATTCATTGTGCCATCAACTTCCATAAAATAAGATAAGATAATCATTTATTCGTTCAGTTTATACACATTTAGCTATTACACGGAAACAATATTTATAAAAAGAAAAGAAGGCGCATAACATAAAAATAATGAAATTCTTCATTAAAAAATAATAGTAATAAGGTATTCCATACTTTATGGTGCGTACGGAAAATGTATGTCCGCAATCTGCAGGCGTGTTCGTCTACAAGAAATATAAATGTTTGACGCACCCAGCTATATAACAAAACAGTGTGGTGACGTATACTCCTAGACTCCTGTTGTAAAATAAAAACTGTGGGCTGAAAGGACATAGTCAACTAAGGCAATAGACTGTACGGTTTCGCAGATCAGCTGTAGCGGCGTAATATTATATTGGGTACAACCCATTATTGCCCCACTGCTGGGCACGGGTCTGGTCTTAGAATGAGAGAGTTTTAGTCCATAGTCCACCGCACTGACCAAGTGCGATTTGGTCAGCTGGCTTGCGAATTGGCTGCGAGTTCACACAGCTCCGAGAACTTTTTTTTAAAGAACTCTCTGGTGTGTAGGTTGTCTCACGATGTTTTCCTTCACCGAAAAGCAGTGATAATTAATTTCTAATACGCACATAAATCATATGTCTTAGCTTGAAATATAAGTAGTCTATCAGAGTTGCGACTATATTGTTTTTCATATTTAGTTGATAAATGTCATAAAAACAAACTCAAATTATTTGAAAAGTAGAACCACTGTCGTACCTATTTTTTCTAGCATAAAGCAAATCTCGCGTTCCAATAGAAAGGCGTTCAACAAAGTGGCCATCTTAATCCTCAAGAGTGGCAGTGCATCTCTGATAGACTTCTGGTAAAACCCCTATTATGGAATCGGTTATTGACGACCTCGAAACGGATATTTTGACGACCCGCGTGGCGGAGCGGTTACCATACCGTTCTGACGCGCAATGGGTCCCGGGTCGATTCCCGGCCAGACAGGTATCTGAATGATGAGTTTAGCTTCATGTTCTGGGTCTGGGTGTTTGTGTATTCGTTTTGTGTGTTTCCATGGTACCCACGACACAGGAGAAAATTCTTGTGGGGGGTATAAGTGTAGGAAGCGTGCGTGTTATAGATATCTACAATACTTACCATTTTGCGGTCGGTATACACACTTGCTACTTAAATCCTATTCGACTATCGACATTTCAAAAATACCGAAAATAATCAAAAACATACAATAATGAGGCTAATTGATTGCTACTGAGTGCTATTGAAACATGGTACCATATACCGAACGAATGCATACTGTCATAAAGCATCATCTACTTCACTACCGTAATTATTAAGTCACCGATCATTATGCAGTAACGGAATAAATTTCTGTAATTAATCAATCATTGCTGACGATCGGAGCTAATAATTTTAATGACTAATTATGATTTAATGTCGTCTATAGCCAATAATCTATAGCCAGTAGGTATATGTAATAGTTACATACGTTACAAGGAATAGCTATTGGGAATAGGTTCCAGAGGTAGAATAATGCGGTTGGAAAACTATACTAATGCATTTTAAAAGTTTTTATTTATTTCTATTGATATACAATTTTAAGCCTTTTTTATTTTTTTAAATTATTTATTAAACTATTTTTATCTTTAATTAATACAATGTCAATAACTTAAAAATATAATAAATTAAATTTAATTATAATGTCAATATTTAGCAAACCACTTATAAGAATATATTTACAATTCATTAAGAAATACCAATAAAAGAAATTTATAAATAATTATTTGATGTCAATGCTATTAAAATTTATTAAACTTAAAAGTAAGATCTTCATTAATTTCATTAAAAAAAATTCGGTAATAATAACTGTTTTAATTTTAATTTTAAAATATTTTCCATCGCCACTTTAAGTGCGATGGAAAATATATGCTATGGGTAACTTATTATAAATCTTTTAACTTTTTAAACATATAACTTTTAACTTTCTTAACTTACAATGTTGTGAGTAAGTATGTAAGGATGTAAGTATGTATGTATGTGTTCGATTTCTCAGTGTCCGATTGAGCCGAAGATTGGAATAGGTACATGTATAATTCTGATCCCATCATTTTCCTGCATCGTACAATTTTCTATTTCGAAATTGTTCACATTAAAGTTTGTTCAGATCCATGTCTATGGACTAATCTAGCGACAAGCTTTTACATGATAGAAAATTGTACGATACAACAAAATGATGGGTTTGCCTACTACAAATTTATTTTTTTCCTAAATAAAAGCTTGTTTTAAAAAATATATTTTAATATTATTTTATTTAGCTTAAATCAGTACTTGCGTTTCATAGGAAAAATTACGCTATTTATGATATGAGGCGATTATCTTTAATTTTATAGCATCTGTAGTTCTTACTTAGGTTAAAACCTCTCTTCTATATCGTCAGTGGAAAGGAAATAATGCTAAAGCGCCAAAATATAAATTGTGGGTAAAGAGGTTTGAAGTTTTTTTTACAGAAAAAAAATCATGTCACCTTAATTTTTGGTGGGATCATGTGGAGTAGTTGTACTCACAATAACAAGATCCTACTAAAAATAAAGTTGACATGAGTTGACATTAGCATTATTTCCACAGACGATATGTAATTGCTTACATGTAGCAGTGGCCACTTATTGCACAACAACAACAAGCAATTACTATCCTCGACAAAATCAATATTACTTAATATTGGAGAGTTTAAATGAAACAAACAGATTTATTTACGGCCTTAAATCGTATTTTATCCGTATCTAAATCGAATCACTTTTATGTAAGGCGACCATCATAGTCCTCGGGAGTGGCAACGCATCTGTGATTGACTTCAGATAGAACCCATGTTCTGTATGGAGTTTATTACAGATGTTCATGGGCGGCAGTGACCACTTACCATCAGGTGGAATCCATGCTCGTTTGGATCCATCCATATTTCATTCAAATAAAAAAAAACGAATCGTATATCCATAACTTGTTTTTGTTAGAAGTTCCTGGTATCGTAGTTTTCTATGATAATCTGCCCGATTTATAAGTGTACATACAAATTTCCTCAGCACAATGTTTTGTGTTAAATTACGTAAGTAATAATAAATAAATATACGACATTAAAACAATTATTCTATTTAAAAAGAAAGAACGTGCCTACGAGCTTGCCTTAACAAGATTAGGGCGCCTTAACAAAGATTTCTATTACATCTAAATCTACAGGATATGTATGAAACAGAATTGATTTTCAAAACGCAGAGCATAAGCCAGCATGCAATATTAGTTGCGACGTGATATAGTTCGAATAGCTAAACTATCGTACGACCGGATTATATGGCTGATAACTCCCAAGCAATTCATGTTACAATAACCCGCTCTGCATTACAGCATCCGGATGCGTTTCAATCAAATACCTATATACTAAGTGTAATACGAGCAGTGATAGCCTAATGGTAGAAACTTGCCCTTCCGATTCAGGACGTCCGAGGTTCAAACCCAGGCCCCACTAATTTTTCATAAAATTATGTGCGTATTAGAGATTAATTATCACTGCTTTTCGGTGAAGGAAAACATCGTGAGGAAACCTACACACCCGAGAGGTTTTTAAAAAAAAGTTCTCGGAGGTGTGTGAAGTCCACCAATTCGCACTGGGCCAGCACGGTGGACTATGGCCTAAACTCTTTCAATCTGAGAGAAGATCGGTGTCCAGCAGAGGGATAATAATGGGTTGACGAAGTGTGATGGTAATGCCCCAGCCGTACCATTTACGACGCAAAAAAGACAGGAAAAAAGTCGAAACTGTAACTTTATTTATATTTATATGTATTGATTAGATCAACACCAATTACAATGAACGTACCGTGGTATGTCGCCCAGTAATTATAGTTGACAGACATCGCACATAAATATTCATCATCTCACGAAGCATCCGACGATATGTATTTCCATTCTCCACCAACGACAGTAATTAAATCGATTGGATACTATTATATCCCTTTCTGATTTATTGGATTAGAGAAAGACGGATAGTATCGGCAAACAGCACAGTGCAGAATAGTGCAGTGGATTGTTAAAGGCGGTTCTACACCTTCATTTAGGTTTTAAGGGTAGCCTGGACAGGCCTCTTATATGTTGGATACCAACTTTTTTTTCGCCGATTTTTAAAGTGTATTGAATAGCTCGCTGGCTTAAAACTGTTTCTATCTGCAGTTGGCCAGCATGGTGAACTTTGATATAACGCCTTTATAACGTGAGGGACACCCACGCTTTTGCCCAGACCTGGTCTCCATTCGAGGACTCTTCTACCCCATTGGTTGTCTGCCCATTGCTACATATACGTTACTACATATTACGTTGTAATACTATTTAACCGACTTCCAAAAAGGAGGAGGTTATCAATTCGTCTGTATTTTTTTTTTTTTTTTTTTTTTTTATATTTGTTACCTCATTTCTCCGGACTGGGTGAACCGATTTAGATGATTTTTTTTTTATTTGAAAGGTAGTGCGTGTCATAGGGTCCCATTTTTTTTTTAGTATTTTTTTGACTAGGGCATCCATAAGAAAAACGCATAAGTCTTAAATTTGCATTTTCAATGTACGCGATAAATGTATGAATAACTCAATATCCCGCCAACCGATTTTGATGATTCTTTTTTTATTAGAAAGGATGTACTCCAGGGGTAGTCTGATAAGAGTTTGATAAGGTTCTAATCATAGGATCTTCAACTTTTTGGAGCAAAATAATAAAATTAGTGATAGTCGGCCGAACCTTAGCTGGAGAAGTCCAATTGAGTAAAATATAGAATAAAATTACTATGTAGGTATTTACTATGAAAAATTTTGACCTTCAACTCTTCAATCCTGATGATGCAGGGGTACTGCTAGCCTGAACTATAAAAGTTGGTCGTTTGATGTTTGCGAATATATAATGAAATTGTTAAGCAAATTCATGGGACAAAAATTTGACCTTCAACTCCTCAACCCTGATGATGCAGGGGTACTTAAAGCCAAAACCATAGGAATAAGCCATTTGGTGCTTACGTATATGTTATAAGATTACTGAGCAAAAACATAAGATGAAAAATTTGACCTTCAACTCCTCAACCCTGATGATGGAGGGGTACTTCAATCCTAAACCATAGAAGTTGGCAATTTGGTGCTTACGGTTATGTAAAGAAAATACTAAGCAAAAATATAAAATCAAAAATTTGACCTTCAACTCCTCAACCCTGATGATGAAGGGGTACTTCAATCCTAAACCATAGGAGTTGGCAATTTGGTGCTTACGGTTATGTAAAAATAATACTAAGCAGAGGCACAAAATTAAAATTTTGACCTTCAACTCCTCGACCCTGATGATGAAGGGGTACTTCAATTCTAAACCATAGGAGTTGGCAATTTGGTGCTTACGGGTATGTAAAAATAATACCAAACAGAGGCACAAAATTAAAATTTTGACCTTCAACTCCTAAACCCTGATGATGCAGGGTACTGCAAGCCTGAGCCATAGAAGTTAGCCACCTGGTACTAACGTATATGTTATAAGATTACTAAGCAACAATATAAGATGAAAAATTTGACCTTCAACTCCTCAACCCTGATGATGGAGGGGTACTTCCAGAGGGGACGCCCTGTTTGTATGAATTGTAAAAGTGTTTTATGTTTAATTTTTGTGAATATGTAGATGCACAAAGCAAACTTAGAGGCTTTATTTAAATACAAACATAAAAATATAGTCACTAAAAAGTGTAAAATAAAAACTTTTTAACAAAAAATATCTACCGACTTCCATGTCACAAAAAAGTAAAAAATAATTTAAATATATTTTGGTCTAGAACATACTCAGTACTTAGTACATAGTTCTGAAGTCGGTGCTCATATAGGACGTAGTTACCGTCGTCCAGCGAAATATGTCGAGCACCGACTTCAGGACTATGTACTAAGTACTGAGTATGTTCTAGACCAAAATATATTTAAATTATTTTTTACTTTTTTGTGACATGGAAGTCGGTAGATATTTTTTGTTAAAAAGTTTTTATTTGTCAACCAAGTGTCTGCCACGTAGAGTAACTGTGGGTATATATAAACCAGACTAAAGTATGGAAAACTGGAAAACGATTTAGCCGACGTATTTAATCAACGTCAAAATTGTCCTCACAACCGGGACAGGTTTTGAGTACAATTTTGACCTTTTTGACATAAAAGACCTTTTTTCGTTAACCTATCTTCAAAGGATTATCGTGTACTTCCGCTACGCTTTATTGTTATGTTTTATATACTTTTTATGTACGATCAACTACTTGTACTTGGTACATTCGTTCCGCGGCTTCATTATCATAGTAAAATTTTCCGTATTTAAAAAAACACTCGTGATTACATGGATTGGGTATGTTTTTTTAGAAAGATGCACAGGATCCAAGTTCGATATCGGTAAGACATCTTTATTATTTTATACTCTTTTAATGCTCGCGCGTTAGTCATGTTTATTTATTTTAAACCAATCGATTTCAAAGGGGGAACTTAAAGTATTTACCTTCGCCATGTTAGTGTACAATCGTCTTTAACCAAATGTTGCAACAGGACGAAGTCGCAACTGTTTTACAATTTGCGTTGTTTCGAAACTGCTGCTAGATTGTATAGTTTTGTTTCGTCATAACTGTTTTATAATATTTTTTGATTTGGCCATATTTTTGAAGGACATTCATTTACTATATGGGTACTAATTACATGTAGAGTTTACAATACACGGGATTAAATCAAACCAAAATACGAGTGTATCCCATTCTTATATAAGCAAAACTCAAGCAGCACCGCAAAGTATGTGCCAGGCATTTTAAACATGGTAAAACCCTTTGTTCTACTCCGGATCCCATTCGATTCTGCCAAGCCTATTTCCGCCTTATAGCAACAGTCTTAGGCATTGCTGTGTTCTGGTTGGAGACGTGTTTTAATGGAGACATACTTTCCCAAAACGTTCCAACTTATTACATACAGCGCAGCTATGGCCTACTTTAACCTTAATAAATCACTATATAGTATAAAACAAAGTTGCTTCTCGGTATCTGACCCTATGTATACTTAGATCATTAAAACTACGCTAGAAATTTTAATGCATTTTTTAATAGAGTGATTCGAGAGGAAGGTAGTTATATATAATACATGTATAGTATAGTAGAGAAACATTTATAATTTTAGATTTTTGACTTTTAAGCGGAATGGAGCTCGCCGGGTCAAGTAGTAAATAAATTAGACTTTGATGTTATCAAGGTTCAAATATCTTTGGGCAACAGTGGCCGCTTACCATCAGTTAGACTTTATGATCGTTACTTACGTCAATTATAAAAAACTGCCCAGCATCTAGTACATAAACGGTTCGGTTCAAGGTATTACTTACATAATCCAGCGTAAGTCGGTCGCGTAAAGTATTGTGTCAGCTGGCCTACTTCTATACATGTCCACTTGATAATCACATTATACATTATTCCTTACAGCCGCTAGCCGTCACTGGAGACAGCGTATCATTAATTTCCCGAAAGATAAGCTTACTTTCGTCCTCTGTTCTTTATGCGTGCAAAAAATAACTGACATGCCATAGTCTTGGTAAAACACGCGTCGTAAGTAGATGATCGTTATTATAGTAAGTGGTACCTATATTTCCTGTCTTAAATTATATTGTAATTCGCTACACAATTAATTTTACGATTCCCTGCTTTAGAAAAAAGAATTTACACATTTAGGTACACTATAGGAGAGAACTATATAACCTTTACGTTATACGCTAAAATATACCTATACATTTATTACAATTACTAGTTGACCCGGCGAACTTCGTTCCGCCTAAAAGTCTAAAATCTATAATTATCAGTATACCTCCACCACATTATGCATGTATTATACATAAAAACCTTTCTCTTGAATCTATCTTTTAAAAAAATTGCGTTAAAATTCGTATCGTAATTTTAAAGATCTAAGCGTACATAGGGACAGACAGTGAGAAGCCACTTTGTTTCATACTATGCAGTGATGTTGATATTTATTGAAAATGTGGTGTATTAATTTTATTAAGCACTATACACAAAAACCTTCTCCTTTTAAAAGGACATACTATATTATTTCAGAGGGAAACCACCGGGTAGCCCTGCCATAGAGCGATGCCAGATTGTGTGGTACTCTTACGACATCCTTCAAACCAGAACACAGCAACACTTAACACTGGTGGTATAATCAGAATAAGATTTTTCAAGGTGGTAGAACCAGTGTGTTCCACCGGGGAAGTACCACCGCCACACCTATTTCTAGCGTGAAGCATTTCTTGCGTTTCGATGGAAGGGTGTGGTTGCCGGCACACTTTCACATGAGGTGACAATCCCAGTCCTGAGGAGTAGAGGAGTAGCAACGCATCTGTGATTGACTTCAGATGAAATCCATGTTCTGTATGTAGTTGCTTACAGATGTCCATGGGCCGCAGTGACCACTTACCATCAGGTGGACGGCATGCTCGTTTGCTACTTCAGTCAGATAAAAATAAAGTTGTAATAGCGGTGATCCGGAGTCGAACCACAAATGTTTTCTTTTTGGGTCTTGGTTTTAGTCCGTCCATCTTAATTACGATACAGCGTATCAGATATCTATTGAGGCTATATGAAAAAACGTAATTAATTTATTTAAATACAATGTAACTCATAATAATACTTAGCACATTTGTTCACTAAACGTAATTGCTCCATTATACTTATGACTACTTATAAGTTCTAACTGAACGTGCTTTTAAACTAATTTGGAACGACGCGCGGCATAAATCATTTATCATTATCTAAGTCAGGGTCGTACTTGAATAAACTGAACCATAGACTTCATAATCGTCAAGAAGTGACTCGAAAATTATATCTACTTGTGGGGACTTTCCCGCTACTCATCAACAGATGGCGCAACTAGTATTCTGAAACACACTATCGAAGTATTCTCAGAATCCTGCATACATACAAGTTCCGAACAACGACTGTCGGAGCACGGCCGCTCCCCAGGCATGATTACCTAGCCCGGCGGGAGATCTCCCTTTGCCATATACTTATTAAAAAAGACAGACAAGGCTAATAACCCCTTGATTTATGTTTTTAGCCACTTTCATATTAGCAAAATTTTGCTACAGCAACTGAAAATGTATATGCAGGGAGTCCACAGGAAACAACTAAGTTTTCAGTGGACCCCCCACAGCTACATTACGACCATATTCCCAAAAGTCAAATTAGATAAATACTATTTGAGGACCCGCGTGGCGGAGCGGTTACCATACCGGTTACCGGTCTGACGCGCAATGGGTCCCGGGTTCGATTCCCGGCCAGACAGGAATCTAAATCATGAGTTTAGATTCATGTTTTGGGTCTGGGTGTTTATATATTCGTCTTGTGTGTGTCAATGGTACCCACGACAGGAAATTCCATGGGCGGTAGTGACCACTTACCATCAGATTTTTCAGATACAAAAAAAACTGTATTAAGACAGCTTAGAAGTGTGATGTTATTTGACCTATGATGGATGTGACCCGGGCCTACAATATCTATCTAATGTATCCCAAAAAGTTAATTCTGAAAAGTTATTTTACACTTTTATCCGTGTATCTGAACGGCTTTATCTTGTAAGCTACTATACCACTTTACACGAAACTTCATTGAGGATACTTTTCTCCAAAATTTATTAGGAATTCTGCGCAAAATTAGAAACTTCGCGGAAGGTCTCGTTGTAACATCTCTTGGACTTATACAATTTGTAATATGTTATCTAGTAATGTGTTTATTTGGTCCATTTCTAACGCTAAGGAAGGTTATTGTACTAAGCTGTGACGTCACCGTATCTTCTACCTATATCGTACACGTAACATATGTAATAAACAGATTTTTTATCATAAAACCTTTTATCCATCTTTATCTAAACATTTTAAAGCAATACGTTTGTACATCCTGCAACTCGATAACAGATGGCGCTATACGTTTTCAAATCGCGGTATCAAATTTCTAAACAGTGCTAGTATGGTTTGGATGACGACTGATTTAAATCTAAAATAACTATCTCATTCCTAAGGGGTCGCAACGCATCTATTATTGACTTCAAGTAGAACCTCTGTACTATATAAGCTTTCTAGCTGACTGCTTGCTTGTTAGTTTTATATCTTGTCTAAATAAAAATATAGGCTCCAAACTGCCACTGGTACAACCGGTCCTCGTAATAATCTTTTTCTTTTTTGTCTAGGGGGAAACCTTCAAAAGCTACCCCACTGGGAGCAACGCTGGGCTGTGTGGGATTCTTACCTCACTTACCTAAACCCCCCGGTGGTCATCCTCAGCGCTGCGTGGAGGACTCTGGGATCTCCAATAGAACACAACCGGTGTCCTCCGAGCGCGATGCCCCCTTAGGGCTCTTCCCCGTAAGCATTGTACACACTGCGTCTCCTGGTGTTTACGATAACATGTGGTCACACATGCCGTCGTCCTACACGGGGACGCTTACTGGACGGTTCGAGCTCCCACTCTTACCGCCCGCAACCTCTTTTAGTCGCCTCTTACGACAGGCAGGGGATGCTGTAACCCTATTCTGATCCCAGAACTACAGGGATAAGTCCTCCTATTAACCTAGCCCGAATAAATTTATCTCTACTGAATATTGCCTTTAAACTAAAAATGAGTTGGAATTAACACAAAATTAAGTTCGTTTTAACTTTATACTATTTATGTTGTAGATATTTATAAATTTGATGTAAATAAAGTCAATATTTTTATCCCGATATTTTTATTAAAGGTCGTTAGGAAATCCCGGTTTAGACTTCATGTAAGTAAAATTAACCCTAGATAGTTCCAATTTAGTTACATAGCTTATTTTTACTCCTTGTAAAGTTCATATTGGATCGAGCTCTTTCTAAGCTTCTTTTTATCATACTTCAACATATTTTTCGACATTTATTAATTCAGAAATAACCTTTAATGTTACAGAAGTAACTACCTAATGTGCGAGAGTAATAAAACATTAATGACCGTATTTTTTAATGTTAGGTAAATAATAACAATTATTAAAAAAATAAAAAATAAATAGAAACGTGCGGCACTCGGGGACTACCACGGTAAACCTATCGCATAGCATTTTTTATCAACTTATGCAATTATAACTATTTATTTATTTGTGCATTTTGTTTTCGTTGATATTAATTCAAGTTTATTTCTTTGATACTATATACTTTCTCACAAATAGCTGCTTACATATTCGTCCGATTTCCGAGCAGCTCGTCTCGATCCGTGCGAGCTTCGTACTGTCGTACCATATAGGCACATACAATTGAAGCGAAGACTGGGCCGCGCTAAGTGGTGTGGGGGGTGTTAGGGTTTTTCGTTACGGAATTCCTTGATTCGGTCGGCACGATCAAAGTGCGCGATAAAAGCTATGCAATAGCTTAAAAACAACAAATAACAGATACAACAATAAAATCAACTTAAAGTGAAATAAGAATTAAGAAATTAAGCAAATATCACATAAGAAAATCCATTGAAATCCTAAACATAAATAAATTAAACAGAATACCTGACACACATAGACTTGTTAGGTATTCTCCAAGATCGTTATCTTACTCTTGCAATTGACCGACTTGCGGGAAGTACCTACTTTCTGCAGAACAACGAACTGAATTTCGTGAGAGTAGTGGCCAAGAATTTCATTTTTATCGTGAAGACTAGATTACAAGTTTCTATTTTTTACTATATGAAAGTAGCAAACGAGTGTATTATAGTCCAGCTGATTGTAAGTGGTCGCTTGAGTAAGGAGTAGCAATGCTACATTTATCGATGGGCGATACTTAAACGTTAATATTAACTACTCACCCGTCGTGTCGGTCGAAATACGACCGTAATTTAAATTAAAAAACTAAACTTCACATCGTCCAAAGTAGTACGAATGTTTCTCAAAATCATATAAAATGTAATAATTTTCGAGTCATTTTGAACGCACCCGTTAAATATAAAAAGAGGTTTAATTAACAAAGCCGCATTTAAAAGCAATAGCGTTTATTTTGACAAAGACACTGACATTTCTGACATTATAAGTTTTCATTTGAAAAAAATATTAACATTCTGCACTCCTTCTCTACGTCCACTATAACCGTGCAAAATTTCATATTAATCCGTCCGCGGCATATTACTTAAAAATGCACCACAAGTTTTTGCTTCACGTATTAATATAATAATTGCCTAATGTGGTTTTAAATGTAGATATGATAATAATATTGAATCGATTTTTTTAATAAATAAGAAGCCACTCCAAACTTCAATGACGTCAGACGAAAACAGTACACAGAACATCCTTGCACAGTCGAAGACACAGTGGGGAATACACCCATTCCTCACTTTATAAATTGCTTGACTATCTTCATCTTAGATAAATGTGTCCCAGCTTCCCGGATCCGCGATACTTTAACAACACTGTCAGTTAGCTGAGGACAACAATCAATAATCTG
The DNA here is from genome assembly GCA_949699795.1 of Spicauda simplicius. Taxonomy (NCBI): domain Eukaryota; kingdom Metazoa; phylum Arthropoda; class Insecta; order Lepidoptera; family Hesperiidae; genus Spicauda; species Spicauda simplicius. Next base: position 6,942,437 of record OX453068.1, read on the forward strand.
AGTAAAGAGGAATGTACTGTCGAAAAGACTTACTTCGTCTTGCAAAACTGCTCGTAAATGTACCTAAATATATTTTTAATAGCCGCTCCCGCAATTTTACCCGCGTTTAAGAATGTAACATGACACAATTATAACCAACATTATATACTGCAACTATTTTAATGTACTAGTCACACGTCGCAACGGTCGAAATTCGCCCGTAATTTAAATTAAAAAACTTAATTTCATATTGCTAAGGTAGCACCAATATTTATCTAATTTAAATAAATTGTAATAAAAAGTTATTTTGAAGACACCCGTTAAAGGTAAAACGAGGTTTATTATCTAAGCTGCATTTAAAAGCAATAGCCGGTATTTTGATAAAGACATAGACATTTTTGACGTTATGTGTTTTCATAGTGAGACATTGATTGTTCTATTTCGTTTATTATGTATGTGTTTCTGTAAAATGCAAAGTAGTGAGTGTAATGTGTTTTTAGTTGATTTTATGTATGTTTTAAGCATTCTTTGAAAAAATATTAGCATTACGCAATCCTTCTCTACATCAACTATAACCGTGTGTAATTTCATACTCCTTCGCCTGCGGCAAGTATCTTAAAAACGAGTCACAAATTTTTGCTTCACGTATTATTTAAACGAATTCATCGTTTTTTCAAAGAAGACTGGTAACAATTGTCATTAGAACATTCAGTATGTACCGACAAAAAATATCTTTATTTAAATTGTAAAATCCTGAACAAAGCTTAGTCTCTGTATTAGCCACAAATGAGACCCAACCGGCCCCCATGTCATAAAAAATTAGTAAACGAGCCCCCACTTCTTTTGTTAATTACGTAATACTAGAATTATCTCAAATATGCTAAACTTTATTTTACTCCTTTTAAATACGCGGCTCCTGCAGGATACAATTGTTATATTATTCCACAGGGTCCGTGCATTTTTCCTCAATATAAAGCCTATCTCATTCCCTAACCCCTAAGCTTCCACTATGCAAAAATCATGTGGAGCCTTCGCTCCGTGAAAAACAAAAACAAACTTATCCCATGGGTACTGTAATTTTTGCTAGATAATCCTATATTTGAATCCAGAGTATATATCCAGTGTGTCTCTGTAGAAAATGTCATCCAGATTCGTTTATCCTTTATGATACCATTGTAGTTCGACCGGGGAAGTACCACCACCACACCTATTTCAAGCGTGAAACATTTCTTGCGTTTCGATTGAAGGGTGTGGTTGCCGGCACACTTTCACATGAGGCGACCATCATAGTCCTGGGGAGTAGCAACACATCTGTGATTGACTTCAGATGGGACCCATGTTCTGTAAGAGTTTGATTACAGATGTCCATGAGCGGTAGTGACCACTTACCATCAGATGGACTGCATGCTCGTTTGCTACTTTAATCGGATAATAAAAAATAACATCCATTCAACCTTACCAAGTGGTAGAACCAGTGTAGTTCGACCGGTGTAGTAGCACCGCCACACTTATTTCTTCCGTTTCGATGGAAGGATGTCATTGCCGGCACATTTCGTAGTCCTCGGGAGGAGCAACCATCTTTTTTTTTTTTTTTTGTTTTCGAGGGGGAAACCTTCAAAAGGTACCCGACGCCGTGGGAGCGACGAAGGGTTATGTGGGATTTTTACCGCACTAAAACCCCCCCGGTGGCCATCCTCGGCGCTAAAAAGAGGACTCCGGGATCTCCAACAAACACCACCGGAAAGGAGCAACCAACTATGGTTCACTTGAGATAGAACCTATATTTTATAGGAAATTTCTTACAGATGTCCATGGGTGAGAGTGACCACTTCTCGTCAGGTGGCCTGCATGCTCGTTTGCTACATCAATCAGATAAAAAATTCACAAACATTGCCGTGACAATATTAGTAAGATGTCTTCTAATATTTTAATCGAGTATCATTCTCGAATATTATCACGGTTCATTTAGCATCTGTAACTATATATCCTTATAACATGTCACTTCAAGTGTCGGGGTAGGACGAAAACTGAGCAAGGGGGTTACCAGCCTCGAGCTGTCGAGATCTCAGCAAGGAGAAGATTCCCCTTTATAAATTGCCTCGCTATCTACATCTGAGATAAGTACGCCTAAACTTTCCAATTCCGCTACGCATCAATAACACTGACAGTTGGTTGAGGGCGACAAATCAAAAATCTAACTTATACGGGGAAAGAAATGGCGTACGTGAGGGGTCCGCTTGTTTCATGTCATATTCGTTTATATTTTGACATTGTTTTACGAATACGAATAATAAAATACTGTTTATCCTTACAGCACAGGTATATTTCATTTGTTACAATCCACCAAGCTGTTTGAGCTGTAGAGCATGCCAAAAATCGTCATACATGCGTTTGAAAAACATTATTGTCCACCTTTTGACGCAACAAAACCTAATAATTGGTGTCTATAAACGGATTCATCAGTCATGATTACCTAGGGTAGATCCCTAATAGCGTAATAAAATTCAAGACTTCATCCCACATTTAATACATGATCCCTAAAACATATTGGGTACATCAAGCTTTTATTTAATAAAAGTATTTAACTAAAATTTAGAGCTGGTAGAACCACTTCTGGTAAAACCCAGAAGGAACCATGCCACACCCATTTCGCTTTAATGACCGTAATGTTAAAAGCAACAGTGATTGGCGACGTATCAATGACTGACAGTATCTATGCTAATTACCACTTTCATATTATTAAATAGAAACTTGTACTCAACCTGATGATTGACTTGTACTCAACTTGATGATGAGTTATAGCATTTAAACTATAAATAAAGCGATACGGCTAATAAAGGCTTATTACACCTTCAGTAACAGATCACAATAACTTCCGCATTCGGAAAACGGTTTCATTTGCTGCATTAAAACCTTTTCCAACTTAACATTATTTACAGCAGATTCCAGTATAACTGTATCTTTATCCATATAAATAACTGAATACGGGCCATTGAGAATAACCGGAATATTCAGTTCGCAACATTGACACAGAACGGATATCAAATAGAAGTGGCAAGAATAGATCACGTAACAATTTTTTTTTTCGAAGGGGAAACCTTTCAAAAGGTACGCGATGCCGTATTAGCGACACAGGGTCATGTGGGATATTTTACCGCACCAAACACAACTAGTCACATTTTATAAGGTACTAGAACCAGTGTAGTTCGACCGGGGAAGTACCACCGCCACACTTTTGAAGCATTTCTTGCGTTTCGATAGAAGAGTGTGGTTGCCGGCACACTTTCACATGAGGCGACCATCATAGACCTCGGGAGTAGCAACGCATCTGTGACTTCAGATAGAACTCATGTTCTGTATGAAGTTGATTACAGATGTCCATGAGCGGCAGTGACCACTTACCATGGTGGACTGAATACAATGGTGGCTCGTTTGCTACTTCAGTCAGATGTAAAAAAAACCCTCGCTCAAACAGTATTTCAAAAATTACATGTCACGATACAAAATTTTGTATTCCTCTCCATCCCTTGTCACACTTTATTAATCCCCCCCCCCCCAACGTGTGACGTAATTTATGGATAGCCCCAATCCGATAATAAGTCATCATAAATTAATATGAATGTTTATCAATTGATTTTAAAAAGTTGTATATTTCACAAAATAGTATTTCTGTTTGTTTCAGTATGTTACCGTAACGAACTCAATACAGTATGATGTCCGATACAAAATCGATTCAATATCGGTAATGTTGTATCCATGAATAATTCATATCGTTACAACGCCAAAAATGGATCATCTATGGTTAATGCTGTTAATAATTCAATCTACCCAAACTGTGTTTAATCTTTTAGTATCATGACCGAAGTAATGAATTAATTATTAATTCGATAAGTAATTACATTTTTTGGTCAGGTTACTTTATTTATAATGAACACATTAACCATTCGCGCTTCAGTACATTAAATTATGTATGGTAGGAAACAGTTTGATCTATTAAAACATTTAAAAAACTCGTAGCAAACGACACAAGAAAGGTGTGTAACTAACATTTTACTTAAAATGTTAATTACACAAGTTTACTTTGTAGGTAATTCTTAAACTTTATAATTCTTATATTCCTAATTTAAATGAGATAATGAGGTAGACTGCATGCTCGTTGGCTACTTCATTATTATGAAAAAAACGTAATTATGCTCATGTTACACGTTTCCTAGTAACAAAATATGATTAACATTTTCAGGAAAGACAAACATTTTTTAATAATCAATTTCTTAAAAGTATATAAACATGTTATAATATAATATACAACAACGAAGACTAAAGCTACAATAGTAGAAATAAATAATATACTTAATAAAATGTCATCTCAAGAAATAAAAACGTCTCCGCAAGACTCGCTTACAATGTTAAACTAGAGACACAAAGTTACAGACACAAAGAAAGGACGAAAGAAAGAACTACAAACAAGCGGGCTTGTTCCGAATCGAATCAGGGAAAACTGGTGTTTTTATGAAACAAAACATTATGCGGGACGATGACAAACTAATGGTTTTAAATACAGTGAATGTTATTTATGGACGGTTAATCATTATTCGTTAATATTATGATACCTGCGGGAGGCTGAAAACCTTAATTAACCATTAGAAAAAAATGAAAAACGACAATAGAATGAAGACAAGTAACATGTCTCAAAGATATGTGAAATATACTGATGAATTTATATACCCTTTTCTATAATATCAAAGTAACGAAAAAACTTGCAGTCCACGTGATGGTAATAGCCACTGTCACCTTCAAAAGATACCCGACGCCGTGGGAGCGACGCAGGGTTATGTAGGATTTTACCGCATTAAAACCTCTCCGGTGGCTGTCCTCGGCGCTATAACCAGGACTCCGGGATAGCAATCGGAGTCCTCTGAACGCGTTGCCCCATCGGGATCCTCCCAGCGGCTGGGCCCACCGCTCCTTCTAGTCTTTACGACGGTATGTGACCACACATATCGCCCTCTTTCTCGGGATCGCCTGGCTGGACGGTTCAAGCTCACACTCCAGCCGCCCGCAATCCCGGAAGCCCCTTTTAGTCGCCTCTAACGACAGGCAGGGGGTACCGTAGCCCTATTCTGATCCCGAAGATACAGGGACAAGCCACTGTCACCTATGGGCATCTCTTATCAACCCTAATGAGGTAAACCCCTATCTAAGGTTGGCCGCTGATGCATTACTGCCCCAGAGTAGAATAACTTTGTGCTCCTCAGATAAGTATTTAGTAAAGATTATTAAGCGTAAAGATACAATTAGTGTTGTGTGCCGTGATATTATGGAACCTAAAAAGCGAACTAGACGGCATATCGGCAAAAATAATTCAAAAACGTATCAAATTTGCGATAATATTAGTCTAAAATCCAGTATTTCTCCCTTGCTACACTCCAAACCAAAACACAGCACTGCTGAATTAGGCAATTAACCACTGTTATTAGACAGAAATACCAGAGACAAGGGTACCTAACTACTAAGTCGAACCATGAATAAATCTACTTTAAATTAGTAACAATGCTAAAAGATGTTACATAAAAGGCAAAAAAGCTTGGGACTTAGCAAACTTATTTCATTAGTTAATTAATTAAGTGTCAAAGTAGCGTGTCATGCCAAACAATCCTCCTGTTTGTCAAATGTAAAGCACGATACTAGGGCTAGCCTTTCATTTTTGATATTAAAAACACGATGGTATAGATAAAAATATACAAAGAAGAGAGACGAACCATGCTGAAATTCTTGCCGAATCTTAGTGGTCTCGTTTTTGTCCGGTGGTAGTAAAGGTAAGAAAAAATATTTTAATTGTTAATTTGTAATTACCCGCACAAATAAAAAAAAACATTCCATTGATTATGTATGAAACTAGTATCGCATCATACTATAACAGCATTGATGTATTAGCAATTATCAGGGCGATGCATTGAAACCCGGCATGACCTGTGCCGCCATAACGCAGCATTACCTGTCTAGGTACGTGTCAGCGGTTTTGTAAGCCGGTTAGATACAATTAGTATCGTTCATTTTCTTTATACGTGCAGTTAAAATGGTAGAACTCTTCATTGTTCGAGCCTGGTATATTTTGAAAGTTAAGAAAGGCTTATTTGTGATTCCGCAGTGTTCACTTAAATATCTTTAGTCTTTCTTCTTAATAAGTATAACTCTATTGAGTTTTTATTTAATAAAAAGAGTATAAATATTTTTATAACATTAAAGTAGTAAACGAGCATGTATTCAGTCTGATGGGAAGTGGTCACTCCGGACATTTGTACACGACTTCATATGGAACAGGGGGTTCCATCTGAAGCAAAACACTGGACCGTTATTTCATCCGAAAACTAATATGGATAGCTAAAATGAAAGTGAGTACTTAGGCAACCACGCCCGTCCTTGTACAAAAATCTCCCGCTAAAAAAAAACGTGCGGCACTCGGGGACTGCCGCGGTGAAGCTGTCGCATAGCATTTTTATCAACCTATGCAATTATAATTATTTATTTATTTATGTAGTATTTTTTTTCTTTGATACTATATACTGTCTCACAAACAGCTGCTTACATATTCGTCCGATTTCCACGCAGCTCGTCTAGATCCGAGCTTCCTACCGTCGTACCATATTCATACACGTTAAGCGAACGCTCGGCTGCGCTATATGGCAGGCAGAATGTGGGGTGTTAGGTTTTTTCGTTACGAAATCTTGATTCGGTCGCCGCGCTCAAATCCCGCGATAAAAGCTATGCAATAGCTTAATAATTATGACGGTGATAGCTTCCGGAATCACGCTTGTTCTACCTTGTGAAATAATATAATAGGCTCAATTTCACTTGTTCTATTTCGACTTGCTTATAGATTTACAGAGAGATAAGTGACCATTTTTCATCAGATCAGCTGCACGCTCGATTGTTCCTTTCATCACAATGAATGAGAAACAATGAAGGCCGATTTTGTCATGCTCTATATGATCTTGTAAGAAAGATTTAATTTATACGAAAATAGTATGGATATAACGAAAGCTTTTTCAATAAACGGGACATAATAGATTCCATTCAGCACAAATTGTCTCGTCGAATTCGATTCAGCATTTTCAGAACACAGCATTGTCAGCATCTAAGGCTACGTAAACTAGCATTTGTTCGTGTATATCTATAACAAAACAAAATATATAATCCTACAATCCTGCTATAAAACAATTACATAAATAGTAATCGTCTCTTCATTTATTTGTCTTTTATTCAGATATAATTTATATCAATGAAAAGTTATTAAATATAATCAGTGGAGTGTATTGACGTATATCGTGCCGACGCATTGATATCCTGCAATGGTCCGTGACGCCACAATGAATTACGTCATTTACGTATATGTGGACTTAAGCCGCTTATAATGGAATGCTGTATTAATATTTTCATTCTCTTTTATTACTAAACTTAGTACAAACGGGACCTAATCAAAAATAGTCACTTCGGAAGACGGCTCTTTTGAATCAAGCTGATAAAGTCAAGGTAGCCGTGTTAGCTAGCCATTATACTAGAATTTAGTTAGTGAAACCGCGCAAGAATTATATCGCTAAAATGTTCATATCACCAACGGTTTTACTAGAACAACCATACACTCAAAATTTGATTTCAATCGATAGAGCTGTTTCGGAGATTTTCGTGTCATTGCACTAGCTGCAATAGGATCTAGCGGCTAATATCGATGCCCATATATTTTATATGAGAAACATATATATTACTCTCTAAATATGTGAAAGGCATATAAATTAGCAAAGTTTAACCTTAGTGAACTAATGTAGAGATAGACAATAATTTAATCTCGGCCTCTATTGACGCGGGTGCGTGGTTTTAACCACAGATTTATTTATTTATTAATACGTGAAGCAAAAACTTGTGAAGTATTTTTTAAGTAATATGCCGCGGACGGATTAGGATGAAACTTAGCACGGTTATAGTATACGTAGAGAAGGAGTGCAGAATGTAAATATTTTTTTCAAATAATGCTTAAAACATACATAAAATTAACTAAAACACATTACACACACTACCGTGCATTTGTCGCAAACACAAATAATAAACGAAGTAAAACGTTCAATGTCTTATTACGAAAACACGTAACGTCAGAAATGTCAGTGTCTTTGTCAAAATACCCGCTATTGCTTTTTATATGCAGTTTAGCTAATTAACCTCTTTTTATATTTAACGGGTGCGTTCAAAATTACTTGAAAATTATTAAATCTTATTTGAATTTGAGAAATATTCGTACTAATTTGGACAATATGAAGTTTAGTTTTTTTAATATAAATACGGTCGAATATCGACCGATGTGACGGGTGACTAATGAAATGATTTGCGTAGTATATATGCATTAGTGTTTCATTTCAATAATTCTCCAAATAAGATTAAATACATGCCGACGTTGCACAAGTTAATAAAATTTACAAGTAATCCAATTAAAACATACAAATACATTATTATCGCTAGGCGTGTCGTAAGTTGTAACAGCAGAACTTGGTCCGGAATAACGTTACAGCTGCACTGTATCTTGCGAACTAATCCAATTAAGCCTACACAAGTGCTGAAACTTCGCATGTTTCTCATAAAACCAACTCTGCAGATAAGGGATGTAATGTAGTCCTTGTAGGACTTCTTAGGGATCGGTCATTGGTAGGTTAAAATCTTTGCTTGTTTTTCATTTTTATAATTGAATTAGCAAACGATAATGGAATTATTTTTGACTAGTCGACCCGGCGAAATTCGTTCTGCCTAAAAGTCAAAAATCTAGAATTATTAGTGTTTCTTTACTATATTTTACATGTACTAGCTGTCCCGACAAATGTTGTTTTGCCATATAAAAAAATTTTAAAAATTTTTAAGGGTGGACCACCCTTAAGGGGTATTAAAAATAGATGTTGGCTGATTCTCAGACCTACTGAATAAGCATATAAAATTTGATAAAAATCGGTCAAGCCGTTTCGGAGGAGTATGGCAACAAAAACTGTGACACGAGAATTTTATATATTAGATTATACATAAAAATCTTCGTCTTGAATTAAATTTCGTCTATTTATTAAAAAGCTGCATTAAAATCCGTATCGTAGTTTTAAAGATCTAAGCATACATAGGGACAGACAGCGAGAAGCGACCTTGTTTTATACTATGTTGTGATCAGCAAACGATAATTAACGTAATGGACGCATCAAACAAAAATAGAAATGAAATGCTATGAGAGATAAATGTAGTATAGATGGAATGATATTGGGTGGAAGAGTATTAGTCAAGGTGGTAGAACCAGTGTAGTTCGATCGGGGAAGTACCACCGCCACACCTATTTCTAGCGTGAAGAATTTCTTGCGTTTCGATAGAAGGATGTGGTTGCCGGCACACTTTCACATGAGGCGATCATCATAGTCCTCGGGAGTAGCAACGCATCTGTGATTGACTTCAGTTGGAACCCATGTTCTGTATGAAGTTGATTACAGATGTTCATGGGCGGCAGTGACCACTTACCATCAGGTGGACTGCATGCTCGTTTGCTACTTCAGTCAAATAAAAAAAAATAAAAAAATATTAGTTCTGATGAGCCTTCTATAGGACGACGAGAACACTTATATAATCTATATGTTTAAAATGGCCAACGTATATGCAGTCCATCTGATAGTAAATTGTCTCTGCCATCCATGGGCAATTGTAAGCAACTTCTCTCTAGAGTAATATGGTTGCCTGATATGAAAATAGGAAAACAAACACGCTCTTTTACCATAACGCAAGAACGTAAATCGAATACTTTTTTTTTGACTGCAATAGCAAACAAGCACGCAGTCCAAAAGACGGTAAGTGGTCACTGCCGCCCATGGCGCCATGCCGCCCATCTGTAATAAACTTCATATGGAACATGATTTCAATCTGAAGTCAATAACAGATTCTTTGCTACTCCGAAGGACTATGACGGTCGCCTCATGTGAATAGTAAATAGTAGTGAATAAAAATAGTAGTGATGTAATATTTTTAACCAAAGGAGTAGGAGTAAAGCTCCTACTATAAGAGATGGTAATGTAGCTAAAAATGTAGTGTATAAGATATGAATATGTATGTTTTATTTATATTTAATATTTTGTTTTGTATATAGTGTAAATAGATTTGTTTCAAAGTATGTATTGATTGTAAGATGTTGGTGTGACTAAATAAAATTGTGTATAAGATCGCATTTGAGAGCTGTCTCGCCAAACGACGAACGTGGATGACTGAACTAACTGAAAGGGTTACATTAGTAAAATGTTGATAATACAATACGGTACAAGTGGACGGAATCTTATATATATCCTAAACAAAACAAAATTGTTCTTGAATACATAATCTACATATTAAACTTACATACATAATTAAATCAAAGCATACCACGTCGCCTACACGTTCTACCACCTATACCAGTTTACAACTATGTTTTTGTATTACCTACATACCTATAAACCTACACAAATATTCATGTCTAATAGGAGAATAGCCCTGTCTAACATCGATCTCAAACACGTTCCCTAAGGCTTCACATGATAAGCTCATCATAATTGATTTTGCCGTTTCCAACATAGACATAGCTGACAGAGAATAAACAATTATAGTCGTTATTTGAATCTTAAGCTGAATTTAGACTTTGATATGTAGACGTAACCACTGGGAGCGGTTGGTCCAGCTGCTCACATGGGAGAAGCCCGATGTGGCAACGTGTTTTGAGGACTCCGGTTGCGTTCCTTTAAAGATCCAGAAGTCCTTTTTGTAGCGCTGAGAACGGCCACCGGGAGGTTTTAGTGCGGTAACAATCCCACATAACCCTGAATCGCTCCCACGGCGTACCTTTTAAAGGTTTCCCCCTCGAGAACAAAAAAAGACGTATAAACACCGACTGGATCAGAATTGTTGATCAAGGGGGGTTTGTATTACAAGATTGAAGCAAACCAGCATGCAATCCACCGTACTGTAAGTGACTTCACATGGACCAAAGGTTGTTTCTAAAATCAATCACAGATGCGTCGCTCCTCTCGGGAACCAAAATTGTCGTCTTATATAAAAGTGAGCCAGCCACCACACCTTTCCATCAAAAGGCAAAAATTGCTATACGCTAAAAATACGTTCATCATATACGTTCAAACCTTGCAAAGATAATCCTTGACAATCTAAAGGTAGATTATCAAAAAATAATTCGGAAGGAGATACGAACCCCTTAACAAAGAACCCACCTGTATCCAAAACCATCTGTAACATATATTTTATTTATACACTTAAACATAACAAGGATAGGTAATCTCTAGATCTTTGCCAAACTGCCGAAGTGCCTATCGGATACAAAAACAGTACACATCTCAACCTTCGGATAGAATGGGCCAATTCCAGATCACTTTCACCACAAACAAAACTAACGAGCCAATTCAATCATTATCCCTTTGTTTTGCCCACCGTCTTCATTTAGGGCCTTACTCCGGTGTGGAACTCGTACTATGCGATATAAAGAAAAGAAATATATTTTCTTAATACAACTCATTAAAATATGTATTTATGTACTGTCTAAAATAAGATTACAAATACCCAGTATATTGTTTCGGTTGTCTATCAAAATATCTTCAGGTAATATTAATAAAAATGTGTATTATAATACTTTTTTTGTATTATTATTTAAGTTGATTAACATTATTGTTATTTTTGTACTATTTCGTTTAAAAACTTTCGTTTAAAAATATATAATTAATTTCGAATAGCACCGACGATATGGTTGGATGATATAATATTTCTACACAAAACTGTAATTGAAAATTCATTTAAATTTTCAATAAAAAGATAATGAGCAAAAAAACATGCAGTTGAATCTGCCTTACAAATTACTAGTATTATCGCGGAATTGATACATTTTAATAATCAACGGGTACTCACGATATGAGGTTCTTGAATTCTTTTGCCGATATTTCGATCCAGTTACATGGATCGTGGTCACAGCGAAACTGGTCACACAATTCAAAAACCGCATATCGCGAGTACCCATTGATTATTAAAATTACATTAAAAACAAGTACACACTTTAATTCCCGCAAAATTACCGATTTAACTAGATAATCCTAACCCTCTTCGCTTGCATTGGACCAAGAGCTCAAAACTTGGGAAGGAACAAAATAATAAAACAAAACCGGGCCGCTACGAGATATAATCGGTGATGAGATCTGCTGGGATTGTATTGTTTGCAAATGAGAACACGCCGAATAAAATATATAATGTTCACTTGATAATGCTCTCGCGGTCTATTGTGCTGATTTCATGTTTATATCTAGAGTGCAAAAACATCGAAATCGAAATTCACGCCGCAGCAATTTGAACCAAATTTCATCAAATGTTTTTTTTTTATCTGACTGAAGTAGAAAACGAGCATGCAGTCCGTCTGATGGTGAGTGGTCACTACCGCCCATGGACATCTGTAATCAACTTCATAGAGAACATGGGTATTGATACGACCCCCATAATCATAATAAAAAGACTCAATTTATAGTCTTACCAGGCTTTTCTTTCATTGTATCAATAACACGTACAAAGCCAAGCATACAAGAAACAACCAGACTCAGATAAAAATCTGTGTCTTATACCTTTACTTGATTATTTATATCATGTGGCATAAAATGCTTACTTTTCCTAAGCCAAAGAACCCTACACAAGCACAGTATATGCAGCGAGATTTGCTTGGATAATTATCACCCCTATTTCTCCCTCAAGTATCGCACGCATGGCTCTTGTCTTAAGGACCCTTCATCTGAACCCTCCCTGCAAATCGGATCGGTAAACTCTTTTCCTTAAAGTCAGCGGAACTGTATGCAATAAATATTTTTATGGAATAGAAATAGTAAACGAACATTTTTACATCGTTGCAACTCTTTTAAAGCAGTTGTTCTGTTTTGGTCTAAGATGGAAAATATCGGGTGACTTACATGTTTACCATCTTGGTGCTCAGGAATGGCAATGAAATGAAATGAAATGTCTTTATTTTGCATAGGATTACGGAGGCACTTTACAGATTGTCAGTTACATATATTTTTTTTACACTACCACCGGATCGGAACACGATCTCAACTGAGAAGATCCGGCAAGAAACTCAGTGGGTTTGTCTTTTTTTTGTTTAATACTTCTGTGATCGAATTTTAGTATAACCCTTGTTCTATATATGTAGAGTTGACGTGAGCGGCAGTGGCCAATTACCATCACATGGACAGAAGTGTCACTTGCTACTTGAATGTACCTAATTATAAAAATCAATGTTTAATACTGTTGACGACCCGCGTGGCGGAGCGGTTTCCATACCGGTCTGACGCGCAATGGGTCCCGGGTTTGATTCCCGGCCAGACAGGTATCTGAATGATGAGTTTAGATTCATGTTCTGGGTCTGGGTGTTTGTATATTCGTCTTGTGTGTGTCCATGGTACCCACGACACAGGAGAAAATCCTAGTGTGGGGCTATGAGTGTAGAATGCGTGTTTTGTGTTTAGTCCCATACTATAAACTTAAATACCGCTTTACAGTGTTTTCGCTACGTACAAGAAATATCTCTAGAAACGCCATAAAAAAGTATGTTATATGGCTATTACTTGACGTAAAATAAAAAGTTGTAACGTTTACGGATTTCCATAAAAGCATATGTTGCATATATTAAGCATATGCGTGCATGCAACGCACGTAGACCTCGTCTGCATGATCATTCAGCTAAATGCTACATGCTTTTGTAAATTTTCTATTAAGCTTATTTCTGCATTTTTCTTTAGTGTAACTTTGAATACCTCATTTACACCGGTGAAATGTTTTATGTAAATAGGAATGAACTTTGAGGTGCGTTTGCGAGCGTATGTAAAATAGAAAAGGCTTATGATGGAAAAAACTCTAACGAATTTGACGTGTTGCTAGGAGTTATTTATTTATTTAACAAAATCCACAGCTACTAATCTAATGTATATGTCGGCGCGACACCGCGTATTTATGAAAAACACGTCGTCGAAAATAATTATTTTAGTTAGTTTAAAGATCGAAAATTGTTTGTTTATTAAATTAGCAACATTTAATGATTTTTAGAATTGTAATTTAGTTTACCCTCCATAAATTTGTTATTGTCACACCACCAAACATTGTTATAAAAAGGCGAGCGAACGCCGGTAGAAAAGATTCTTGTTTTAACCGTCGAAGCGGTCGGACCTCCTCAGTTGTGAATAAATCGAAAAAGTTTATTCCTGTGTTTTACTTGAAATCTTCAAGAATGAATAATAATGAAGACCTCGACCATCCTGATGTCACATCACGCATCCACTTCGTTATATACAATACTTTCTATGTTAAACTAATTAGCGATTTATGGATTAACATTTTACTGACTATAACCACGGTACAAATATCTACTATTACCGTGCTATAACATTCAATTGCACTGCAACATTAAGTAAGGGCCTTTTGTGCATAAGTAAATATTATAAGGGTGTGTGCGCGCGTGCGTGCGTGTGTCGACGTGTGTGTGTGTGCGTATGTGAATGTGCCAGGTATTTTTTTAACATAACATAAATTACATTATACCGCTACATGGTGATTCGATCTCCAACCAGTCAAACATATAAATAGTAAAATTAAATTTCTGTTGTGGTTTTGTAGGAATAAATTAGAAATTATATCATTGTTTGTATTATATATCTAAGCTTTACCTATTCGTCTGTGTTTTAGCAGCCAAGGCACGGAAATTTAATGCAGAACTTTGAGTGTAGATAATAATAATTATACCGTTGTTAGTTATTATCTTGTATTATTATTTTCCAGAATTTGAACCCTATAAGTAATACTACCAAATGGTGCAATAATACAAAAATGGTATTTTTGTATTATTGGACTATTAGGTAATCAAAATACTACTACTACTAGTAGGATCAAAATGAAAAATAATTATTAAGAAATACACGATTTTAAACTGTTTCAATTAAAAGATGGTTCAAAATGACAAGTGTTGTATACAACGTTTCTACTCTACATATAATATTCTCTATTATGAGTGAAAGGATAAAAGAAAATGATATTTTTTAACATACCTATTATGAGCCGAATATAATTGGCCAACTAGTCAGTTGCAAAACGGGTAAAATAATCGACCAAACCGAGAATTGTTAATGAACAAAGTCGGATAACGTAAGCAATGTTGTCGCATGAAAATAAAACACTAGTTCCGATATGTGTGTACGGAGACACACATATCGGAACTAGTGTTTTATTTTCTTTATTATGATTTTTATCTATTGTTTAACGGACTTACGCCTAACCGAAAGAAAATGAAGTCAGTGAGTTGTGGTTAACTCGGTTATTCTCACTCATTCTCTAAAATTTGGCGAAATCCGACCGGTAGCTTTTGCGTTAAAGAGTAACAAACACATACACATCCTCAAATTATCGCATCAATACATAGTATAAAACAAAGTCGCTTCTCGCTGTCTGCCCCTATGTATTCTTAGATCTTTAAAACTCTACGCTACGGATTTTAATGTTTTGGTTTTTATGTATAATACATGTATAATATAGAGGAGAAACACTGATAATAATTTAAGATTTTTGACTTTTAGGCGGAACGAAGTTCGCCGGGTCAACTAGTTAGTCATATTAATAAGATAAGACTATCCAAACATTTAGACGTTCATTTAATAAAGTGAATTTCCATTCAATTATCCCAAATAACCCAATCCGATAATAAATAAATATAGACGACGCTGTTTGCTGACAAATCGCTGACTAGAAAACATGCGGAATAGTCATCTTTCCCAACTAGCCAGCGATAATTGGGCCATCTCTTACAATCTTCATTGAATCAAGATAAATTCCTACTCTATATTAGGCAATATTAGATCCACCATTTAGTGGTGCAATTAGTAGCATGTTATTCTCAAACTAGGCGAAGTACCGTGGGATCAAGTTAGAGACATTCGTTGGTTTACGTCAATATTGTGTAGGTGGCAACTCATTACCCGACCACATACTTGACATAATCTAAAAATAACTGACCGTGTTCAGGTTTGGGCATAATCAATACTGTAGGGGTCAATTGTCTGTTAAAGAAAATGTCATCATATAACGCTGACGTGACAATAAAAGGTGCTAATAAAAAATTTACACTAATCGAAAATTTGTAAATTTGAACGCTGATCACATTGGCCTTTGGTTGGAGACCAGAAGGTGCTGTAATCGTTTCACGCCTACCAGGGAAGAGCGCGATGCCCCTTTCGCGGCAGGACTCCGGCTGTGTTCCGTTGGAGATCCCGGAGTCCTCCACGCAGTGCTGAGGACGGCCACCGGGGGGTTTTAGTGCGGTAAGAATCCCACATAACCCGCGTCACTCCCACGACGTCGAGTACCTTATGAAGGTATTCCCCTCGTAAACAAAAAATAATGTTTGGTGTTATAGATGTATGTATGATCAGCACTTAAAATGTCAAAAATAAACATGCTACATTTTTTTACAAGGAAACAACGTGCATATAGTGCACCTGGTGGTAAGTGATCACTACCGTTCATACATCATTCTGCAATCGACCCAAGATAAAATTAATTTTACTTAAGATTGTCACAGATATGCATATTGCAACATTCAAGTTGGTAGAACCAATGTAGTTCGACCGGGGAAGTACCACCGCCACTCCTACATATTTTTAGCGTAAAGCATTTCTTGCGTTCTGATAGAAGAGTTTGGTTGCCGGCACACTTTCACATGAGGCGACTATCATAGTCCTCGGGAGTAACAACGCATCTGTGATTGACTTCAGATGGAACCCGTGTTCTGTATGAGGTTGATTACAGATGTCCATGAGCGACAGTGACCACTTACCATAGCATATACCATACAGGTGGACTGCATGCTCGTTTGTTACTTCAGTCAGATAAAAAAAATTACTACACCAAAATGAGTGGTAAGTCTAAGTAATTCCCTAAAAATGTTAATACTAATTAATACTTATCATTTTAAAATATTTTTACATTTGGTTTCTATACATATACGTAGTCTGTCTTTGTCGATAGAAACACAGGATGCATCAGAATTTTAACAAAACTAGTTATACTAATTGGGTAATTTGTCTCTATTCTAAATAAATACAATTTCCTGGCATGAAATTGATGATTTAAATTTATCTTATATCTTTTTAGCATCAATCCTACTAATATTATAAATGCGAAAGTTTGTGAGGATGTATGTGTATTTGTTATTCTTTCACGCAAAAACTACTCAACGGATTTGGTTGAAACTTTACAGTAGTATAGGTTATACACCAGAATAACACATGGGCTATAATTTATACCGATTTTTTTGTAATTAGGTTATAAAATAACGAGAAATATCAGGTTAGTCGCAAAAAAAGTTGTCCTCTGAGAGCTATCTTCGCGTACGCTGCCTAAACCGTTGGAGATATCCAAATATAATGTACCGTGGGATTGTTTGGCTCACATAGATCTAAATAAAAGTCCGCGACAGCATATGTCTATATTTTATGTATAACCCACATTAACTCTTTTTATACTTTGAAAATTTTAAAAATATGAAGTTGATGTTTCCATGTGTTTTATACAATCTAAATATTAATCCTTATCAAAATAAATTATTTCAAAAAATCAAGCATGTAATAAAGATTGAATCTGCCTTTTACACCATGTGAATTGGGTACTAGTTTGGGAAGTAGTTTAGAAGATATTACGAGTATAACATATTACGTAGTCAATTGATTGACCGGCAGAACGCGCCGTGCGCCGCCGCCGTACACAAGGAAGTTGTATGATATTAATATTTGAATGGTTATAAAACACGGAGCAAAATGTGAAAGGTCAATGACGTCCCTGTAGTTCCAGGAATAAGGCTACAGGCTTTTAGTTGCCTCTTACCCCTGTCTGTGGTAAGAGGCAACTAAAAGGGGGCTTTCGGGGTTGCGGGCGGCTAGACTGGGAGCCCCAAACACCCAGTCAGCAACTTCGGGAAAGATGTCAGCATGTGTGGTCGAATGCGATCGTGAGAGCCAGGATGGACGGAGCTTGAACCGTCCAGCCAGGCGATCCCGGGAAGGACGGTGGTATACGTGTGGTCGCATATCGTGGTAAAGACCAGGTGGAGGGGTGGGCCCAGGCGCTCACTTGGGAGGAGCCCGATGGGGCACTGCACTCAGAGGACTCCAGTTGCGTTCCTTTGAAGATCCTGGAGTCCTGGTGCTATAAGAATCCCAGATAACCCTGCGTCGCTCCCACGGCGTATGGTACCTTTTGAAGGTTTCTCCCTCGATAAAAAAGAAAAAAAAGGTCAATGAGAATGAAACAGTGAAAAGGTTAAATATGTTATTCAATCGTCATCGACCTTTTAATCTTACACAACTCGGCACATATGTCAGATTAGCAGTAGTTTAGGTCGTAGTTGACCACGCTAGCCAACTGCGCGTTGGTAACCGTCACGCGTTTTGACACTCTTTCTTAAAACTTTTAATTTCAAAGTAAGCATTAATATCTGTTGCCGACAAAACTAATTCAAATTAATATACGTGTCTGTGATTTGAAATTTGAACACACTGATTTAGGCGATTAACACACGGCACCACGCACCGCCGTGAATAGCGGTGCCCCGCGCGGTAAGGCGGTTTACGCACCTGTACGCGCGGATCGACCGATCATCAAAATAACTTTTCGACATCGAAATTCATTTTATTAAATTGCAACACGGCCTGCATCAACGATGATCCGCGCGGTTAGGCGCCGGCCCGTGTGTGAGGCGCCGACCCCCCGCACTGTCGTTCGCGCGGAGACACGGTGGTGATGAGAACACCTCTGGACCGCGCGATCGGTCGGTGTACGTGTGTGAGGCATCAACGGATTTATTAGACCCCAATACAACATGAGATCCGCTTCACCACCTACCGCGGCAGTGAGCGGTACCGTATGTTAATAGCCTTAGGAAGTAGGGCAAGGGTTCAATCAGAAGTCAATCACAGATGCGTTGCTACTCCCGAGGACTATGATGATCGCCTCATATAAAAGTGAGCCGGCAGACACACCCTTCTAATGAAACACAAGAACTGCTTCACGGTAGAAATAGGTGCGGCGGTGATGCCTCCCTGGTTGAACCATTGTTCTACCACCTTGCAAACTTCATGTGGCAGACTAAATTCCACGCGAGCGAAGCCGCGGGCAAAGGCTAGTAACATTATAATTGCACAAACTGGCAAATTAATTACTGGTATTTTATCCAAATATACTTTGGGTGATAAAATTAACCGGTACTTTGTTTACTGAGTATTTTATTTCATTACATTTTATGGATAATCAAATTAATTAATTTAATGTTGTCCTATAATCGTATGAGATTTATATGTAATTAATTGAGCGTATCAAATCGTATTTAAACGATCATTCAACTGTTAAATGTTCGAATAGCGTAACTATTACTAAATAATGAGTCCTTTGTGGTTGCTACATTAAGTAATATTTCAAAGGTGTAACAAATGGACCGGGAAAGGTAATGAAATTTAATGGGTGACCCTTCAATCTAGTCTTGAAAGCGCTGATAGTGAGTCATGTCTGTATAGTGTATGTGTGGGTGGTAAAAGTATGATGACTCTACGTCCGGTTTTTAACGGGACTATTCATTAAACCTACATACGTAACGTATTACACATAATTTTATTACAGTCATATTTTTGGAGCTTTTTTACTATGTCGTTAAATATAAATGTATTAATTTAAAAAAATACAAATTTAAATGGATAAGAAATAATGGATATGTTGACTTTACTGATAGAGGACTTGTTTTTTTTTTTGACTGTCAAACACTGGTATATATGAAGCTTATTTTAGGACGATCCTTGATACTTAAAAAATGTGGATGTCACACTTTGACTATAGAGAATAATAACCACGATAGTTAGTAGTAGTAAGTAAGATAATATAGACCATTTCGATTATTTGTGTCCGTCAGGTACATGAGATCGAAGTCAGCTGCGGCACGCTGCAAAGTGCAAGGTTAGTAGCCCTCAGATTCAGTATAACAGCCGGTGGTAGAATACAATTAAATTTCAATCATCTCAGCTTTCGGAAGTTTGGTTGCCGGCCTTATCATATGGAGCCACCATCACAGACCTCCAGATTGCAAACAGATGCCCATGGGCGGCAGAATCACTTGCTATTGCTGGACTGCATGCTTCTTTGCAAATTTAATCAGATAAAAAAAATGTTAATAACTTACCTCAGGGCTGTTAATTCTAGCCCCAAAAGTGAGGTAAGTATTAACAACTACCATTTTTGAGAAAAGGAGTGTTATCTACAACATGTTGTATGTTATGTTAAATTTGTTTAATTATAATGATACCTAGATAATTATAGCCTCATATAACATAAAAATCTACTCTAAATGTTGAGTAGTTAATAAACTACAGTCAAAAGTATGTTTTTTGTTAATTGTGGCCCCGGTCTACCTACATTATGAAGGTTTTCCCCTCGTAAACAAAAAGAAGAATGTTGGTGTTATAGATGTATGTATGATCAGCACTTAAAATGTCAAAAATAATCATGCTACATTTTTTTACAAGGAAACAACGTGCATATAGTCCACCTGGTGGTAAGTGATCACTACCGTTCATACATCATTCTGTAATCGACCCAAGATAAAATTAATTTTACTAAAGATTGTCACACATATGTATATTGGCAATATCCTACACCAAATGAGTGGTAAATCTATGGAAGTCTCTAAAAATCTCCTCCTCACAGACCTCCAGATTGCAAACAGATGCCCATGGGCGGCAGAATCACTTACTATTGCTGGACTGCATGCTCCTTTGCTACTTTAATCGGATAAAAAAAATTCATGAACGCCTCAGCAGGCCGTAATTTGCCCGTCCCTGTAGCCTCGGGGTCAGAATAGGGCTACGGTATCCCCTGCCTGTCGTAAGAGGCGACTAAAAGGGGCTTCCGGGGTTGCAGACGGCTAGAGTGGGAGCTCGAACCGTTCGGTCAGGCGATCTCGGGAAGGACGGCGGTATGTGTAGTCGCATACCGTCGTAAAGACTAGACGGAGCGGTGGGCCCAGCCGCCCATCTGGGAGGAGCCCGATGGGGCAGCGCGCTCGGAAGATTCCGGTTGAAGTCGTTTCGAGATCCCGGAGTCCTCCTTTTCAGCGCCGAGGACGGCCACCGGGGGGGTTTTAGTGCGGTAAAAATCCCACATAACCCTGCGTCGCTCCCACGGCGTCGGGTACCTTTGGAAGGTTTCCCCCTCGAAAACAATGTAAAAAAATATGTATCTACAAACTATTACGTCACCCCAGAATCTAGGAAAATATTTCACAAACACAAAGCAATTTTTTCGTTAATTCAAAAATTATTTCTACCTTTGCTCTTAATACAAAAATAGTATCTACCTATACAGTTTACACCAAAACTTGCAGGATGATTGTTTCCTCTTTCATTACAACAACAAAACATCGTTCCCAAGACCTGACTCACGTTAGCGGGAACGTGGCCATTCGTCACAATTTAACAAATGATCCGCACAGCCCGGTCACTATGTAATAAGTTCCCTAATTAATTGTTATTGCTGTATGGCGATTTATTGCTGCTTGGTTCAACAACTTCAAAGGATACAGAAAGTAGCGTTAATATAAATTTGCCTTAGAAGACGTATGTTTTTTGGTTTTTCGAACTGATCGTAAATTATGAAATTATTTGAATTTAATCGTCTATTAGCGTTAACATTTTGTTGTAGAATTCCCTGAAATCATTTGTTCTACGTTGTTATATTTTTCTTTGCATCTTAGTCACATCAAGAGTCTAATGCAATAAGCACTGAAGCATAAGCCTAAAATTATACTTACGCTACAACTACGGATACAACACTTAAAGTTGAAGCTCAGCTATAATATACGAATGATATGTATTAAACAAGCTTCTAATCTTCTGCTATTCAAATTATCTCCTGTATTCGATTTTGTCTATAAAATATATACCACTGTCAGCAGCACTACGACAATCAAACGACTAACAGGGTACTAACGGATTACGTAAAACTCAAATGTTTTACTAGTTTTCACAACGAACCTTACATAGGAAATTTTTATATTAATGCATATCAAGCCCCGTCACCAGGTGGACCGATGACCTGAAGAAGACAGCAGGAAACCGTTGGATTCAGAAGGCACAGGACCGGTTAGAGTCGCCACTCTAACCGGTCCTGTGCCTTCTGAATCCAATAGGAATAGGAAAACTGGACATAGGCCTCCCCTAAATGACGCCTCATTTAGGGGAGGCCTATGGCCAGCAGTGGACCACAAAGGGCTGATGGATGGATGAATGGATGGATGGCATATCAAGAGGTTTATTAAAAAAAAACAATCCAACATTTACTAAACAAAAAGTAAATCTAGTCTGAAATTAATTTCTACGGTCCAATAAGGTACGGTCCTCCAACAGTGAAAGTGAACTATGCGCCTTAATTAAATATTTCCTGTTACGTTATACGCTTGGAAAGCACAATTACATACATATAGTTTCACTTCGCTTTTGCGAAATTCAAATAGGTAGTATAACAATAAAAAAGAATAATTAAAATCGGTCCACTAACGGCGGAGAAATCCTTGAACATACATAAAAAAAATATACCGGCCGAATTGAGAACCTTCTCCTTTTTTTTTTTTTTATATTAAGACCTAACGATAAGGCTGACGGGCCACCTGATGGAAAGCAGTCACCGTCGCCTATGGACATTTGCAACACCAGAGGAGTCGCCAATGCATCGCCGGCTTAAAATCAAAAAAAAACCCGACTATTATAACAATAATTTGCAGTTGCTTTTGATTTTTATTTAAATTGAAGTCCTTTTACGAGTTTGTGTCAAGACAACAACATAAAGTGTATATATTACCAATAGTCTTTTACTAGCTTTCATTTGATACCCATATAGACACAATTCCCTCTCCCATAAAGACACAATCCCCCTCCCATATAGACACAATCCCTCTCCCATATAGACACAATCCCTCTCCATACCTTTTCTCTGATCGCAAGCGCCATATTTAAAAATAATATAACCTATATCACAGTACTAGTATCTATATATATAGAGATATTATTACTGCGCCTATATTATTCGACGACCCGCGTGGCGGAGCAGTTACTATGCCGGTCTGATAGGCAATGGGTCCTGGGTTCGATACACGGCCAGACAGGTATTTGAATGATGAGTTTAGATTCGTGTTCTGGGACTAGATTGTGTATTCGTCTTGTGTGTGTCCATGGTACCCACGACACAGGAGAAAATCCTACTGTGGGGCTATGAGTGTAGAAAACATGAGTGTAGAAAGCGTGTATATCACACCGAAAACTGAGTCGATTCCAATGATATGTCATATGTTAAAATCTGTAAACCCGATTGTGCTGTAGACTGTGTTAAAGAAATGGACATACATACAAACATACATTCATACATACATACGCTCTAAAAATATTACACTCCTTCTGACGCAGTCGAATAACAATATAAATATATAACGATACGTTATATCGTATGGCTCAATATTTTCAAGTGAAAAGACATTGTATTGGGCCAATTTCGGTTCGAATGAAAATGGATATGAACAATGTAATATTTCATAATAATATCGAGTGACATAGTTTATATTATTAAATATTTTTGCGTATTTGATATACTCGTTGTAAAATAATAAATTTTGTACAAAGTACAAGCTTGAAATTCGAAGTAATCGTTGTAGCAATGAAACAAACTCATACGTAATAACGTACAAAATAATATGCGTAAATGTATACATACAAACCAATCCATATGTCGTCGATTACGTAGTACATTTTAATTAAAAAGAAAAATTAAGTACCATTTTTACACGCACGTCCAACTAAAGCAATTTAAAAAATTTCTATCAAAAAAATTACAAACAGTACATATTTCCTTAATTTAGTAAAATATTTTACTTTGATTTAGACTATCTCCTTATAATTGAAATCTCAATATTTCCTGTATTTGATTCTGTCCACTAGATTATATACCACTTTACTATTCTTAAGTTTAAATTGCAAAACTTGCTATTCACGAACAATATTGTATTAAATTCCCCGCCATGCGACGCGACTGACGTGTCGCAGCGAGTGAAGTATGCGCCTTAATTACATAGTTCCTGTGACAATATGAACATAAGACACGTCGTTAGGAAATACGCTATCTAAATGTTAACTTTTCAATTGATTTTCACTATAAACATACTTGATATTTCTGTATTATCATTAAAGTTATGTATGTAAATACAAGTAAATGTTTTTGAATATCAAAATATTCTGTAAAAAATCAGATATTCATAAAGATCATCTATGTCCTAACAGAATACAAAGTTAGGATTTGTCCTCTAGATTTATATTCTTAAGTTTAAAATATAAAAGTTGCTGTTCACGAGCAATATTGTATTAAATTCCCTGCCATGCAACGCGAATGACGTGTCGCAGCGGGTGAAGTATGCGCCTTAATTACAAAGTTCTTGTGACAATATGAACATAAGACACGTCGCTAGGAAATTCGTTTATTTAAATCTTAACTTTTCAAATGATTTTAGGTATAAATGACTGGTATGTTATTTCCATACTATCATTTATCTTGCTAGGAAGCGTGTCTATAAGTTAGAATATCCTATAGTAAATTAATATTTATAAATAATTATCTATACATACACAGGGTGAAATATTAAGAGTTGCTCACTAAATTTACGTTCTGAAGTTTAAATTGCAAAACTTGCTATTCACGAACAATATTGTATTAAATTCCCCGCCATGCAACGCGACTGACGTGTCGCAGCGACTGAAGTATGCGCCTTAATTACATAGTTCCTGTGACAATATGAACGTAAGACATATCGCTAGAAAACTTGTTACTTTAAATGTTAACTTTTAAATGTTTTAAATTGCAAAATTGTTATTTCGCGTATTTATCTGTTTGTGTATGTTATTTCCACATTATCATTAAATTTTCTGGGAATTAGAACACCCTGTTAAAATCTCTCGTTATAAATATCATATTTATATATCTAAACAGCGTACACGTTGAAAATTGACCACTAGATTTATATTCTTAAGTTTAAATTTTATTTTATTAAGTTTAAGTTTATTCTTAAGTTTAATTCTTAAGTAAATTACAAAAGTTGCAGTTGACGAACAATATTGCACTAAATTCCCGCCATGCAACGCGACTGACGTGTCGCAGCGAGTAAAGCATGCGCCTTAATTACATAGTTCCTGTGATAATATGAACATAAGAGACGTCGCTAGGATATTTGTTTATATAAATTAGAACTTTACAAATGGTTTAAGTTCTAAAATTACCTGCCCGTTGTTTAAAATTTTTATTAAAGTTAGAAGCAAGTGTATTACAAAATGATATTATCGTATAAAAATGTAAATATTTATGAATATTATAAAAATTGTAAAATATTAAATTAAATTAAATATCTACTAAATATATTATATTTAAGTTTAAATCGCGAAACATGATGTTCACGAACAATATTATATTAAAATCCTGTCAATTCAACGCGAATAAAATTAAAGTATGCGCCTTTAATTACATAGTTGCTAGGACAATATTAACTGACATCTGAAATATAACTTTTGAAATGATTTTAGTTGTGAAATTCCGTACATATTATTTCCATAGTTTTATGAAACTTTATCTATTAACTTCAGAACCCGATCATCTTGTTAAAAATTGTAGGATTTTATCTTTTTTATAAACAGAACCTTGGACGTGTCTGTCTTCTAGATTAATATTCGAGAATTTAAAAATCTTGCTGTTCACGAAAAATATTGCATTAAGTTCCCGTCCATTCAACGTGAATAGTGTCGCAGCGAGTGAAGTATGCGCCTTAATTATATTGTCGGAGGTAGTGACAATATGAGCATAAGACATGTCGCTAGGAAATTCGGTTATCTAATATCACTTAAAATGATTTTAGGAAGGCTCCATGACAATATGTACTTGTGACGTAGAAAATTCATTAATACTACATCGTATCAAATATTTAAAAAAGTATGTGTAAAATTTTCATCGTTCATAAAGCTACAATGTGTATGAAATTTGTAGGCGTAAAATTGGTAAACGTAGACAATAAGTTATCGAGAGATATCACGTGAAGTTAACGTTGTGACAAACTTAATGTTTAAATAGCATACTGATATTTTTTGAACATGTAAGAATTTGACTTTTTGGGCCTATATTTAAGAATGATATTTTATATTAATTACAAAAGTTTATGTTCTATTTTACACCATTAGCTGAAAATAATAAGGATCAAACATTTAGCATTGTTATATCTTAAAATGTAACCAGTATTTCGTCCAGGTATAATTTTAAGCTGAACTATTATTTAACGTATTTCGCAAACAATATTGCATTAAATTCCCCGCCGTGTAGCGTCCGACTGACGGTGAAATGAAGTATGCGCCTTAATTACATAGTTCAGGCTATCACCTTGTGATATCATGAAGCGTAAAATTCACAAGCTCAGCTCTGACATACAGAATTTGCATACTTTGTAGAGACACCCGTGTTTAATTTAAACACTTCGGTTTTAATGATTTAACCGCAAGCAGCCTTCAAAGGGTACCATAATGCCTTATGAGAGATACTGGGTTATGTGGAATTTTTAAAATATTTAAAACCCTCTTGGTGACTCTCTATATTCTGCACTACGTGGAGGATTCCGAGAACTCCAACGGAACGCAACCGGCGTCCTCTAAGCCCCTACTGGCTCTGCCCAGTAAAGCATTATCGCCTAACACATCATCTGGTATTTACGATGGTATGTGGCTCCACATACTGTCGTTCTTCCCAGAATCACTGGACAGTTCGAGTTTCCACTATTACCGCCCGCCTTTGGGCAGAACACATCGTAGTTCTATTGCGATCCCGAGAGTAATCGTATAGCGATCTTAGTGGTACGATCTTCACTTACGAGAATCACTTGTTTTAATGTTGAAGCTGTATCTTTTGGAAACTAAGACAAATAAAGCATATCGTGAGTACCTTTTGTGTATTGAAATGTATCAATTGTCGTCAACCCATTATTGTCACACTGCTGAGCACGGGTCTTCTCTCAGAATGAGAGAGTTTAAGCCATAGTCAACCGCGCTGGCCAAGTGCGAATTGGTGGACTTCACACACCTCCGAGAACTTTTTTTTTTATAAAGAACTCTCGGGTGTGTAGGTTTCCTCACGATGTTTTCCTTCACCGAAAAGCAGTGATAATTAATGTGTAATACGCACATAAATCAGTGGTGCGTGCCTGGGTTTGAACCTCGGACCTCCCGATTGAGAGGGCAAGTTTCAACCATTAGGCTATCACTGCTTATATATATTAGTCTGAAAATATTTTTTCCGGATGTAGCGTCAAAAATGTCTACCAACGTATATTTTGTAAGAAACTTGGAGAGAAGACGCGAGTGTAACTTAAGTATAAAGTTACATCTTCCCCCGCTCTATATTATTAATGGATTAATTATTACTCAAAGATAATTATATTTGGATGTCAAACACCTGCTCTCGTAGACTAAGAGTAGTAGTACCCTACTAGTAACTCTTAGTTTATATATATATATTTTTAACTGACTGAAGTAGCAAACGAGCATGCAGTCCGCCTGATGGTAAGTGGTCACTGCCACCCATGGACGTCTTCAAATAAACTTCATAGAAAACCTGGGTTTCATCTGAAGTCAATCACAGATGCGTTGCTACTGCCGAGGACTATGATGGAAGGAAGATCATCATTGCGAAGATTGTGATTACTGGATAATATTTCTGATTACTTGATAACAACATAAGTTACAATCAGACAAAGACTTCAACCCCCTTACATGAACATTAATTCAACACCTATTACCGTCTAAATACCTTTACACAAACAATCTTCCTCTTGAATGAATACGACCAGACATATACGTCACCAATACGTAATGTACAAATATATAATACATACCGAGTTATCATTAGGGAGAAGGTATTTCCAGCATGTAGATAATAATATCAGAAAGCAATCATCAAATAGCAATTAAGCATTCCAGAATCCTAAATTGTTTGATGGCTCCGCCTTACAACGGCGCTATCCTAAATAGAGATTGTAGATTAAGGACGCGTACACATCAACTGTTTATATAGCACAAATTAGTATTATATTTAACCAACAATTAATTCACGCAATGTGTAATGTAGTATTTCGCCTAATAGCTTAATCTAATCCATATTATAAATACGAAAGTTTGTGGAGATGTGTTTGTTACTCTTTCAAAAACTTCGGTTCGGATTTTGCTTATATACTCATTGTGGACGACCCGCGTGGCGGAGCGCTTACCATACCGGGTCCCGGATTCGATTTCCGGCCAAACAGGTATCTGAATGATGAGTTTAGATTCATGTTCTGAGTCTGGGTGTTTGTGTATTCGTCTTGTGTGTGTCCATGGTACCCACGAAACAGGGCAAAATTATAGTGTGGGGCTACGAGTGTAGAAAGCGTGTTTTTTTGTTTTTGTTTTTTATTGTAGAAGATATGACCGAACAGGGTAAATCTATGGGAATAACCTAGTCTAGCGAATATTAAATATTGTAACACACAATTTATAATAAGCTCTAAAGCTCTATACTGTTTTCTGTCTAACTATACTTGTTGTCTACTATTTAATTTGAGTGAATATATGTCATTATTTATTAATATATATTTTTTAATAAAATATTTTTTTGTTGAACGACACATTTATATCATTAAATTCAACAGATTTGTAGTAATAGGTGTATTTACGGACATTGTTTCTTACTAGATTGAAGTACAAAACAAGCATGTTGTCCATCAGATGGTATCTGTTCACTACCGCCCCTAGACATTAATATATAACAACTTTTTTTGAACATGGGATCCATCAGAAGTCAACTAACACTTACGCGGACGGTACCGCTTGAGTCTGTTCTAGAATGACACAGTAAATCTCCATACATGACGTATAAATACGTCGAGTCCAATGATATCATACGTTTTAAAGACGTTATGACAGAATCGTGACAGTAAAGTTTCTAGTATCTTATATGGTGTGACACAAGGTACATCCAATAAGATTTTGACTTGAAAGTTCGTCAGGCATAAACGTTCTATCGTAAATAATATTTTATATTTGAACGTCATCGTACGTTGTGCCATATCAAAATCTCAGATTACGACGTATAATCACGTTCTTTCCGTGAAAGTGATAAGTATGCGCTGCTACTCCTGAGGGCTGAGATGGCTTCTTATATTGCCATATCCTACCATAGACATAGACCACTGCTGAACACAGACTACCTTACAAAGTGCGCCCCGGATTTCCTTGTTAGTCATATTATAGGTTATACAAAAGTGCTTTGCTAGCCATCTTTATTTATCAATTCTTTTATAGCACAAATTGTTTCAATCTTTACTTAAGGATTTAAATGTTTTATAAATTTAAATACTGTTATAATATCTTTGACTGGAGATTCTATTTTCAATTAATAAACAAGTGAACTCACAGCCTTACGTCCACAATTTATGTAACAAAGTACCAGAACTTCAGTCATAAACGCCATTTAGAAACGCTTGACCGTAAATCAAGTGTAAAGAAAACAGTCGGACGAATAATGGCCCAAAAGAACCATCGACTTGAACGGTATCGCCCCCGACTTTGTAAGGATTTTAATGAGAAAATGTGGCTTATCTAACAAACAAAGAAATGAAAACATTCATTACAAGCTACTACAATAAAAAATAAAAGAAAATAATAGTCAGGTCGTGAAACGTCCGTCAAATGTAAAACATCGATTTTTTTTTTTAATTTTTAATTATTTATGTTTTATTAACCGACTACCTAAAGGAACTATATATTTTCGCCACGTACAGGTTTTTTATCCAATCTCTTACTAGCATTTAAGGATTATTGCTGAATATAAGCCACCATGCAATGAGGTTTTTTGGCATTATTAAACCCGGTTGGCACATGTGTTTTGACTGTAATTGGTGTTGATTATAATAGGAAGATACTGCTGTCTATCTTCTGAATTTTATCCCCTAGCCACTTCCTAAGACATCTACGGAAAGTAAAGCTATTCTATACGACAAGGCATTCAATGAATTTCTAAATATGTTAAACACTAGTTTAACTCTGCGAGTCCGTCTACTTCTATCACGTTTTTCGCTTTCACATACGCTAACTCAGAAGATCAGCGCTGGTTGTCCTCGGATGCCAACATAATGCTAAGCAGTGTCCAATTCGTGATGTTTTGCACCTTCTTTTATCTTTGTAAATATTGTTTTCGTGTAATAGTTAGATGTGTATAAACTTAACGAGTAAATGATTATCTTATCTTATCTAATTTAGATCATAAACTATTTCTGTGTACAAAATTTCGGCGAAATCCGACCAACATGTAGTTTTTGCGCAGAGTAATAAACATACATAAATCTTCACACATTTTCGGCTTTCATACTAAGAAGATTGGTTTTTTATATTATATATGGAGCAAAATAAAAAAACAGACAGTAGTTAAGAATAAGTAAGACCTGAGGTACCTAATAGCAGATTTGGAGTTAATCACAGATGCCCATGAACGGCAGTAACCATTGACTATTATGAAATGTATTCACAATGTTCAGTGGTTACTTCAATATTATATAAAAAAAATACCATAAACAGTACACTATGATTCATTTTTAAATCAAAGAGAGTATTTACTGACAAATGTGTGTGTTTTTTGTATTCCTATAGTGAACCTTCAACTAAGTATGAGTTATTGGACACGCGAATGTTCAAAATGAGTAATGTGTTTTCAGCGGTGCTTTATAGCGGCTATAAACAGATTTTAGCTGAACACTTTATGTTAAATATCGTCGCTTGAGACAGAACTGGAAACCTTGATTTAGTATATATACTATCTCATAAGGTTATTTGTAGGAGAAAGTTAATTTGGAAACCTACTGTATTATTCTTGTATTTTATATCGTTGCAAAGGTAAAATAAACTAAAAAAACAGGTAGTTCAAAAATACTTAAATATTAATATTTTACCTGTTCAAATAAGCTCAAATAATCCAGCAAGGTCATGAAACAAAAATCATGATTGTAAACCTTTCAGGGGTTTCTCTGATTAGTATACCACCCAAATATCCTCTAATTGCCGTAGAATCGCTTTTTATTCTTGGTAAGAGACCTTTTAATTATGTTTTATAGCACTGACTGAATTAATGAGGCGATCATCTTTACCTCACGAGTGGCAACGAACCTGTGATCAAGTTCAAGTATGTAATCATTGTCCTATATGCTATAAATTTGATTACAGAAGTAAATAGGTGGCAGTGATCACGTGATATCAAATAGACAGCATGCGGACCTGCTACTTCACGCTTAAATCCTTTGGTTCAACACTAACATTGAAAGCCACTCATACAACGAATACTCCAGAAAGTCGGATCAATACGCAAGTTTGAATTATTCTAAGAAATTCCACGCGTGTTCATAACTCTCATAAAACATACATTTGAGAGTCCGACTCGTCTATCGATTATGTAGAAACTTATCCCTCTTTTAGGCTGGCTACAAACTTTACACACTCGACATTCCAGATGACCTAATATCAAACACAAATTAGTCCAAAATAGAGTGGCTCGAAGCTATCAATCAAAGGAGAACAGCTGTTGCAGATTATGAGCGTGTAGCACGGCGCCTGAATATTTCATGCGAGTAAGTGCCCCACGCGTCGGGCCGAACTTGTCTGTTAACCTGTTAGACGCGTGTAGATATTTGCGGGTATTTGGGGGAATACATTAAACTTATACATCTTTAACTATAACTTATCGACTTTTAAAATAGCGTGCGAGAGGCGCCTCAATATTTCATGCGAGTAAGTGCCCCACGCGTCGGGCCGAACTTGTCTGATAAGCTGTTAGACAAGTATACAGATATTTGCGGGTATTTGGGAGAATACATTAAAGTAATACATCTTTAACTATAACTTACCGAATTTTAAAATAGCGATGTTGTTATACAGGGTGTAAATGACAGCGTACCGAATATTAAAAATATGGATTCCTGACACGATTCTGGTGCTTATGGCGTTGGAATTTTTCATCGGATTTTCCTCGGATTTTCCATTTTTTTATGCACTTTTTTTTACAAATTTTGGTAGTATTTCAATACTACTGCATAATGCAACATGAATTTAAAAGAAAAACACTCATTATAGTGTTTTTCACGAAAATCAGCAATGTATAATGAATGCGCTATCAGCTGTTCGACGTCCGGTCAATGACGCCGCGCGGCTGAGGCCGTGCGGCGGGCAGCCCCGCGCTCCGCCGCACCGACTTCCACCAATTTAGGAACCAAGTTTCCAAAAAACATTCAATACCTAATTCAAACATTTTAACGCAAATAATAACTGAAAACATTATTCGGAAAAATACTAAATACCTATTCTTTTGTTTATTTTTGTGTACCTAATGATTGAAAACTTCTTCATTTATTTAGGGCAAATAAAAATAAATCACAAATAATGATTACCATTTAAACCTATTTGTTTCAGAAGCAAACTTAGGGGAAACATCAATAAAGAAATGATGTAGGTACATAAGTATCATGCAAAATTCTATTCCACATACACAGTACACTCACACATACAGCGCGGTGCGGCTCTTCAGTCCTTTGCCGAAAGGCGGGATTAACACCGCACACAGAATAAACAATAAAAAGATAACTCAATGTGGCTAATAAAGTACTTGTTCTCCGTAGGTCATGTACTCGAGATGATGAGTTAGTTTCTGTGATAAGAATATCAATAGTTATTGATTGATATTATAATAGCTTTTTATACTTTCGTTTTTTTTATGTTGTATGTTGTTATTTTATGAAATTTTAATTTGCTTTTATGTATTTAAAGTATTTAGAATCTTGAAGTAAACCAGTCTAATTTGAACTAACATGAATAATGTTTATAATGTACCTAATTTGGTATTTTATTAAAATTACAAAACAACAAGTAAAAGTAATTGATTTGTCAGTTTTAAGTTAAAGGTTGTGTCATATCTGAATTTAATTGAATCTGTGTAATGCACTCGCTTAGTAGTAACTCGTCACGGAGCGGCGTATTGGCGGTTTTCTTTGATAGTTCGGATATTATTTAAAATTTGAAAAATTGTCACAGTTCGTGATTTTCGCTTGCGGAAGACGGATGC
The DNA here is from genome assembly GCA_949699795.1 of Spicauda simplicius. Classification (NCBI taxonomy): domain Eukaryota; kingdom Metazoa; phylum Arthropoda; class Insecta; order Lepidoptera; family Hesperiidae; genus Spicauda; species Spicauda simplicius. The sequence continues at coordinate 6,975,722 of OX453068.1, forward strand.
TCTGCAAATTTCGGTTTCGTGTTAGTCGTGTCGTGTGTGAACTGTTATTTATTATTACTTGTTATTGCTTTAGTTTTGTGTTTTTATTGTTATTTAGTTTTTGCAAAATGCAGTTCAGTGCTCGTGAATACGGGGAAATGCTAATGTGTTATGGTGAAGCACGTGGGAATGCACAGCAAGCTCTGCATCTGTACATCCAGAGGTACCCTTATGCTCGCCATCCAACGGACAGTCGTGTGATTACTCGGGCGTACCAACGAGTGTTGGATAATCAGCCGATTGTACCGCAGCAGGATGGTGCCGGAAGAATGTTGAGAGCACGTGTGGTGGGTAATGTTTTGGAAGCCGTGCGTCTAAATCCGCGCTTAGGTACACGCACCGCAGCTCGAGTATTGCGCAATCGGCACGGGTCTTAGTCTAGGTAGGTACTAAGTTAATAAAATAGAATAAGCGATTTGTTGTTAGATGCGTGCGGGGAATAACTACTTATAATACAATAAGCGATCGGCGATCGGTACGCGGGTTGTTCGATGTACATTGCGCGCTCAAAAATGACCAACTCGGGAACCAATAATTTCCGAGGAAAATTGATGAGTTATTTTTAGTTCATTTAGTGTCACAAATCTACCATTTAAGTTTTCGGTACGCTGTCATTTACACCCTGTATTTTTGTAATCGAATGGAAAAACTGATGGTCAAATGGAATTTTTTGAAAAATATGGATTTATATCTCATGAGATCCAGTAATATAAATAGAAATAATCTCACATTAAAAACTATATGGTCTCTCGGAATACTAATAAAAAAACATTAGCATGATTACAAAGAGAATATAAGCTGTCTAGAAACTTTACACACTCGTTATTCCAGATGACCTAAAATCAAACACACATTAGTCCAATATAGAGTGGCTCGTGAAGCTACCAATCAAAGGAGAACAGCTGTTGCAGATTATGGGCGTGTAGCGCGGCGCCTGAATATTTCATGCGAGTAAGTGCCCCACGCGTCGGGCCGAACTTGTCTGTTAACCTGTTAGACGCGTGTAGATATTTGCGGGTATTTGGAAGAATACATTAAACTAATACATCTTTAACTATGATGTACCGAATTTTAAAATAATAATAAATAAATAATAATAATAAATAATTCATACCTTTATTTCATACATTCATTCATTCAAAAAATTAAAAAAAAAAACATTTAATTCTATTTGATAAATTAAAAAAAAAGAAAGAAAATTAACTTCATATTATTGTGTTAATTAGTATAAGTGGTATTGTATCGTTCTAATTAACAATAAATAAATAAATAAATAAATAAATAAATAAATAAATAAAAAAAACGCTTTCTACACTCATAGCCCCACAGTAGGATTTTCTCCTGTGTCGTGGGTGCCATGGACACACACAAAGACGAATACACAAACACCCAGACCCAGAACAAGAATCTAAACTCATCATTCAGATACCTGTCTGGCCGGGAATCGAACCCGGGACCCACTGCTTGTCAGACCGGTACGGTAACCGCTGCGCCACGCGGGTCGTCATAAGATATATCAGTAAGCTGGCAAAAAACTTTACACACTCGACATTCCAGATGACCTAATATCAAACACGCATTAGTCCAATATAAAGTGGCTCATGGAGCTATCAATCAAAGGAGAACAGCTGTTGGAGATTGTGCGCATGTAGCGCGGCACCTGAATATTTCATACGAGTAAGTGCCCCACGCGTCGGGCCGAACTTGTCTGATAAGCTGTTAGACGCGTGTACAGATATTTGCGGGTATTCGGAGGAATACATTAAACTAATACATGTTTGGTTACGATCTACCCAATTTTGCAATAGCGATACTGTTATATTTGATAATCGAATTGTTTTATTATTTGCTACTGACATTTTGTTGTATATTAGAATTAGTATCCCACGAGATCTAGAAATGCAAATGGGAATAATGTGACTTTAAAAACTATTTTAGTCACTTGGAAAACTATAATGAAAATATTAACATGATAATAATATAAAGGTACTCATCACGTATACGTCGTACATACCAGTGTCTGTTAAAGAAACTATCTTGTTTAAAGGTTCTTCCCACCCCGTATCATTAAACTTGCTTTAGAGTAATTTAAATTGGTCGGATTATTTAGAAGGAGAAGATATTAGATACTTTGGGTATCTTTTTTTTTTGTTTTCGAGGGGGAAACCTTCCAAAGGTACCCGACGTCGTGGGAGCGACGCAGGGTTATGTGGGATTTTTACCGCACTAAAACCCCCCCGGTGGCCGTCCTCGGCGCTGAAAAGGAGGACTCCGGGATCTCGAAACGACTTCAACCGGAATCCTCCAAGCGCGTTGCCCCATCGGGCTCCTCCCAGATGGGCGGCTGGGCCCACCACTCCGTCTAGTCTTTACGACGGTATGCGACCACACATACCGCCGTCCTTCCCGGGATTGCCTGACCGAATGGTTCGAGCTCCCACTCTAGCATACTTTGAGTATCTAGTGAAGCGCCTAAATATTTAATGCGAGTAAGTGCCCCACGCGTCGGGCCAAACTTGTCTGTTAACCTGTTAAATGCATGCACAGATATTTGAGGGTATTTAGTAGAATACATTATGCTAATACATTTTTAACTATAACATACCCAATTTCAAAGCAGCAATGTTTGCAAATAAAATGGTTTTGTTACTTGCTCCTTACATTTTATCGACAATCTGCATATCCCATGAACTCCCGCAATGCAGACTGCAAAATATCTTACATTAAAAACTATTGTGGTCTCTCAAAAAAATATGATAAAAATATCAACATGATACAGTAGAACGATCAGTCATCAGCAGATAACTATATTACATATTCGGGTACAACCCATTATTGTCCCACTGCTGGGCACGGGTCTTCTCTCAGACTGAGACTCAGTGGAATTACATATACATACGTAGATATCGTATTATACACACATATATGGAAGTATCTGTTAAATACATTTTAAATCACAGGTTTTTTTCACCCATGACGAACTATAAGAGCAGTGATAGCCTAATGGTTGAAACATGTCCTCTTAATCGAGAGGTCCGAGGTTCAAACCCAGGCACGCACCACTGATTAGAAATAATTTATCACTACTTTTCGGTGAAGGAAAACATCGTGAGGAAACCTACACACCCGAGAGTTCTTTAAAAAAAGTTCTCGGAGGTGTGTGAAGTCCACCAATTCGCACTTGGCCAGCGCGGTGGACTATGACCTAAACTCTCATATTTTAAGAGAAGACACGTGCCCAGTAGTGGGACATTAATGGGTTGACGATACGAACTATAAATGCACTGTAAATTGGTAATATTAATTGGGAAACGTTGTTGGAAATGGGCATGGGCTGCGGAATCTGAATATTTCATGCGGGTGAGTATTCGCTTCGGGCCGAATTTGTGTGTTAACCTATTAGACGCATAGACGTACTTGGGAGTACTCATATTAGGGAGAATTCATTAATGTTGATGATAATTTTAATTTTTTTTTATCCAACTGAAATAGCAAACGAGCATACAGTCCACCTGATGGTAAATGGTCACTGCCGCCCATGGACATCTGTAATCAACTACATACAGAACATGGGTTCCATCGCAATTCAATCACAGATGCGTTGCTACTCCCGAGGACTATGATGGTCGCCTCAAGTAAAGGTGTGCAGGCAACCACACCCTTCAATCGAAACGCAAGAAATGGTTTACGCTAGAAATAGGTGTGGCAGTGGTACTTCGGTCGAACTACACTGGTTCTACCTCCTTGATTTTAAACTCCTCACAAATTTAATATTTTTTCAAACAATTTAATTATGCTTAAAATTATTTTTATAGTACTCAAATTATGTTTTATTTATTTTTTGATTTTTAGCTCCTCAGAAATTTAATATTTTACCACACAATTTGGTTACGCTTTTATATTTTTGAAAATATAAAATATATAAATATATAAAATATATTTAAACATAAATTATTTTTAATTTAATAATGTTTTATATCTTTTGATACAGAGTTTCCTCATTTCCACTCTGATACAACGGCGTACCAAATTAATTCTCAACCTAATATCTACCTAAAGAAAAACTTCCACGCACCTATTTGAGATTGATCAGTTGCGTATTGGAGCCTCTGTCATGATTATTATTAATCGCCAATTCGTAGAACAAGAATTTATTCGGCTTCCTATATACCTATGATAAAATTAATTATGTTATCATATCTGTTTTTTCTTATCTCACTGAAGTAGCAAAAGAGCATGCAGTCCACCTGATGGAAGTGGTCACTGCCGCCTATGGACATCTGTAATCAACTTCATAAAGAAAACGGGTTCTATCTAAAGTCAATCACAGATGCGTTACTACTCCTGAGGACTATGATGGTCGCCTCATATAAAAGTGTGCCGGCAACCACACCCTTCCATCGAAACGCAGAAATGCTTCACGTTAGAAAAAGGTGTGGCGGTGGTACTTCCCCGGTCGAACTACATTGGTTCTACCACCTTTAAAAATACTTCATTTACTGATTTCATTTCAAGGCATTTGTATTATATTTATCAGTTTTTCCGCCTAATTCCGGGATGCTTATGTACCTTTCTATACAATAAAAAACTTATCGCAATATAGAATCTATTATTTATTCGTAAAGGAAATGTATCGAATCTGCCTTTTTCTTCTGATTGAATTCTGCACGGACGGTTCATTGTAAATTAAATAAGATTGCCAACAGACCAAAAAATAGATTCGACAGCACGTATGTGCGAACGAAATCGAATTTCGAACGTTTTCGAGCGATAAAAAGGATTTGGAAAAACAAATTCATTTTCACTTTCGTTGTATTTTCGAACAATAAAACAAATAGGATAACCGTACGTTAAAGAGAATTGTGGGCACAGACAAACGACCAATTTCCTCTTGCACGATTTCACCTTTCACCTACGAAAAATAGTAAACAAAAATACGGGTAGCAAGATCGATTACGAAATATCTGCGAAAATGTCATTAATGCGCTTATTTTCTGTTGTCTTTCATCATTTTGTTGGTATGTATGATTTCTTCCTAGTATTTCTCGTATTATAAGTTTTGTAAAAACATTTGCTGAATTAGTAAATCCCAAAATCGTTAAAACTTACAAAATGTTTATAAAAGTTTTTACCATTTTATGTACATAGATATGAACTTCATATGAAAAACAGTTGTGATCAACGCTTAGTTAGAACGTTGATACTGAATCAAAATTCTGAGAAAAAATCTGTAACGACAAAAATCTTTATGTTTTAATCTTAAAGATCAATTTTGTTCTGTATTTGGATATTTGTCTAGTCCTTCCATCGTGTATTTTATATTTTTATATTTATGTAGCATCCATAACACAGGAAATCTTAAGGTAAAGCTTAAGCGTAGAAAATGTTGTTTATGTAATAAACTTTCATCCCTTACCCAAACGTCACATAAAAACTATACGAGATCGCGAACAAAACGTTAGCAATGTCTCCCCTCAACAAAAACGTACGTGCATTAATTCCCACACAATTTATAATCGACTTTATACCAACGCTGACCGCAAGCCATATGAATCTTCTGGACGGTGATATAGAACATAATTCTCATAGAGGTGACAGTCAATAGACAAGCGACAAGACAAATTTCGGAAATACATACGTATATTATCACAATATTATTTATATATTAATACGTGTAGCAAAAACTTGTGATTCGTTTTTAAGATACTTGCCGCAGTCGGAGGAGTATGAAATGACGCACGGTTATAGTTGATGTAGAGAAGGATTGCGCAATGCTAATATTTTTTTTTAAATATTGCATAAAACACACATAAAATCAACTAAAAACACATTATACATTACACACTACCTTGCATTTGACACAAACACATACATAATAAACGAATTTGACAAATATTCGTGCTACCTTAGACAATATATTTTAGATTTTTAAATTAAATTACGGTCAAATTTCGACCATTGCGACGGATGACTAGTCACAATAAATACATATGACGGTTTTTTATTCTATCGTTAATTTTGAATACTTGTTATAAATAAACTAAAAGAATGTACCTTTTTTTTTTGTTTTCGAGGGGGAAACCTTCCAAAGGTACCCGACGCCGTGGGAGCGACGCAGGGTTATGTGGGATTTTACCGCACTAAAACCCCCCCGGTGGCAGTCTTCGGCGCTGAAAAGGAGGACTCCGGGATCTCGAAACGACTTCAACCGGAATCCTCCGAGCGCCCTGCCCCATCGGGCTCCTCCCAGATGGGCGGCTGGGCCCACCGCTCCGTCTAGTCTTTACGACGGTATGCGACCACACATACCGCCGTCCTTCCCGGGATTGCCTGACCGAACGGTTCGAGCTCCCACTCTAGCCGTCTGCAACCCCGGAAGCCCCTTTTAGTCGCCTCTAACGACAGGCAGGGGATACCGTAGCCCTATTCTGACCCCGAGGCTACAGGGACATATGTACGAAAGATGTATATTCGTAATTCCTATCGCGTGTATACAAAAGTATATGTGTATACCTACAAAATATATGCAATGTCTAACGTGATCCGAAGTTTGATGAGTGACTGTTAATAGCTAAATTTTAGTGCTCAGACTAGTTATGAACTTCACCACGTTAGTCATAATTGAAGCAAAGTGATAGAATGTAATCTCGGCCTATTCCATCTGCAGCCGTAGGATCCGTGCCCAGCAGAAAGACATAAATATAAAATAAATAGTTTTAAGGGGTTTAAATAACACCTCTCGATCTCTTCCCGTGGATATTGTAGGAGGGGACAAAATCCAAGACATATGTGATAGTGTCTTTTTCTGCAAATTCTTCACTAACTGCGGTCACCAACACGAATGCCAAATGCGGTAATTATTGGCAACAGACCAGCAGTGGATCTTAAAAAGCTGATAGATGGATAAATGAACATCCCCGTAGTTTCGGGATAAGATTAGGGCTACGGCATCCCCTGCCTGTCGTAAATGGGACTTCCGGGGTTGCGAACGGCTAAAGTGGGTGCTCAACCATTCGATCAGACGACCCCGGGAAGGACGACCATATGCGTGGCTTCATAACGTCGTAAAGACCAGACAGAGCGGTGGGCCCAGCTGCTCACCTGGATGGAGCCTGATGTGGCAACGCGCTTAGAGAACTCCGGTTGCGTTCCTTTGGAGATCCCAGAGTCCTCTTTGTAGCGCTGAGGACTGCCACCGGGGGTTTAAGTGCGGTAAAAATCCCACATAACCCTGTGTCGCTCCCACGGCGTCGTACATTTTGAAGGTTTCTCCCTCGAGAACAAAAAATAATAATAAAAAAGTAATTAATTAATTAAAAAGATGGATAAATGAAATAAACCGGACTAAAAACAAATCAGAAAATTCAAATAAAAACATGTTTTTTTCTAGGAACCACTTCTACGAGCTTCCAATCCCCGTGCGTTAGAACAGGGCTTACGACCGCTGAACAAAGATACGTATATCACCGCTACCTACGCAAACCAGAATTATCCCGCATCTTTTGTTTGTTCTGCATAATTGCAGCCATACACCGATATAAATCTCTCGCAACTGGTTATTATTAAGACAGCTACAGGTGTTTCTTCGAAATGGATCCGTAATTATAATGGTAGACAAAACTGCGCGAAATTCAGAGGCTACAAATGAATTATGAGTAATAACAGAGGCCGAAAACGTGTTATGTATGACGTGATAACACTGTAATCTTCGCAATCATATTGAAGACACGTTAAAATGTATACTGAAACAGTAGATGGACTAATGAAATAGAGTCCTAAAGGACGACGTAACACTTACTCGTAATACAATCAATTGGATTGTCTACCAATAGCTAAATGTGTCGTCAGAAGTAATACAGCAAAAATTAAAGTCCTAGGTCATATCATATTTATTTGTATTTTTTTTGGGTTCTAAGCATAGCTAACCATTTTCACAATTTATGTCTATAAGTTTGAAAACGCGTTAAACCAAAGATAAATAAATAAATCTATAGGAATGCCTACTAGTGAACACAACACGCTTTCTATACTCATCGCCCCACACTGGGATTTTCTCCTGTGTCGTGGATACCATGGACACACACCAGATGAATGCACAAACACCCAAAACCAGAACATGAATCTAAACTCATCATTCAGATACCTGTCTGGCCGGGAATCGAACCCGGTACCCGTTGCGCCACGCGGGTCATCCAAACTTAAATCCAACTAGATTTTATTGACAAAAAGACTAATCGGGATCAGTTTTAATGTTAAAAAGATTAAGTATTATCTATTTAGTAGAAACGATATCAAAAGTAGTTACAGTTTAAAAGAATATATTTTTGAATGCAAAACTGATGCGTGATGACGCAGAGCACTGAACTGAATGTAATATTATTGTCCGTAAAATTTGGTTGTAGTTTTTATGACCTATCCATAATGCTTTGCAGTTAAGCACATCCCATATCAATTTACCCCACATGTTTGAAAATTTCAAAAGATTGCCCAATTTAAGTGTCTATCACAAAGTAAGCAAGCCGTCGAGTTCAAACAAGACATATGACTGGTCGTTAAACTATTGACCATAGCATTTAATGCGCAGGCGCCGTTGTACAATCATTACGTTTAAGTAACGGGAATATGAATTCTACACCTTACACTAATATTAAATAATAATAATGCTAAGTTCCAGTCGGATTCGCGTACTAAGGATTCCGTACCATCACCACATAGTATAAAACAAAATCGTTTCTCGCTGTCTGTCCCTATGTATGCTTAGATCTTAGAAACTACGCTACGAATTTTAATGCATGTTTTTTTAATAGATAGTGTGATTCAAGAGGAAGGTTTTTGTGATAATACATGCGTAATATAGTAGAGAAACGATGATAATTTTAGATTTTTTACTTTTAGGCAGAACGAAGTTCGCCGGGTCAACTAGTTATCTATAAAAAGCGGCAAAAAACACGTTTGACGTATGGGAGCCCTACTTAAATATTTATTTAATTCTGTTTTTAGTATTTGGTGTTATAGCGGTAACAGGAATACATCATCTATGAAAATTTCAACTTTGTATGAATTTAAACTAATATTATCGCGGAATTTATACATTTTATTATGTAACGGGTACTCACGATATCCGAAATATCGGCAGAAAGGAATTCAAAACACGCATATTATGAATACCCGTTACGTAATAAAAAAAACAACTTTGTAGCTACCACGATTCATGAGATACAGCCTGATGATAGACAGACAGACAGACTGACGGACGCGCAGACGGACAGCGGAGTCTTAGTCCGTTTTTATCCTCTGGGCACGGAACCCTAAAAGCCCATGGTAAGTGTCTTGTAGGAAATAAACCTACCTACCCACCGGACTACGCAAACAAGTATTGAGTAGAGTATGTTTAAAAACGTTACTACAAACGTGTTTTCTCGATATCAAGTGGGACACGTACATGTTTATAATTCCTTTATTCATTACTTTGTATTGTGACTTGCTTTTTTGTTGCTTGATATAGAAAATTATATTCTTATTAAATAACTAAGCGAACTTTGCTGCTACTGACTGCTTACAGATTTTATTGACTTATATGTATAATAATGTATATAGTAAGGAGTTCTGATTTGAAAGATATAAAGTCTAAGGTAGGCAAAGGTGGCGTAGGTAGGTACTGATAGGTAGCGATGTATGCTATTCACATCAAAGACTCCGATCACACTCGGAAGTGATTACATATGTCCAGAAACAGGTTAAAAGGTGGTAAAACCAATGTAGTTCGACCGGGGAAGTACCACCGCCACTTCTTTTTCGAGCGTGAAGCATTTCTTGCGTTTCGATGGAAGGGTGTAGTTGCCGGCACACTCTCATATGAGGCGACCATCATAGTCCTCGAAAGTAGCAACGCATCTGAGATTGACTTCAGATAGAACCCATGTTCTGTATTAATTTGATTACAGATGTCCATGAGCGGCACTGACCACTTACCATCAGGTAAACTGCATGCTCGTCTGCTTTTCAGTCAGATAAAAAAAAGAAAAAAAACTGGAGTGATCAAGTGCCATCAGGTAGCAGAAGTTCTAAAGATGGTAGAACAGTAGTTAGACCGGGTTGTGGTACGCCCACAATTACTTACAGAGTGAAGCAGTTCTTGCGTTTCGGTAAAGACGCCCCTTTACTCCGATGCCGGCTGACTTCTTACGAGGTGAACTTAGTCCTCAAGAGTATGCTAGGTCATTTTGATTGACCTCAGATAGAACCTCTTTCTTATAAGGATTTTAGTATAGACATCCCCGACCACTTGGCATCAGTTGAAGTGAACGCTCATTCGCAACCAGAATTTTCGGACATTTACGGCAATATACGATCAGATTGTTAACTTGCTTCAAATAAAAGGTTGTCGATCAATTCAGCCGTTAGTTTTTTGCTCGCAAGGAAAAAACAAATATCATTTCGATATGAATAAACAATCGTCAAATGACTTTGTGGCGACCTCCCGCTACTCATCAAGAGATGGCGCTACTAGTATTCTGAAACACGCTATCGAAGTATTCTCAATACCCCGCATATATACAAGTTCCGAACACCAACTATCCGCTCCTAGGCCGCTCCCCAGGCATGATCACCTAGCCTGGCGGGAGATCTCCCTTTGCCAATACTTTAATAAAAAATATACATTGCATTTTCAGTATAAATAAATTAACTTACTTTTATGTTGATATTTTAAGCCTTGTTGTTATGCAACATAAAACATTGGTGTTATTTTAATGAAATGAATCTGGCGTCGGTAAAATTGTAGTGTATTGTTAAATGTGTTTTTAACGACGAAATGTTGATGGAATTTCAAATATAGAGGCTTTATTTTCACTTTTAATGGGTTTTCATACAACTTTTGCCGCAATCTACTATTTCCTATCATTTGTTAATCCGCTTTCACTGCTCACTTTTGTATGTAAATTTAAGTATTTGACGGTGATTTTTTGTAAGATTAAAGTGGCATAAAATCCATGTGATGGTAAGTGGTCATTGCCCCGCCCATGAACGTATGTAAGCATGTTCATACAGAACAGGGGTTCTATGTGATAACTTCACATAGAACCCTAGGTAGTAGCATCACAGATGTGTTGCTACTACCTAGGATTAAAATCGTCGCCTCTTATAAATTTGAGACACCAACAAAATTCTTCCATCGAAACGCAGCAACTGCTTCACGCTAGAAATAAGTATGGCACCTCTCTGGTCAAAACATACACTTTCTACTAACTTGAAAACTTTGTACTATTTCTAAATATGTAATTTTTGAAATATTTTATGATTACATATAGTTTCAAGGTGGTAGAACAAGTGTAGTTCGAACGAGGAAGCACCGCCACACATATTCCTAGCGTGGAGCATTTTTTGCGTTTCGATAGAAGGGTGTGGTTGCCGGCACACTTTTATAAGTATGAGGCGACCATCATAGTCCTCGGGATCAGCCACGCATCTGTGATTGACTTCAGATGGAACCCATGTTCTATATGAAGTTGACTACGGATGTCCATGGGCGACAGTGACAACTTACCATCTGGTGTACTGCATGCTCGTTTGCTGCTTCAATCAGATAAAAAAAGGTTGATCTATAGCTTTCATTAAAAATATTAAATGATTGGAATAACTATATTTCTTTTTCTCTCTCATTATCTATATTGTACGAAAGTAAATCACTTATTTCTGATTACATAAATAATTTAACACAAGTTACACACAAAGTTATACACCTCAGTAAAATAATAACTTCATGAGTGTAACATTAAAAACATGTGTCGTGATGAAGAAGCAAAATGCCGTAAGGAAAAAATAAAAACACCTGAACGTAATGTTATGCCAGAACATAAAATATTAATATATTAAAATTGTCGGTCATTACATTTATGTCGTTCTGTAGGGGCACTTCATACATCGCTTGTAATCATCATAATCATATATTTTTCTTACGCGTTACCTACCAATGACTTAAGGAGTAAATCGATAGCTTTCACTTTTTGGAGCATTAAAATCGACCTCATAGATGACTGACTGAGAATGACCTCATAGATGTCTAACAAATATGTATTTAATTCAAATAAAACAAATAATGTATTGAGAGCTACCATAAAGAAAGAAATAATTTGAACAAAATCAAAGATAGTGGGAAGTATAGACATCGTGATAATTCCTACTAAGAGAATTATAAAGTAACTTTTATAAATATGAATAAAATCTACACTTGTAAGAGGTAGAATGTGTAGGTATGGTTTGACCGGTACCTACCGCCATCACACCTATTTGTAGCTTCAAGTAGTTCTTGCGTCTCGGTGAAAGAGTGTGTTTGATAGTTCACTTTTATATGAGACGACCAAATTAGTCGAGAGTATCAAATTTTAGTTAGTTTAAAAAAAACCTATTTTAGCATTTACATTAGATAGAGACCTAATTCTATATGAAATTGCCAACAGATGTCCATGGACAATTACAACTTGCCTTCAGATGGACTACCCGCTCGCTTGCTACTTCAATCTTGCAAAAGTCAGAACTACATTCTAGGAAGTATAACTCTCCCTACTAGGAGTATACAGTAGCCTCGTGTGTGAGGAGCCTAACACACGGTGACGTGACGTCTATTTTGACATTTTAATGTGCCATTTGGCCGCCACTCCTTAATGTCACACGCTTTTGTTTCGCGAGCGAATTTGTTAATGCTCGTCAAATGACAAATTATTTCGCTTTCCCTTGAAGGTGCGGTTATAGAGAAGTGAATTTTAAGAAAAAAAGCTTTAGGTTTCCACGGGAACATGTTGGACAAATTGCCAATAGGTGTAGGCTGTAAGTACAATTATAACTCACCCTAGATTTGTCTTTTGACAAACTTCTGGGCATGGGTATTTTCTACGAGTGTTCATGGGATATGGAGTACCTACTTCCATCAAACGACCCCAATTATCAATAAAATGCCTTTATTTTGTATAGGCCCACAGGGTCGCTTACAAATTGTTAGTAATATTTTTTCTTACACTACCACCGGATCGGAACATGACCACGGCTGAAAAGATTTGGAGAGAATCTCGGCAGGTTTACCTTATTTCTTTGTTTAATATGTCCACCAATTCGCACTTGGCTAGCGCGGTGGACTATGGCCTAAAACTCTCTGATTCCGAGAGAAGACCCGTGCCCAGCAGTGGAACAATAATGGGTTGACGGTGGTTAGTATAATATATTTTTTTTAAACATTTTTTAAGACAATAAAAGCTAGCTCCAGTGTCTTACCTTACATTGACTAAACAAGAGGCCAGTTTGGCAAAATACGCTTTACACTGTTATTTTAACTAAAAGTATTAGTAGTAAAGAAGGCACTGACTTTGCATACCAAGATGATTGACGCTCTATCCTGTTCATACTAGTATAATTGAATCGTAGCTACCTAACCAGTGAACAGTTCTTGATTAGACATAAATTGGGGCCTGGTAAACATGTAAATGTGAATGTATGATTTTGACTAATATAATCGCGGAATTGACACATTTTAAAACTTAAAGAATTGGAAAAGGTTTCAAAAACCGCATATCTTGAGTACCCCTTAAGTATTAAAAATAGGTAAATGTTCAATTTTAATTTCCATTATAGACAGATATATGGCGTGTAAAGACTCTAATTAAAAAAAGTGAGACAGTGTTATGATGGATCCGAAGGCTTAATTAATTAAATTGCTTTCTGAATCGAAAATGCCTTAATGTCAAGTAGCTAAACGCTAATATTCAATTAAAAACTGAAACCATATTTTACGAGAATATCAAAAGAGGCTTAAAGCACGCTTAGTAACTTCCGTTAATAGAAAATTAATACTTACAACTAGTTCTAAGGTGGCCATTTTATTCGACTTTTCCGGATACTTCATAAATTCATGACAAATATTTGGCGTGCGATAGAATTATTTGATAAACTATTGTATTAAGAATGCTAAAATTTATATATAGACCAAAATGTATAAATAAAATACACATTTTTTATCTATAATACTAAAGTAGCAAACGAGCATGCAGTCCACCTGATGGTATGTGGTCACTGCCGCCCATGGACATTTGTAAGCAACTTCATATAGAGCATATGTTTTATCTGAAGTCAACCACAGATGCGTTGCTACTCCCGATGACTATGATGGTCGCCTCATACAAAAGTGTGCCGGCAACCACACCCTTTCATCGAAACGCAAGAAATGGTTCACGCTAGATATAAGTGTGGCTGTGTGACCTCCCCGGGCGAACTACACTGGTTCTACCACCTTTTAATATATTTCGTAACTACACTTTTGAATAGAATTCAAACTATTAAGTCTATTGTCTAAGATAAAGATACTTCTACACCTAATTTCTACATAACACAGAGGTAATGTTAGTATTTTGTTTATTTAAAGAATAAATTGTAGAGCTAATTTTCTCAATAGAATAATGAGTATAATATCCTTCACATTGGACAACATCACCTCAATAGAAGCGACTTCATTTGAAACAAATGTGGTCAGAAATTAACTCACAATGTTATACCCACTGAAGGCTGTGATTTTATAATCAAACATGAGTTCCACCACCCTCTTTCATATTTAACCCGTATGGTAATTTCTAACCTATATCATTTTCCTTTTCATGTTTACTTACTGCAGAAATGTATTTTAATCAAAGCGACGGCCTACACAAAAATAACAACTCTTTAATGTGGGATGCTGAAAATACAACGAAAGAATAACAAGTAGAAAGGTTGACAAGAAATCCGACATAAATATTTATACATTTAGTAGCAGACCTTAAAAATATAATACACTAGGCTATTCCTGCGGCTTGGTCCACTTTGTTCACATCTGCCACAATAATGAGTATCCTATGTGTTAAGTAGTTTTTGCGTGGAAAACTAACAAACACACAAGCACAATTGTACATCTTCACAAATTTTTGATATATATAACTGAACCCCGCAGCTTCACCCGCTTTAATAAAAATCGATGTATCGATTGTCCCGTAGGAGTAGAATATTTTCGCACGGTAAAAAGTAGCCTATATGTTAACCCAGAGTGTCAGCTAACTTACTAACTAAGCTAACGAAATTTTATGAAAATCGCTCCAGCCGTTTAGACGTGAAGAAGTAACAAACATACACACTCACTAACTTTCGCCTTTATAATATTAGTATGATAGTAAGATGATAGCGATTGTACTAAACTTATACTGTAGGTACTATAATTTGACACATATTTCTTTTTTAAGTATAATCTAGCATGCAACAAGATCTTCATCATCTGATGATAAATAGCTAAAACTTCCCCTAAAAATGTGTGTTATCCCCCCAGTTGGATGAGACCTCATTATAACCCTACCTGAGGTCATCCAAGACCTCGTTGCTCCCTTTGAAGACCTAGTTATCAATACTTCACGATTTATCAGTTTTATCAAACTAGAAAGAACAACGGTAATAAAATTACCCGTGTTTCTACTGGTAGTAAGATTGGTAGTAACACGGGTAAACCAAAGTCTTGACACCCATTAAAAATGATCCGAATAAAATTCAAACACATCCTTTCATCTGTTTCAGTCCGACCACAAAAGTAATACTAAACACATATATGCACAATTTAAGTACGAATCTTAATAAGTTCTTACTAAGCTTGTTACATGTATTCTACTGAATCTGCATATGCTAAAAAGTGCCTTAAAGATCCAACACGCCGTATACCTATTAACCGTACACAATATTTCCCGTATCTTATCGGCATCGAGCGCTTGGTAAACCTACACAAGACGCAATTTCGCTTCCGGCAGACGCTTGTGTGCGCAAAACACGAACTCATTAGGTGAATATTATGCTATCGGCAGAACTCGATATCGCTACACAATTCATAACTTTGAACGCACAAGAATATCACCCCTAACACAAAAGCAAAAGCAACCAAAATCGCTTGTATGTGAAATGGCGCTTACGCTTTGCAAAATTTCTGTAACACTTTGCGGCTGATTTAATGTAACATTTTGTCCCTTAATAGTGTACTTTAGTAGAAAATCGAGTAGTTACGCGAAGGTATCTGCGGTCTGAGTCATATTTTGGTCAATATTGCGAATATCTTGAACGTATATGCGCTTCTGGACACCTTGCTCATGTTACTATTCGAAAATCTTCAAAAGGTTTGAATTTTTGGTCAATCACGGCGATACGTTAGAAATTCTCGTCGTTGCAAATATTGGACAGACACTAAAGCCACTTACCGTCGAATCGCTCAATCACTAGATAGTAAAAAAAAACAAAGTCGCATTTCTATGTCTGTCCCTATGTATGCTTAGATCTTTAAAGCTAAGTTTCAATTTTAATGCAGTTTTTCTTAATAGATGGAGTGATTCTAGAAGAAGTTTTTTATGTATAGTACATGTACGTATACTTATTATAGAGTAGAAGCACTGATAATTTTAGATTTTTGACTTTTAAGCGGAACGAAGTTCGCCGGGTCAAATGGTAAGTATATATGACATACTTGTAACATGAGACTAAGTGTGGTGACCTGGTGAATTGCAGTCCACCCTTTAAACAATTATTGGCAGGTGACTTAAATTTTTTTAACATATATTTCAATTACAATTCTCTCATCTCTATTCTGTCTTCCTGTGTAAATCTTAAAAATTACTAAACAAACAAATTTACTAACTTTTTTTTTTTTATTTGACTGAAGTAGCAAAACGAGCATGTAGTCCACCTGATGGTAAGTGGTCACTGCCGCCCATGGACATCTGTAATCAACTTCATATAGAACATGGGTTCCATCTGAAGTCAATCAAAGATGCGTTGCTACTCCCGAGGACTATGATGGTCGCCTCATGTGAAAGTGTGCCGGCAACCACACCCTTCTATCGAAACGCAAGAAATGCTTCACGCTAGAAATAGGTGTGGCGATGGTACTTCCCCGGTCAAACTACACTGGTTCTACCACTTTAAAACTGGGTAGTAACTTGTATTTTCAAAATTATTCATCCACTGGGATCAAGAACACATAGTCAATTGCATTGACTAGGACAAAATCTACATGTTAGGGATAGGTCTGTATAAAAAAGTGGAATAAAGAACCAATAAAAAATAGACCCTATGTAGGTGTCGGTGTCAGTAGACTGACAGCAACCACATCAAAAGATGATGACCACATATAACTTAAACTTACGCCAATTCATAACAAAAAACTGTACCACCTTTTTAAAACATAACCAATATTTCACAAATAAACGAGATATGGGTCAGTCCGCTCGTGTGAGTTTCATTGCGATCGTTGATGGCGAGGTATGAATTTTATTAACGTAAATGCAACACGTGCTGTTTTATTGTAGAGCCCATAAAACATTTTTATATGCGTTTTGTCTGAAAGCGAACCAACATGGAATCCAGGGATATATGGCTGTAGCCCTGTTTATTCCTTCGCGTTTTATATTCAACGCGGGAACTCTCATAACTGAGATGGATGTTGGATGGGTAAATGTATTAATATCTCCGCGTAATAATATTGTCGATTTATATATACGGACCGCTAATAGATTGAGATGGAAATATGGAAACCGATTACTAATAGTTTTATGTTTGGATTTTGCGGATTCATCGTATTTTACCTGTTTTGCTAAGTCCAGCGGTAGTTGTATAAGAAGTTGTACAAGTAAATACTATACATGTTTTTGTAATAGAAGCAGAGGGGTACAACCTATTATTGGTCCACTCCTGGGCACGGGTTTTCTCTTAGAATGAGAGAGTTCTATACCATAGTCCACAGCGCTGGCCAAGTGTGAATTGCTGGACTTCACATACCTCCGAGAACTTTTTTAAAGTACTCTCGGATGTGTAGGTTTCCTCACGATGTTTTCCTTCACCGAAAAACAGTGGTAATTAATTTCTAATACGCACTTAAATCAGTGGTACGTGCCTGGGTTTGAACCTCAGACCTCCCGATTGAGGTCAGTTTCAACTATTAGGCTATCACTGCTCTTAATAGAAGCAGGATGGTCATTTAGGTCCATGGACATCTGGACCCATATAAGTAGCTTCCTGCTTGAAATAACTGTTGTTCTACCCTGACAAATATGGGACGCCTTATATCTATTATTGCCTTACAGCGCACTTCACAGTTAACGTAATAATATTAATAATATTTCTTTACAAATACTTTTCAAATGTTATTTTTTCGTGAAACAATCAAAATGCACATATTGAAAGTAAGTGTAGTAAAATACATGATAAGTAATTTTAATGAAAAAACGCCCACGCGGATAAGAGAGGATCTCATTTAAGATGTTTTATTACATGAATCCGTTTCTGGTATCACATCCATTTATGTTCATAGAATCTTCTGGGATACTGCGACATATTTTAAACAATAAGACATTACAACAAGTTTCAGTGGCGGATTTATAGATTTGCCGCCCATAGGCTATTCAATTTTTGCCGCCTCTAAATTTTGATATCTTAGTCCACAATCATATCAATTTTCTATCAATGAAATTTCAACTTTATAATTTGTGCTCCATCATCCTCGTTACATCAACTTTTCCCATATAGTTATTATTATTGAGAACTATGGTACCGTGTTAGTTCCTTGGTTATTTTTATAGCAAAGAATTATTAAAAAACATTATTTTAAGGAAAAAATATCGAAATTACCGAATCGTCATGTCGTTTGTTCTGGCGTTACAATACAAATACGACTACGCAATTGCATGCCTTAAGTGCGAAGCGCGTAGTAGGTATGCTCTATTCTTGCCTAAAAATCTAAATCCGATATTTTCTCACATTGAACCGTACCTAACAAATATGATGTACATGAATATTATTTAAAAAGCAACTTATCAGAAAGAAAAATAATCGCTGAGCTTATAAAAAATATTTTTTCGGTTATGATTAATTATTTTTTATTTAAAAGGAAGTAATTTTAATGCCATATCGTATGGATTTTGGATGATCGTGCTCACAGTAAACACGATAACTTTCGAAAAAATCATTTTTTCACTTCAATTTTTTTTTAATATACTTATTTAATTGGAGAGAAGCTGTTGAATAAAAAATTGCAGCTGAGTATTGTTTTATCTTATTATAATTAATTCATTCCCATTGACATTTTCTGAAAAAGTTGGCTTTGCAAAAAAGTTATCAAATCTACTGATGTAAACATTTAATTTAGATAATTCGTGTACGACATGAGCGCTTAAGGCCTGCTCATTTGGATTTTCAAAACTTTTTCTTACTACAAATAAAATAATTAACTGATAAAATGTATCAACTTTCTAATGAGCAAATTGTCTCACTTCATATTTTGTGGAAGGAATTTTTTTATTGTCAAGTCACAGTCGTTCTCTATTATGATCTCTATAAGATATTGAACTAGTTTTTTATTTAATAAAAATTAGTCAATTTTAGTCAGTATTTTTTACGCATGAAGAAATTACTTTCTGAAATTGAATTTGACAAGTTGCAAACTTGCTGCAGCAATCATGGTTAGACCATCGATATTATATCAAGATTGAATTGGGTAAGCAGATCTCATAATTATTAGGTACACGGAGAAAAAATTATAGCAGTTATCAGTGAATATGTGTAAAAATTACTAAATTTCGATTATAATATTGAATCGCTATTGCAATATTCTAAAAGTTCATAATCAGTAATGTATAATTAGTAAAGCGTTTAGGAATTGTTCATGCAGAGATGTTGAAATATTTACTAATTAGCACTAGATATGAGAATATTTAGATTTTTGTTAAATATTTTAATTTCACTCCAATTTTCGAAATTCGTATTATGTGTGTATAAAATTTTTTTTAAATTTGTAAACCGAAATAAAAAAATATGAACTAAATTTGCCGCCCCTTAAAATTTGCCGCCCTAGGCTCCAGCTTACTCAGCCTGCTGGTAAATCCGCCACTGACAAGTTTGTACAACAAATTGTTCTGTAATAAGAGCCTACTTGAATATTTGCTTAATGTTACTTGCCAAATTGCGTAAAATGTAAATACTAATACAATGCTATTAAGTTATTCCTTTAGGATTCGTCACTATAATATAACTATGTACAATCGCCGCTTTACTAAAACAACGTGGCAAGTATAAATTGACCTTTTTTGTTAAATTTCATAAATATCTTGTTTTTCTTAAATTTGCCGATAAATCATTTGGCAATATTTATAATGATCGTATTGGCTCTGTGTAAGTCCATTCATTTCAAAGAGTTTTACTTTGTGTAACTCAACAATTAGCCTCCAATAAAAAAATGTAGTTTTCAATACAACACGTTTTTCTTGTAAAGAGGCGTTATAAGGTTATATAGATATAAGTTCAAAGAACATTTTCATCAATTGACTATCTACGAGATATCTTAGTCCAGTTCATGTCCAGTTTCGGTCTGACAGGCAAATCCTTAGAGTTAGTTAATTTTCTTTTCAATCACGACTTCTATATACAGTCCACGACACGACCACCAGGTTGACCGATGATCTGAAGAAGACAGCGGGAAACCGTTGGATTCAGAGGGCACAGGACCGGTTGGAGTGGCGCCATTTAGGGGAGGCCTATGTTCAGCAGTGGACATCAAAAGGCTGATGGACACGACTTCTACGATCCATACAAGATAAACAATCATAATAATATCACTGGCTGAACTGAATTGTCGCACAGCTCATAAACTCTAATTTAACCGGAGAGACAGTAAAAACAAATAATTGATTTTTGCTTTATCTTTTGAACGAATGAATTCATAATTATAAAATTTAATTGACGAAATTATCGATACGATATGTACCTATGAATATAAAGTCTATTTATTTCACAACTTATTTAATATTGGTATTTGTGCACGACTGAGGTACTAAGTATTAAATAGTAGTAAGAATTTTCCGCTCCACTGTATTAGAATTCCTTCGCATCTGTATTACAGAGCGCTGTCGGCAGTAGTTGTAAGATCGTTGAGGTATTTTTATAATGAGAGTACAGATGTTTTTCTGCACCAGGTTACGCGATAAATATTTCTTTTTATGAAAGACATTTCCGAGGAGTTTAATAAAAATTCCATTGCAATTCAACTGCTTAAATTTATGTAGATATAGAAAATATTTAGTGCATTAAACTAATTTATAAATATTCTAGATAATTCGATATTTGTCTTTCCATCAGTAATGCCTCTCTCACGTCATAATTACATTTTGTCTCATGTCAGCCTATATTTCCTTTCCTTTGACCTTTCCATGCTATTCGTTGTTACCGCTCTATACCTTATTTTAAGAAATATGTCGGTAGCTTCGTTTTCTAGTTTTAAATTTAGTCACAGTTAAATTCCAAGCACACTCTTAACTTTCACTGTTTTCATAGAATACTATCTGGGGGCACGGCAGTGCCCCCGTCAAGTCGAGCAAAAAAGCGGCACGGCCGTACCATACTTTTCTCTAAGCAATTCGGGCCATTTTCATGAATGGATTTTCTCTTAGTCATTAATAATGAAGAGCAGTGATAGCCGAATGGTTGTTCTCTCGATCGGGAGGTGCAAGGTTCAAAACCAGGCACGCACCACTGATTTTTCTAAAATTATGTGCGTATTAGAAATTATTTATCACTGCTTTAGGGCGAAGGAAAACATCGTGAGGAAACATACCTACACACCCGAGAGTTCTTTTAAAAAAAAGTTGTGATGTTCATCAATTCGCACTTGGCCAGCGCGGTAGACTATGGCCTATAACTCTCTCATTCATTCTAAAAGAAGACCCGTGCCCAGCAATGGGACAATAATGGGTTGACGATAATGTAATAATTGAAAATACATAGCTATCAGAATTGAACTTCTACGTATTTTTATATTGTTGTGTTTTTTTTTTTTGTTTTTTATTAAAACTTGCAGAAATTTCAGCCATCCAGAATCAACTGGTAGAGAATGCCATCAGGCGTTAAGTTCTTTTGCTCTATAGAATCTTTTATTTTATAGAATATTTATAATGCAATAAACAAAATAAAGTATAAATCTTAATAATAAAAAAATAAGTTTTCTTTATAAAAGTCATCTAAAAATCGATAGTAATTAAAGAAAATTAATGAGGTTTCTGTTAAGATAGAGACATAGAACCATACTAAGTAAATAAAATATCACCATTAAGTAGTTCATCAAAGCTAGGTCGGTTGCAGTACTGCGGTTTAATCATTTCCTCGCAACTATGATTACCAGGCGTGTCACTTTTGATGGACATTCGCGTCTTAAGATCGGAAAAAAATTGTACATAGGTACGTACATAAAGTACGAAAAAAGCCGCATAAAATTGGTTATACGGCTTTTTTCTGCGACCGATTATAAAGATCTTCACAACAGATCAATTCAAATGAGCAAAAATAACTTACTGATATTGATTTTTTCGTTATTAAATTGAACAGACGCTCGAAAACAAATGTAAAAAATATTTGTCGACCCGCGTGGCGGAGCGGTTACCATACCGGTCTGACGCGCAATGGGTCCCGGGTTCGATTCCCGGCCAAACAAGTATCTGAATGATGAGTTTAGATTCGTGTCCTGGGTCTGGGTGTTTGTGTATTCGTCTTGTGTATGTTCATGGTACCCACGACACAGGAGAAAATCCTACTGTGGGGCTATGAGTGTAGAAAGCGTGTTTATTTACCAGGTCTATTTCCAGCTTTGAAAAACATATGCAAGACGAGCATATGTTTTTCAAAGCTGGAATCAACTTAAACAAAAATCACCTTGTCCGTTTTTTCCTTCTGTTCCTGGGCACCCTTCTCAACAGTACCTTGACTATCCGCAGCGTCTCCACAGTTATGGTCTATGCTACGGGTATAATTAGAGTGTATCGAACGTGTAATGAGTCCGCTCTCCGCTAATTGCGCCTGCGTCGATTTAAATATATCTAAGAGCAACGGCCTACCGGTATTTCGGTCGGCTAAGAATTCCCTAGGTATTCATGGATGAGGTTGCCTTAAGATAGATTGTCATTGATATACCTATTGTGGTGAGGAATGTTTTCGTACTTAGGTTGGATTCAAACTGTCTTAGCTACTTTAATGCTACGTTTTATTTGCGAAGTACTTGCGTTTTAAGTGAAAATTCGTTTGATGAATTTAAGTAACAATTGAAATCTTTAGTAATTTAGTGATCTGCGGTCCGTGAGTTAATTTAACTTGAGGCATAATAAAAACGACTGAGGTAAAGACTGTGGTGCTTACTTGATTAGATCTAAGTTCGACTTTTTACCGGCAAATCTCTGTGGGATCTACCAATACCATACTTATTAAAATATTAAATTAAACAGAATATTTCATGTAGTATTTCTTATTTACAAGAAAAACTTTAAATGTATTGTTTATCGTTCCATATATTTCTTTACGTATAGATATTATTATTAGGTATACATATATTTCGCACCACCACTCGCACTTGTCCACCAATTCGCACTTGGCCAGCGCGGTGGACAATGGCCTCAAACTATCTCATTCTTAGAGAAGACCCGTGCCCAACAGTGGGACAATAATGGGTTGAACCCCATACATATATTACACCTTAAAGACACCTACCTAATAATAGTAGGATTGTATGTTATATACATACCCGTTGCATTATATTTTATTAAAATTTTCTGATGGGAGCGTATCCTTATGCTCCCATACAGAGGTTTACAGGGCCAGTTCTTTAATCGACTCTCCATGTGTATTATAGTCAGTGACCACTGGCAGTCAGTGTCAATATTACCAATAATTGGCGGATCCAGGCGTAGGGTAGAGTTAACACGCTCCAGCCCCACTCCCAACTAATTAACTTATTTCTAAGAATAGCATTAATCCCCCAAAAAAAGATCTTCTGGTTAAAATGATTCTCCCATTTTTCCTCTGATTGCAGACGCCGAAATTATAAATTATATAGCCATAGACACTGACAATTGACTCGATTCCAATGAAATTGCATGTTGCAATCGGCGTATAGACCTTGAGACCTTGTAGAAAGAAGCCATTTTTCTATGACAGAGAAAGTAGCAAACGAGTATGCAGTCCACCTGCTGGTAAGTGATCACTGCCGTCTATGGACATCTGTAATCATTCTCATGCGTTACTGTGTATAACCCTCATGGCGGTGCGGTTACCATACTGGTCTGACGCGCAATGTGTCCCGGGTTCGATTCCCGGCCAGACAAGTATCTAAATGATGAGTTTAGATTCATGTTCTGGGTCTGGGTGTTGTTTTCGTCTTGAGTGTGTCCATGGTACCTACGACAAAGGACAAAATTTTAGTGTCGGGCTATTAGTGTAGAAAGCGTGTTACTACCCTGAGAAGAAGCCGGAACACCTCGGACAAGTATGACTCCCCTTCAGACCAGGACACAGTAGTGGTTAACCCTGCTGTTATTAGGCAGAAATAGGTCTGGTGGTGGTCTTCCGGATTTGAACCACAAGTAGTTCTACCATCTTTAAATTATGAATTCCAATCTTTATATAACCAGCCAGGTGGTAGAACCAGTGTAGTTCGACCGTGGAAGTATCACCGCCACACCTATTTATAGCTTGAAGCATCTCTGCATTTCGATGGAAGGGTGTGGTTGCCGGCATACTTTTATATGAGGCGACCATCTCAATTCTCGGAAGTAGCAACGCATCTGTGATTGACTTCAGATAGAACCTATGTTCTCTGTGAAATTGATTATAGATGTCAATGGGCGGCAGTGACCACTTACCATCAGGTGGACTGCATGCTCGTTTGCTACTTTAATTATATGAAAAAACAAGTCCTAACCAAGAACTTACAATAATTTATTACAG
Source organism: Spicauda simplicius (assembly GCA_949699795.1). NCBI lineage: Eukaryota > Metazoa > Arthropoda > Insecta > Lepidoptera > Hesperiidae > Spicauda > Spicauda simplicius. The sequence continues at coordinate 7,000,562 of OX453068.1, forward strand.
TATTTCCTTATACTTCAATAGTGCGCTTGAATACTTTGAAATGACAGTTTAGACATCAAAGCAATTTATTTCTTATCCTATAAATAGCGAAAAAAGTCAATCGTGTCACCTGTTTCTGCTAAAGAATCCACGCAATGCCGAAGTCAATAAAATACTCATTATAAACGGTGGACGGAACATCCATTACCTGACTCGCTCTGATCCGCTTATAGTAAATAGAACTAAATTCTTTACAGTTGAAGGAAGAATTTTATATCAAGTAGATTGAATAATTGTGAGGCCATTACGAATCTTGAAGAATTATTTTATGTTTCTATATTGAACATCCGTGCTATTACCAAAGACTCTATATTAGGGTTTTTTATTGGATTAGGCAACGAGCATGTAATATCTATAATAAAAGATTCACAGGCAAATCTTTTACTTTACTGTTAGAGGGGTTGCAATATCTGAATAAAAACTATAATAATTTCCCTCCAAAATTACAATACTGTCAAACACCAAAATTCTCTCTTTCTGACAGCTGTCAGCTGCACTCTGCCATTATAAGTTACATTTTAATATCTTATTGTACCTATACTTTATTTATAATTAGTATCAATTTAACCAAAAAAATATTATAAAGTTAACACATGCAATCCACCGGATGGTAAGCGGTCACTGCCGCTCTTAGTCATCTATAAGTAACTTCATACAGAACAGGAGTCCTTCCCGAGACCTAAAATGGTCGCCTAACAAAAAAGTAATACCACAACCACAATTTTTCACCAAATCACACAAACTAATTCACGTTAGAAGTTAACTTACGAAAATGAAAAAAATCCCTGAAGCATATTTAGCGTAAAATCGAACCGTTTAAGAATTTTACATCCCGAAATTCGTTAAATTTTGCAACGTTAACATTTTCAAAGTAAAGCCACCAAATGCACATATGACAGGAATAAAAGTTTCCCTCTATCTCCTTAATTACTCCATTTATAGATCTGGCCGCACGCTGCAAAGTGCCACCGCGTTAATTCACTCTGAATCGACTTCAATCTCCACCTGGATTTAGCAGAAATGCAATTCACCGCAAAACGAACTCGATTAAAACTTTCCCAGCACTATTACATTTAGTTTTTATTCCATGTATTTAGCGCATGAATTATTTCACTCGAGGATTTTGTGGCTCTGTTCTTTTAGAACTGCATTTAGGGTAGCTTTATTATGTTTTGATATTTTATTATATTTTAATCCACCGATGCAAAAAGTCCACCAATTCGCACTTGGCCAGCGCGGTGGACTATGGCCTAAAGCTTTCTCATTCCCAGAGAAGACCCGTGCCCAGCAGTGGGACAATAATGGGTTGACGATGCAAAATGAAAGATATTATGAGTTTGACCGCTATGTGTATCTATCTTTCTGTATGTATGTCTGTGGAAACGTTGTTCGTAAGTGGATGAACCGATTTTAATGTGTTTCTTTTTCATGTAAACATGTCTAACCAAAATCGGTTCAGTCATTTACTAAATATTTCCCTTTATGTGTTCATTACTCCATTTATAGATCTGGCCGCACGCTGCGAAGTGCCACCGCGTTAATTCACTCTGAATCGACTTCAATCTCCACCTGGATTTAGCAGAAATGCAATTCACCGCAAAACGAACACGATTAAAACTTTCCCAGCACTATTACATTTAGTTTTTATTCCATGTATTTAGCGCAAGGATTTTATGGCCATGTTCTTTAAGAGCCGTATTTGTGATTGGTTTATTGTTTGTTTAGAACATTTTGTTTCATGTTTAATTGTTGTCAATATCATGTTGGTTTTTGTTATCTCCTATTTTATTTACTATGTAAATATATTATTTTTGCCTTTATGTGCGAAAATTAATCAGGTTATGTGTTTTTTTTATATTTTTACCAGGTGGCAGAACCAGTACTAGTACCTACATTCGGGAGGAGGGGGGGTAACAAAACGCTTTCTACACTCATAACACCGCCAGACTTATCTCTAGCGTGAAGCAGTTTATGTGTTTTGGTGGAAAGGAGCAGTTGTCGGCTTACTATTATATGAAGCGTACGTCTTAGTAGTCGGGAGTAGTAACGCATCATTAATTGACTTCAGATTGAACCCATGTAAACCACTTACCATCTGATGGACTGCATGTTCTGTTACTTCAATCGGACAAAAAAATCTTATCGATCTTGACAATTGAATAAAAATATTAGTTTTATTTGTTATAATACCAAGCTTACTCAACATTTGGTTGTCAAGGTCGATAGGTAAATACAAAGAAGTTGCAACTCAGCTGTAAAGTTTATCATATTATTTATATTAATCTAGGTAGTTAATTTCACTAGAAATCGACTTGTGGACCCGAAAAGAATCGAAGACGTGAACTTAAAAAATAGAAACTTCCTCGAATAAAATTTTTGTAATCCTTTTTTTTACGATCTATTTCTTAAGTTTTTTATTCAATTAGCACGGCTTGTGTTGTGTGAAGTACATTAGTAGTATTATTAGTCCTTTTAAACTACAAATATTTTCGTCTATCGATATTGTCTTGGCTTTTACAAAAACAAAAGTAAAGAACAATAGCTATTTTCTATTAAAATTGTAACCATAGCGAAGGCAGAAAGATCTTAAACATTTCTTTTAGCTAAGAATTTCGTCGCTCGACATCGTTCACGAAACAAACAGTTGTGGCAAAGAATTTTTCTTGGCTTCTTTCCTTTATTATCATTATTTTTGCAATTTCTGTCCCGTTCGTTGTTGAAAAGAAGTCAAATAAGACTTTATTAAAAGTTAAATGTTGATGAGAAACCGAATAATAAACGAACGTTTTATTACGCCGATTCCAATAGTTATGTTCGGTATTCTAAACGTTTTCCTGCATGCGTATAGTAGTAAATGTACATGAATCACGCATTTGTACTCTGTACGTTTACCCTAAAATCTCAAAACCGAGACTAATAAACTTATCGTTGCAATAAATCACTAACCCTATCATATCAACAATCTTTTGATTGACGACTTTCCGATTACGACGGTGCATAAATATCCCATTTGTTTTGCATACAAGGGAATCGAATCGAAACACGTATTGGTTTCGAACATTTATGTCTTGTACAAACGTGCCTGACCTATCCGATTTGGGCCACCACAGTGTAAATTAATCTTTGGAAAAGCTGACTGCGAACACTCGGCTGGTAAAGCACGTTGTTCGGATTAAAGTAGAATGTGGCGCTCGCCAGTTGCGAAAGGTAAAACTAGGTACGCACATTAATAGCTTTATGCATTGGAGTCATTCAGTTGTATTGATTTATGAAGCATCTTTGAGTGGGCGGTGATATGTGCACGTTCAGCTATTTTCCTCTCATACCCGAGAGAATGTTGGGTCCAATTTATTAAGCACTTGTACCACTCCGCATTGGACGTGCTTTAATGTCAGCTAACTTAGCGATTTATTGCCAGAACGATTATAAATAAATGTCCTGACAGATTTAATTTCAATGCCCGGGTAATATATTCGAGCGTTATTAAAGTTATTGATTTTTGATGAAGCTTTTAGGAGCAATAAAGTTTAACTTTATTAACAAACTTGTTTGAAGTGAATTTGTAGTGTTGTTACAAGTTTACAAAACGTATTTTCTTCTCTATTACTTAATAAATACATTTACAACGCGATTCGTTTTTTCATCGTAAAACAAGCGACTGTTAACAAAAACAATTTAACAGACAATCAGAGCTAATACAGACGGTCTTATCACTACAATTGCTGTTCTTCGAAGCAGCCATATAGCTGTTGAAAGATAGGATTAAACACATACAGGATAGGGGCAAAGCATAACGAAAAAAAAGAATAAGTAGCGATGTAGAGTTTAAGTTACCAATAACGATGGTTTGAGGTATATAATATGGGGATCCATTTAATTTGCCAGGTAAAATTATTAATCTACCTAAATCATAACTTACGGAAATGACCACATCTTGCATGTAAAAAGGAAGAAAAAGTATTGATATTACATAATTATCAACTAGCCTGATACAGGTAGGTATGGTAGGTCGGCTACGAAATTTAAGGCGAACCCATTGTGAATCTATTTCACCTTCACCTGCACCTTCGCCATATCTGTTTCTGCCTTTTAAACACGCTTTGTACACTCATAGCCCCACAGTAGGATTTTCTCCTGTGTCGTGGGTACCATGGACACACACAAGACGAATACACAAACACCCAGACACAGAACACGAATCTAAACTCATCATTCAGATACCTGTCTGGCCGGGAATCGAACCCGAGACCCATTACGCGTCAGACCGGTATGGTAAACACTGCGCCACGCGGGTCGTCAAACACGGCCTTAAAACAGCAGCGCTTAAATTAACTTAAGCTGTTTAAACTGGTCTAATATAAAATTAACTTAAACTGCCTAAACTGGTCTAATATAAAATTCTACTGGTCTAATCTAATATAAATTCTAACTGGTCTGAAGAATTTAGTAAGGGAGACATAGTACTAAGGTGTATCTACGCATCTATGACAACCACAATATTATTACTCTGATATTATCTAGCTTAAAATACACTGTATGTTCATTTGGTCTAACAAACTTCGACATAACTTTCAGGTACATCGTTATAAGGTACTATCTGGATCATTCGTTTACGTGTATTCGTAACGTGTTATCTTGACTAAAACTATTTTTTTTATTGGAGGCTTATTATTGTTTTGGTGCCAACCCGTTATTGTCCCACTGCTAGGCACGGATCTTCTCTCAAAATGAGAGTTTTAAGCCATATTCCACCGCGCTGGCCAAGTGCGAATAAAATTCCTTAAAATGAATGGACCTCTTCTTCTTCTTCAAGGTGGTAGAACTAGTGATGTTCGACCGGGGAAGTACCACCGCCACACCTATTTCTAGCATGAAGCATTTCTTGCGTTTCGATAGAAGGGTGTGGTTGCCTTTCACATGAGGCGACTATCATAATCCTCGGGAGTAGCAATGCATCTGTGATTGACTTCGGATGGAAACCATGTTCTGTATGAAGTTGACTACAGATGCTCATGGGCGGCAGTGACCACTTACCATCATGTGGACTGCATGCTGGTTTGCTACTTCAGTGAGATAAAAAAAAACTTACACAGAGCCAATACGATCATTATAAATATTACCTAATGACTTACTGGCAAATTTAAGAAAAAACATGTTAATTATGAAATAGAACTAAAAATGACAATTTGTACTTGCCACGTTGTTATTGTAAAGAGGCTTATTATGTCAACATAAAGTAAATAATATAAGGTTGTAATTCTCAGGTTAATTATATAATTGCAATTAATTTTAAAGGTACAATCACAAAAGGTCACTTGAAATTAATTGCGGCCCATTCCTCTCTAATTCTAAACGGCATTTCCACGGGGTGATATTTTAATAGGTTCTCGAAATAATTATAAACGCCTACTTCGCACATATTTGTACTTGCATACAAATGTGACACTTCAGAAAATTAAATATGTGTACGGATTACACAGCAATTTATTTTGAAAGTAACACACGATTTATATGGAGACTCTATAGTATTAAATGTATATATTAATACGTGAGGCAAAAACTTATGATCCGTTTTTAAGATACTTGCCGCAGACGGAGGGGTAATGAAATTATGCACGGTTATAGTTGATCTAGAGAAGGATTACGCAATGCTATTTTTTTAAATAATGCATAAAACATACATAAAATCAACAAAAAACACATTACACACACTTGCATTTGACACAAACACATACATAATAAACGAAATAGAACATTCAATGTCCTAATACGAAAACACATAACGTCAAAAATGTCAGATGTCTTTGTCAAAATACCCGCTATTGCTTTTAAATACAGTTTAGCTCATTAAACCCCTTTTACTCATATATTTATTGCAATATTATAAAAACTCCACAAGTACCTAATAACAAATGATAAATTATGTTTACCACATATTCTGGTTTTATGTAGATCAGCAGTCGGCAGTCTAAGGTCTTTTTTTTTTGTTCTCAAGGGGGAAACTTTCAAAAGGTACCCGACGCCATGGGAGCGACGCAGGGTTATGTGGGATTTTTACCGCACTAAAACCCCCCCGGTGGCCATCCTCGGCGCTAAAAAGGAGGACTCCGGGATCTCGAAACGACTTCAACCGGAATCCTTCAAGCGCGTTGCCCCATCGGGCTCCTCCCAGGTGGGCGGCTGGGCCCACCGCTCCGTCTAGTCTTTACGACGGTATGCGACCACACATACCACCGTCCTTCCCGGGATTGCCTGACCGAACGGTTCGAGCTCCCACTCTAGCCGTCTGCAACCTCGGAAGCCCCATTTAGTCGCCTCTTACGACAGGCAGGGGATGCCGTAGCCCTATTCTGATCCCGGAGCTACAGGGACGAGCCCAAGGTCTAGGAACTTCCCTTGTAGCCCGCGAGTCTTGCCAGAGCTTCACCTTAGGGCTCGTGCAGTAGAAGTCTAGAACGTGTGAGTGTTTAGTCCCTTGAATGGTTTTTCTCTATAACCTTTTTTTTATAACCGTTATATTTCCTTAACAAACTTTTTTTTTGCCATTAAATTTCAGAGACAACATCCTATGCAAACCACTTTTACGTATCGCCTCACTACTATGTGGTCTTTGTTGTCAAAAGGTTGCCGAACGCTGATGTAGATTATTCCGAATCAACCAAATCAAACAAAGTTCAGGACAGTCGGAATTGGGATATGTAACCAATACTGACCTTTATTTTAATCTGACTGAAGTAGCAAAAGTGGATCACCGATGCGTTGCTACTCCCGAGGACTATGATGGTCACCTCATATAGAAGTATGCCGGCAACCACACCCTTCCATCGCAGCGCAAGAAAAGCTTCACGCTAGAAACAAGTGTGGTGGTGGTACTTCCCTTCACCTTGCTAAATTGCACGCTTTTGTAGGCACGTTACATGCTTAGGCCTGATTTCCGTCAAGGATTCTCATTACCCTCTTCAGAGACCTTGCACATAGTGTGAATTCCTTTCCGAGTTGAACATTAATTGTTGCTTTCCTTCTCGGTATCAGTAATTCGAGACCGAAGGCCCCACTTCCACGCAAATTTCTGTCTAATAATAGGTAGAGTGTTAAACGCTGCTGTGCTCTGTTTTGAGAGGTCGAGAGAGAGTACCTACTATTGTTGGAGTTTCAAGATAGTCCTCAGAAGTGGTAATGCATCTGTAGCCAACCTTAGGTAGTTATCTTATTTGCAGATCACTGATCTCCATGACCGGTAGATGAACATTTAGACCATTTAGATGAACTGCATGCTCGTTTGCTACTTGGATATTACCTATAAACAAAATCTTATTTCAGCTAAGTGGCGTATACTTTACTGTCCTTAGTATGAGGGCATTACGTTTTCTGAGTGTAAACCTCATAGCTAGATATGTCTGACAACATATACGTGCAATGTACATTAGAATTTGTGGACAAAAACGTAAACAATAAATAATTGAGGAAATTATCCTCGTAAGTAATAAAGCCACAAATTACCGTCAACTGTAGAAAAACGAAGCTGTGACAGCATATAGCATTCGTATATTTATTTTACAATAGTAAATAGACTATAAAAGAGAAAGCCGAGAGCAAACATCACAGTATCCAGTTAGACTTTACAATTAACTTTTTCATTCGTAACGCGACTCTTACAGCCGGGTTTTAATTGAAAAACACGGTTGGCTGTCTGTAGAGAAATGATTTCACCACTTAGCAGATTAATCTACGAAGCTCGTAAGAGTACATAAAAACAGCATTCAAACTTAAAATGCTCGTCAGCTACCTTGAGGGCTCGTTCAAAGTAAATTTGCGTTTATATCTTTTAAATGCATTTTAACTTTTTCATTTCATTTCTGAATGGTGTCCGTAATTAACAATAACAATTCTGTGATCATTTTAAACGGCTACTTTTATCTACATATATACGATAGTGTCGTAGAAATTAAATATATAGGACATATGTACGAAGAGACGACGTAAAGCTAACGGTACTCAATAACCATATTGCGAAAAGGTAATCATTATTGTTCAAAGATGTTGTGGCGACCTCCCGCAAGTCTTCAAGTGATGGCGCTACTAGTGTTCTGCAACACGCTATCGAAATATTCTCAATAACCCGCATATATACAAGTTCCGAACAACGACTGTCGGAGCACGGCTGCTCCCCAGGCATGATCACCTAGCCTGGCGGGAGATCTCCCTTTGCCAAAATGTCACTAAGTAACCCTAAAAATAGTATTAATATTTTTACCGAATCCTAAGCAAAAGTAATTTAACAATTTTCATATAATTTGACATCACGCTCATAAACTACAGGAAATCCTCACTCTACGACATCTACATACAGTTCTATTTTGTCGTAGATGTGCCCTCCGTTTCGGTGAAGGAAAACATCGTGAGGAAACCTACACACCCGAGAGTTCTTAAAAAAAAGTTCTCGGAGGTGTGTGAAGTCCACCAATTATAATAACAATTAAGAGAAACCATTACAATGGTCAAATATCAATAGAAACTAAATCTCAATCTCTCACATCAATCGTTAGCAGCTTGATAATTGCAGAATAAATTCCGGTAATTGTTACCAATTGTCACGTACCGCTAATGTGAACGTGACACTCGCGAGCGTGTGAAAGGGCTAACAAAGCTTACGTCACCGTATGAATGACACTCGGTATTACAAAATATTGTAAACTGTACCGTATATCATACTTTTGTCGATATAGCAAAAACAAGGAAATCTCTATTTCGAGTTACTGCTCTACTATTATATATTGCTTTCTAACAATGATTCATTATTTCTTACATTGTTAAGTCGCTGTGTTCTGGTTTGAAGTGTGCGTTAAAGTAGCCACTTATGTTTGTCCAAATTTAGTTTTCAGGAGCTACACAATTTGTGGTCGACCTCTGTAAAAACAAATCATATTTAGGGTTGATTACACATCAATGACCATTTCACTTCGAGTAAAGTGCAGGCTCGGTCCTATGAATTATGTCATAATTTTTCCGATTATATTTAACCCTTGAAAAAAATATAGGAGTTATCTGATAATAAATAGAAAGATGAACTTCAATTACGTTAAAAAGACTATGTACCAAAAATGCCATTCAAAACAGATTTCACCAGACAACGCCATAAATGAAGGGCAAGCTAAATATGTATATGGGTCGAATCATTGTGCCGAACAAAACGACCTCGTCCGAATGACCGCGGAACAAAAGCGTAATAGCTTTTGAGTACGTGCATGTGCATATACCTTTATGTAAAGGATTACTCAGAGCTGTATGGCGTAATACTACTAATTCATTGTTTTAATAGTTTTATACTGGTGGGTGTATTCTGCTCTTAATGATTCCACGCTTCCGTTGTACATCAGCGCTGTTATGAATAGTTTATGCGAAATGCTGTTATGAATGTTATTTGAATATAACTGCAACCAACGTTATGTGAACACTATTTATATTATATTATACTAGGTTATTCCCACGGTTTGCCCGTTTAGATCTACTACAGTAAAAAGTACCCTATGCGTTTAACGTAAAATTTTTATTTATGACAGACAGGAAAGAATAATACACATATATATATATATATATATATATATATATATATATATATATATATATATATATATATATATATAACAAGTAATGACTTAATTCTTTAATGTAGTGCTAAATAACGTCGGCAGGAGACCCAAAGAAATGACAATCTTGCAAAATTTAACGTTTATTTTTGTTATCCCTGGATTTTCCAAGAAAACTAACCGCATAAGCATGAAGTTTAAATCGATAGATAGGACTCGTATAAAAATAAAACTACCTACCTACATAATAAAATAAATTACCAACATTTCTTTGAATTGTTAGTTTGAATGTCTTCAAGTGGCTTTTTTTGCGATGTGTATAAACTTGTACTGAATCCGCAAAGCATGGTTTAACATAGATAATCTTGGCTTAACGTCTTATGACAACCGTTTACGAAGAAATGAAAAATGTATAGCAAAATATGGCAGAGAAAAACTTGTTTCGACATTTAATGTTTTCATAAGCAGACCATCCCACAGTTCTATAACGCTCTATATTAATAACTAAATTGTTAAGTAATTGGCAGCGTTTATTAGTCACATTTGGCGTCACATAATAGCTTGAAGGTGGAATTTCGGCCTTTCAATCGAGAGTCCGATTTTCAATCTCCGGCAAGCAGTTCTGATTTTTCTAAAAATAAGGGTTGTAAAAATAATTATTGTTGCTTCATGCGGAAGGAAAACATCATAAGGAACCTACACACCTAAGAGTTCTCTAAAAATATTTTTTAAGTCTAATAATCCGCACTTTCAGCACATTTTCACATGAGGCGACTATCACAGTTCTCGGGAGTAGCAACGCATCTGTGATTGACTTCAGATGGAACCCATGTTCTGTATGTAGTTGATTACAGATGTCCATGAGCGGCAGTGACCACTTACCATCAGGTGGACTGCATGCCCGTTTGTTACTTCAGTCAGATAAAAGAAAAAAAAAACTTGGCCAGCGCGGTGGACTGTGGCCTGAACCCCCATTTTCCTGAGCGGAGACACGTGCCTAGCATTGGGACAATAATAAGTAGACCAGAAGAGTTACTGAATATCATCGATATATACAATAACAATTTATTCCATTATACGGTCTAAGGGTAGCAGTAAGCCTGACAGTATAATATACGTTTCTCTTTGCCCCTAATGGATCAAAGTATTCTTATAACTTTCAATCAGAATATACATTCTATTTGAAGGTTATCTGAATATAGACAAAATTCAAACTAACTTGTCAATATTGTTACATGAAATACATTTACTTATTTTATTCAATTTTTGTCGACTAAGATATACGCCAAACCAAATAACCAGTATTAATTTCTTTTTAATGAAAATATATTTCTAAGCGTAGTAACACACGAGCAACCGCGAGCTACACACGTCCAGTACTCGAAGACATCGTCAACGATTGTCGTATACTTACGACGACTAAGACTTACGGAAGATAGAAAATCAGCGACATATGTAAACGTAACTAATGCAATAAGAAAACAACAACAAACAACAGTGTAATTAACGTATGATCGCACAAAGTCACACCAAAACGAAAGGCTTATTCAAACATGGATATACAACTGAAGAAATGATTCACGACTTTTGTTTAATAATGTATTATGTTTGCCAGAAAAATAATGAGGTATAAGTAAAATTTATTTTAGTCACGCCATACAATTATATTTCTATTAATAACCTTGTGTATTTGTACAGGACTTTTTGTAACGACGAAATAACACCTGTTGGACAAATTCTGAATTATTAACCTGCTGTTTACTCATACAAAACTTGTTGTGTTTGTCATTTTATTTATTACTATACAATGTCTACGATATATTAAATGTACATGAATTTTAGTTTTTTTGATACTGTAACATTTATATTAAATAATAAAATTCTTAAAGTCTATAGCTTAAATTAATGAATGCAATAAATAGAAATTAATGGAGTATGAAAATTAATATGGTAAAAGGAACTGGCAAAATATTTTTATTATTGAACAACACAAAACAACACTACGCAACAAACAACAACACTAAACAAGAGACGAATAGACGAGCTGGTAGTCAGTTATTGCATTGCTGATTCCAATCCATTCCACTGACGTGTGCCTCGCAGACGAACTTGGATGCAAACTTTGCGCCACCTTTCATTAACTATTGAACAGTTTTGACTCAACAACATATTATTAGCTCTATATTATTATAAAGCTGTAAGTTGAATCTAGTAATAGCCTGGCTGCGGCGAAACATTTTTTGTGTTATGAACGGACAATCAAAAGACGACATACGAGGCGAGGATATCCACGGTAATCAGTTAGTCTTCACTAACAAAACGTTTTAATGGAACTGAAATTTCCAAATTGCTTTCGGTATATTTATTGTGGACTCCATTGATCATTTGACGATGTTTACGTAAACTTGTGAAAGTAATTGATTGATGTTTACCTCGTTTAATCGATCTTGGTTCTTTTGAAGGTGTTTTCTTTGAATAAGACGGATCGGTTTTTAATTAGACTAGTAATGAATGGATCGGCTTTGAAAGAGCTAGATTTGGATAATTGTATTATCTGAACCGATAGAATCAGTTATACCTCTCATGCCAGCTGAAAGTGATGATAATACGTATGTGGAAAAAATCGTACTTAATTATGGTTAATTGAATTTAAGCTAATCTACATTTTTCTTTTATTGTAAAGTTTATTTTGTATCAATCTGTAATATTAATACGGGACGCAAAAACTTGTGATTCGTTTTTAAGATACTTGCCGCAGACGAAGGAGTATGAAATTATGCACGGTTATAATTGATGTAGAGAAGGATTACGCAATGCTAATGTTTTATAAATTATTAATTAATTATTATTTATTAATATTATTAATTAATTATAATATATAACTCTTTCTACGCTCATAACACACATATTATTCCGCATCGTGAGTGCCTTGGGCACACATAAAAACGAATACGCAATAGCCCAGACCGAGGACAGAAATCTAAATTTATCGCTCAGATGCCTGTCTGGCCTGGAATCGAACTCGGACCCGACTCCATGTCAGACCAGTATGGTGACCGCTCTGTAACGCGCGTCGTTTTAACATGTAACATAATACAAATAATATAAAACGACATAAATACCAAATTAATATATTTATACACTGCCCGTATTTTTAACTAAACTATTTTTAAGAACATCGGACAATGCAGAAACTCCCTTACTTCCACGAGAACCGAAATAACTCAATCTATTTCGATAGTGTTGGGGAAAATTATGGATTAGGTACTTCATTAACTTGTCTACTTAAATTTGGGAATTATGCTTCGCTTTGCTTATTTGAAAGCAATTTGCTTTGAAAAACCGATGGTCCATATTGGTATATGAAATTCTTAACAATATAATGATGAATTCACGTTATAAAAAAATTGATAGGCACATTATTTAGATATGTAGTAAATTATTTACTTTGTATACAAATACAATATACTTCCAATTTCATTATAATAGTATTATTGAAATATCATTCATTGATAGAGGTTTCTATGTAAAGAAAATATACAATTTTACGTTAAAAAATATTTTCATTTGTATAATTTAGAAGTAAAATACGAGCATACAGTCAACCTGGTAAGTGGTAAGATGGTAAGTGGTCAATACCGAACAGTACTAACATATGTAAGCAACTTTATATAAAACGTATATTCCATCAGATTTTTTATTTTCTTTATTTATTTTATTGTTAACTAGAACGACATAAGTGACTTACACTAATTAACACGTCAATCAAATTTATATACTATACAACCTTATTTTAGATATTTACTTAAATATAAAATATGAATAATGTTAACATAGAATCGCACAAAAAAAAAACAAAAAATCTTTAAATTAAAAAAAAGTGAAGTCAATTACAGATACGATATTAACAAAAAGAACTTAAATCTAAGGACTAAGGTCGCCTTATATCACCTTCCTGCTGTCGCAGTCAAGTAAAACTGCCAACCAACTGCTTTACGCTTGAAATAGATATGGCGATGTTACCTCCCCGGTCGAATCATGCTTGTTCTACCACCTTGCAAAAATTCAATAAAACATTATGTAACCTTTTTTTTTTGTTTTCGAGGGGGAAACCTTCAAAAGGTACCCAACGCCGTGAGAGCGACGCAGGGTTATGTGGGATTTTTACCGCACTAAAACCCCCCCGGTGGCCGTCCTCAGCGCTGAAAAGGAGGACTCCGGGATCTCGAAACGACTTCAACCGGAATCCTCCGAACGCGCTGCCCCATCGGGCTCCTCCCAGATGGGCGGCTGGGCCCACCGCTCCGTCTAGTCTTTACGACGGTATGCGACCACACAAACCGCCGTCCTTCCCGGGATTGCCTGACCGAACGGTTCGAGCTCCCACTCTAGCCGTCTGCAACACCGGAAGCCCCTTTTAGTCGCCTCTTACGACAGGCAGGGGATACCGTAGCCCTATTCTGACCCCGAGGCTACAGGGACGAACCTAACAATTAAAAAACTCGAAGCAAACACCGAGCCACAATTACTTTGGACTCTACTCTTGATTCTGCCAGCACAAATAGGTTTAATAGAATTGATCATTAATGTTCACAGTCAAATTGATCACTGCTATTTGCGGATTCACACGCAATTATTCAATGCCATTAGATTATGCATTTTGTGCAAAATAGACATCATTTTAAACATTTGGTTCAATCCAGAATAATTATTTGGGTCAGCAGCGCAACGTTTTTTACCGAAATGAATACTAATATTATTAAAATATAATGTGTAAAATATATAGCTTGTGTGCCCATTTGCGGCGGGAATATGGAGAAACTGTATATATTTCACATAAGAACTTATTGTACCTGTATTCCACAATAAATAAAATTTGATTTGATTTATAAGGCACTGATCTCTGGAAGTAGTCATCAACCCTGTGAGATTTTTTAAATAACTTTCAGACATTCAATAAGAATGCCAATGACGAGAATCAATAAGTTTACGTAAAACAACGACAATTAATTTCTTTAAAAACATTTAAGAAAAATATTATGTGCCTGGAAATTGAACCTTGGACTTCCGATTGAGTGGCTGAATGTTCACCATTAGATTATTTATCAATGCTTACTCTAGAATAGTGCTTTCTCAATAAGTCACCACTCAATAAAATACCACAGAGTCACTACTCTAATCCCTGTCAGTAACCAACTAGTAAAATTTGCACATCATCATTCAACATGATATTAATTGAGATAATTTATAAAAAAAATAACCAAAAATACATCCGACTTCCATGCCACAAAAAAGTAAAAAATAATTTAAATACATGTTGGTTTAGAGCATACACAGTAGGTACTTAGTACATAGTTCCGAAGTCAGCGCTCATATACGACACATGTAGTTTCGTCGTGATCCAGCAAAATATGGTGAGAATTGAGAAGCACCTCCTTTTTGAAGTCGGTTAAAAAGTGAATATCCATTGACTAATGATACAGCTTGACCTTTTTGAAATACTTTTAATATATTTATGTAGATTGTTAGGGAGAGAAAGCAAGGAGTGGAACAAATGTTCCTATGGGAACTCTTACAAATTGTGAATTAAGATATTTTATACTATTACAGGGTCCGAATTACTAATAAGGTATATGCGATGTCCACCAAGTCGCACTTGGCTAGCGCGGTGGACTATGGCCTAAACTCTCTCAGTCTGAGAGAAGACCCGAGCCCAGCAGTGGGACAATAATATATGCGATGTAAAGCTACGTAAAACTCTCATTTTTACTAAATGCTTAGATTACAAAATGTAATCTTGATTATGTTTGAAAAAAGCACTATATTATTCCAATACAAAGGCACCCGCTGTATTGAATTTCGCTATTGACGTCAGCTGCATCGGAACGTCAGAGCAAATCTCTGTTGGGGCCGAAAATCAAATCGGAATTCGGATTATAGCGTCTGAAACAACTGTCCGTGCCTCTAGATCATTTATTCCGTTTGTTTACAGTTAGTTACAGCCTTCGACGGTTCGCCAAAATTGTATCTAGTTTGTCTCAACAAAAGGAAAGGCTTTGGAATATTATCCACAAAAGAATAAAAACACGAATTTGCCAATTAAAAGCTTAGTCATAAATAAATAACAAAGGTATTGTTTTTTTTTATCAGACTGAAGTAGCAAACGAGCATGCAGTCCTAAGTGGTCACTGCCGCGCATGGACATCTGTAATCAACTACATACAGAACATGGGTTCCATCTGAAGTCAATCACAGATGCATTGCTACCCCCGAGGACTATGGTGGTCGCCTTATGTGAAAGTGTGCCGGCAACCACACCCTTCTATCGAAGCGCAAGAAATGTTTCACGCTAAATAGGTGTGGCGGTGGTACTTCCCCGGTGGAACTAAACTGCCACCTTGAAAAGTCCCCCGGCTTCGACCCCTCTGGTTACGTATGTCACAGTAATGATAACCCATGTTTTAAACTGGGCTGTAAACGCGTATTGTATATTGTGAAGCTTTATACATTATTAAAGTGTGTCGTCAACCTATTATTCTCCCACTGCTAGACACAGGTCTTCTCTCAGAATGAGAGTGTTTAGGACATAGTCCACCGCGGTGGCCAAGTGCGAAATGGTGGACTTCACACACCTCCGAGAACTTTTTTAAAGATCTCTCGGGTAGGTTTCCTCACGATGTTTTCCTTCACCGAAAAACAGTAATAATTAATTTCTAATACGCACATAATTCAGTGGTGCGTGCCTGGGTTTGAACCTCGGACCTCCCGATCGAGAGAGCAAGTTTCAACCATTAGGCTATCACTGCTCTATTATTTAAGTGCAAGAACCATTATAACGGTAGAAACACTACTATTGCTACGAAAACTATTTTCAGTTTCAATTCATCGAACTGTATGTTACTCCTTGACTTATACGGGTTGTAAATGTCTTAAGGTTAGCACTACAAAATTTATTCACCTCTTCGATCATCTACCGTGCCTTCTAGCAATACGGTGTGCATGCTCATTATTTTTAAAAATATTATTTATGCAATAGAGCAGTAATAGCCTAATGGATAAAACTTGCCCTGTCAATCGGGAGGTCCGAGGTTCACACCAAAGCACGCACTACTGATTTGTGTGTGAATTAGAAATTAATTATCATTGCTTTTCAGTGAAGGAAAACATCGTGAGGAAACCTACACAGCCGAGAGATCTTTAAAAAAAGTTCTCGGAGGTGAAGTCCACCAATTCGCACTTGGTCAGCGCGGTGGAATATGGCCTAAAACTCTCATTCCGAGGGAAGACCCGTGCCCAGCAGTGGGACTATAATGGGTTGACGATACAATTTATGCAATAAAAAATAAAAAGGATATTGTCACTACCAGCGACGTTAACTAATACATAAGTACCACTCACATTCATACGCACACAAACACTCACACATACGCATACGGGAGAGGCAGAGAGAGAAGGAGAACGCGAGCGCACACTCGCATACACAAAAACACACACACCCGCTCGGTCACAAAACGTAATAGACAACTAATTTCTCAAAAACCTCTGTTATTTTACAATATCAACATGTGAAATTGTGTGTAAAGGTGTTACGCAATTTACTTAGTGAGTTATTTATATTGTCCATGTATGTACATATGTAGGTCGGCCGGTGGTCTGGTTATTTCTATGCAAATCGCAGTCGCTACAATGTGGGACCAAGCGGTCTAGACTCAACAATGCAGATAAAATCAATTGTGCATTTATGGCCACACGTATCAAAGACAATTAAATTCTAATAGTACAGAAATTATAAAGGCTTATATAATCGTATAGAACATTTTGTAATATGAAACTGACAATAATATTTTTGGTGATTTTTTAAAACTTTTTTTTCGAAGTCATTTGAATATCTATTGGAAATGGACATATTTTTAGCTTCATATAAAAAAAATAAAAAGAACCACTGGGCTGAATATATTTTCTATAGGTACCTACTTACCTACCTAGGTACATAGAGTGTACAATACATTCTATGTATCATTTTGAAAATGGCAATGTCACTTTATCTTACCAATAGCTTATGATAAGCAAGTCCACTAAGGTATATTTCGGACTTTCTCACAGGCGAGATATTTCTTTAGCCACTTAAATCGATTCAATTTCGCAGAAAGACATCTGTCTCTTTTATTTAACCCTCATTCACCTTCTACATTATCCACAGCAAAAATATAACAGATATGATACATTATAACAATAAATGTGCACAACAAGTATAATAATAACTAGTAAAATTGTATACTTTGTATATTGTTATAATAACTAATACAAGTACATCAATAACTAGTATAAGCATAACAATAACTTTTTTATCTGATTGAAGCAGCAAACGAGCATGCAGTCCACCTAATGGCAAGTGCTCACTGCCGCCCATGGACACCTGTGAGCAACTTCAAATATAACATGGATTCTATCTGAAGTCAATTACAGACGCGTTGCTACTCACGAGGACTAGGATACATTTTAAAATTATACATAACGTGTGTGAGATATTAAAATCAGGAAGGCCAGGGGTCTTCATTACTGTCCGTTCTTGAAGATTTCAAGTAAAACACAGGAATAAAGTTCTTCGATTTATTCACAATTGAGGAGGTCCGATCGCTTCGACGGTTAAAACAAGAATATCTTTCTACCGACAAGCGCTCGCCTTTTTATAACAATGTTTGGTGAGGTGACCATAACAAATTTATGGAGGGTAAACTTAATTACAATTCTTAAAATCACTAGATATTGCTAATTTAATAAAAAAAAACGATTTTCGATCTTTATACTAACTAAAATAATTATTTTCGGCGACGTGTTTTTCACAAATACGCGGTGTCGCGCCGACATACATTATACTACATTATAACTATTACAAGTATAAGAATAACTAGTACAAGTAGATGATATAGCAACCTCGACGGACCAGCCTTCATAACCACCTCCAAAATCCAATCACAACGTCAGATTACTCTGTCCGTGGCTACTAACTTGCGCCTACCGAGTTATTTATTCTGTGCGTAATGCCGGCTGCCGGTCAGTTCATTTCTATGCAAATCGGCCTCGGTACAATCTACACGGTATATACAGCTCAGATAATAATCTGTTACTATAATTTGTGCATCAGTTAATCTTAAACCTAAACCTAAACCAGTTAAAGTGAGCGACGAACTTAGAATTCTCTATAGGTTGTCTCTTAAATGGAAATATAACATATTGAATATATTAAAGTTTACGTTGAAGAAATCCTAAATTAAAACACAAGATTAATATTTTATATGTTCATAAAATATATTCGATATGTTTGTAATTGTTTGTTGTTGTTATCTATTGTGTTGCGTTTGATTGTTTATTGAGAAACTTTACATCATATCATGAGTACCATTATTCAATTCAGGCACGCAATTTATGCAGAATTAATATTTGGAATATGGTGAAGCCGACTAGTAGCCTGAAAAGTCATTTCTATCTTGGAGTAAGTTTTCACACAATCAGTTCAGACGTTAACAAATAAACTAATACAGTTACTAATACAGTTAACTAATACAGTACACGCATCATTTTCTAACTCTAATGACAGTAACAATATAATATCCGTTTTAGCAACTAAATGTGCTGGTAAATATGAGCCGATTGTTATATTTTAGGTTAATCCCTTACGCCTAAGCAGAAACTATAAACGAAACCTCAAAATAGAACTTGATAACATGTTACCAATATAGCGAAGATGTGTAAGGGTGACTTTCCACCAAAGATAGGTAAACTAGCTTAGAAATTGATGTGTTTCTCATGCAATAGAATTATTTATTAAACTAGATTAGGCTTAAATTAAATGCTGTCTTGTTACAGGCCACCACGGGATGCATCATGGTCGAGTTTAAATACTTAAGATTATATTATAACACTTAATTGTACGTACAAGTAATAATAATTAAGTTTAGTATATATGTAAATCTGGTAAGTATGTATGGTAAGTATGTAAAAAAATGTGTTAATATTGTAATTAATGCAATTAATCCTTTCAATCCTGAAGAATTAGATAATATTCACTTACTCTTACATATAGGATTGAGACAGCAATCAAGCATGCAGTCTATCTGAAAATAAGTGATCACTGCCGCTCATGGGTCTGCATGCATGCATGCATGCAGAACAGAGATTCTATCTGAAATCAATAAAAGACGCGTATGCGTTTACGTAAGCAGTGACGGCATAATGGAATGAATGAATGAATGAATGCTTTATTCACAGTAACTACATGTTGCACACAATATAAAGCGTTTTATACAAACACAAACACAAAAAGTAATGGCTATAAATTGTATAAAGTAAGTAAGAAGAAAGTGACAATAATTTAATGCAACACAATCAGTGACTGCGAACAGGTACAGACTCAGCGAATGCCACAGCTAGGAAGACCATGCCGTGACGCTGATTTTCAGTCTGTCCTTTTGTTACAGACTTTTGTTTGTGTAACTTGGACGGCTGCTTCAAGTTAATTTTGTTGTTGTGACATGTTGTTCTTATCTATTCAAGTCGTATTGATATTATCTGTTTAAGTCACCTGGATGCTTGGTTGGTTGAAAACTTAGCCTCTCGACTGAGAGATCCGAGGTTCAAATCCCAGGCACGTTCCATTTTCTCTAAAATTATTTGCGTATTAGAAATTAATTATTGCTTAACGGCGAAGCAAAACATCGTGACGAAACCTACACAACCGAAAGTTCTTTAAAAAAAAGTTCTCAGAAGTGTGTGAAGTCTACCAATACACACTTGGCCAGCGCGGAGGACTCGTGCCCAGGAGTGAGACAATAATGGGTTAACGGTTAACGACATGCGTGTACACTGTACAGTACCTATTAACCGATGGGCCATATATACAGTGAGCCAGCAACCACATACATTTATCGAAACACAAAAACCGTACGCCAAATCTAAGTATGCTGCTACGCATAGATTTGGCACTCAGCGCTGGTCCCCCATGTTGAACTTATTCGTTCTACCACTAGGCAAATATTTGGCTTTTAATTGCTCAACTTAAGTAAATCGAAAGTTTATGTAAATCGAAAATAGTGCAAAGTGTGGTGCGTAAGGATACAGTTAGTGTTGTGTGTGATATGGAACCTAAAAAAGAAAAACGAGCTAGACGTAGGGTAGATAGGTTAATTTACCACTAGTGCTTGTCAACGGTTTCTCCCCGCTACCGCAATTTGGCCGTGACCACGATCCATGCAACTGGATCGAAATATCGGCAAAAAGAATTCTATAAGAATTCATAAACCGCATATCGTGAGTACCCGTTAAGTATTATAATGCTCAATTTAACTCTCTGGTAGATACGCTATCCTTTTATATGAGGGATGCGACCTAAAAATTTGAACTGTGTATTTAAACTATAAGATTTATATATTTCACTTACATGCTCAACTTGGTGTTGTAGTCGTCATACTCATAGGTGTAAGCTATTCTCGCACATCGCTTAACCTCGTGGAAAAGTACCTTAACAGATGCCGCAGGCGAGGGCGTGGGCGGAACTGTTTGGGCACGAGAAAGTTACGTTCATCCACTACCATAAACTCTTATTGAAATTGCAAAAGACATTACTCGTTTCATTTAGTACTTAGTAGCAATGCATCTGTAATCAATTTTAAGATAGCACTTTCAAAAATATTATTAAGAAGGGACTGAGAATAAGAAATAACAATAGAAATTGCCAATATTTTCACAACCCAGGCACTGTTTATTTGAAGTTGCATTAAACTATATTACTGAATTACAATTTTAGAATTCGAAAATGTGTGGTGTCGTTTGTACTTTAAAATAAATTACATTATGCACTTAAATCCCTTAACTAGGTAAAAATGTAAATTGTACTTGAAAAAAGATTTTTTTCCTAAAGCGGATGAAACTTCTAAAATATATTCTTATCTCTTCATCAACATTATTTCTCATCACATATATATTTTACTATCATTTTTTGACGGCTCGCGTGGCGGAGTGGTTACCATACCGGTCTGACGCGCAATGGGTTCCGGGTTCGATTCCCGGCCAGACAGGTATTTGAATGATGAGTTGAAATTCATGTTCTGGGTCTGGGTGTTTGTGTATTGATCTTGTGTGCGTCCATGATACGGGAGAAAATCCTAGTGTGTGGCTATGAGTGTAGAAAGCGTTTTATTTAATAATTAATTTTGAATTTTTTGTTTAATAACAAATCTCAATCCTCAGTTACGCTTGAAGCGAATATTTAGTCCTCGAATTAGTTTTATTAAACGGATTTCATAAGTAGACATCTACATCCATGAAACCTGTTCTAGGCAAAGACCGCAAACATAATCGTATTGCATCGAAGAATTATCGATTTGGTCCGGTGTAAGGCTTATTTAATCGATAATGCAATTTTAGATTTATTGGTCTATGTCAATAATTTACGATTCGAACTTTAATAATATTATATCCCACAGTGAAACTGTAAGGAATGTCATTTGAATATAAATAATTGATGCCCGAATAAGTTTCCTTGGATTATTTTTGTGTAAAATAAGACAAGTAGCAATTTCCTTTCAAGTTTTAGCATTATCGTTGTATCAGATAACCATACTTTGTAATAGGTACCAAAAGATATGAGTCAGCAACAAAAAGTTTAACCTTCACTTAATTTTTGATTTCATTTGGTTCTATTTCGGAGACTTATTACTTATTATTATTACTATCGTGAAGGATTATTGTGAGTGACAGACACAATTAAGTCTTGAGAAGTATAGCGATATATTTTAAAGCCGAAGTTTACAAGATATCGCTAATCCTTGTTCTATTACACACATCCATAGACGACAGTCACCATATACAGATTGCCGGGTGAAATACATAATGGTCCGCTTCTTCTATTTCATAAACATACATGCACATAGACATTGAGGTCATATTCCGATCCGGTGGTAGTGTAAAAAAAATGTGTAACTGACAATTTGTAAGTGCCCTCGTAAGCCTTTTTTTTATATCGAAGGGGAAACCTTCGAAAGTTACCCGACGCTGTGGGAGCAACGCCGAGTTATGTGAGATATTTACTTCACTAAAACCCCCCGGTGGCCATCCTCGGCGCTGTGTGGAGGACACCGAGAACTTCAACGGACTGCCACCGGTGTCCTCCGAGCGCGATGCCTCCTTCGGGCTCTTCCCAGTGAGCATTGTACTCAGTGCGCCTCCCTGGTGTTTACTACAGCATGTGCCCACACATGCCGTCGTCCTACACGGGGTCGCTTGGCAGGACGGTTCGAGCTCCCACTCTTACCACCCGCAACCCCGGAAGTCCCTTTTAGTCACCTCTTACGACAGGCAGGGAATACCGTAGCTCTATTCTGATCCCGGAACTACAGGGATAGCCCCGTAGGCCTACACAAAATAAAAGCATTTCGTTTCATTTCTAATTTGGTAATGACTTTCAAGAGACTTTTAATTTAATAAGTTAAATATATGTAACATTGAAATTTTGCACCCCAGTACCTTGTTCGTATCCATTTATCTCATTATCCTTCAATATATGTTTAACATTATTCTAAATTCATTCTCAGCGAACCTTCCACTTACTTTAAATTCTAATAGTACAGAAATTATAAAGGCTTATATAATCGTATAGAACATTTTGTAATATGAAACTGACAATAATATTTTTGGTGATTTTTTAAAACTTTTTTTTCGAAGTCATTTGAATATCTATTGGAAATGGACATATTTTTAGCTTCATATAAAAAAAATAAAAAGAACCACTGGGCTGAATATATTTTCTATAGGTACCTACTTACCTACCTAGGTACATAGAGTGTACAATACATTCTATGTATCATTTTGAAAATGGCAATGTCACTTTATCTTACCAATAGCTTATGATAAGCAAGTCCACTAAGGTATATTTCGGACTTTCTCACAGGCGAGATATTTCTTTAGCCACTTAAATCGATTCAATTTCGCAGAAAGACATCTGTCTCTTTTATTTAACCCTCATTCACCTTCTACATTATCCACAGCAAAAATATAACAGATATGATACATTATAACAATAAATGTGCACAACAAGTATAATAATAACTAGTAAAATTGTATACTTTGTATATTGTTATAATAACTAATACAAGTACATCAATAACTAGTATAAGCATAACAATAACTTTTTTATCTGATTGAAGCAGCAAACGAGCATGCAGTCCACCTAATGGCAAGTGCTCACTGCCGCCCATGGACACCTGTGAGCAACTTCAAATATAACATGGATTCTATCTGAAGTCAATTACAGACGCGTTGCTACTCACGAGGACTAGGATACATTTTAAAATTATACATAACGTGTGTGAGATATTAAAATCAGGAAGGCCAGGGGTCTTCATTACTGTCCGTTCTTGAAGATTTCAAGTAAAACACAGGAATAAAGTTCTTCGATTTATTCACAATTGAGGAGGTCCGATCGCTTCGACGGTTAAAACAAGAATATCTTTCTACCGACAAGCGCTCGCCTTTTTATAACAATGTTTGGTGAGGTGACCATAACAAATTTATGGAGGGTAAACTTAATTACAATTCTTAAAATCACTAGATATTGCTAATTTAATAAAAAAAAACGATTTTCGATCTTTATACTAACTAAAATAATTATTTTCGGCGACGTGTTTTTCACAAATACGCGGTGTCGCGCCGACATACATTATACTACATTATAACTATTACAAGTATAAGAATAACTAGTACAAGTAGATGATATAGCAACCTCGACGGACCAGCCTTCATAACCACCTCCAAAATCCAATCACAACGTCAGATTACTCTGTCCGTGGCTACTAACTTGCGCCTACCGAGTTATTTATTCTGTGCGTAATGCCGGCTGCCGGTCAGTTCATTTCTATGCAAATCGGCCTCGGTACAATGTGGGTCTACACGGTATATACAGCTCAGATAATAATCTGTTACTATAATTTGTGCATCAGTTAATCTTAAACCTAAACCTAAACCAGTTAAAGTGAGCGACGAACTTAGAATTCTCTATAGGTTGTCTCTTAAATGGAAATATAACATATTGAATATATTAAAGTTTACGTTGAAGAAATCCTAAATTAAAACACAAGATTAATATTTTATATGTTCATAAAATATATTCGATATGTTTGTAATTGTTTGTTGTTGTTATCTATTGTGTTGCGTTTGATTGTTTATTGAGAAACTTTACATCATATCATGAGTACCATTATTCAATTCAGGCACGCAATTTATGCAGAATTAATATTTGGAATATGGTGAAGCCGACTAGTAGCCTGAAAAGTCATTTCTATCTTGGAGTAAGTTTTCACACAATCAGTTCAGACGTTAACAAATAAACTAATACAGTTACTAATACAGTTAACTAATACAGTACACGCATCATTTTCTAACTCTAATGACAGTAACAATATAATATCCGTTTTAGCAACTAAATGTGCTGGTAAATATGAGCCGATTGTTATATTTTAGGTTAATCCCTTACGCCTAAGCAGAAACTATAAACGAAACCTCAAAATAGAACTTGATAACATGTTACCAATATAGCGAAGATGTGTAAGGGTGACTTTCCACCAAAGATAGGTAAACTAGCTTAGAAATTGATGTGTTTCTCATGCAATAGAATTATTTATTAAACTAGATTAGGCTTAAATTAAATGCTGTCTTGTTACAGGCCACCACGGGATGCATCATGGTCGAGTTTAAATACTTAAGATTATATTATAACACTTAATTGTACGTACAAGTAATAATAATTAAGTTTAGTATATATGTAAATCTGGTAAGTATGTATGGTAAGTATGTAAAAAAATGTGTTAATATTGTAATTAATGCAATTAATCCTTTCAATCCTGAAGAATTAGATAATATTCACTTACTCTTACATATAGGATTGAGACAGCAATCAAGCATGCAGTCTATCTGAAAATAAGTGATCACTGCCGCTCATGGGTCTGCATGCATGCATGCATGCAGAACAGAGATTCTATCTGAAATCAATAAAAGACGCGTATGCGTTTACGTAAGCAGTGACGGCATAATGGAATGAATGAATGAATGAATGCTTTATTCACAGTAACTACATGTTGCACACAATATAAAGCGTTTTATACAAACACAAACACAAAAAGTAATGGCTATAAATTGTATAAAGTAAGTAAGAAGAAAGTGACAATAATTTAATGCAACACAATCAGTGACTGCGAACAGGTACAGACTCAGCGAATGCCACAGCTAGGAAGACCATGCCGTGACGCTGATTTTCAGTCTGTCCTTTTGTTACAGACTTTTGTTTGTGTAACTTGGACGGCTGCTTCAAGTTAATTTTGTTGTTGTGACATGTTGTTCTTATCTATTCAAGTCGTATTGATATTATCTGTTTAAGTCACCTGGATGCTTGGTTGGTTGAAAACTTAGCCTCTCGACTGAGAGATCCGAGGTTCAAATCCCAGGCACGTTCCATTTTCTCTAAAATTATTTGCGTATTAGAAATTAATTATTGCTTAACGGCGAAGCAAAACATCGTGACGAAACCTACACAACCGAAAGTTCTTTAAAAAAAAGTTCTCAGAAGTGTGTGAAGTCTACCAATACACACTTGGCCAGCGCGGAGGACTCGTGCCCAGGAGTGAGACAATAATGGGTTAACGGTTAACGACATGCGTGTACACTGTACAGTACCTATTAACCGATGGGCCATATATACAGTGAGCCAGCAACCACATACATTTATCGAAACACAAAAACCGTACGCCAAATCTAAGTATGCTGCTACGCATAGATTTGGCACTCAGCGCTGGTCCCCCATGTTGAACTTATTCGTTCTACCACTAGGCAAATATTTGGCTTTTAATTGCTCAACTTAAGTAAATCGAAAGTTTATGTAAATCGAAAATAGTGCAAAGTGTGGTGCGTAAGGATACAGTTAGTGTTGTGTGTGATATGGAACCTAAAAAAGAAAAACGAGCTAGACGTAGGGTAGATAGGTTAATTTACCACTAGTGCTTGTCAACGGTTTCTCCCCGCTACCGCAATTTGGCCGTGACCACGATCCATGCAACTGGATCGAAATATCGGCAAAAAGAATTCTATAAGAATTCATAAACCGCATATCGTGAGTACCCGTTAAGTATTATAATGCTCAATTTAACTCTCTGGTAGATACGCTATCCTTTTATATGAGGGATGCGACCTAAAAATTTGAACTGTGTATTTAAACTATAAGATTTATATATTTCACTTACATGCTCAACTTGGTGTTGTAGTCGTCATACTCATAGGTGTAAGCTATTCTCGCACATCGCTTAACCTCGTGGAAAAGTACCTTAACAGATGCCGCAGGCGAGGGCGTGGGCGGAACTGTTTGGGCACGAGAAAGTTACGTTCATCCACTACCATAAACTCTTATTGAAATTGCAAAAGACATTACTCGTTTCATTTAGTACTTAGTAGCAATGCATCTGTAATCAATTTTAAGATAGCACTTTCAAAAATATTATTAAGAAGGGACTGAGAATAAGAAATAACAATAGAAATTGCCAATATTTTCACAACCCAGGCACTGTTTATTTGAAGTTGCATTAAACTATATTACTGAATTACAATTTTAGAATTCGAAAATGTGTGGTGTCGTTTGTACTTTAAAATAAATTACATTATGCACTTAAATCCCTTAACTAGGTAAAAATGTAAATTGTACTTGAAAAAAGATTTTTTTCCTAAAGCGGATGAAACTTCTAAAATATATTCTTATCTCTTCATCAACATTATTTCTCATCACATATATATTTTACTATCATTTTTTGACGGCTCGCGTGGCGGAGTGGTTACCATACCGGTCTGACGCGCAATGGGTTCCGGGTTCGATTCCCGGCCAGACAGGTATTTGAATGATGAGTTGAAATTCATGTTCTGGGTCTGGGTGTTTGTGTATTGATCTTGTGTGCGTCCATGATACGGGAGAAAATCCTAGTGTGTGGCTATGAGTGTAGAAAGCGTTTTATTTAATAATTAATTTTGAATTTTTTGTTTAATAACAAATCTCAATCCTCAGTTACGCTTGAAGCGAATATTTAGTCCTCGAATTAGTTTTATTAAACGGATTTCATAAGTAGACATCTACATCCATGAAACCTGTTCTAGGCAAAGACCGCAAACATAATCGTATTGCATCGAAGAATTATCGATTTGGTCCGGTGTAAGGCTTATTTAATCGATAATGCAATTTTAGATTTATTGGTCTATGTCAATAATTTACGATTCGAACTTTAATAATATTATATCCCACAGTGAAACTGTAAGGAATGTCATTTGAATATAAATAATTGATGCCCGAATAAGTTTCCTTGGATTATTTTTGTGTAAAATAAGACAAGTAGCAATTTCCTTTCAAGTTTTAGCATTATCGTTGTATCAGATAACCATACTTTGTAATAGGTACCAAAAGATATGAGTCAGCAACAAAAAGTTTAACCTTCACTTAATTTTTGATTTCATTTGGTTCTATTTCGGAGACTTATTACTTATTATTATTACTATCGTGAAGGATTATTGTGAGTGACAGACACAATTAAGTCTTGAGAAGTATAGCGATATATTTTAAAGCCGAAGTTTACAAGATATCGCTAATCCTTGTTCTATTACACACATCCATAGACGACAGTCACCATATACAGATTGCCGGGTGAAATACATAATGGTCCGCTTCTTCTATTTCATAAACATACATGCACATAGACATTGAGGTCATATTCCGATCCGGTGGTAGTGTAAAAAAAATGTGTAACTGACAATTTGTAAGTGCCCTCGTAAGCCTTTTTTTTATATCGAAGGGGAAACCTTCGAAAGTTACCCGACGCTGTGGGAGCAACGCCGAGTTATGTGAGATATTTACTTCACTAAAACCCCCCGGTGGCCATCCTCGGCGCTGTGTGGAGGACACCGAGAACTTCAACGGACTGCCACCGGTGTCCTCCGAGCGCGATGCCTCCTTCGGGCTCTTCCCAGTGAGCATTGTACTCAGTGCGCCTCCCTGGTGTTTACTACAGCATGTGCCCACACATGCCGTCGTCCTACACGGGGTCGCTTGGCAGGACGGTTCGAGCTCCCACTCTTACCACCCGCAACCCCGGAAGTCCCTTTTAGTCACCTCTTACGACAGGCAGGGAATACCGTAGCTCTATTCTGATCCCGGAACTACAGGGATAGCCCCGTAGGCCTACACAAAATAAAAGCATTTCGTTTCATTTCTAATTTGGTAATGACTTTCAAGAGACTTTTAATTTAATAAGTTAAATATATGTAACATTGAAATTTTGCACCCCAGTACCTTGTTCGTATCCATTTATCTCATTATCCTTCAATATATGTTTAACATTATTCTAAATTCATTCTCAGCGAACCTTCCACTTACCAAATTAAATTGTGCCCTTTTTTGTTATCTATGCCTAGAGGGAAATCGTAATTTGCGTTTAAAGAATAAATATCTTACTTAAATTATCTTACAAATGTCTAAATTCTACAACTTGAACATCAAAAGTAGACAAATGAATTTCTCAAGCCTAATGTAAAATTTAATTCATAATCTGTGTGGTACGGCTATGCCAACACACCATCGTCCTTTTAGTTCCGGGATTAGAATAGAGCTACTATATCCCCTGCATGTCGGAAGAGGTGAATAAAAGGGGCTTCCGGGATTATCGGCTGCTAGAGTTAGATCTAACCGTTCGGCCAGATGACCCCGGGAAGGACAGCGGTATTACCATTACCATAGTAAAGAGTAGACGGAGCGGTGGGCCCAGCCGCCCATCAGAAGCCTCATGGGGTAACGCACTTAGAGGAGTCCAGATGTGTTCCTTTGGAGATCCCTGAGTCCTCAGTACTCTTTGTAGCCCCGATGACGACCTTTAGTGTGCTAAAAATCGCTCCCACGGCGCCGGATACCTTTTGAAAGCTTCTCCCTCAAGAACAAAAAAAGCAGTGCGTTCGTACCCTTCCACCAAAGTGCAAAACAGCGCACGCTAAGAACAGTTGTACCTCTAGTACCTCGCCCGTCGAACTGTACTGGTTTTATTATTTCTCAAAAATTGAGATCTCGAAATATTTAACTTCGTCCTCAAAAAAACTGTACGTTTGACTAAAGTTTGACGACAAAACTGATTCTTTGAACTCTAGAACAAACGCGTACCAGTTTGCCAGTAGCTCCGTTTTACATTATTTTGTAGAAACTATTTCGAAAATATTTCAAACCAATAGTTATGTTACCCACTGCCCGTGACAAAATCAACGCCACTGAAATCACTCAACCAAAATATGTTTACCGCGTGTAGAAATAATGAAAACTCGGCCCGTTTTGCAACGCTGCACATATTGTATTATGCATCAAAACTAGTTTACTAAAGTAGTTTGCCGCGGTAGAATATAAAATTTTATTGTGATTATAAAATAGCTCGTTAAGTGGTACAAAGAAATATTGTAAAGCAGAAAATAAGAACGACATCAGTCTGTTTAAATGTGTGTGTATTATCTTTATGATGTGCCAAAATACAATAAATATAAGTTTATTCATGGATGTAGTAAGAAACTATTAAAGCTTGGAGGACAACCCGTACAAATGGTTACCTACAAAATATTATTATATACCAAAAATATTTATTAAATTATGCTTGTAAATATTAAGGTATAACTAATTCACACTAACACTGATCATACAATCGCTGTAATGATAAAAACCTTCCAATATCCTTTGAAGCAGTAAATGGTTCAAAGGATTTACAGCAAACTTCGGGTGCGACTAATGAATACCTAGAACCCGTAAGGCTTTAGTACTAGATTTACTTGAAGTCGCTTCTGAATGCGTTGAATCCCGCGGGACCTCATTAATCCTTAAAACTTAATGAACAAAGCTAAAAGGAACAAAGGAATCTAGTAAATATTGTCGGACGCTCGACAGTATATAACTATTTGCTATCTCTGTATTATCCGGGATACGACGGACAAACACCAACACAGACTAAATCGACATGCGGATTACGAGCGACCGGTTCTGAAGTTACAAACTTCCTGGACGCGACTAGAAATTATGGACGCTGGATAAAACACTACGAAACATTGTTCTAGATTCTACTTATATTGTCTTGCAAATTTAAAAAGATTTTTTTTTATACTTAAACCTAACGATAAGGCAGACGGGCTACCTGATGGAAAGTAGTAACCGTCGCCTATGGAAATTTGCAACACCAGAGGAGTCGCCAATGCATCACCGGCTTTGAAGGAGAGCTCTTTACGCACCTTTTTAAAGAGCCCCATGTGATAACGGTCCGGGAATTTTAATATTTAATATTTTATTTTAAAACACTCTCGTGTAATCTTACCGCTAGCCACCAAATCACTTAACTATAGAAGTAAAAGACGTACCCAATGGAGGTTCTCAAATATATTTTGCTCACATCTAATGATTCGTTCCCCAAAAAATCGATGCAAAGTATACGAACATTACTTATTATCAGTAAGATATGACATAAGCGAGGCGAGGACGGAGTTGTCAGTTTCTCTTTATAGACACTTTTCGCCGTTTGTATGTGAACTATATATAATACGATACGTTATGTGAGCCTTACTCTTTTTTATAGCATTGAAGTAGCAAACGAAAATACTATCCATTTGATAATAAGTGGTCGCTTCCGAATATTAACAGCTATAAGCAACTTCATACAGGACTAGGGCTCTATCAAAAGTCACTGGTGCTACTCCCGAGAAGTAAGATCATCGCCTCATATAAACGTGATCTATCATACCTTTCCACCGAAACACAGATACTACTTCACGCTATATATAGGTGAAGTGGTGGTACCTTCCCGGTCGAAATATTAATTACTCTTTTAAAACTTCTTGAGTATCAACGGTGATACTCAAGAATTTTTAAGCAAAGATTCAACACAACAGTTTGTAATACTGTTATAATTTTCACTTAATATAGTATTATGTAGGTGTTATGTGGGGCTACATAATCTGGGGCGGAGAAAGCTCTATAAAGTTTCTCTGCCTGTATCGACCTTTCATTTCTCACTTCAACAATACAAGTTGCTTTAATCTTGATAAAAAACAAACCTATCTTGCCAATTGTTTCTCATTCCAGGATATTTGAAGAATTATTGTTCCTATTTAAATGCAAACCAAAAGTACAAGAAGCTTCAAAGAATTATCTATCATGTAAGTAATATCTGTCAGTCTATATAAAATCACAATTTACATAGCTACACTTTATTCATTAAATCAGTCAAAGAAAGAAATTAATGAATTTTCCTTTCATTTTAGTGAAATATAAAATAGGCCTTCTATCTTTTATCACTGGATTATTATACTTTTTACTTGAACATTGAAAAAGTCTCATTTCAAGCGATCGCCTTTCGCTAAAAAATGTAGAGAATCTATCGTCACTTCGACAATCGTTTTAAGTACTTAATACATCAATTTACTCAATATCTCCCAGAAGGTCGATTCGTACCGACATCAGCACATTATGAGAGACGAGGCGACGGTGCCATCAATTCTCTTTATAGGCACTTTTCTCCGCCATCCCCACTATCTGACGTTTCGAGCCACGTTATATTTAACGGGCCTCGCTCATTTGAGAAATTCGCTGATGACAAGATTCCAATATTTGTAAATCGAATTCACTTTACTTTTCGGATGTCATGCTATAGTAATGTTACCGTTTTTTTGTTTTCGAAGGGGAAACCTTCAAAAGGTACCCGACGCTGTGGGAGCGATTATGTGGGATTTATAGTAATGTTACCGTAGTATGTTTGATCGAGTTTGTGTGCATAACGGATGAATTTTCAAAAGAGCTTATGACTGAAAAATCTCTTATACAAAATTTCATGTTTCTTTAAATTTCTTCTTCTTCTTCTTGAAATTATTTCTTTCATTTACGCTATGGTTAGTCAGTCAATTAGTGTTAGATTTTTATTAAATATATATACGAGTAAGTCAGATAGTTACTTGGTTAAAGCGATACATATGTTTTGATGGGCTTTCTATTTCAAATACATATTTAGTATAATATATATGTTTTATGTATACCATTCTTTTATAAATGGATAGAATGATGGATGAACGTGAGTTTTAATAACCCTCCCGAAAACGCTTCCCTTTCTTTTTCAAGATAAATTCCATTAACATTGTAACTCCAAAATCCAACAAAAATACCTATGTTTAAAGCTATTTTTAACGAAACGAAACCATATTTCAAAAATGTGGAAGTGAAAACATAAAATAAATAACATAGAAATTACTTTTGCCCGTTCATCCCACATTTACTTTCAAATTACCATCCTTAGACATTTCGTAATAAACCTTCCATCTGATATAAATATACTTTACGAAACCTAATCTTTTATCTCGAGTACAATCAGAGACTCGTAGAGGATTACATAAAATTTAAGGAGCATAATGATTTAAGGACGTGGTTAAGCGTCACACCCTAGGAAAGTTTTATCTGGCGCGGGTACTGTGTGCGCCTTAACCGTAATCCTAATTAATTAGTAGACGGGATGTGGTCTCAGACATTACACAAACTCACTACAAAAACGACCTCCATCGCCAAACGAATATAGACCTAGAACAATCGAAATAAAGGCAACCAAGTGAATTGCGTGGGGTACGCTCGGTAACTTTGGAATAGCATCATGTCGTACCTAAACATTAAATGTCAACTTTAGGCCCATAAAGTCGTGTAAGTTACGTAAATTTACAAATAGAGCATGTTTCAATTGAGTTTGTTCAGCTAATGTCGAAACGGCGCGTAAGTTCTGTGTGCTATTTTACGAAATAGTGCCACTTTGTGTACGTTTCGTTCGTTGGGCTGCTAGATGTAAAGTCAACTTATAATGTTTAATAATTATATAATATTAATCTGACACTTTGCTTACATTTTTAAATCAAATTTTGTATTATAATATTTAATATAATAATTTAGATAACTCCAGCGTTTGTACCATTATGGCATACAAAAAGAATTCTTGTAACTTACCCAAATGTTTGTTCAGAACTGTTATCGATACTTCTTAAAATCTCCCACGATCATCTTTAGTCTTAGTCTTAAAGACCATAAAAACATTGCTAATAAATATACTTACGCGCACTATTAAGTATAACTCTACGAGCCCAAGCATTATCAAGAAGTAATTGCGGAATCACAAATATGCAATTAGACGATAAAACATAGGAATGAGTACCCGGAACACAGATTTACTACCATCCCGAGTAAAAACAAAGACTCGATAATTACCGATCGTGAAAGCATGTTGCATACGCCATAATCGATATGTTACTTTGTTGATAAAGAATGGAGTTGAAAATTATTCTTTCTCCAGTCTCTCTCTCTTTTCGTCTCTCCTCTCTTGAAGTCTTAAATCTATAGCACTTATATTGTCTACGTGATACATTAAAAGCCATCACATTATGTTTACCTTAGATTATTAATAAACAGACGAACATCGATAAACAAAACATGAATTTCAGAACTTTCGCATTTATGTCTATCAGTGTCGAACATTAGTGCAGCATTGAACCCGATTGCACCAGAGGATGTAAAATATTTTTCTTGGTATTCCTTATATATTCCAAAACCTTGTTATGTATTAAAGACCGTAATCTACAAAATTAAAACAAGAGTAAATTCTCCTGTTTTATGTTGTCACTAAGTTAAATTTACATATTTTAATGACAAACTCACTTTTAAGTTCACTCTTAACTATCACGGATATGTAATGCGATTTATAGTTTGTGGTTCATTACATTGTTTAACTATAAGATATGTTTCCGGGGTCGTTGCCTCGCCGCCCACACTTCTCAAATGTGGCTCAGTAAATATCTACTGCATTGTTTGTACTCCGCTATTCCGTTTGCAATTTTGTTTACAAACCATCAAGTTTTAAATAAATATCGCTTACAGTTACACTTGAAATAGTGACGGTATTTGAATTTGTATTCGTTTTTCAACTTAGTAGGTGCTTGTGTTCCGTGTGTATATTTAATATTTCTCGTTAAAGGCAAACAAGTTTGAAATGTAAAACAATTTCACTCTCCTACAGTACTTTGGTTTGTAAACAATATCAAATTGACAGCATTTTGAAGCAAGTGCAGGTTCAAGATTTAACCATAGTTAACCGACTTCTCAAAGGAAAGAGGCTACCTATTCGTCACGTATATATATATTTTTTAATTTTCCCAGTCGTCTTAATACACTTGAGCATCTGCGAAATATTATGTTACTAAAGGGCCAAATGAACATGCAATGTACACGTAATAAAATCCCAGAGATATCTGCGATCAACTGACAAAAATTGGAAACTGGTGAACCAGCTGCCCAGCAAGAAAACTGAAAAAAAGTGTTAGAGGTGTGTGAACTCAATTCGCAGCTCGGTGGACTATGGCCTAATACTCTCTCATTCTAAAAGAAGACCCGTGCCCAGCAGTGGGACAATAATGGATTAACGATATACAAAGACATCTCTTGGGTGGATGTAACCACTTGCCGTTGGATACGTGGTCGTTAGCTACTGCTATATAATATAAAAAGAAGGTTTTAATTTCCCATACATCAATGCATTAGTAAAGCGTATACTATCTACTCAACGATGCAATAGGATTTAGTATTTAAATTTATAAAATAACAACTAGGTAATAAACCTATAGGTTAAGATAAGTTCAGTAATCACTGGTATGCTTTATCGTCATTAAATAAACCAAGTTGGATTAAACCAGATCGGAAACCCGCTAATTTGGTCTGTCAGAAACATTCAGTAGGGAAACTAAGTGGGCTTTCTCACGGAATCTAAATTAGCCTTAGTCCTTTTCACATGTGCCACAACCAATGCATACGAGAGTGAAAAAAATGGAAAACAGTTACTACAAAAATATGTTAGCGATGCAATGGTCAGCCCAATCAGTTCAAGTGATTTTGAACGCACCCGTTAAAGGTAAAAAGAGGTTTAATTAGATAAGATGCATTTAAAAGCAATAGCGAGTATTTTGACAAAGACATCTTGCATTTTTGACGTTATGTGTTTTCATAGGGCGCGTTCCAGAACACGCTCACCGAGCCCCAAACGCCCAAAACGCCGTTCCACAAGACGACCGAGACGAATCACAAAGCGCACGCTCACGACCGCAGTTTTTCCCTTTTCATTAGCTTGTCAGCTTTACTGACATAGTCTCTAGTGGAACGATCACTTCTTCCCACCTTATTAGATGGGTCGCCGTGAGCTTCGCGAGGGCGTAAATCACGACGTCATGAGTGACGTATTCGCCGCGAACACAACGACAGCGGTCATCTTGTGGAACGACGTTTGAGGCTTTGTGAGCGTCTTCTGGAACGCGCCCTTCGTTTTTTGTGTATGTGTGTGTGTCAAATGCAAGGTAGTGTGTGTGTGTTTTAGTTGATTTTATGTATGTTTTATGCATTATTTGAAAAAAAATATTAGCATTGCGTAATCCTACTCTACATCAACTATTACCGTGCGTAATTTCATACTCCTCCGTCTGCGGCAAATATCTTAAAAACGAAGCACAAGTTTTGCTTCACGTATTAATATATAGAGATGATATGATGATGATATGATTTGATGTATATCAAATGATCATACCATCCGTTTTCTTCCCCCTTGAAAAATTAATTGATAATAAAAAGACGGAGTTTTTTTTATAATACAAATCGAAAGCGAACAAACAATCAACTTGACGCTATGTAGTGACTGTCGCGTACGGATAGCTGTTATTAATCAAAGACCGTAGAAAAAAGGAAATAGAAATTTTTGTCGTTTATCTAATTAATACCTTTAAACGAGCAATTCTTGTATATATATATATATATATCAACGATCTCGGAAACGGCTCCAACGATTTTTTTGAAATTTCGTATATAGGGGGTTTAGGGGGCGATAAATCGATCTAGCAAAGTTTTATTTTCAGAAAATGTCGTTTTGTCCGTGTTTTCATTGCATAAAGATCGAAGAGACCGAATACGAAGAGTAATTTTGTTTCTATTTACGAAGTTAGAATAGCTCGGTTGGGAAACCGGAACGCAGGAAGTCGGGGTTCAAATCTCGGTCCCATTGTTTTTTTTTTTATTTTTTCTCTTTTTTTCGAGTTTTATTTTGTTAGTTTTATTTTTTATTTTTAGTTCTATTTTCTATTTTTTAGTTCTACATTTTTTTTCTTTTTAGTTTTTTTTTTGGTATTTTTGTTTTATTATTATATTTTATTTTATATTAGTAAATTGTGATTTTCACCTTCACGGCTGCTGTTGCCAGAATTTATAGATACCCCGTCCTGTAACCCACAAGAAAAAAGGTATCTATGTCCCCGATACTAATTAAGTATTATATAGAGTAAATAAACTATAAAAATATACAGGCTAACTTTAATCTACCTCTTCTTCTTAGATTTCTCCGGCGGCGCATTGCAATTAAATTCTCCTGTATTTGTTGGATGTGGAATGATTGAATCTGTTGTGCTTGTAAATAATTGTTCTGATTTATTCTGTATGTTTGTTTCTTGCCCTGTATGTGTTAGTTGCTCTGTGTTCTGGGTATCTTTTTGTGTGTTGTTTACAAAGACAGTATCTCCCGTTCTTTTTAAGTGGGTAATCCTCATGGATACCCAGCCACCCGGGGTGGCAGCTGGGTTATGCCGGACTCATACCGGCTAAACTCCGACTGTGTTTTCTCGTCGCACCGTACGGCGGGAACACGGGTAAGCTTTCGCAGTCCGCGAACCCGCCGGTGCTCGGCCGTTCCTGCAGCCCCACCCCGCGTGGAGCATAAAGCTCCCCTCGAACAGCAAGGCGCGTCAGAAAACACAAAGGCGCGCCTTACCTCCAAAGCCCCCATCCGCAGGGCGACGGTCCAACCCCGAGACCGCCACCCAGGGGCCGTGAGCATGGCAAGCCAACACCCGCAAGGCATCTCATCTACTCTACTTATCATTCCTTACCCAAATGTTTGTTCAGAACTGTTATCGATACTTCTTAAAATCTCCCACGATCATCTTTAGTCTTAGTCTTAAAGACCATAAAAACATTGCTAATAAATATACTTACGCGCACTATTAAGTATAACTCTACGAGCCCAAGCATTATCAAGAAGTAATTGCGGAATCACAAATATGCAATTAGACGATAAAACATAGGAATGAGTACCCGGAACACAGATTTACTACCATCCCGAGTAAAAACAAAGACTCGATAATTACCGATCGTGAAAGCATGTTGCATACGCCATAATCGATATGTTACTTTGTTGATAAAGAATGGAGTTGAAAATTATTCTTTCTCCAGTCTCTCTCTCTTTTCGTCTCTCCTCTCTTGAAGTCTTAAATCTATAGCACTTATATTGTCTACGTGATACATTAAAAGCCATCACATTATGTTTACCTTAGATTATTAATAAACAGACGAACATCGATAAACAAAACATGAATTTCAGAACTTTCGCATTTATGTCTATCAGTGTCGAACATTAGTGCAGCATTGAACCCGATTGCACCAGAGGATGTAAAATATTTTTCTTGGTATTCCTTATATATTCCAAAACCTTGTTATGTATTAAAGACCGTAATCTACAAAATTAAAACAAGAGTAAATTCTCCTGTTTTATGTTGTCACTAAGTTAAATTTACATATTTTAATGACAAACTCACTTTTAAGTTCACTCTTAACTATCACGGATATGTAATGCGATTTATAGTTTGTGGTTCATTACATTGTTTAACTATAAGATATGTTTCCGGGGTCGTTGCCTCGCCGCCCACACTTCTCAAATGTGGCTCAGTAAATATCTACTGCATTGTTTGTACTCCGCTATTCCGTTTGCAATTTTGTTTACAAACCATCAAGTTTTAAATAAATATCGCTTACAGTTACACTTGAAATAGTGACGGTATTTGAATTTGTATTCGTTTTTCAACTTAGTAGGTGCTTGTGTTCCGTGTGTATATTTAATATTTCTCGTTAAAGGCAAACAAGTTTGAAATGTAAAACAATTTCACTCTCCTACAGTACTTTGGTTTGTAAACAATATCAAATTGACAGCATTTTGAAGCAAGTGCAGGTTCAAGATTTAACCATAGTTAACCGACTTCTCAAAGGAAAGAGGCTACCTATTCGTCACGTATATATATATTTTTTAATTTTCCCAGTCGTCTTAATACACTTGAGCATCTGCGAAATATTATGTTACTAAAGGGCCAAATGAACATGCAATGTACACGTAATAAAATCCCAGATATATCTGCGATCAACTAACACAAAATTGGAAAACTGATGAACCAGGAAAGCAGGAAAACTGGAAAAAAAGTTTTAGAGGTGTGTAAACTCTATTCGCACTTAGCCAGCTCGGTGGACTATGGCCTAATACTCTCTCATTCTAAAAGAAGACCCAATAGGACAATAATGGGTTGATGATATACAAAGACATCTCATGGGTGGCTAGTGCTATATAATATAAAAAGAAGGTTTTAATTTCTCGTACAACAATGCAATAGTAAATTGTATACTATCTACTCAATGATGCAATAGGATTTAATATTTAAATTTATAAAATAACGACTTGAACACCTATAGCCTAAGTTATGTTCAGTAATCACTGGTACGCTTTATCGTCATTAAATAAACCAAGTTGGATTAAACCAGATCGGAAACCCGCTAATTTGGTCTGTCAGAAACATTCAGTAGGGAAACTAAGTGGCCTTTCTCACGGAATCTAAATTAGCCTTAGTCCTTTTCACATGTGCCACAACCGATGCACACGAGAGTGAAAAAATGGAAAGCAGTTACTGCAAAAATATGTTAGCGATGCAATGATCAGCCCAATCAGTTCAAGTGATTTTGAACGCACCGTTAAAGGTAAAAAGAGGTTTAATTAGCTAAGATGCATTTAAAAGCAATAGCGAGTATTTTGACAAAGACATCTTGCATATTTGACGTTATGTGTTTTCATAGGGCGCGTTCCAGAACACGCTCACCGAGCCCCAAACGCCCAAAACGCCGTTCCACAAGACGACCGCGGTCGTTATGGTCGCGGTGAATACGTCACTCATGACGTCATGACTTACGCCCACGCGACGCTCACGACGACCCATCTAATAAGGTAAGTCGAAGTGTGGAACGCACCCTAAATGTCTTACCTACTATGTGTGCATTCCATTACACGATCACAAAGCGCACGCTCATGACCGCAGTTTTTCCCGTTCCATTAGCTTGTGAGCTTTAGTGACGTATTCTCTACTGGAACGATCACTACGACCCACCTTGTTAGGTGAGTCGTCGTGAGCTTCGCGAGGGCGTAAATCACGACGTCATGAGTGACGTATTCGCCACGAATACAACGACTGCGGTCGTCTTGTGGAACGACGTTTGGGGCTTTGTGAGCGTCATCTGGAACGCGCCCTTCGTTTATTGTGTATGTGTGTGTGTCAAATGCAAGGTAGTGTGTGTTTTAGTTGATTTTATGTATGTTTTATGCATTATTTGAAAAAAAATATTAGCGTTGCGAAATCCTACTCTACATCAACTATTACCGTGCGTAATTTCATACTCCTCCGTCTGCGGCAAGTATCTTAAAAACGAAGCACAAGTTTTGCTTCACGTATTACTATATAAAGATGACATGATTTGATGTATATCAAATGATCATACCATCCATTTCCTACCCCCTTGAAAAATTAATTGATAATAAAAAGATGGAGTTTTTTTTTATACAAATCGAAAGTGAACAAACAATCAACTTGACGCTATGTAGTGACTGTCGCGTACGGATAGCTGTTATTAATCAAAGACCGTAGAAAAAAGGAAAAAGATTTTTTTGTCTTTTATTCTTATAAATAGTGATAAGGCACATGAGCTTCTTGATGGAAAGCATTTTCTGTCGATTTTGGACATTTGCAACTCCAGAGGATCCCAATCCGTCGCCAACTTAGAAGAGCTCTTTACGCATCTTTCTCAAGAGGCCTATGCCATAACCCCAATAGACCTCTATACACCTCTGATAGTTAATTAAGATTTCAGATATTTTAACTGCACTCGTCTGTAGTCTAAACAAGTTTGTGTCGGCTTCAACATCAAATTTAGTCAATCTCATTTGCTTTAGGGTTTGTTTTCATCTATTAGCTTTTTGAGATCCACTGCCTTACAAAGACTTCCCCTAACCTTGACTTTGCGCATAGTTACGGCGCCTGGCATGGGTGTAGATAACTGCAGTTAGATTCATTTATACTTTATTTAAACATATTTAACGTGCCAGACACATGCTGTGATTAACAAAATAATGTTTTTCTGTAATTATTATGGTTGACTTTCATATGCGGCGACTATCTTAGGTCTCGGGAGTTGCAACGCGTCTGTGATTGACTTCAGATAGACACCTTATTCTATATTGCTTACAGATGTCCATGGGTGCCAGCGACTACTTACCATGTGGTTTGCATGCTTGTTTGCTATTTAAATCTTATAAGAAGAGAACAATTTTCGTGTATAAAAAGATCAAATTAAAGACATAAAGATGAATAATATATTTTATTAATAAAGGTAACACAAAATATATTAAACATAACAGGTTGAAAAACTTCAACAATAAATTCTTTCAAGAATCTAGTTAAATCTACAGTCATAATAGTATTCGCTCCATACACATATCATATCTGCATAATAGATAGACAAATAATTATTAATATAAACTAATTTACTAAAACTTCGTTTCATATAGCGGCTCTTGAATTTATTTTTCGCTTACAATTTATGAATAACAAAAGCAAAATAAATACATTTTGTTTATGTTGCAATATTGTTAACATTATTGAATCGTAATATAAAAATATAATTATTTGTATATTTTACACGTAATATCTAACTAGACAATGCCTATGAAATATGCAGACCAACCTGTTCCACCATTATTTCTTGTAGTAACAAATGAAATTCTGACGAAATTGTCGGTACTAGTATAGTCTGCGGGGAGTTCCTCGCAGTATTGACCAAGCGAATTACCATTTCTGTCTTGTAACTCAACATAGTTCTTATCACAAGCTATTCCTAAATCAAAAACGGTAAAACGTAACAATACTCGCGTGCCAACCGGCGTTTCGATGTCCCACTCGCAAGTGCTTTCTTTACGATAAATTTGTGGGTACAGAGGGCTAGTGACTCTACCAAATGCATTATTTATTTTCCCTCCACAACCTCGACCTCGGTCAGTTGTGACATAATACACGTCATATGAATTCATATTATAACCGTTTGCATGATTATGAAAGAGTAAATAACGACCTGTTGAGAATACTGGGGCATCGATGTAATTCTGTTGTATAGTTAACAATAAATCAGAATCTGTTTTGTTGCCATCAAATATTTTTAAGAAAATATCATCTTCATAGAATTGCGGCACTACGCTTATAAAATAAGCCGATATTGTGTGGTTTATGGGCGCTGTAACAAGAGTATAGCAATCCCTTTGCTGTGAATTTTCCATATAAGTTTCGAAGCTGGACTGTATTCTTCCATGTGTTCCTGTGTAGTTTCTACCACAAAATCCCAAATATATCACCTCTAATTCGACGCCCCTATGATTCTGTAAAGCGCTTTCTGGTGATGTCAATAAATTTATACTTATCATTCCTTGAACATAAAAATCTACAGATTTTACGAGACCACACAGCTCAAATTGAGTTGGAAAATTAAGTGTATCTTCATAAAAGTTCGGGTGAGAAAAAAAGTCGTCTTTATATTCACTCATAATAAAATTCTGTCCAAGAGACATATTATGCGGTTTGGAACGACCGACTATAACAAGTTTATCTTTGTAACATTTGTCACTAGTTTTAGGTTCAATGTCTAAATTATGAATTGTAACTTGCACCATACTATATGGCTCCTGACTTGTGTCTAAGTCATAAGTACAATGTAGCCCGCGTGGAATTGATCCACTCTCGTATCCAGGAGATGTCCATCGCTGTACTGAATGAGTAACAGTAATCGTAGATGGCATACATACAGATCTTTGAACTGTTAATAATAATTGAAAACCTGAACTATTTATTTCGCCATCAGTTGAAAGCCTTAAACTAAGTAAATTACGTGATGAAATTAACTGTGGTGGTATAGTGTGACCACAATATCTACCAATAATCATACTGTCTGGATTAACTCCGTCTCTTAGTTCAAGAACATCACAGTCGCACTTACTGTAACCTAAAGCTGTTTGATTGACATTTTCACACGGTGACACATGAAAAGATTTAAATTCAACTTTTATAACATAATCAGTAGGGGCCATCACATCCCAATGACAGTCCAAGTAATTCTCATAAACCACATTCCCACCTATGAGAGGAGATTTTAAAATGTGTCTAGATTCTGACGTCAAATTAATACGACCTCCACAACCAACTGATTCTGAATAACTAAAAAATATTTCAACTTTGAAACCTTCATAATTTACACTACTATCAGTTACGAATTGTAATAGTGCTGTATTATGGTTACTTCTGATGGTTTTTGTTAAATTGAGGGTACCGCAAAATAATGCTAGTCGTTTGCTTAAATCTATTTCTTTTCCATCAAATACTCCTATATAATCATTATAACACTCCATCCCATATTCCATCGATATATATAAAAATTTAAATACAACTACTTTATTTACTGGAGCCTCGATAATCCACGAACAATTCATATTACTATCATACGTGCTTGCAGTATTCGACGTTATCAAAGTTGGATCTTTTACAATTCCACCACAAGTGTACTCTGAATACGACAATTTAAATCCTTTCTTTTGAGTATAAGGATCTGTTTTTAAATTTATTCTAATGTCGTATACACTATGGATTGGCTTTGGCGTCTCTTTACCGCAATATATTTCAAAGAAATATTCACTATTTTCACCACTAGTTATAGTAACATTATCAAACAAACACTCAGGATAAGTCCCTTCAAACTCAAAATCCTGGAATACCAAAGATATTTTATTTCCAGATCCAGATATTTCATAAACGCAATTTAAAGAGGGAGAATATTCGTAAGGATAACCTGGGCTGTAAATAAATTGTTCTCTACCCGTCGCTATGAACTTTCCTCCACATAAGGGTTCCCAATAGGCTGTAAAACCATCTAAATGTGTAGAGGCGTCTGTGCGCAGTGTAACTTTCATTTTGTTAGCGGTGGAATTGAAGGCATTTACTATGCGACGACCACAAATTTTAGCCATTTCCGTATATGCACCATCTTTCCAATCGTAGATAATTAAAACGTCCTTAGTACAGTTTGGGGTATCTTCTATGGCAAACCGATCCACGAACTGCAAAGAAATTCTATTACCTAAGTCAGCTTGAATTTCCCATGTACACTCTATGTTGTCAGGATATCCTTTAGGGTAATTAGGAGAGTGAAAACCGCGTTCCGACATTGTCAGAATACCACCGCACTGGTCACTTACAGTCCTAGCAATAACTTTTAAGTTTGTAAAGTT
Organism: Spicauda simplicius; assembly: GCA_949699795.1. Taxonomy (NCBI): domain Eukaryota; kingdom Metazoa; phylum Arthropoda; class Insecta; order Lepidoptera; family Hesperiidae; genus Spicauda; species Spicauda simplicius. The sequence continues at coordinate 7,044,753 of OX453068.1, forward strand.
TTTAGGGTTTGAATGATACTGAACGTGTGTGTATACGAATGATGAACTAAATGGATTATCAGGCATTCTGTCTCGACAATAATCTCCTACTATATGATCTATTTGATCAAAACCACCAGGGCTAATTTGTAAATATTCATCAGCGCAATTTAACGTAAACGCACCTTCCAATTTAATTTCTAATCGGTTGCCAAGCGGTATTACAAGAATCCAGCCGCAGTCTAACGCATTGGTGTAGTTAACTGGAACATTAAAGATATTATTTGTATCTTGTCCTATATTTACAACGCCTCCGCAAGGTTGTAAATTCCATTTTAAATCAAAGTTAAGAATATAAGAGTACTTTTGTATTGCTTTTATAAATATGGAAGTCAAAGGTAATGTATAGGAAACATTGGTGTTGTTACCACACATTTTTCTAGAAAATAATTCTTCATCTTCATCGGAATTGGCCTTAATATTTAAGACAGAAAAGCTATACCTACATAAAGATGATGTAGTTGTAGAGGTAACATTTATGTTTAGGTTTATGCTTTTATATTGGTTTGAGTCAAACAAAGTTATAGTATTATCTACATTTTTATATTCCCATTTGCATGTGTAAGATCTATCAAGATTAGGGGACTGTAGTTGTCCACTTAATCCACTTAATTCACCACCACATAATGCTTCTTCATTTGAACTAAACTTTGCCTTAAAGCGATGTAGCAATCCATTGGGTCTTACGAATAAGTATAAGGACATTTTATTTCCTGTAGACTCAATAAATTGTGCTCGAGTAGTTTCTTTACTAGACAAATGTTGTATAAGTGTTTGAAAGTTATCATCGTCATAAAATCCTACGCTTTGACTGTTTAGATCAATATCTATAAGCTCTAACCGAATTCTACGTGTTTTATCTGGCACTTTGATAATCCATTGGCAATATCTTAATGTACTTTTACTAGGATAACCTGGAGTTGTTAAAAAACCTTCAGGTGTCGTTATGATTCCTCCACATGATGGTCTCGAAGAGTTGAACGTCAGTTTAAAACCTCTATGACCAGAAATTTGAAGATATTTAGTAGGTTTGTTAATATGTAGTTGTATAATTGCTTCATTGGTAAAAGTTTCAATAGAATCGCTGATGTCTTCTATATCGTCAGTGTCGCATATAGTTTTTAATATTCTTACAGTGTCGTTTGCGGGTATTTTTTCCATTATCATAATTTTCGTAGCGCATGGTGATATAGATTCTGGAAGATTCAAATCTTTCAGTTGAAACTGAATCATATATCGCGTCGAAGATATTATATGCCATGTACATACTGTTCCATATTTCAGGTTCAGATTCGGGTAACTAGGAGATGTTATTTCACCAGAATTGCCAATTATGGTCCCGCCGCATAAATAAATTGATATATTTGCTTTAAAACCATCTCTCGGCTCAGACACATGAGTTCCATACTTTATATACAAATAATTATTATTTGTTTTAATAGTTTCGGGTCGTTCATTGCACACACGTTTTATTAGAGGTGAATGTTCTGAAGAACCATCTCGTATTTCAACAAATTCTTGGGAACAAGAATCATCTCTCTGTAAATCAAATCGATCAATAAAGTCAATTTTTAAAATTTCTCCTGGTGGAGCAACAAATATCCAAACACATTCTGTGTAAGGCACAGGCACATATGGATAATTAGGTGACGATATAATTTCCGAATTATGAAAAGAATCTAATCTTGTAGTACCACCGCATTCAATGTTTTGCTCATCATAATGCAATCTAAAATTTTGGAATGTTGCAAGAATAAAGTTTATTCTTCTTACATAAGTAACATATATGGCATTACTGGATGAAATTATTTTGTCCCTATTCTCATGATCATAACCACAATATTTACCCAAAACTGGTGCTTCATCTGATTCCCCATTTCTCAATATAACATAGGTTGTACATTCATTTGGAGTGTTAGTTATATTAAAATGATCGAAGTTCAACTTGATGTTTCGCCCAGGTCTTGCTTTTATTGTCCAATTGCACATCAAAGGTACATCATGAATATTTTTCAAATCTAACCATGTGACAGTAACTGTTCCCGATTGTTCAGTTATAATTCCTCCGCAAATAGATTTTACTCTAGCTTGAAAACCTTTGCGTGACACTGATGCATCCGTCTTAAAATTTACTTTCATGTACGAGCGAGAATCTATATACTTAGGTATATCTTCAAATACACAAAATCGTTCTTTTAATGGCAACCAGTTAATTAAATTATTTGACGAATAAATAGATAGATAATCAGCATAGCATGCGTTTGTTTCTTCAAGTGCAATTTCACTAAAATATATTCTTAAATGTCTACCAGGTAAACTTTTAAAAATCCATTCACAGTTTAAATCATTTTCGTAATCTTCAGGATAATTCGGTGATTGGAAAATGGATGTACTGTTGGGTAATATTAGTTCTGTGATATTAGATCCACAATTAACCTTATCATCAGATTCTTCTATCTGTGTATTTCTGTCAGATTTGGTCCATTGTAAATGAAATAGGGACCCCGTATTTGTAACATCTAACACAAGCTTTATATAAGCGACATTTGAAGTTGATTTTATATTTTTTGGTTGTGACATAGTTGTAAATGTTCCGCAAAGCTTATCAAGCACCGGAGCGTCATCGTCGTATCCATCATAAATAACCAAGTAACTGATGCAGAAATCCTCGCGTTGATGTATCTCTAAATGATCTACGCTGATATATATATTGTCCGATCCATCAGTTACAATGCGCCATGTATAATCACCAGACCCTCCATATAGATGGGGATAAAGAGGAGATGCTATTTCACCAGCTTCCAGATTAGTTATTTCATTGCCATGAAGGAAGCCGTAGCGCGCTACAAATCCTTGACCAGAATTTTTGTTGTTGCTGTGGAATTTTATGTACAATCTTGTGGCAGCAGTTGTATTTGATGGTACAATGTTTCCACAATAGACGCCTAGAAGCTCACCTCCACCATCATTTTCGCGCACTTCTAAATAGTCTTCATTACAACCTTCAGAATACTCCAGATCAAAATTTTCAAACGTTATGAAAACTCGATTGCCTGGAGATGTGCTTAGTATCCATTCACAGTCTGCACTAATGGGGTACGACAAAGGATAATTTGGTGAAGCAATGCTACCTTCTTCTGAAGTCAAACTTCCTCCACAGGCAGTTGCAAGTGATGAATAATATGCAGAAAACTGACCATCAATAGTGTCCGAGTGAGTTCCGAATTGTATAGTCATTGCACTACCCTTACTTACTAACATAGGGGGAATTGCGCGACCACAATACTCACCAATAAGGGGAGCTTTGTCATCGTTTCCATCAAAAATCCTGAGGAAAGATTGTGGACAGCGTCTGTTACTTATATCATTTTGTGGTATTGACATATGTGTTATTGTTAATTTCACTTTTTGGTCTAGCTGAGGTGCAAGTATAGTCCACGTACAGTTTTTAGTCGAATGGCTTATGTATTTATCATTTGTAATGATTCCATCATAAAGAGCATCAATGATTGATCCACAGGTCATAGTAAAATTAGCTTTAAATCCTCTGGCTGTGCCATAGCTGTTCGTAATAAACTGTACTACCAAGTTGTTTTTTTTAGTTACTATTTGTGTCAAATTCGTTTTAGGGCATATACGGTAGTCATAGGTCGTGTTAAACATACTGTCTCCGTCATAAATTTTGATCACATCATCGCAATTAGTTTCTTGATCGTTGCCATATAAATCTACACTCACAAAATTTAATTCAATTCGATGATTTATAGGTACTGTTATATACCAAATACAATCCAACTTGCTGTCATAATTTTTGGGATAGTTCTTTGAATAAATCCATCCTGATCGTGCTTCAATTCTACCACCACAAACGGCAGATGGAGTATCAAACATTGAAGTAAAATATATATCTCGACGTGGAGATTTTTTTACAAACCTAACATACATTACATTCCCAGTTGATGACGCTACAGATACACCTGAATGACATACTTTTGTAATAAGAGGAGAAGAAATACTTTGTCCATTATAAAGTTCTAGTGCGTCTGTTGAACAGTTTGGAGATTCAGCCATAACGAGATCTGTAACAGTTAAAGTAATGCTCCTGCCTGCTGGGGATTCAATTAACCAATCACATTCCATGTCTCCTGGAAGTATCGAATTTGTTTCTACCTTTAAGGTGCCAAATTGTTTTTGTATATGTCCACCGCAACCAGACCTAACCCATTCTAGGCGAAAGCCTTTGCTTGTAAAATATGGACCAGAAACAAATTGTATTTGTAAAAAATTACTTGTTGTATGTATTTTTGGAGGTATTACAGAACCGCAGAACTTTGGAACTATTATATCGGGAATTTCTTTTATTTGTAAATAGTCTGAGCCACAACCAAAATCTGTAGTGTGATTTAAAACTCGATACCGTTCTTCTGTGCGATATCTCCACCAGGTAGCCAAATATGACCTGATAATTTTGTGTATATTAAAGTCTGTAAAAGTGGCGTTTATTTTGCTGCCTTTTAAAACAGTAATAGTCCATAAACAGTCAGAATTTACGGGGTAATTATTTGGAAAACCAGGACTTTCAATAACTCCAAAATCACCACTTAAGGTAGTATTACAAATTGTTTCGTAATTAAGAAGAAATCCTTTGGCTTTTAACAAAAAATCAGAAACAAATTTTATATAGGCATGGTTGCTTGTAGTTTCTATACTTTTTATATTCGATGACATGTGACATAACCTTCCAAAGCTAGCTGAGTTTAAATCCCGTCCGTCAAATATTTCTACGTAGTCATCAGTACAGTCTGGAGTACGTTCCAACTGTAAATCCACAAACGTTATGCGAAGCCTCGAACCACTACTTGTAACTATTTTATAAAAACATTCCGAGTTTTCACTATAATCATTTGGATAGTTAGGCGATGAAATAGTACCAGTACTACCCGTCAACGTACCACCACAACCATTTAAAGTGCCATCCCAAGTAATTTTAAATCCGCTTCCAGTGATATAAAAATCTGAATGAAAATGCAAATAAACGGAATTAGCCGTAGATATGATTTGTTTTTGCCGAATCGTTCCACAATATGTGCCAATTAATGGTGCGGCTTTTGAGGGTCCGTTTCTTATTTCTAAGTAATCACCGACATCGCATTTGTTACGCAAAGGTTGTTCAAGATTGAAATCTGTGATGTTGAGTAAAATTTGTTGACCTACGGGTACAGTTATGGTCCATTTGCAATCTTTATTTGACTCATATGATTGAGGCCATCCTGGTGAATATATTTGTCCCTGAGTTTTAACATATAATCCACCACAGTGACTTTTTTCATCTAAAAACGAATAGGAAACAGAAAATCCTGATCCTATAATACTCTGATCTGATTGGAACTTTATCATTAAGCGATTACTGACAACTGTCAAAGCTGGAGGTAGAGAGTTTCCACAATACTTTCCTAATGTATTGTTTATATTTTCGGTATCAAAATCAATAAGCTCTAAGAAGTCACTGTAACAATTTGGCATATCTTCAAGATCAAATCTATTCCACGTTAACATAATATGCATTCCTTCGGGTGCTATTAGCATCCAGGTACACGACTCGTCATTATTGTAAGTATCGCGTAGAGAAGGATGATTAATTATACCGGACATTTCCCTATAAATTCCTCCACAATTGATATCTATAGTGGTATAATTAGCATAGAACCCGGTACCTGATATACTAATATCTGTAGCAAATCGAATATACATGTAATTCAATGATGACGTTTGAACAGGAGGTATACTATTCGGGCCACCACAGAATTTTCCTAATAATGTCGCATTACGATCTGGTCCGTCCCTTATTTCAACATTATCATAAATGCAATTAAAGCGATTATTATCTTCGATATCAAAATCTTGGAATGTCAAAACAATTGCCTTACCTGGCTTAGTTCTAATTACATATTCACATATTTTATTACTGGGGTAACTAAAAGGGTAGCCTGGAGATTTTAAAATCCCACTGTCCCCTACTATAGTTAAATGACAAATGCTTTCATAAGTTAATCTAAATCCGTCCGAAGTCATACTATGATCAGTTTTGAACTGAAGGAAAAGCGTGTTAGATGAGGATGTGTATGATTTAGGATATTTTTTACCGCAGTATTTTCCAACGAGTCGTGACTCCGAGTTTGGTCCATCATAAATCTTCAAATAATCGTATCTACACCTAAATGACCGTTCTAATTGAAAAGATTTAAAAGTTATACGAATTTTTTCTTCAGGGCTTGTTCGAATTTTATAATCACACAATAAATTATTCAAATATTTATCGTTGAACGCTGGTGACATAATTTCACCTTTATCGGTAGTATAGAAGCCACCACAACCTGGCACCCCATCTACTGGCGCAAAAGCTATTTGGAAACCATTTCCCGCGCCGTATGCATCAGAATGAAAATGTATAAGAATTTCTGAACCGGCAGACTGGATTGGAGCAGGTTGGGTCGAGTTACAAAATTTGTCTAATAGAGGGTCAGTAGTATGTTGTCCATCATAAATGGCCAAATAATCAAAGTTACAGTTAGGGTGAGCTTCTATATCTAGAGCAAAGAAATGTAATTGTATTCTCTTACCTAAGTTGGTGGTTAGGTGCCAGTAACAATCGCGATTTGGTGGGTATTTGCTTGGCGAACCTGGAGAACTGATATGCCCGTGAATAGTTGCATCTATTTCGCCACCGCAAAAAGGTTTTACACTGGTCCAATGCAGAGCAAACCCTTCTTTTGCTACTGTTCGATCTGATCTAAACCAGAAATATAAGTAATTATGACTTGATAAAATATTACCACCATTTGGGTATATACTTCCACAAAAACGACCGATTAATTGACTCGCAGAACTTCTCCCATCATGAATTTGTAAAAAGTCATACAGGCAATCGGTATGATTTTCTAGGTTGAATTTGCTAAATGTAACGTTTATGACTTTATCAGGTGCTGTGCGTATTACCCAAGCGCAGCGAGAATTATGATTGTATGTGGTATTAGATATAGGATATGCAATACTGCCTTCTTCCTCATCTAATACGCCTCCACAAGGTTTCGAAGTCATTTGACAAAGTGAGCCCGAATAGAGTGCCGTACATTCACATCTGAAACCAGTCTCTGATCTCGAATCGGACCTGCAGGAGCCACCGTTAAGACACGGATTATTCAAGCAAATGTCATTATTATCACAATGGGCGCCTCTGTAGCCCTTAAAACAGATGCACGTGTAGCCCGTACGAAGTGGATGACATTGCCCATTCGGTCCGCATGGATTTCCTTCACATCCTTGTGTAACATTATTATCAGTTGGAATGTAACATCCGTGAATCCCTATACCATTTCCAATCATTCCCTCGGGACATATACATTGAGCTATTGAAAGTAGTCCATATGATAAGGAGTCAATACACCGCGCAGAAGGATGACATCCACCGTGGTTTACAAAGCAAGTACCCCTCCAAGTACATGTTACGCCGTCACCGTCATATCCAGGAGGGCAGGATCCGCAAACACGAGAGCCTATCGTGTTATGACATGTCACCATTGGAGTCGTACTGCAACCACCGTTGGGAATTGTAGTACATTCGTCGATGTCGGCACATACGAAGCCATCCCCATCATAGCCCGATGGGCAGCGTCCACATCGGAAGGAACCAGGAAGATTTATACAATCGACTTTCGGGTTAATAGAACAACGTGGTCCTTGGCTTGAGTCACATTCATTTACGTCAGTCAAACATGCAACTCCAGTACCATTGGTAGTCCAGCCTTGATTGCAAATACATTTGATCCCTTCACCGGTCTCGGTTTTTATGCAAATTCCGTGTCCACACATTTCAAAATCACCTTCTTGACAGTCTTTAGCTTTTCGTGTACAATGTAGACCAAACCAGTTCGGTCTACAATGACACTCATATGTACCAGGTCTGTTAATACATGTTGCGCCATTTTGACACCCCAAATCGGTGCCTGCAAAATTTCGGCACTCATTTACGTCAGTTTCGCAATTCTTACCTTCCCAATTTGGTGGGCACAGACAATGATGTCCATTCACTAAATTCAAACATGTGCCACCGTGTTCGCATGGCTGCGACTCACATTGGTCTCTTCCTCGACCGTTTAATAATGCTCGGAGGGTCGATACGGTGCGAGTCAATGTATTTACTCTTCTAGATAAAACGGTCACATAGGAAAAATTATTTTGTAAACTTGCTGTCAAATGTTCTAAATTTTCCAATCGTTGTATGATGTCATTGGGAATTTTCGTAGTGCTCTGATAATCGTTATTTGTACGATGATCTGTAGTTTGGTCTGGTCTGTTTGAAAAATTCGCTTGTAGTAAATTTACGTCACCGACATATATACCGGACTGTGGTCCATTGGGCATCAAATAAATATTTTTTTCAAAAGCTGGCCGTATTATAAGATCACCATTTGTACTCACAATATTGGGTCGGTCTAGATTAACTTCACAGTCCAATTTCACAAACCACACCACGAAAAATAAGTACTGTATTAATATTGTAGACATGATTTAATTGCTGTCCGGCCGACATCTGACCGTAAACTACATGCAGTAACAAAAAGAAGGCGGGCGTTTGTGCTATCATTACCTCTGATAAAGTACATTATACCCAGCCATGTGTTGTTTTGGATAAATATTTGTGTATATGAAATTCAATACCCTTATTAAGGTACTTAAATAGTTTATTTTTTTAGTTTTATACATCCGTTTTGTATATCCTTCATAAAATATTAAAAGTGGCAAACATGGGCCTTGGCAAACAACATAGTACTTTTTAACCGACTTCAAAAAGGAGAAGGTTCTCAATTCGGCCGGTATATTTTTTTATTTATGTACAAGGATTACTCCGCTGTTAGTGGACCGATTTTAATTATTCTTTTTTTATTGTATAAAGACGAGCTGCGAATTGTTCCCACTTAAATATGGTTAGGATCCATCTATGGGTTCTGGAGAAAATGAGGGGAACTCCTTAACCGATAGGAGTATTTGAGTTGTGTGTGAAGATATTTGGTGTAGTTTCGAATGAAATTGCAGAGCCAATCATCATTGACTATTTAAGGGCCTGATAATGTGTCTCGGAGACAAAATATGTAACTCCTCAACCGATGGGAATAATCGAGTTGTGTTTAAAAATATTTGGTGTAGGTTGTAATGAAATTGCAAAGCCCGTTCATCATTGACAATTTAAGGGTCTGATAATGTGGCTCGGAGACAAAATAAGTAACTTCTCAACGGATGAGAATAATTGAAATGTGTTTGAAGATATTTGGTGTAGGTACTAATGAAATTGCAAAGCCAGTTCATCATTTACTATTTAAGGGTCTGATAATGTGGCTCGGAGACAAAACGTGTAATTCCTCAACGTATAGGAATAATTGAGTTGTTTTTGGAGATATTTGGTGTAGGTTCTAAAGAAATTGCAAAGCCTTCTTTGACTATTTGAGGGTCTATCAGACCCTGTCTGTCAGTCTCGGTGACAAAATATGTAACTCCTCAGCCGATGGGAATAATTGAGATGTGTTTGAAGATATTTGGTGTAAGTACTAATGAAATTGAATTACTTACTTACTAGCTGTGATCAGAGGAATTATTTTATGTTCTTGAATATATAACGGCACATACAAAAACTGCTGCTTTTGCTGGGAGCGGCTATATTAAGATGAAGCCTCCCTGCAAGGCTCAAAGAGATCCAGCTGTGCTTACTATTCATAATAAAGAGAAATAAAAGAAACCAATAGTGATTACAGTCAGTGAGTATTGAGTTAGGTTAGGTTTGTTTTACGACCGCATAAACTCTTACGGTTGATTTAGTCTACGACTCTAATCACAGTACACTCTGTGTATACATCGAGTGTCTTTGCATGAACACGGATGTCTCTAATTGCAAAATTTATTGTGACACGATAATAAATCTCACACCAGCCGCTGTAAGCACATTTTTTCCAAGTGTCTAGTGTAGTTGAAATGTTCTTGAACGGATTTTTTTTAATACACTCACCCCGTTTGCACCAATATTGTGTGATGAGTTTTACGTGGAACCACAAAGATCCTTACCATTTTTGCAAAAGGGCTACCAGAGGTTTGGAATGTCTTTTCTAGTGATAATAAAAATGAAGTAAGAACACATGAACGTTCCCCAGAGATGTTTAAGCTACCTCAGCAGAAATAAGCAGAATATCATAACTTGAGTACAGAATAACGAAATAAGAAAAAGTAGTCACGAGGATTACCCATAGAAGTGAATCTGAAAAACTCTATATATAGAAATGTCTATTTTTTTTATAATAATGAAGTAGCAAACGAGCATGCAATCCACCTGATGGTAAGTGGTCACCGCTGCCCATGGGCATCTGTAAGCAACTTCATATAGGACATAGGTTCTATCTAAAGTCAATCACAGATGTGTTGCTACTCCCGAGGACGATGATGGTCGCCTCATATAAAAGTGTGCCGACAAACACACCCTTCCATCGAAACGCAATGAATGCTTCACGTTAGAAATAGGTGAAAGTTTACCTATATATCTAAAAAGACAGTATATTCGTTCATATAGCTCATGGAAAGCGTTCGGTAACGAAGACGAGCTCCATGATTTTTGTCCACTAAATAGCCTGAATACACTTACAAATAGACACTACTCAGACACAAAAAATCCGTACAACTGTAAACAGTACAGACACTAATGTCTGACATTTCTGTCGTAGTCTAAACCAACCCTTATTTCTATGTATTAAATACGTAATTTGGATATTATATCAGATTTTTTGTTTTATACTTTTCATAGTGTTATTCTTGCGTTTTTGAGTTTCAGTTATTAAACATAGTTTTATTCACCTTTAGTTTCCTGTACCACTGCCAATTTAAAAGCAAGTAGGTATGTTTATTATAATATAAAAATATTTTATGTTAAATAAACGAAATGAATAACACGTATATTAAATTACCAGTAAAGTGGGCGTATGTGCAATGTTTCGGACGTATTGTTACATGTTTTATCAAGTTGGGGGCGTATTTTCGGAATACTATCAGATTGTTTAATAATTACATTGATATATTAGTAAAAAATAAAAAAAGTGATCTTACAAAAATCTCTGACAAAGAACTTCGTTCCAAAAGTGACGCAGAGTTGAAAATAGAAAACCCCCTTTTTCACAATCTACCTTTTAAATTTAAAATACTAATTATAAATAATTAAAAAAATATATAACTTAAAAAATAAAAAATATATAAATTATAGAATTGCCCCCCTTTTTTAAATCATATAAAAATACATTGCCAGATCTATTTAAATAACTTGATTAATTGATCAATTTATAAATTTGATCGCCTTACCTAACTAAACGTTACACAAACGATGGCGCCAGGCGTTGCTACCTGTCACACGTGGCAAACAAACAAAATCTCCCATGCATATCCCATCTCTCTGTTTAACACATGCCGATGGAAAGAGACAATCATAATTTTGACAACAGCTGTAGCGCCTTTATTGATTTCGACGTGAACAATGTTGCAACGAAAATATTGTGGTTTTATAGAGAAAGGGTATGCGGGTGAAACTTACTGGTACATACATATTTTATTAGCCACACTACAACTTTCGAGCATACATTGAAAGTTTTGAAAGTCGGTTGAAAATTTAATTTTTGTTCCAATAAAAATAAGTAGGTAAGGTACGGAGGAAAAGTTTAATTTAAAAAGTAATCGTATACGCTAAAGGGTTCATTTGTTATTTATGAAACTATTTTACTTATACGGAACCGTCAGAAATGGTATGTAATACCATTATTTTCTTGTTACGATTTACGTTCATTTAATGTTTGCGCATAATATTTTCCTTTCTTCGTTTGTGTAAAGTTATTTTTTTTATTAGTAACATAATAAATACACTTTCTAATTCTACAGTTCTTAGAGCCATAAAAATGTATGTATATATGTAGTCATACATAGTGGTAAGATATAAATTTGGCACTTGACTTCTTTGTCACTCTTTCCTGTGTCGTCGGTGCCATGGACACACACAAAGACAAATACACAAACACCCAGACCAAGAACAAGAACCTAAATTCATCATTCAGATTCCTGCCTGGCTGGGGACTGATCCTGGAATCCATGCATGCAAGACCGGTATGGTGAACGGTCCGCCGCGCGGGTCGTCAAAAATGACCATAATGAACAGACAGACATTTAAATTTCATATTTATTATTCAGTCGAATATTCCCAGATATGCTACGCGATGACAACACCAAAAAGCTTTTCCATTCCCAAGTGGAAGCAGTGAGAAGTATAGCGTTTTGCATCACACGATATTTCATGCACTTCAAAGTCGGAATTCTGAGTATTTGAATATACTAGACTATGCTTCCAGAAGCGATATTTGTTATTTGCATGTATCTTATGGGATTGGAAAATGTTTTATATATCATCTTTACTCTAGACTTTTGCATGTATCATTTTTATACTGTGTAGAAATTTATATGGAATACATATGTATGTATGAATAGGTTGTACATTTTAAGTAGCACATTAATAAAAAAGCGTTAATATTATAAATGCGAAAGTTTGTGAGGATGTGTGTGTGTGTGTGTGTTTAATCTTTCAAGCAAAAACTACCAGTCGAATTCGCTGAAATTTGATTTGAAATTTCATTGAAATTAATTATCTATATATATATATATATATTGTTATAAATATAAATCTCTCCTCAACTCTTTCTTGTGTTGAGAAATTACGATTATTGGCCTGTTTATTTTTACAAGTTCTTATTTCTTAAGATTGCTATAGCTCTAAATGAAATGTCGTGACTCAGTGGGCGACATCAGAACGGATAGATGGCGCTGCTTGGCGGCTAGCCAGACATCCGAGCAACTTCATCTGTCCTGATAACGGTGATAAGAACACCCTCTCGATTAAATCGAAACGTGAATACCATTGCCAGTTTACTCTAATATAAAAAATGTATATTCCTAACAATAAACTTGAGGGCTTCTTTTTAACATTTTATCTCTCTACAGGTCTCTGTTATACACCCCACTGTTTTAGTTTTAAGCTTAGCTCGTGTAAATTTCCTTAATACTTTTGTTATTTCTATACAGGTAAAAAAAAAGGTTTTTTGGCTCATCACATATCAGCTGATGTCATTGTGATACGTGAAGCTCTAAAAAGAAAGAATCAAAAAACATAATCTACCATTATTGTAGGAAGATACCTACTAAGAGTTTGTAATGAATTACTTATTCAACGAAAATAAGAACTTCAGACACAAAACTCGACTCGATTTTTTCCCCTCCCATATCTAACGCAAATAATGTAAAAACAACGCAATTTCACTTGGTACGTGTTTAAAATATGCCTACATGTCTTGTGATACTCATAGCATATTGCCAATCAAGTCTAATGCAGGTGTTTCTGTGAACATATTCTTCCTCTATAACTCATTGTTGAGCGGCATCAGGGCGTATAGATGGCGCTGGTGCTTGGCAGCCGGCCAAGGCGCGGAACACAACATCTATCGTAATAACTGTAACGCCCGCTTAATTGAATCAAAACGTAAGTTTCATTGCCAAGTTTTGTCAATCTTAATGTTAACAATATGGTACAGCTGTGACATACGGAATTGTATAATTAGAAACATTATTCCGCCCCTGAATAGTATGAATTAATTATCTATGCAATTGACATGATATACGTGTTTATTATAATAAACTACAATTTCCCGCAACAGTGAAGGACAAAAACTATACATAGATTTACTAAACAGCCTAGATAAATGAAATAAAACTATTTGGTAAATAAATCTTATGATAATAATTATTGTCCTTGTAACCTTACAATTATAGTAGAACTCTTGTCGTTGGACTGCAGTGTCACTACCTCCTTAACTTAGTATTTCTAATACAAGAAATACAAGCTACTATGTCATCAGATCTGCACACTCCTTACGGTGGCTTCTAACTTCTAACAGTATTGGCTTCTAACAGTAGTAGTAATCGCTGCTATATCATGGGATCCGCACACTCCTTTGCAACTTAAAGTAAGATAATGGGTAGATGATGATTATGACTCAGTATAGGGCGTCAGATATTGTAAATGGCGCTGTGTCGGCGCTTGGCGGTGGGCCAACTCCGCGTCCGAACACAACACAATCTGTCGTAATAACTGATAGAAACACCCACTAATTGAATAGAAGCATTCAGCGCTACTATTGAAAACAATATCGTTTTAATTACGTTATTTATTTTATAAGAGCGTCGAGTAGCGTTTGAAGGTGATTATATAACTCTGAGTACGTTTTAACGCGGTTGATCCGCTTCCACGCCTACTTCTACCTTATGGCAGCAATGTAACTCTGTTTTTCTAGATTGTTGAGTGTAGTAAATATACATAAAGCAGTAGGTAAGTGCATTAGACGTTCTTAAAAGAGATTTATAGCATTCATTATTTTACGTGCGCTGTGACGTCGGTTTTCAATTGAACAACTCCCACTCTTTTCGTTGATGTCGTAGGAGGCGAGTATGGATCAAAATTCAGAAGATAGGCAACTATATCTTTCTATGTATTATGCAACCAACACATATGCCAAGCGCGACGGCTAATGGCAAAATACCCGAAAGAAATTTTGACCTTCAACTCCTCAATCCAGATAATGTAGGATTACTGCACACCCAAAACACAAAAGGTAGCCATTTAGTGCTTACGGATTTTTAAGAGAGATGCTAAGAGAAAATTACTTATGAGAACATTTTACCCGTTCTTACTTATTGGTACTTGCTCACTAAACCACGTTACATATCGCACCCTCGGTGGGACAAGGGCACGAGTACATGTTTTACAAATTTTCACTACAAGAATTTTACAATGTTGTTGCACCAATATTGACAAAAAACGGGCGAATTGGACAAAAGCGCTATCGACTGCTATCGAAATGAGATGGAATTGAATGTCTGACATTGTTCTATCAGACAGTAGGATGTTTTTAAAGCACTTTGGCATTTTTAAGTCAATTTTGTATTTTTTTAAGTTTAATAACCAGAAGCAATGATTAAAGTTCAACTTCTACCCTTCGACCTTAAAAATTTAGGTATACAGTCTGTTTAAACTATGTGAGTTTGGTACTTATTGTTCACAACACATTACATAATGGGTTCCGGAGAGGACATACGATGAACAATTGTTGGTGTGGATGTTTCAATTTAAGCCATAACAACAACTCGCTATAAAGTCCATTTCTGAAACATGCTTTTTTATAGTTGTTTGCAGAATTTACCAGAGAATCCAAAGATTCATTCGCTACGTCGTCGAAAGTAACAATACACATACGAATATTGACAACGATTCAGTGGCACGCAAAAACCCCAAGTTGCTAACTTAACGAGATTCGCTGACGCTTGTTCAGACGCGTGTTCTGGTTTCCAACGAGCTGTGACCCGTATCGCTTTTGTTATCTGTTGTTACGTGTTTTTCTTGAACTATGCGCTTACAACGTTACAAGTGACATTCTCATAAGCGAGATCTATCTTCAAATTACATGTACAGTTTTTCTGTCCTTAAAATTACTTCATATGTAATTTGAACAAAACATTTGTTAGCAGGACAGGAAACTTATCTAATCAATGACAAATTTACTGTTGTCGCTGAGAACTGAATTGTTATCATATTGTCTCTGCCTTACCATACCTTCTAGTTAAAACATATTATAAAATTGAAATCATGATGTGGACTCCCACGAGGCATTCCAATTTATGGCTTACAGCAACTCGTCTATGAAGTGCATTTCCCACGAACATCTTCAATCATATCAGTTTCGTTTACAGGTGTCTTCAGGAATTAAAATTCACTAGAGAATCTACAAATTTTCTCGTTATGTAAACTTCTTCGAAAGTAACAGTACACATACATTTACTAAAAGGTCCCATAAACGTAACAAGATCAGTGGCACGCAAAAACCCCAAGTTGCTAACTTAACGAGATTCGCTGACGCTTGTTCAGACGCGTGTTCTGGTTTCCAACGAGCTGTGACCCGTATAGCTTTTGTTATCTGTTGTTACGTGTTTTTCTTGAACTATGCACTTACAATGTTACAAGTGACAGTTTCATAAGCGGGCTCTATCTTCAAATTACATGTATGTATTTTTGTTGTTAAAAATACTTTATATGTAATTTGTACAAAACAAATAACACTGAAGTGCATGAACATGTGTTACCAGGACAGGAAATTTATCTTATGAATAAATTTACTGTTTTCACTGAGAACTAAACTGTTCACATAATATTATCTCTGCCTTACCATATCTTCTAGTTAAAACATATATGTCGGCGCGACACCGCGTATTTATGAAAAACACGTCGCCGATAATAATTATTTGAGCTAGTTTAAAGATCGAAAATTGTTTGTTTATTGAATTACCAACATTTAATGGTTTTTAGAATTGTAATTTAGTTTACCCTCCATAAATTTGTTATTGTCACACCACCAAACATTGTTATAAAAAGGCGAGCGAACGCCGGTAGAAAAAGATTCCTTGTTTAACCGTTGAAGCAATTGGACCTCGTCAATTGTGAATAAATCGAAGAAGTTTAGTCCTGTGTTTTACTTCAAATCTTTAAGAAAGAAAAATAACGAAGACTCCTGGCCATCCTGACGTCACATATCACTCGCATTCACTTCGTTATTTATGAAAATAAAATTTAAATGATGATGTGGACCAACGTACTCCCATGAGGCATTCCAATTTAACCCTTACAGCAACTCGTCTATGGAGTGCATTTCCCAAGAACGTCTTCAATCATATCACTTTTGTCTGCAGGTGTTAAAATTCACTAGAGAATCTACACATTTCCTCGCCACGTAAACTTCATCGAAAGTAACCGTATACATCCATACAAAAAGGTCTCATAAACGTAACAAGATCAGTGGCACGCGAAAACCCCAAGTTGCTAACTTAACGAGATTCGCTGACGCTTGTTCAGACGCGTGTTCTGGTTTCCAACGAGCTGTGACCCGTATCGCTTTTGTTATCTGTTGTTACGTGTTTTTCTTGAATTATGCGCTTACAACGTTACAAGTGACATTCTCATAAGCGAGATCTATCTTCAAATTCCATGTACAGTATTTTTGTCGTTAAAATTACTTCATATGTAATTTGAACAAAACATTTGTTAGCAGGACAAGAAACTTATCTAATCAATGACAAATTTACTGTTGTCGCCGAGAACTGAATTGATATCATAATAATCTCTGCCTTACCATACCTTCTAGTTAAAACATATTATAAAATTGAAATGATGATGTGAACTCCCACGACGCATTCCAATTTAACTCTTACAGCAACTCGTCTATAGAGTGCATTTCCCAAGAACGTCTTCAATCATATCACTTTCGCTTACAGGAGTCTGCAGGAGTTAAAATTCACTAGAGAATCTACAAATTTGCTCGCTACGTAAACTTCGTCGAAAGTAACAATACACATACATTTACAAAAAGGTCTCATAAACGTAACAAGATCAGTGGCACGCAAAAACCCCAAGTTGCTAACTTAACGAGATTCGCTGACGCTTGTTCAGACGCGTGTTCTGGTTTCCAACGAGCTGTGACCCGTATCGCTTTTGTCATCTGTTGTTACGTATTTTTCTTGAACTATACGCTTACAACGTTACAAGTGACAGTCTCATGAGCGACAACATTCTTGAGTTACGTATTTATTTATTTATTTACACTTTATTGCACCAATACAAAATTTTTTGTACAATAGGCGAGCTTAATGTTAAAAAGCTTTCTCTACCAGTCAACATTTGGAAAGTGCAGAAAAATCGAAGGCGGTACCAGTAAAAGAAAGAAAATAGAAAGAAACAAATAAATAAAGGAAAAGATAAAATAGAAAAATTAAATAAGAGAAGATGGAAACAGAAGTGACAGAAATGGTATTGAAACACAAAAAATAGTGATAATAAATAAAATAATAAATAAAATATTTCTAGCGTGAAGCATTTCTTGCGTTTCGATAGAAGGGTGTGGTTGCCGGCACACTTTCACATGAGGCGACCATTATAGTCCTCGGGAGTAGCAACGCACCTGTGATTGACTTCAGATGGAACCCAAGTTCTGTATGAAGTTGATTACAGACGTCCATGGGCGGCAGTGACCAATTACCATCAGGTGGGCTGCATGTTCGTTTGCTATTTCAGTTAGATAAAAAAAAGATAACAAGCATATTTAAACGAAATAAAGAAAAAAATGTTATTAGTTTTCAGAGGCACTTAAGAATTGTCATACACATTTTTTTTAATTTTCCCCCAGGTGTTACACAGAACCTACATTGCTTTAATATGTTTTTAAATTTACAATCTAAACTATACAACCCGCTACAACAAAGGAGCGTGTCAGTAACATTGGCTCAATACGAATATCCGCTGTCACAGCTGTTGAGTAATCGGCATAGTTAAGAAAATTAGCAAGTTGAAATGACTGTGGGCGGCCGCATCTGCCCAGAAACGGTTTCAACACTGCAGACTTTACAGGACATACCTACTTGTATAACTTCTACAAAGATTAATATTAGAGATGTTGTTTACCAGCTCACTTTTATATGAGGCGACCCTTAGTTCTTGGAAATAGCAAGGTATCTGTGATAGACTTGAGGTAAAACCCCTGTTCTATATAAAGTTCCTTACAGATTTCCATAGCCAGCTATAACTACTTTTCATTAGGTAAACTGCATGCTTGTATGGAGATGGATGTGTGTGGTGAGAAAGTCTTAGTGTGCAGGAAAGGGTAAAAGTCACAATGATGCACAAATCCACTTGAACAAGAGTTTATTGCACATCACTAATAAACACCTTAGGGTCCATAGCATGCACTAACCTAAGAATAAAACTAAACAATTGTCCACACTTAAATCTGCCATAATTACAAAGAAGGAGAGAGAGAAACGATAAAAATCGTCCTAGGCACTAAACTTAAACACTAAAAATAGTCTTTAAACACTAGGCACACAAGGGAGAGTCTATATACTTGTTTGCTACTTCAGTCAAAAAAATGGCTAAGGGCAGATGTCACCTAGCGTCAGATGGATTGTATTGTATGCTTGTTTGCTACTTCAATCAAAATAACGGTGATGAAACACTTTGTGGTTTAACCGGAGGTACCACCGTCATACCTATTTCTTCCTCAGAACATAAGTATTGAGCGCTGCTATTTTTGGTTTAAAGGCGCTAGTGGGAGTAGTAGGCAAAGCAGCTACGTCCCTGTAGTTCCGGGATTAGAATAGGGCTACGGTATCCCCTGCCTGTCGCAAGAGGCGACTAAAAGGGGCTTTCGGGGTTGCGGGTGGCTAGAGTGGAAGCTCGAACCATTCGGTCAGGCGACCCCGCGAAGGACGGCGGTATATGTGGTCGCATACCGTCGTAAAGACCAGAAAGAGTAGTGGGCCCAGCCACCCATCTGTGAGTAACCTTGTGCGTTCCTTTGGAGGTCCGGAGTTCTTTTCGTAGCACCGAGGACGGCCACCGGAGGGGTTTTCTCACATAACCCTGCGTCGCTCTCACGGCGTACGGGTATCTTTAAATGGTTTCCTCCTAGAGAAAAAAAAAGAGCAGCTAAGCATCTCTAACTTAATTTTAATTCTCATTTGGGATTAATTTCAGATGTTCATAAGTAGCAGTGACCACTTACCATTACGTGGATTGCTCTTGCTCATTTGCAAGTTCCATATTACAAAAAAAACATAAACTATTTAAAAAAACATTACACTGGTTGGCGTTCTTCCTTATTCAGTGGTTTGTCAGAATTCCTCTTTATCTTAAATGTGGTTGATCCCGTATAGTTCAAAAGGAGAGGTGCCATAGCCGTGCCTATTTTTAGTCTAGAGCAGTTTTTGCGTTTCGGTGGAAGAGTAGGACTACCGGTTAATTTACATATAAGGCGACCATGTTAGTACTGAGTGACTAACGTCAGATAGACCTCTGCTATGTACCTATGTTATGAAGTTAGTTGCATATGTAGTTAGAATACATGCTCATTACTTTGCTACTTCAATCTTATAAAAAACGGAACACCACGACACATGGTGGCGGTATTTCTAGGTGGTAGAACCAGTGTAGTTCGACCGGGGAAGTACCACCGCCATAACTATTTCTAGCGTGAAGCATTTTTTGCATTTCGCTGGAAAGGTGTGGTTACTGGCACACTTTTACACGAGGCGACCATCATAGTCCTCGGGAGCAGCGCAGAGACGCATCTGTAATTGACTTCAGATGGAACCCATGTTCTATATGAAGTTTATTACAGATGTCAATGGGCGGCAATGACCTCTTACCATCAGGTGGACTGCGTGCGTGGATGTGCGTTTGCTACTTTAGTTAGATAAAAAAAAACGTCCTATCTAGAACCGTTTATGGATGTGAAAGAAAAACGACTACACTAAGACACCTCATGTCTCCCTCAGCGCTTGATACTAATGGACTTCTGTTATGAACCCCAGATAGAGTTGTAATCCTGACACTATAGATATATATATCTACCCCTTAGCAGTAAGTTGGAAGGCGAGATATTTCTGTCTCACTTAATACAACCTTCAAACTAGTTCAATGCAATTCTTAACACTGCTAAAGCAGAAATTGGCTTCAGGGGTGCACTATAGTCGAAACCACCTTTTAAATATATGATAATTGAAAGTAGAATTTGTAATATTATTATGATTTTAACCCCACTCAACCTCATATATCTCAATTCTCATTGTCATTGTCAGAATGCGTCATGTGGTCCATGTAATAACATTTGGTCTGAAACAAAGAAGTTGTCATAACAAAAAATCTCATTGAAATTCCATTGCTACGAGTACGTTTTTCGCATGTGGTATTATTATAAGCGTTTTTATCTCTCAATTTCAATGCTAAGATTTTTTTTATAAGATTCAAGGTGGAAGGTAAGTGGATTGCATGCTCGTTTGGTAAACGAACATGCAATCTACCAGATGGTGAGTGGTCATTGAGGCCCATGGACATCTGTAAGAAACTTCACATAGAACATGAGTTCTATCTGAAATCAATCACAGATTCAATACTATTCCCAAAGACTATGATTGTCACCTATAATTGTACTGGCAACCTCAGGATTCCTAAAATAATGTGTGTATGCTAAGTGTAATAATTTCTCTTTTAACTTCTTACTTTCATTCTTCAAACCAATATTCAGCTGAGATTGATCTTGTCGTCAACCCATTATTCTCCCACTTCTGGGTACGGGACTTCTCTCAGAATGAAAGAGTTTAGGCCATAGACCACCACGCTGGACCACCATGTGTGTGAAGTCCACCAATTCACCAGTGTGAATCGGTGGACTTCACACACCTCCGCGAACATTTTTTTTAAGTACTCTCGGGTGTGTAGATTTCCTCACGATGTTTTCCTTCGCCGAAAAGCATTGATAATAATTAATGTCTAATACGCACATACATCAGTAGTGCGTGCCTGGGTTTGAACCTCGAACCTCCCGATCGAGAGAGCAAGTTTCAATCGTTAGGCTCTGCTCTAGATTGAGATTGATCTTGCCATTATTAAAAATACCTACATATAAATAGATATCTCACTATTGCCACCACCGCCCTACCTACTTTTTGCTTTGATAATACAGATCAGCATGGCATAATACCGGGTCATCAGCCTCATTCTTGTTAAGTTACATATAGTGTGAAGTTGCCAAGGTACTGATCCAAGTTTGTATTACAAAAACAAAGACGCCTGCTGTAATTAGCACCCGAGTTACGAAGACCCGCATTCCACGCACACATACACACTATTGATGTGGTATGTTTACATGTGTGGGTGATGACATCACACATAAAGGTGTTGATACTTGATATTACGTGATGATCTATAAATTTGTGTCTGAAAATTATTACCTACTTCACTTTCTTCTGCAATACGAATTAGTACAAGAAAGTACATATTAAAATTTAATGGATGATAGATTTTTCAACAAAGTATATGCGGTATGATAAATTTTACGGACCACTATCTAATGATAACAGTTGCGACAGACGGCAACATTCTAAAGTGAGATCGGAAGCATAAAATTTTATCGAATCCGACTGTCCCCGTAACTTTGTAGATCATGTTTAACTTTGTAGAACGGCCATAGTCTACACAAGCTACTAATCTAAACCTACATCTTACGAATAATGTTAAATGTTTCTGTCCTAGATTACTACATAAAATACTCATTAGGTACTGCGTATCGTACTGCGCGTCATCGAAGAAAGTGAATCCGTGAGAATACCCTAATTCTTATTATATAAAAGTAAAAATTGCTGATTCAATAATCTAAAAGAAATAATTTATTTTATACTGTCACCAAACCTTTACTTGGAACTCGTTAGTTCTAAAGCGCTTGCGGTAACCGCGTGTAAAACGGGATTCGATCCTATACAAGCTCTTTATAAGAACGCACGCGGTGTGAAACCACAAGTGTCAAGGCATTGTTACCAGTTTGGATCACAAAACGAAAACGCCTCGGCGGTAATTAACAGCCAAGACGGAATTTACTGCCCACGCGCTTATACACGATCATTGACACAAAGTGATACATGAGATTCTAAACTAAATTATTCAAATAAAATAAGACACCTCTTTTGACTGAAATTCTTTCCCTCTAGAGTGGAGACCTGGAGCCTATAATGGAGCATAAAACAATAATATCGATAATATCCGATAAAAACGGAATTAGACTACGTCACTGAAAGTGGGCTCGACATAACAGTAGATGCCAACGTAAGAGATGTGGAAAAGAGTTTGAGAATTTAGACCTAGAACAAGAATATAGACACAGAAATATAGGATAATTCCAAAGCGCTAAATGGTTGACATGAAGTATGTAAAGTTTGGACTACAAAATCCCAAACCTGAATGGCGAAATAGTGGCTTGAAAAGACCTATGATTACAATCAGTGGATGGCGAAAAGATAAGATAAAAATGTTCTTCTTTCTCTGAAGAAGATATTCCACCACGCTTCTCCAATTAGAAGTTGATGATAGTAACATTAATATGAATTATAATTATTATATGTAATATTTTAAAAATAGAAGTCTTGTAGATCTCACATCAAATTTTAAATAACGTGGTGATCCTAAAAGAGAGCCATTTATTTTATTAATTGAACTACTTGTGATATGGGAATATTAATTCACAAAACTCACATTTATACCTTCTCTAATTTATTTATACTCATCCAATAGATAATACATCACAAATAACCGTGTTTATGTGTGTAAACACTCAATGAAACCAGACTTTAGCTCATAAAGCAAAGCTTTAAGATGCCAACATACGTCCATGCGTAGTAAATACTATTTACTATTTTTAAATGTTTACCTATCTTTCTAATATTGTGCCTAGATAACATGCGCTTTTACTAAATTTGGACACGTATATTAGAATGAAATCAGCAACGGAGCTTGCTTGACTGATCAAATGATCATTAGCATTAACGTACATACAGGCGAAACCTACTTTTGATGTAAGAAGTTAGGTAAGAAATAATTGTTTGCTACTCCTTATATAAAATAGCTAAAAGCGACGCAGACGTTACGTATTTAATATAGAACGCGTCGCTGACCCTACGCAATTAAACAATGTATACATCGAACAATGACATTATAAAACAGCATTGTCTACAACTACAAGTATCTTCGCTGAGTCAGTAACGAGAGACGTGGAACCCACACAAAGACGGAGCAATTAACGCCCCTTTATCTCGGACGCTCCATTTTATTTCGTCTCTCACGTGTCGAATCAAGTGACTAAATTAGTATTTCAGATCGTAACACTAATTGGTTGACAGCCCTAATTGTTGATTCAGCATCCTTTTTATTTAAAAATAACGTCGTAAAATAATCCGGTGAAAGTTGAAATTAAAGCGAAGATACTACAGCTAATTATTGTTTTGGAGACCTGTTTCTACTCTTAATTGCTGTTTATTTTAAAATAAATTTAGTATTTGAAATATAACGGATATTTTACGGGTTTTGACAATCGTTTATATTAAGAAATGTCTGCAAGCAGACAAAATTAGCTATTGGTGATGAGTCAGTACTATCAACCCTCGACAACCCATTATTGTCCCACTGCTGGACACGGGTCTTCTCTGAAAATGAGAGTTTAGGACTTAGTCCACCGCGCTGGCCAAGTGCGAGTTTGTGGACGTACATAGTTGGTGCACCTAAATAGATAATACCGAAATATCCTTTCATTAGAAGGTTTCATGAGAAAGAGATTTTACTCAGAGAATGGTTGCTTATTGAGAATCATAAAATAAAATTACGCTCTCTACGTTCATAGCCATACACTAGAATTCCCTGTATTCTAAATTATTTCAAGTATACGATATAAATAACAACTAGACATTCGACATTTTCAACGACTTTGGCATTTTGTAATTACCAAAGCAATAATGTATGTCAATGCGGGCAATGACAGAATAAATACCGGTATTTTATACCGTAAAACCTGTATGTACGAAAAAATAGTGTCTTGTATGTAGCACATTGTTATGTGGGCTATTTGAAGCACGCACTGATCAATTACATCAATGTACATATTTAAAAATGTATCGGATGATAAATAAACACAAAGTTGTGTATGCATTTTTTTAGATAACATTTTTACATCATTTGGTACAGTCCGTACAGTACAGTCTCCTATATGATTCGGTTTTTAATATTTGTAATTCTGATTGTAAATAAAATAGAATAAAACCGGCTAAGCGCTAATCGGACTCGCACAGGAAGGGTTCCTTACCATTATCTATGAAAACGGCATAAAACATCAAGTTTGTTGTATAGAGACCCACCTTAAATACGTATTTTTTTTTTACTATTTCTTATTCATAGCAGCAATAGAAATACATCATCAATTTTAACTATGTAACTATCATGGTTCATGAGATACAACTTGGTGACAGCTAGATGGACAGACGGACAGAGAAGTCTTAGTCATAGAATTTCGGATTTACCCTTAGGATAGAGAACCCTAAAAAAGAGCTAAGATGTAGGAAAAAAATGCATTATTTAAAAATATGCGTATAAGTTCCCTTCCATCCCTTACATTTAATTTAAAGCTAGACAAACCATAATTTACTAAACTTAAGACAGTATTAAATTAAGCTGGAATGGAATCCAAAGTAACTAATGCTAAGATTTCCAGCTTTACAAATATTACATTACATCTAACTTCTGTTCTCGTCGTTCCGGGCTTTCAAGCTGGGTAAGATTTTCATTATGTTTTATTACATCTCGGCTGGCAAGCTACAATAATCCCGGAGATAAGATGAGATCTGGCGGACTACGGCCAGCCTTTAATAACTCTGATTGGCCCGCTCGCGGCTATGCCGACCCTCATTTCGTTATGTGTGCCTGGTACTTGAATCGTAATACGCTAATAACTACTCGTAAGGACTACTTACACGTTTTCATGTACCTCTTAGACATGTCTTAGGAAATAATAATCACCATTACGTATTACTACTATTTAGAATAAAAAATCGTACAAAACATGCGCTCCATCCATATTGTTTCTTCTTTGTTCCATCTTGTTTTTGTTGTTCTTACTTCAATGAAAATACAAATGAAATGAATGTAAGACAGTTTTCTATGTGACAGCGAGAAAATATCAAAAACTAGTCTGGATAAATTTAAAAATGATTATCAAAATTCAGTTGAGTCTGCTCTTTGAATATAAATAAGTACATAGTTTTCTTTGTAGGGGTGCTAAGTAGCTACATATAGACTATATGAAAACTTAAAATAAGAAGAAAACTTCACTAGAAAGTACAAAAAAAATTAGCTGGTAATTAATTAATTTTGTAGGAATATTGATGTGAAGTGACCAATTCAAATATCTTACAATTCTATAAAATTATCAGAAGAATAATAATATAAACGTCTAAATAAAGATATATTTGACTACAAAACACCTCCCAGTATTAATATTACCAAGGTATTCTATTTTATGGCATCTTCACATTTTTAATACTCTAAGGTCTAGCTATTACTTTGGAGGGATGGCGGTTGAAAAGAAAATAACATGTCATTATTTTGCCCCAAATTTCTACGACGAAGCTTTTGAAGCAAACTACAATAGACAATATTAATATAACATTTTTTCACAAAGTGGAATTAGATTTTTGATTCCAAACACGTTTATTCATAATTATAGTCCCCGACATGAAATTTCAATGTAGCGATCAAATTATATTAATTTTGAAATGCTCGGAATAACTCGAGATATTTTGGTATATTTCGCTGTTCTACAATATTTGAATTTAATTTTTGCGTATGGCATTCCATGTTTATCATGATACCAAGTGCTTGGCTGGTCGGTTCGAGCTCCCACTGGGGAAAAACTTCCCACGAGGGGTAAAATAAACTTATGTAAGACGTTCCAACTTAGTCCTCAGGGGTAGACAGAAACCTGCAGCCAACTTCAGATTAATCTTGTCTGGGATCCGTAGACGGCAATGGCCATTAAGGTGGTAGAACCAGTGTAGTTCGGCCGGGGAAGTACCACCGCCACACCTATTTCTAGCGTGAAGCAATTCTTGCGTTTCGATGGAAGGGTGTGGTTGCCGGCACACTCTCATATGAGGCGACCATCATAGTCCTCGGAAGTAGCAACGCATCTGAGATTGACTTCAGATAGAACCTATGTTCTATATGAAGTTGATTACAGATGTCTATGGGCGGCAGTGACCACTTACCACCACCAGGTTGACTGCATTCTCGTTTGCAACTTTCATAGTATAAAATACCTGGAAAAACAAATGATAATAAATAATTGTATAATTTGTATATATAAACATTCAGTCTATATGTCTTATAATGACCGTCGCGCTCACTCGAGCATAACTATAATAATATGCAGCGTTAAATAATTGTGCCCTATAAAAGAACTTAATTAACGCCTGGAAATCCAAATATTAAAACATCAAGCTTCCGTAGACACAAATAACGTAATCGAACCGTTCCACGCCAATGAAAGCGATAATTAACAGGGATTCTTGATTACTTACTCAGTGATTTAAGCGTACATTTACTTAATCTCAACTTTTTCTGTGAGAACCGACGCTCCTAACGATTTGTAGAGAATTGATTTGATCGTCTTTTTGTCAATTGTAACGGTACTATTAAACAAATATTTGTTAGATTGACAAATGTTTGTAATGGAAATAAATAGCTAATATGTTGACTACATATTAGCTATTTATTTCATATATCATATTAGCCTCAAACGTGAACATTCGCCAAAACTCTTTTGTAATCAATTCTAAAAAACGTTCCTTCCGTGATCTAAGTTCCGGACGTTTCTAGAAGGACCAAGTTAAATTACTTTATTTAAGTTTTTGTTCACTATAGACAAGATATAATATCATGTATAATGTTATGACATTGAAATAATCACAACGTCCGTACTAGTTAAAATATTTGCCGCAATGAAACATGACGATTTTCACTTTGATCCTAAGAATTAACAAATTTTCTGTTGCCGATCAGATATGACTCCTGTTGCATTCAGGCGGTTGTAGGTATATAGCATAGACAGCAGTAATATTTTCTCTCTGTTACCTCAAGACTAGATGATACTCACGAAGACAATTTACTCGAATTTTAATAATTTCAATTCTAAGAATTATGTTACAATGGTTTTCCACAATGAGTTACTGACTCGCGTTCTTTTGTAACAGATTGGTTTCGAACATGTTATATGTGCATGACACGTAATGGCCGATGTCGACCGACGTTTGACTAAATGTTATAATTCCTACACGTTTTGAATGATAGATCCATACACAATTACACATAGGTATCAGCGTTTTAAGGTCCATTGCTGGACATAGGCCTTCCCTTATGAGGGTTTTTATCAGGGGTCATTACACCTGAAATGCGTGTTGGTTAACGCTATAGCCTTTGATATTACACAGGAAGATACTGCTGCTTCTCACTGGATTTTGCCCCTTAGTCCCCTCTTACAACATCCACGTAGTGAGGCAATGATGCTATTAAATACTGATATATCAAGGCTACTAATGCTATATAATAATAGGTACAATAGATCAACGCAAATAGCAGAGACAGGGTCCCTATACCCACATACCTATCACCAATTACCTTGATAA
Source organism: Spicauda simplicius (assembly GCA_949699795.1). Lineage (NCBI taxonomy): Eukaryota > Metazoa > Arthropoda > Insecta > Lepidoptera > Hesperiidae > Spicauda > Spicauda simplicius. Next base: position 7,073,013 of record OX453068.1, read on the forward strand.
AAGTATCTATCTTGTGCCTTTCAAGTTTATATTATGGTGAGATAATTAACTAATTACACACCGAACGACCGAATCGAATCGAATCCGAGGGAAACATTCTATAATCGTTGTACCAAAAGCGTTTCACACACGCCATAAACAACCATGAAAAGAGATAAATTTCGAACGTGACCAATTGACACTACACTGCAAATAAATATCTGTTTGTTTGAAACGGAGCTGCATTCGGAATTTATTGCTAGGAAATTTAAAATGGCGTCAACATGTTACATTGAAAGCGCCATTTTGAGATAGCCATTTATGCGTTATACGTGTGATATACTCATATAAATCGTTTCCCATTGTGTATTTTGTCATGCAATTTCAATGTACTTCGTTGTCAACTGCGGGAGTTTCCCACTTAATTTAGGGGGAAAATCTTTTTCATGTGACAACGTCTTATAATTCGATGGAGCCGGCTGAACGCACCAAAAAACATGACTCATGCGGCGTTACTCACTCTGAAGCGTTCCATTTAAGGCATGAATTGCAAGCGGAACGAGCGACAAAGAGGCACAATCGGTCTCCGTGTTCGATAGCGTTCGACATCTGTCTCTCTCCTACTTGAGTGAGCGATGCGTCCGCGTGGACAGCTGCTATACAAAAATGCAACCATTCCAACAGTATTTTCTTATGACGTTGTCACGTTCAATTATCCCCAGTAAACTGACTTTACAGACAACCGATTTTCTTACGAAGGGTTTTATGAGACAAAATCTATCTTTTTCGCCCTCGAATAGGAACACAACATTTCATATAATTATACTTCCGTTAATTATCACCACATCAACAGAACTGATCTTGAGTCTTATGTCTACCGCTTTTTTTTTTGTTTTCGAGGGGGAAACCTTCAAAACGTACCCGACGCCGTGGGAGCGACGCAGGGCTATGTGGGATTTTTACCGCACTAAAACCCCCCCGGTGGCCGTCCTCTGCGCTACAAAGAGGACTACGGGATCTCCATAGGAACGTAACCGGAATCCTCTGAGAGCATTGCCCCATCGGGCTCTTCCCAGATGGGCGGCTGGGCCCACCGCTCCGTCTAGTCTTTACAACGATATGCGACCACATATACCGCTGTCCTTCCTGGGATCGCCTGACCGAACGGTTCGAGCTCCCACTCTAGCCGCCTGCAACCCCGGAAGCCCCTTTTAGTCGCCTCTTACGACAGGCAGGGGATGCCGTAGCCCTATTCTGATCCCGGAACTACAGGGACGATGTCTACCGCTTACCCGCTGTCTTCTACAGGTTATTACTTCACCTAGTTCCGTTGCATAAATGTAGTTACATTTTTGCCACTCAAGGCATTTCTTCCCCAACGGTTCTTGACGCTTGATGCTAAACGATGTTATCAACCAAACGTCAATTCAACCGTCTGAGTGTTCATTTACATCTAGAGACATCGAACGTGCCATGGCAGAAAAAAACATATTTTTTTATACAATATACTAATAAGTATAACCCCTGTCCGGGCCGCAGTTTTACGGTGGGTATAAAGAGTGGGTATAGACACGTCAATACACATTGTATAGAAGAATACTGATTTGTCTACCTCGAAATAAATATGTTTCTAATTTGTTGAAACTTTAATTAATCTAATATTACTATCTAGATGAAGTGACTGACTAAAACTTATATTTAGGAGATGTATTCTTGAAAAGATTTAAAGACTATATTTATTAGAAGGTTATTCGCTGAACTTTATCCGAGAATTATTATAAGAATTATAATTATCGTAGTTTAAAACGTTGTTTCCTTGTTACAGTGTAGATGTACAGTTCGTTAAAAGTTTTCTTAAACAATGTAATACGAAGCGGAATAGTTGCAGTAGTTATTAGGTAAAACTGGATACGGAAGGATTTCTCGAGTTAACTGTAGTCAGCGCAAAAAATTGCAGCTAAGTTTTTAAGTTTCATTTCTTACAATTTTATTTTAGTTATACCATGTTAAAGGAAATACGTATTTCAATTAAAATTTGTCTATTCTTTTTTTCTCATCTACGACCAAACGTAGGTCTCTTTAGGTTAAGAACCAGGAGCCAGTAATATGTTCTATGTTGCTTGTTAGAAAAAACTGCGCTTCTTTTAGCTAAGTAACACTCTCATCTATTTAAAACACTATTAGCATTTGTTATCAATATTAAAAACGCACATACAATATGGACAGTAATAATATGAACTTGCAAGGTTGTACAACCATTACGGTTGCCATTGGCCAACTATTAAAAAAAATAACGTCTTTGTTATTTTTTTTTATTAGTTGGCCAATGGCAAAAATAACAGTATTTAAAGACATTACTTAATCAAAGTCTTTGTGTCATCTGTAATGTTTTTACCACCTGGCAACACTACCGTCTCCCTAATAATATTATTACGTGAATGTAAGTTAGTTTGTTACGTTACCAAAACTTACTCTTGGCGCGAAAACTACTACATGAAACTTTGTACACATATTCCCAGAGGTATTAGAAAAAACATTACCTTTTATACAATACAGTCGACTCTCTTTAATTCGAAACTCGAAAGACTCTTACAATGTTACGAATTATCGAATGTTTGAAATATCAAATAGTTGGAAATTTTATTTATATTTTATATTTGGAAACTTTGAATTATAGAATTTTGATCAATTGTTTATTACCTGCTACTCTATGGGCACATTAGAAATATCTGATTTTGACAGGCAGCATAATAAAGTAACGTCAAAGTACTGGGATAAAATTTTACATCAAATGTAATTTTCAAACACTGAATCACATAGACTCAGTTCTGTTGGAATGAGGCTTGATATTTATTTAAGAGATTTAACCCGAGCGAAGCCTCAAGTAAAAGCTAGTTTCAAATATTCGAATGCGATGAACAAGCGATGACTGGTCGTTTCGCGTCGGCACTATTGTGATGCAATTTAACGGGACCGATCGAGATGTAATTTGATCTAACATCGGAGATAACTAATTGGTAACGGCCATGCGTAATGGAATAATGAAAAAAATGTAAACACCGATGTGTTAGATGGGGGATCCTTATGGAATAAAGCATATTTAAGAAAGAAAGAAACTTATTTATTCACGTAAATTGCAGCACTCACAAAACACATACGCACTAATAGATTTTTTAAATTTTATAATAATGAAGCAGCAAACGAGCATGCCACCTGATGGTCACTGCAGCCCATGGACAGCTCTAAGCAACTTCACATAGAACATGGGTTCTATCTAAAGTCAATCAAAGATGCGTTGCTATTTCCGAGGGGTAAGATGGTCACCTCATATATCGTTTATGAGACATCCTTTAAATACATGAGACATTTAGGGGTGTGGGGATCGGGTCGAATTTCATCATATACCAAGCAGAGGGTGGTCTCGGCTTAATATCTCATATTGTAAAAGTGAAAGTTTGCGAAGATATATGGCCAATTCAAACAAAAATACTGAATGGATTTAAATAAAAACTGACACACATTTACGCTACGACCTGGATTAACAAATGGGATAATCTTTTTCGAAGCAAACTTTCGAGAAAAAAAAATTTTTTCGACTACTTTCTAACTACTACTACTAATTTCGTGAATTTCGAACTATCGGGAATGCTGTAAGGGAGACTCGAAAAATCGCAAAAATGCCTCTCATAATTAATAGACACCTTACGTATTGTATCGTAAAAATGTAGTTCTTTAATGTTAACATAATCTGGTAAATTTAATATTTTATTAGCCGAGTCTGTACGTATGACATTTTATATTTTTCATATGAATATAATTCTACCTATGCTGTCGCTAAATAGATTGTAGTTTCTTCATATTGTTGTTTGTCCTTGGTTTCTAATTTCTTGCGCAGATTCAGTCGTTATAAACGTGAACCGTTTCACGCTTTCAAGTAGATATTGCTGAAACTATACTGGGAAAATTTAATATGAAGGTCGAGAAGTCGACATGTTTTTGTAAAACAATGGAATAATCAAAAGACGCGAGGCCCATTTACGAGCAAACACCGTAACATTAAAAAAAGAAAATACGTTTAATTTCTATCCAAAGTTTTCTGTGCATGTAGATAATACATATTAATATTTAATCTACTTATTAATGCGTAAAGCAAAAACTTGTGATTTTATTTATTTATACGTATAGGAGGAGTATTAAATTACGCACGGTTATAGTTGATGTAGAGACGGATTGCGCAATGCTAATATATTTTTCAAATAATGCATAAACATCAACTAAAAACACATTACACACGCTACCTTGGACGAACACATATATAATAAACAAAAAAGAACATTCAATGTTTTACTATGAAACACATAACGTCAAAAATTTCAGATGTCTTTGTCAAAATACCCGCTATTGCTTTTAACCTTTAACGGATGCGTTCAAAATAAGTTATAAATTGTCACAATTTATTTGAATTTGAGAAATATTCGTGCTACTTTGGTCAATATGAAGTTTAGTTTTTTAATTTAAATTACGGTCGAATTTCGACCGTTGTGACGGGTGACTAGCTTTACTAAAGCTTAAAACGAGAAAGTAGAGACGAACCCATAAACCGCTAATTCAACTGTTTTCTAATGAAAGGTGTTAATCTGTGCACCTAGATTTACCAATTATCACTACCTACTATATTGTTTTATTGAGTATAGGATGTAGGTTCTAAAACACCTACCTATTACTACACATGACATATTAAGTTATTTTGTACCGTTCAATTTCTGTATAATATGATTCGCTACTACAATACTTGTTATGTAACTTAACTATTAATTAGTTAATATTATGTTGTTTTCAAATTAATTAATCATAGGTACAAGTTACTCCGCACAAGTTACTCCGCATTTAAGTATTATAACATATCCCTAAATTTGTAATAACTTTTGATAGAGTAGGTGGGTGTCATTAACTAAAGAATAAGTTACCACCAGGTACATATAATGAATTCCTTACGGAAAATCTTATTAATTTTAGATAAAACCCTGTTCTGCATGCAGTCAATTTCACAGGTCCATGTGTTATAGCGACCATTTAATTTCAGATGGACTGCATGCTTATTTACTCCATACAATTGAATAAAAACAGCAGTTTTGGTTTGATGCTATTTAAAACTCTGAGACAGTTAAATATTCTAAGAATTATAGTAATTACCGTTATTACTTATTTTCAGTCCCCCAAACAATCTTTTGCAAATATATGCCATGTACATCGCATACTGTATTTCCGGGATTAGAATAGGCTACGGCATCCCCTGCCATTTGTAAGAAGCGACTTCAAGAGGCTTCCGGGGTTGCGGGCGGCTGAGTGGGAGCTCGAACCGTTCGATCAGGCGACCCCGGGAAGGGCGGCGGAATGCCGTCGCGTAAAGCCTAAACGGAGCGATGGGCCCAGCCGCACATCTGGGAGGTGCCCGACGGGGCAACGCGCTCAGAGGACTCCGGTTTCGTTCCTTTGAAGCTCCCGGAGTCCTCTTGGTAGCGCCGAGGACGGCCACCGGGAGGGTTTAGTACGGTGAAAATACCACATAACCCTGGGTCGCTCCAACGACGTCTGTTACGTTTGAAGGTTTCCCCCTAGAGAACACAAAAAAAAAGATTATAGTGCCCGCACGTGTAAGTTTTTTTATGTATAGATTAAACATAGAGGTACGGACCTTGAGATTTAACTGGCAATAAACATACATGCTCTTAGAGTTAATAGGATTCTTAAACAATATTGTTGCTCATTCATCTCGCAATCGTTTAAAACAGATGAAATATTCGTCTACGTATTTCACTGATTCAACTGTCAATGTAACGTAACTTAGCGTCTGCGGCGTCCATAGCGCATGAGTTAGTATAAACCGTTTTGACATTCAATTTTCTCGCTGATAAATTCACTAAGTTATTGAGCCGAACGCGTTTCACGGCAACTTTTAAACGGACGTTCATTGCTCTTTCTCTGCTTTTATATCGTACGACCTGATTTCTTACATTACACATATTGCAAAGGAAAATAAATCATAGTTTAGACAAGAAACACGATAGTGTATATTTTGCTTTTTGGTTTTGGATATAAAAAGGCAACCTTAGTATACGTGGTATAAATCATCACCACATTATTATCTAACGTATAATAGTAATATCATAAATTCCGTAGATCGACTTTAGTCGCATTACCGCCAACGCAAATGATATTATAACAGCAATACTATACGCTGCTGTGGTCTAATTTGAAGAGTATTGTATGTATGAAATGAGTATTGTATGAAATAGGTACAACAAGGACTTCCAAATTATTCATCAGAAGTAGCAACGTATCTGTAGCTTACCCCCAATCCTAAGTGGAATTGATTATGAACGTTCAATGGGGCAATAACCATTTCATAAGATGAACTGTAAGCTTGTTCTCTACTTCTTTCTTAAAAAATGATTAATTGTCAAAATCAGTTCTCAAATATAAAAGTTAATCTCTTACCCACTAGCCTTTTTATACCACTAACCAATAAATGTGTTAATTCTGAATTTTAATCATGTAATATTAACGAACTCTGTGCAGTAAAATTGCACTATAGAGCTTTAAATTTGTAGCGGCAATGTTCCCGTAGACTAAGTCAGTCCACTAATTACATGTGACTGGATCTGTACGGCTTCTAGGATAAAGGATTTCTACTACGTTTTCATTTTATTACAGAGTTTAAAATATTTTACCAAAAATAAGAGTATCTACCCAAAAATACCAAGACTTTACTAAAGGAAACGCTTTACTTCATTCTTCTCAAAACTATTATAAGCTTAGTCAGATATAAACTTAAAAGTCGAATAAATAAACACACACTTTTCACTTATTCCATTAACAAAAAAATATGTAAATTCAAAATTTTAATCGTGAAGTATTAACAGACTCTACACTGTGCAGTAAAATTTCACAATAGAGCTTTAAATTTGTAGCGGCAAAGTTCGCGTAGACTGCGCTAAGTCAGCCCACTAATTACACGTGACTGGATCTATACGGCTTCTAGAATAAAGGATTTGTACCTACTACGTTTTCATTTATTAAAGCGTTTAAAATATTTTACCAAAAATACGAGTACGTACTTAAAATATCTAAAGACTCTACGTACTAATACTACGTACTCAATACTATTTTATGCTTCATCATATATACAGTTTATAGTCGAATAATGAAAACACACTTTTTTCAATTATACCCTTTACAAATGAAATATATAAATTCTAAATTTTAATCGTGAAGTATTAACGGACTCTGCACTGTGCAGTAAAATTCCACAATAGAGCTTTAAATTTGTAGCGGCAATGTTCGCGTAGACTGCGCTAAGTCAGCCCACTAATTACATGTGACTGGATCTATACGGCTTCTAGAATAAAGGATTTGTACTATGTTTAAAATTTATTACAGCGTTTAAACGATTTCACCAAAAATACGAGTACTTAAAAATACCTAGACTATGGACTCTACATATAAGAAAACACTTTACTTTGTTCTCTTCTTAACACTATTTTACGCTTCGTCTGACATACACTTTATGTTCGAATAAATAATCAAGTTACATTTATCATTTTTATTGAAGTGAAACTTCTTTATTGGGGTTGGTTCGTTACGCGCCATCTTTTTCTGTTACGCGCCATCTTTTTTTTCCGTTACGCGCCATCTTTTTCTTATCCCTACCACGCGTGATATTAGATAGATTATTATAGATTAGATTATTAGATAAAGTTTAATAAAAGCCTTTTATTAAACTTTATCTAATTTGTCTTTATTTAACCAATTTCTGTTAAGTTGCATATAGTAAATTGTTTTTTGAAAAATAACGTCATAAAGAAGTTTCACTTCTTACGAGTGTACGCTAGTACACGCACACATTTTAGCAATATAAGCAAATAGGTATGGCAAGAAATACTGCTGTTCTATTTTTATTTTTCTTTTTTTTTTTTAAACTGCTTATTTCGTTACATGCAAAGTCACGGATGGAACGAAAATTGTGACATGCTTAAATTGAATAAAAAGATGTTAGCTTTTGGTTTATAGTAATTTCTCTCTTTCCATTTTGACTATCTTATTTTAAAGGGTATGTATTGGTGACTTAACGAATGTTATTATTTGACATTCGCGTACGCAAATGCGAATGTTGTTTTTTTCAATTCTTGGTGTAGGGTGCCGGAAGATATAAATTTAGCGTTTAGCGTTTATTTTTTAGGTAGACAAACTGCAGTTCGATTTCAATTTGGATTGATTTTGACATCTTTTTTTGCGAAGCAATTTAGTTAAATATTTACCAAACATTCCTACCAATTCTTGCGAATGCGAATGCGAATATCTAAAAATCATTCGAATATCTTTTTGAACCTTCAAAACCACCTGGTTGAACCACTGTAGTTCGACCGGGGAAGTACCACCGCCACACCTATTTTTAGCGTGAACCACTTCTTGCGTTTCAATAGAAGGGTGTAGTTGCCTGCACACTTTCACATGAGGTGACCATCATAGTCCTCGGGAGTCGCAACGCATCTGTGATTGACTTCGGATAGAACCCATGTTCTGTATGAAGTTGATTACAGATGTCCATGAGCGGCAGTAACCACTTACCATCAGGTGGACTGCATGCTCGTTTGCTACTTCAGTCAGATATAAAAAAACCTGCGAATATCCGCGAATTTGAATGTAAATATTCGTAACATCACTAGTATGTATAAATAAATAATGATGAGATTCACCAATGTATAATTCTTTCAAAGAACCTACATGTTTATGTTAGGACTAATAAATCCTAAGCTCCCTCTGGAAAAGCCTAATCTACGTCAGTTGCGCTAATAACCCTTGACGTCAACGAGCAATAAGATTTCTAAGAGAAAATTCTCTATTATGGATTGCGTTGATATCTTTAATATTACAAGTTATTACTTAAGTATTTACAGGTTAATTTTGTAATAAAGCAGAAGGTCATAAAGAGCGATTAAATTATGAATCGTTTTTATGCTACATAAATCCGCAGAATTACCTCCTAAATTATATTTTTCCTTCCGATATTTCTACATTAGCAGTATTTATTTACGTTCTATATAATAGCTATACTACAAGTATTAATTGAAGAGCAGTGATAGCCTAATGGTTGAAACTTGGCCTCTCAATCGGGAGGTCCGAGGTTCAAACCCAGGCACGCACCACTGATTCATGTGCGTATTATACATTAATTATCACTGCTTTTCGGTGAAGGAAAACATCGTGAGGAAACCTACACACCCGAGAGTTCTTAAAAAAAAAAGTTCTCGGAGGTGTGTGAAGTCCACCAATTCGCACTTGGCCAGCGCGGTGGACTATGGCCTAAAACTCTCTCATTCTGAGAGAAGACCCATGCCCAGCACTGGGACAATAATGGGTTGACGACATGTATTAATTGCTATTCGGTGGTTTTAGCGTAATGGATATGAGGCAAAGTGCACTAACGACTTAGTCTTCAGGACTAGCGTATCTGTGACCAATCTTACTTCGAATCCATTTCTATTTAGAGCAGGGTATAAAGCACTTGGGTGTGGTTTCTTAGATCTAGCTGAATGCTTGTCCCATACATCTAAATAAAAGATGTGTCCTTTGTTAGAAAATACTATCTTGTATTTATTATCTTAGGTTTTGTAGAGATAAGTTGTATATCTTTATTATTATTATTTGCACCATTGGATACATTCCCTTTCTATTTTTTTCTGAATGTCAACACTATAAAGACTAAATCTTTCTGAATCTTATTAGTAAAATTTAGAATAAGTTTGAATTGTATTGTGTACCTACTTATAATTGTGCTTTATTGTTATACTAGCTGACCCGGCGAACTTCGCTCCGCCTAAACGTACGACATTACTTTGGAGAAATTTAAAATTACCACTTTTTCTCCACTATAATATACATGTATTATACATAAAAACCTTCCTCTTGAATCACTCAATCTATTAAAAAAACTACATTAAAATCCGTAGCGTAGTTTTAAAGATCTAAGCATACATAGGGACAGACAGCGGGAAGCGACTTTGTTTTATACCATGTAGTGAAGCTACCATATTTAACGCATTCTACTATATTGCATTGTAGTAACAGCTAAATTGTAGCTATATCTATGCTATAAAAATAGATAGCTCAATAGCATTGAAGATGTATTAGCAGTATGACGTCCGACGCAACGGTCACATATTAATTCGGATGATTGATCGATTGCAGCGGATGCCACACGATTAACAATCCATCATAGCTATTGACCTATAGTTCAGGATATTTGTGTACTTAGTAATAATACTAACGCACTAGAGTTTATCATTGTCGTACGTCGTACGTAGTTTTGTGTCCAAAATAATGTATGCGCTAAATACAACTAAAAACGCAATTTCTAAACAATGTTATCTTACGACTAAGTATTTATTGTTGTAAAATTTGAAGCTTGTAACTATATATAAAAATGTCAATTCAACCTTGTTTTTGTTAATACCAGATATTTTTAAAAAACGTAAATATACGCCTTCAATAGTCCCACAATATGAAATTCAATGCCAATTAACCACACCTCCATTTTTTTGTACTAAAAGTATAATTTTGTAATATCAAAGGCTAACATTTTATTCAGTTATGTCGATTGTACCAATACACTATCCTATAAAATATAATCAAAAATCTTTATCATGAACATATATGGCATTAAAGCATAAAACGATGCAATTTTTCATTCAAATAAACGTTACATATATTGTATCGTACAACACAACCTACATTTTAAATTCATTGCTCTTTAATGTTTCCTAAAGAACGGCATCCTGTATAAAATTTAAAGTGAGCAATCTAGTAATGCAATAGAAAAATATGGCGTCCTGTCATAATTCGGTAGACAAGAGGTTATGTTGTTCAATTTAATAAAAGTCTAGGCCAATTGGCGCCGCGCAGTCATTCCGAGGAGTGGAGAGCCATCGTTCTCAACGAGCTGTGCAATTTGCTTGCAGTCCTCGAAAGAGCCCCAAAGAGCACGCCAATTAGACGAGACAAATTCGTATTTACTATTCAGTATTCGACTTGAGCACCCGTTGATGGCCCAGTAAACGTTTTGTCTCCAGTTAAATCATTTCACTTTGTTGTTTTAACGTAGGCTCTTTCACGTTCTATTTGGTTCGGTAGAAAATGAATGGTTTTTGTTTACCTATTTCTAATATTGTGCCTATTACATATTATGTTATTATTATTATATTATTAAAATTTTTACTGAATATGGACACGTATATTAGAACTCAACAAAGGAGCTTGTTCGACTGATCAAATTATCATAAGCATTAATATTAGGCGATACCTACTTTTGATGCAGTTCGGAAAGGAATAATCGAATTAATTTATGTTTCATAGCATTTACTTAAAATGTTAATTGACCGTATAACCTACTATGGATTTTGAGACAACATCTTATTTCGATTTAGGATACCTTATGTACCTATATTTCAAACTAGCCTTAGATATTAACCCCAGAAACACGCGATTTACACTCACATTTAGCAAGTTTCTTATGCAAATTTTATACATATGTTAGAGATAATTAATCAGTTTATCATGGTATACGACCTTGTAATATTCTTATAATATGAATTATAACAATATTACCACGTCAGTTGTCAATGTCAGAGAATCAGTCAATAGCGCTTGTGATGGTTTTGTCAATAAATACGTATACTGTTTTGGGATTAAACAAATATCGATATGGTGGACGAGAATGGCGACCATTCAAATAACAATCCATTGGATTCTGCGAAATATATAACATCGGACGCATTACATATCATTCCAGAAGATCATCAAAAAAGACTTCTTCATCACGTTAATATCGAGGCCATCCAGCTCCTCGATACGACGGACCTAGTGAGAAGACTCAAACGGACTAAGCCCTTTGAGCTAGTGATATAACATAGTCTAGTGTTAGTGAAATAGTGACTTAATTAAATCATAGAACACAAGAACAATGTGTCTACCCCTTAATATTAGAACAAAGAAGTGCAGTGTCAATGGACGCCTCCTTCAATAAACAATGATTTAGCAGTTTAAGTTAGATTAGAATTACTCATTAGTCTTATATAGGGCTAGATTGTAATTAATATGAAGTACCCAATTATTTATTCGGTACTTATAACATAAAAAAATACATATCATTTATTTTTACGTTACGTTTCGAGTTGCAACTCCAATCAATTGTCGCTTGAAGCGAATCTTTATTAGCTATCGAGTTAAACAATTGAAGACTTCGTATCAAGTTTAAACCCACTGTTCAATAGATCCTAACATACGATTTGGGCTCCGGTACCGAAGCTATCCGAAACCACTCGTTACAGACAGAAACTTTGCGAATTAACTGTATTGGAAAACGGATCTCTCCGCACTTGTGGTATTCTAATCAAAGTAATGTCCTTTAGATCGCTAATTTGGATTTAGGATTTTCAAGAACTGACTAGATTAAGACAATTTAGGGCGACAAGTGTAAACCACAGTCTCGTATCGTTCAGTGGCTACTAAAGGAACGTCTGAAGTTACTTTGAATACGTAGTTTAGTTAATTATTTGACTTTGCCTTAACTTTCTTCCAACTACAAAATCTATTGAAATAAATTTCAATGTTAAATCAATATATGAATCATAAATCATTTTAAACAATTTAAATTAAATTCAATAGTTTTATAAAACATAGATCGGCAAAAAAACCTTAAAATGATAAGGATTTCTGTTATTTGTTATTGTCAGTCATCCAATATTTTTTGCATATAATGTTATGTCAGTGTCGCGGGACTTTAATTTTTATTATATCTATTTTAAATATTTGAAAACTTTACTATATTAATATTATAAATGCAAAAGTCAGGATATACATATAAAATACTGTACAAAAACTCTTTATTGTAAACCAAAGACAGATATATGTAACAAAAATAATAAATAATAAAATAATAACAATAATAACAAAAAAATATTATTTTATATTTTAAAGGAAATTAAAAAAAATACATTTCCTTCACTAATTAATCGAATCCTTTCGATTAATTAGTGAAGGAAATGTACTTCGTTCCATCCGGGAATCTCTTGACACCTCTCAACTTTTTTTAACAGACTGCCAAGAACAAAGAGGAATCGGCTTTTCTCAATTCGACTGTATTTTTCTTTTTTTTTTAATTTCAACTGTCTGGCTATCACGGTTAATAACATACAGCCTGGTGACAGACAGACGGACAGAGAAGTCTTTATAGTATGGCTCCGTCTTTGCCCTTCGGGCACGGAATCCTGATAATGTTCACGTATCCGCTATCATCATGAAAACTTGATCAAATTTAACATAGAATATTCGGACATTGTATTTATCGGGCACGAGCGGCGAACAAACAGGCGTTCCCGATGTTTACATTGATTAATATCGTATGAGCCGAAATTCATTGTTAGAACCTAGCAACTCTATTCCAACGCTCCATATAATAGTCTGATTACTTTACCTACTTTGATTATGTTGTAAATACTTAAACAAGCAATAGTCTATGCTTCAAATATGTTTAGAAAAAATCTTAATAAAGAACTAATGAAGTAAATCAAATACACAAGTTGCTTGTTACTTGTTTATGCTTATTAGACCGAAGGAACTGTGTACTATAACATATGCTAAGCACGCTATCGTGCTAAAAAACTTAAACAACAAATACAAAAGACTTCCATGCCACAAAAAGTAAAAAAATATTTAAATACTTGTTGGTTTAGAGCATACACACTAGGTACTTAGTAGGTTTCGTCCCTGTAGCCTCGGGGTCAGAATAGGGCTACGGTATCCCCTGCCTGTCGTAAGAGGCGACTAAAAGGGGCTTCCGGGGTTGCAGACGGCTAGAGTGGGAGCTCGAACTGTTCGGTCAGGCAATCCCGGGAAGGACGGCGGTATGTGTGGTCGCATACCGTCGTAAAGACTAGACGGAGCGGTGGGCCCAGCCGCCCATCTGGGAGGAGCCCGATGGGGCAGCGCGCTCGGAGGATTCCGGTTGAAGTCGTTTCGAAATTCCGGAGTCCTCCTTTTCAGCGCCGAGGACGGCCACCGGGGGGGTTTTAGTGCGGTAAAAATCCCACATAACCCTGCGTCGCTCCCACGGCGTCGGGTACCTTTGGAAGGTTTCCCCCTCGAAAACAAAAAAAAAAGGTACTTAGTAGGTTTAGGGGGGGTTTAGCCGGTAAGAGTCCGGCATAACCCAGCTGCTGCCCCGGGCGGCTGGGTATCCATGAGGATTACCCACTATAAAAACAGGTACTTAGTACATAGCCCCGAAGTCGGCGCTCACCATATTTTGCTGGATCTCGACGAAACTACATGTGTGCTATACGAGCGCCGACTCATCGATATATATTATGGTCTATCGTCCCTCTGACAGCTGAATCCAATAATGAAAAAAAAAATAGTCCGGGATCTACTTAACTACAAACGATAATTGATTTGCAATTTGTCAAATTATAATATTAAACATGACTTGTATTCGAAACGAAACAAAATGTTTTTATCTTACTAGATGTTATCTACGGCTTTACATTGTAAATATATCTACACCTAGAACTTACAAAGAGTCAACTTTTGAATGGCACTGACATACATGTTCAACATTTCATAGATTACTTGTATTACGAATAATAATGCTCGCTACCACAAAGCAGTACAGTTAAATGTCTTGTATACATAAATTTTACAAAGAATAAACATATATTTTAATACATTCCTCTTCATGTCACACACCACACACGACGCTCACCTTTATCAAATTTCAAAATTCATATCACAAAGCACGATTATTTATCATTCTGCTACTCGAACAGTTAGCGAGCTCGCTTTGCCTACAAAAACCAGTGTCGATTGACTGCAAAGTGTCAGTGTACTTAATAATGTCAAGGCACGTGCCTAAACCATACCTTGTGTATTGTAACGGTCTGCAACAGAGGTACTAAACTTGAGACACTAGACTGTAAACTTAAAATAACAATAAAACATAATCAAAACTTGGAAAACAGTTATCATTAGGTTTAAAATATATATTTTAGTAGCTTATGCCTAAATAATTATGTATGCATTTAATTATTAATGTTTATTGTGTATTATCAAGCTTGCAGTCTTGACACCTAAGGTGGCCGTTCAAGTATTATGTAAGCACTTTTGGGGGGGGGGTCTTATTTTTTATATTATTTTGGATGACCTACCCCCAGTAGGGGGGTCTAGATAATGGTTACGTCATCGATAGTTATTTATTTTTTACAATACTGTACAAAAAAATACATTTTTAAATGTATTTTTCGTAAAAAATGTTTACGTAAGCATGGGGGGAGGGGGTTAGAGCTTTGCTTACTTTTGCTGACAAGGAGAATGGGCGGTTAAATAATTTTCATAAATATGCTTACGTGATACAGATACAGAGCAGTGATAGCCTAATGGTTGAAACTTGCCCTCTCGATCGGGAGGTCCGAGGTTCAAACCCAGGCACGCACCAATGATTTATGTGCGTATTAGAAATTAATTATCACTGCTTTTCGGTGAAGGAAAACATCGTGAGGAAACCTACACACCCGAGAGTTCTTAAAAAAAAAAAAATTCTCGAACGTGTGTGAAGTCCACCAATTCATACTTGGCCAGCGCGGTGGACTATGGCCTAACCTCTCTCATTCTGAGAGAAGACCCGTGCCCAGCAGTGGGCCAATAATGGGTTGATGAGGATGTGGATGCTTACGTAATATTTGATCTACAAAGATTTATCAAGTTATTCATCAATAAGCAAAAAATAAACTTTTCAACGAATACTTACAGTTCATTCTAATAGCACTGGGACAGTTTCAAAAAACGTAGTTTAGTAAAAAATATCAATTCCATAGTGTCAATGGCTACGAAGCACGTGCTTAAGCTTGACCGTGTTTATCTAGAATAACGGTAGTTAGGTGATTTATTGATGGTAAAACTTCCTTGTACTAGTGCAACAACATCTACTTGTGTTAAGGTATATTTTTTATATTTTTATACTTACGTATACTTAGTGGTATATAAAAGAATACGAGAAATACTCCTATATTAAAATTATTTACCAGTTTTAAATCTCGTAAAAATGAATAATCTTACAAGAAATACGGAAAAACTTGCTAAAATTCTTAAAAACTTAATCTAATTGGATTCGTTTAAGTAAAAAAAAAAACTTCAATACGTAATTTTGCAAAAATAATTTCATCGTCAACTTTAACAAACACTGACCTAAAATCTAGCTTCAATCTAACAATGGTACTGATATACCATTGGCGAGTGTGAATGCGGCAATAACGATTCGTGGAACGACTTACGTGCCGGCCGTTAAACCAATTAAAGCACAGACACCTATCCAGCACTTGTAGTGTTACACTGCTATTTGATTTCATTCGAGCACTTTAAATAAACCCAGAAAAACACTTTGGGAAGCAGTATTGCCTAATCCTAATTGAATGAATAAAGGTTTTATGTCCAAGTTTATTATTTGAAAATGTATTTAAATGTTTGTTATGAAAATAAGTTTACTATTGATGTTATATTTAATTTAACGCATATCCATACAATGCTTCGAGTTTAAGAGATTTTTGTTTACATTTTTTTCGATTTCGACTACTTTTCACAATTCAAGAAACAACAACATATATGATAGGTATATGTTGTTATTATAAAAACATTCCTCGTTTATGACTCATTCCATTGAAAAGCGGAAAGCGACTTTGTTTTATACTATTCAAAGTAGATTATATAATCGAAGGATCCGGCAAACGTACATGCAGTCTATTAGCCGATAAGCGTCGCAAATTGATAGAAATCTGTAATCAAACTCAAATACAGTAGAATTTTGTTCCACCTAAGATCAGCCCAGTCTGCGTTGCTATCCCAAAAAAGACTAACATGTAATGATTTATGTGGTAAGAGCAGTGATAGCCTAATGGTTAAAACTTGCCCTCTTGATCGGAAGGTCCGAGGTTCAAACCCAGGCACGCACCACTGATTTATGTGCGTATTAGAAATTAATTATCACTGCTTTTCGGTGAAGGAAAAACATCGTGAGGAAACCTACAAACCCAAGAGTTCATTAAAAAAAAAGTTGTCGGAGGTGTTTGAAGTCCACCAGTGCACTTGGCCAGCGCGGTAGACTATGGCCTAAACTCTCTCATTCTGAGAGAAGACCCGTACCCAGCAGTGGGACAATAATGGGTTGACGAGACCTTTTATCTAGCATGAAGCAATTCATGGCTTTCGTTGGAAGGGTGTGGATGCAAGCTGACTAAAATACAGGCATCTGCATCCTCAAAAGTGAAAGCGCATCTGACATTGGTTTTGGGCTAAACTCCTCTTCTGTCTGAAGTCGATTACGGGGGTCCATAGTCTAAAGGCCACTTGCCTTCAAATGGACTGCACACCCAGTTTCTGATTAAAGTTTATGAAAAAAACTGTCATTATAAACAGTATATTCTAATTAACCTTCGTTTAAAAGTTAGTAGTTTTGCAAGTAATTAAGATGTACTTACAAACTAGAGGTAACAAAACATACTAGTAAAATCAACCGTCGACGTGCTTTCTACAACTAGACGGTTGACGTTTCTCTGATCGACTGTTTGAATTTGTAGATGGCTAAACATAGTCTCTATGTTCGTATCACAACACCCAATACGCCGTCGACGTTTAAATGCAGCTGTTTAATACAAAACATCGTTCATTTCGCTCGGAAGAAACAGTTTTTCATTGAAATTATTCTTTTGGTTAATAAAGACAAAATACAACAGTATGGTGTGCAGAGCGAAAACGTGTCGTATAGCCCAATTGTAGAACTTTAAGTAATCGAAAAATTAAACTAGTTAATCAACTAGTCGACGAACAAAATTAAGCAGTCTAGTTTCGTCGACGATAAAAACGTCAACGACAAATGTCTAGTACAAACTTGTGCAATTCATCCATTACGTATACAATACACGTGCTCCCCACGCGCCACTGATCACACGCGCTATTTGTCGCTTATCGCCAGCTTATAGCGAAATGCATCTTCGCTGAATAATATGACGTGGTAGCAACAACCTGAATACTAAAAGGTGACCACACACCTTTGATATGTCATGACCTATCAGGAAATAACAGGCGCGACTGAAGGGTAGGGTCAGTGAATCAAATGCGAAATTACTTCTATATGTAATCCTACCTCGTAATAGCAATTACATCTGAAATGCGGTAGGTTCTACACACCTTTCAGATCAAACCACAGCTGTTAAGAGAAGTAGGTGTGGCGGTGGTGCTTCAGGAGTCAAACCGTGAAGAGTTCTGACACTTATATACCACTGCGGTCAAAACGGAGTCAGGTGCGGTCAATATCGGCTAAGACCCGCTTTACGGGAGACCTATGATGATGGATAGTTACATAATTACATTTACTCTCATATGTTTTATATAAACACTGTTTATAAAGGCTAGAATGTTTCGCTAAGAATAATATAAAGTGGCACATTCATGTCGCCTCGCATTACAAAAAGAGTGCGGTCATCAATTCCACTTGCAGTCCTGCGACGTGTTTGCGCTACGTCATTTGTTCTTGTACAGTGTACACATGCACTGGGTTTAGTTGGCAAAACAAACCGTGTCAGGTTTTATGCAATAAAGCGCACAATTTGTTGTTCGAGATACAGAGGCATAATAAGCACGAGCGATTCAATTTTATCCAACATATTACGTTGTATTTGCAGTCGGTTATGTAACAAATGGCTTATTTCAAATAAAACAATATCAGGAGCACACCTGAATACTGAAATCTTGCAATATTCCTGTGTTTTGTTATAAAATAATCAAACAAATTGTTATCAAAACAAAAAATTGTCAGCTTGAAAATTATTAACCGAAATATAACCGAAGTAAATGTACTTAATATAACGTACCGGCTACTCTGGAGTCGAAAGGTATTGTACGTGATGATGGCAAGCGGCCGGATGGTTTGACATTCGTTCCCTGGAAAAAGGGGAAGTCCTTGATATGGGATGGTACATGTGTTGATACATTGGCGCCATCTCATATACGGGCAACTTCGATGCACGCTGGTGCGGCAGCCGAATCTGCAGAAACTGTGAAGCGGCGCAAGTATACAGCCATTTTCAGGACTACATATTTGTGCCGTTTGCAGTAGAGACGATGGGACCATGGGGGCCAGAAGCGAAACATTTTTACAAAGAATTGTCTTTGCGCCTGATTGATGCCTCCGGTGACCCAAGAGCTGGAGCTTACCTCGGCCAACAAATAAGTTTAGCAATACAGCGAGGTAATGCTGCTAGTACATTTCCACGGGGCAGCGATTTGGCTCATTTATTCTATTTATAATTGTAAATTTTAGAAAATAAAATGTACTTATTATTATGCTTTAGATGTAAATTAATTATGTATTTAAATATTAAAGGAATCATCGAAGTAAAGTAAGCATATTAATGTAATATCATTATTAAAACAAAGACTATAAATTTAATTGATGCACGCGGCGACTAACGTAGTATTGCTAGATTTATTCTGTAATTTATCTTTCTTTGTTTTTGATCGTACATACAGTTAAAAGCATTACCTTCCTACTGACACAATTGATTAAAAATAAAGATAAAATCGAGACGTGATATAGGACTAATGACTCTATTCTAAAAAATAGAGACATACTTGCGCCTCCCTGCGAAATTATAAGAGTACCTACCTACTCGTACATCTCCTGCGGTCATCGACTCGCTAAGCGTGGGGACTGCGGCGAAAACCTGCTTTCTAGGAAAAGCGTTTTTCTAGCAAAGGACCTTTAATAGATATGAAAGAAAGAAATCGTTTATTCGTAATGCGTATACACTCATACAGTTTAAAGGCACAATAAAAATATAGTACCAACTAACATGATAGTATAGACATGTGGATTATAATTGGAAAGGATAAAATGTAACTCGATTATATTTTTGTAGTACAAGATATACGGATAGTATAAAATAGACACGGAAGGTTATTAGACTTGCGATTAAGATAAGTAGTCGTTACTTAATTTTCCTTACTTCTGGGAAAAATATAAGGTAACAGTCGTATACACAGTAGCAACCTTAATGTGCCATTGTTTGATAATACCTACCTATGGCATTACTTAAAAGAGTGAAGGCTATTCTACATATACTTACGGTTATTACTATGTAAATCAAAATATGTACCTATAACTTAATATAATAATAATATGAGGACTATCTTGAAAACTATTTGATTAAAATCTTACTTTATAGTGAATTAAAATTCAATTGTATTTACATACTCAGACATTTTTATACTTCCATTTAAATACAAAATAAGTAAACTACTATCATTACCCCATTAACGTCATAACCCCAAGAAAAACCTAAGATTTCTAAATCGTTTATATAATTCTACATGGTCAAATCTTTAAACTTTTATCCACTCAATAACAAAAAATCGTAGTCTCAGACAATGTAAGATGAAGACGAGACCACCGACACAAAGGCATGACCACTTTCACTTCCTGTGAAGTGGTAACAAGGACACCTAAGTATCATTATAAGGACTCTACGCGTCGTACGATCGATGTCGACGGAGATACTTATAGTACAAGTAACAGTATCGTACTTTCTTGCATACTACCTCAGGTACATATTTTTACCCGACTGAGATGTTAGGTATTTGTCCGAGCGTATGTGTGATACATACATTTCTTCGGCATAATACAGCCCAAACGACTTGACGGATTGCAACAATATGTCAAGTCGTTTGGGCTTATGAAATCGACTCATTTTGCATAGTGACACACGCTATATACTTTTTTCATATATTTGTATAATATTCAAAAAATATTGAATGATAATAATTCTTTAAACTATTTGATGCAATATCCTAAAAACATTAAGTTATGAAAAATAAAAATCCCAACTACTTCAAAATGATCAGTTGAACTATAGACAATCTACTGGTTTTAAACAGTAGGGTGTTTTATCTTTATATTTGAAAAAAAAATACACAAAAAATACAACCGACTTCCGTGCAACAAAAAAGTAAAAAAATATTTATACATGCTGGTTTAGAGCATACACAGTAGGTACTACACAAGACTATAATGAGGCGAGATCATCGTCATCATCATCGTCAATGTCTATTTTTGTAATAGATTTTGAATTTTCTTCAGTACTATGGGTGCCTTGGACATACAGAGCCGTGTTAACACTCAGATTCAGAACAGAAATCTACATTCATCATTCAGACCTTTACATGTATGGCTAGAAATCGAACCCAGAACTGCGTATCAAACCGGTATGGTGACCACACCACGCGGGTCTTCTCTTTTCATTTCAAAAAGTATTGTTGAAAATGGCGCAGGTAAATGAACTGTATCACTATCCTTTCTTCTAATATCATCCTCACCAAAGAGCATCAGTACATTTAACGTTTTTTTCTTTACATCTAGATTTAAATGCAAACAAATGATGACATAAACCGTTAGCAGTAATTTCCATACATTAGCTTGAAACAAAACTCCAAATACTCATCCATTACTCGAAAAATCGTTTCAAAACAGGGAACAGGAAAACAAAGCAAACAATTTGACAAGAGGGGAAATAGATATACACATTTTGGAGCTGTAAAAATACAAACACACCCCGTCGTTTTACTACACAAGTATGACTAATAAAGTTTACATCGGCACTCAATGGTAATATCAATTCCCATTCATCTTGATTGCATAAATAAATATTCCCTATTACATGGCAATAACGTTTCCTTTTCACTGTGTTTGTCATATATTTTAGGACGATTGCACAGGCGGCGTTTTGTTGATGAAAACAATATTAACAACTTGTTTATTTAGTTATAAATTAATATATATAAGTCAATATTTAAGACATTATTATGCTGACGGTGTGATGAAAAAAAAATCAACGCTTTTTGTCTAGAACTGTTTGTAATGTTACCTACATTACAAACAGTTCTAGACAAAAAGCGTTGATTTTTTTTTTATAGAATAAAAACTTGTTTAGGATAAACATACAGCATAATTTAAATGCATGGTCGTCTTTGCCATAAGATTGCTTAAAAAATATGTTACAATAAACTTGAAATTAAGAAACGCTATCATAACATAAAAATGTTCTTCAAGAACGATTCGTTCACATACTTATTTCAAATTTTCGACGCACTACTGTACCTACTCAAAGGGGCCGTTCAATTATTACGTAAGCACTATTGGAGGGGGGGGGGGGTTCCCTATTTTGGATGACATGAGGGGTAGAGGGTCTAGATGATGAATACGTCGCTAGTTATGTACTTTTTTACAAAACTATACAAAAAAAAAACATTTTAATTGAAAAATGTTTACGTAAGAATGGGTGGTGGAGGTTAGAGCTTTACTTACTTTTGCTGACAAGGGGGATTGGGGGGTAAATAATTGTAATAAATTTGCTTACGTAATATTTGAACCCCAAATAAGAAATTTTAAAAATGAAATAGAAAACAATAAGTTGTTTACAACTGTTAGTAAGGCCACCGTCCAATTTAATTAAATGATTTGTTAGCTAAAACAACTATTATTTCGTAGTTCTAACTAATTCATTCTTTGTTATTCGTCTTGCGCCGTGCGTGACTCGCTTACACACTTTCTTTACACAATACTGTCTCCACACCCGCGGCGCCACTCACGCCTGTAAAGTAGTTAAGCTAACACAATAAAATGTAGCTCTAAATTAGCTCCTCGTTTTACAAGCAATAAATTTAATAGGCTCCCCGTCAAGGGGGTCGCTAGTCACGCTTAAAATTTTAACTCAGCGACAATTTCGTTACTGTCAGCCCTATGTCTCACTGTCAGCATTTAACGTCAAAAATATCAAAAGTTACATCGCTCGTATAAATGATCAAATTTTATTTAAGCGATTTACTTGGCAATTTTTATCTATACTAGTTGGTTGAATAAAATTGTTGACATCATTTTTAGTTATGACGTCACTTACCGCAGGATTAACCTTGCGGTTGGTTTGATTAATTATTACTATACATAATTAATTACCGTAAGGCTTACTGACACATTAGAAAAATAATTCATTTTTATTTAATTTGACAAAATGCTACTAAAATGTTATTAATAAATGTTTTTTATAACAGGCTCTTTATATATGTCGGGGGTAAGTAAAGTAAAAAAATGATTATCTTTTATGTTATTCCAAAACAAACTGATATGTAGATTTTTTTTATAATCTACCGGTATTTCTCTATTAAGTTAACACCGAGAGAATGTGACAAGATGCATGATTGACTGGGTATTCGCATTTTTTGTTTTGTGATAGCCGTATTTGATACCAACCTTAAAATATAGCCTTATTTGATTTTATACGACTCAATTATTTTAGTTACTTTAAAGATCGAAAATTGATTGTTTATTAAATTAGCAATATTTAGTGATTTCTAAAGAATTTAATTTCGTTTACCCTGCATAAATTTGTTATTGTCACCTTAC
This sequence comes from Spicauda simplicius, assembly GCA_949699795.1. Taxonomy (NCBI): domain Eukaryota; kingdom Metazoa; phylum Arthropoda; class Insecta; order Lepidoptera; family Hesperiidae; genus Spicauda; species Spicauda simplicius. Next base: position 7,096,549 of record OX453068.1, read on the forward strand.
CCAACTTTATTATAAAAAGGCGAGCGCCTGCCGGTAGAAAGAGATTCTTGTTTAACCGTCGAAGCGATCGGACCTCCTCAACTCCTGTGTTTTACTTGAAATCTTCAAGAATGGACAGTAATGAAGATTTTCCTGACCTCACTCGTCTAATTCGTTATATATAATTTTCGCAACCCTTCAGCAGTATGACATGAGTGTCTAGGGTGTGTGTTAGAAATCGAGTTGGTAATCAAGTTTTACTGTTATTATTGACTTAGGAACAACCCTCTGCGTAAACGCAGTGTTGGGCGCCGACAGATAAGGACTTCTATATTGGATGTGTAAAATTAATACAGCCACCTGTAAAATGACGAATAAAAAGAACCTGACATATACACAAAGGTAAATTTGAAATATCAATGACCGCGATTAAATAAATCTCACATAAGTGTATTCAGTTTTCTGCTAAATCGCAGTAAACATACACCGATATATTGAGAGATCTTTAATAAAGAATTTTAAAAATATATAAAAAAGATTAATTTCTCTTGATAAAAGTCATTAGTTACATCAATTGAATATGATTTTAGACTAGTATTATCGCGGAATTGATACATTTGTTTGGCCGTGACCACGAACTAGCAACTGGGTCGTAATATCGGCAAAAAGAATTCTATAAGAACCGCATATCGTGAGTACCCGTTAAGTATTAAAAAAATACATCAATTAAGGTCAATCACAGGTGGATTTCTACACCGTAAACCTTACACGAAGCTTACACGAGTGTTACTTTCCAAAATTATAAGGCTTCGGTAACTTACGCTCTACTTATCTCCAAACTTAAACAATTTCCTACGAAGACTAAAAGCATTCTCAAACTGCGAGATAAAATCAAAAGTACCCAGTATACGATAACGCCGTCGCCGTATAAAGATGCTGTAACATCGTTTTAATATAAAATTTTCTTAGCTTCTCAGCGAAAAAACTTGCGAGCGCACCCATTTTCCATTTTGTTTTATTTTCTTACATAACTTTAGTTAATTCTGTTGTTAAGTTGCAACATGCTTTTACGGATCAACAGTGAGCTAAGAATATAATGGAGTCGTAATTTAAAGAAGCGATGGCAACTTCCGGACATTTGTATTTGAATATTGAGCTCCAACCAAAAATGAAAGACCGAGCCTAGTGTCGAACTACATAGGAAAATACGCAATCTTCAGGCGCAGTATGCACGAATCACGCACTCATAATCTTAATTTAACGTATCATTTATTTAATGCACAGTTTAGTTCACGCTGAACTCCAGTACTAACTGACAAAGGGTACTTAAAAGCTACTCAAAACTCAGTGTAACTTATTAATTAATTAAACATGTATAGCACATAAAAGTTCATATCAAATCTGTAACACTCAAAATCTCTTACTCGAATACCTACTACTTGCATAACACAATATTAACGACACTGTCTTATATTTTTAGTCTAAGATATTTAAATAAAACTGTTTAAATTGACGATAATGGCAATCACCGTACCGTGAATAACTTGCGTATGTTGCTTGCGTGTAAAAACCTTCAGCTTAAGTAATGTTGTTACTATTGTAGACTAGCTGAACCCCGCAGCTACGTCCGCGTTAATAAAATCGGTGTATCGATTGTCCCGTGGGAATAAGATACCTATTTTCCCTCAGTAAAAGTGTGAAGTCCACCAATTCGCACTTGGTCAGCGCGGTGGACTATGGCCTAAACTCTCTCATTCTGAGAGAAGACCCGTGCCCAGCAGTGGGACAATAATGTGTTGACGAGAGAAAATGTAGCCTATATGTTAATCCAGAGTATAAGTTCACTCCCTACCAGATTTTATGAAGATCGCTCAAGCCGTTTAGACGTGAAGAAGTAACAAACATACACACTCACAAACTTTCGCCTTTATAATATTAGTATGATCACGAATGTTTTCTACGACGCTTATTATTTTACTAACATTAGGTAAGTATGTAATAGCTTAGTTATTGCTTGTTCTAAGTATTGTATGTAGGTCAAAATGTAATGCCACGTATGTAATAAAAATCATTTGTTTGTTTGTAGTTTTATAAGTTACCTTCACTTGTTATGTTATTCACCTATTGATGAAATCTTGCAGCATTTTTAAACTATACGCTTTTTGTCACTGATCTGAAATTTGGAAAACGTAACTGTAAGGACAATACCAGAATAAGATTTTATAAAGCTTATACTAAGATAGACCCTAAGATCCTAAGATCTAAAGGTGGTAGAACCAGTGAAGTTCGACCGGGGAAGTACCACCGCCACACCTATTTCTAGCGTGAAGCAGTTCTTGCGTTTCGATAGAAGGGTGTGGTTGCCGGCACACTTTCACATGAGGCGACCATCATAGTCCTCGGGAGTAGCGACGCATCTGTGATTGACTTCAGATGGAACCCATGTTCTGTATGAAGTTGATTACAGATGTCCATGGGCGGCAGTGACCACTTACCATCAGGTGGACTGCATGCTCGTTTGCTACTTCAGTCAAATAAAAAAAAAATGACCCACATAACCGTAACAACGCGGCTACTGGAAGAAATTTCCTAAATGTATTTCAACACGTTAGATTTATCCTAATAGGCACTATAATAGATAACAAAGCTTGTTTAATTATAAGTGATAATGTTATTCTTAGTACTTAAGTTACCCAATATAACCAATTTGTAAGGCAAAAACATTGCACGATTATTAGCAATAAGTACAGTTTCATTGCGTTAATGGCGAGCTGTTACCTACCACAATAATAACTTTTGTTACACATGTAAAAACAAGATGGCAAATAAAAAAAATAAAAAAAGATATACAAAGAAAAAAGACAAACCCACTGAGTTTCTTGCCGGATCTTCTCAGTTGAGGTCGTGTTTAGATCCGGTGGTAGTGTAAAAAAAAATATATAAATGTAACTCACAATTTGTAAGCGCCCCCGAACTGCCCCGAAGGCCTATGCAAAATAAAGACATTTCATTTCATAACTTAGTTTAATTTAATTTGTTCTTGGATATCCTTAAATCATACCTTTGTACCTTTTATAACGTGTGAGATATTCCTAATTATTAGCTTATTTGGTTTATTTATGTAATCATTATTTTCAATTTGGAGGCACAAGTCACAAATTAAAAATCAATTTGTTGTAATTATGAGAAACCCCCATGATTCTTATCTCGATATGTTTCAAACTCGCCTTTCATAAATGGCAATAAGTATCCATAATTCTGTTATTCATCTAATAAAATAATAACAAAAGTTATAAAACGTTGTAAAACTCTGTTTAACTGCAAGATTCCGATTGCTTGCAACGTCACATCAAACTGTACCATGTACAGTCAATATAATAATGTTGGGTGCTGTAAATACACAAAGTATTCTCAATACCGTCTTTACCATAGGCCTCGAGGCCAGTGCCCAAGATCCCCATCCACAAAGGGCCCCGAAGGGCCGACAATTTTTCTCACATTTAATATCAAAATATTATGGTCGGGCGGGCGCATTACACTTTTCTAGTTCCACGAAAGACATCGGGGCCCTTTTGGAATGTAAAGAAAATACAGCATACTTTGTTTACATTTCAAAGGGGCCCCGAATTCTTATGTGCACAAGGGCCCCAGCATAGTCTAAGACGGCCCTGAGTATTCTAGCGTAGTAATCAAGAGCAGCAACAAATCTATGACAACGTCAAATACAACACTTCGCTACTTTGCAATGTAGATGTAAATACTTAAACCATAGTAAAAAAATCACAAATTCAAAGTTAATGGTAAAATTTTATTCGTAGGTTTTTTTAAATATTAAACCACAGTAAAAAATTCACAAATTCAAAGTTAATGGTAAAATTTTATTCGTAGGATTTTTTAAATATTAACTTTATTTATTAAAAAGATAAAAACAAAAAGCAGTCTTTAATTTTTACGTGGCTCTCAAAATTTGTGCTTTTGCACTTTTCCTCCTTCTTTTGAATTAGAAAAGAAATAATATACCTAAATCATATCTATAAAATCTACATTCTAAGAAAGATCCTTTATACGAGGACTGAACATAAATTTCTATTATTAAGATAGGTAGCTCAGAGATAAGAGATATAATACAACGATTAAATATAAGCAATTCTAAAAGATATCTTCTTAAGGTCGCCTTCGCATATCACCCTGAGGCAATTTAAAAACAGCTTACAATTTTATCACGGCACCTAAATCAAACGATCCCCCAGGGATAACATAAAATTCAAAATGCCAGCTTATAAGTAGGGCTTTCACGCTTTAAGTCCTACTAGAGTCGTATTTACTAAGTGTTCTATATTTATTTATAAGTAATATAAAACAAAGTCAATTTCCGTTGTCTGTCCCTATGTATGCATAGATCTTTAAAACAAAATCGTATATGAAAAATTACCAATTTACAGTACAGCTTAGAAATTTTGTGGACATACAAATATTGATTACTGACGCCAAGAAAGGCGATCTATGGAAAATCGTTGTATTACAATCAACAAAGCTTCATACTGAATATTGGTAATTTTTCATATACGATTTTGTTCTAGGGGTCCGTCGAAAACTACACTTCGGATTTTAATGCAGGTTTTTTTATAGATAGAGTGATTCAAAAGGAAGGTTTTAATGTACAATACTTGTTCGGTGGAACGAAGTTCGCCGGGTCAACTAGTTGTATTATAAAACACAAATGTTACGTACCTATAAATAAATAAAATAATGAAAGTAAAAAATATAGGTACATATTACAAGAATATCCATATTTAGTTTTTACATGTTATTATTAGTAAAGTTAAGTTATAAGTTTATAATTGAACAATAATACCTTAATGTGAGAAAACATGACTAAACGGGTTGTGAGGCATAAATAATAACTAACATATCCTTCGAATATATGTAAATCTTCATATACTTTTTATTTACTATGTAACTAATATATTTATTAAAAGAAAGCAAGGGAACATTAGATTGTATTAACATTCCATTTGTACTACAAAATGTTTGCTAAATTCGATTAATTTCCACTGTTGAATGGGATCATCAAAAGTCGCGTATAAAACATTCAGCTTATCTCATTCACTACTGAAATAAATCGTGGATAAATAAAATGGCGGCATGACCCGGCTATACTCAGTGGAAAAGAAAAAAGTCCGATAGCAAAGGCATGAACTGTTCAATCAATAGCGAAATGGCCTTAAGATATATCTCGAAACGATTGTCGTTTGCCCCCGAACTTGGAAAATGAATTCAACTTGTTTAAGTCTACAATAAGAGAACATTCCTACAAATTATTCCGTTTAAAGACGCAGCCACGATTCTATTCATTCTCATCATGTTTACACAAGACAGCTGCTCTATGTGGTCCCGGTCGTAAAAACAAAATTGGAAAGGATATAAACCATGTACGTACCTACTTTCCCTCTCAGTATTCATATAATTTTGTCGCATAAGGAACAGGTCACAATAAAAGCATAATAAATCTGTTATAAACATTTTAATTAGATACTATACAAACATCAGCCATACTGGAAATAAATCTACACAATAATTTACAGTCTTTCAAATTAATACTCATAAACTTTTCTCTCAAACACAATACAATAAATACGAAGAAGCAATTCGTATCGAAATGCAAAAATTTGGTATCGTTATTGTACAAAAGTTATATTATACCTATTTAAACTATGAGGTCTATTTACATCGGAATTAAATGTCCATTCATTTACAATAAAGCCAGGTTTGTGTGATTGCTTACATTACAAAATGAGATCGGTTCGTTTTACTACGGGCCCCCTACACCAGGTACGTTTGAACAGTGTGGTGCAAAACCACAGACTGCGGCTGATTATGCCGGCCTTGGAAATCGGTAGATGAGTAATCCGAATCTATTGTAGAATATATGTGTTCTGATAGCGGTCGATCACAGGGCGAACGTTCAGCTGAGTTGGCAGACTTGCCGCAGAGCGTTTGACAGGTGCTGTTCAATACAGACGCATCCATTGTATACGTATTCGAATGTCTACCATAATTTAGCCTCTTTAGCTTCTGACCGCGTCGTTTAGAAGACGGCATCGCATAACGTAACCTCTCCCAAAAACGTTTCTCTTTCCACGTTATCTCCAAACCCGTTTTGAAATACGACTTCAACTCCGCGTCTCGTGGAACGAGCCCTACCGTGACTATTATTAATTTATGTGGGTTCTTTCGTAATGCTTTCTGTAAAGCTTGTCGGAATTCTATCTGAGACCATTCGGTCAAGATAAAATTCTTAGTCATAACTACTATAATACGCCTCGAAGCTTCCGTTGCTTCGACCACCAAGTCGGGAAATTGAGCGTAAGTCGCTTCAAATTGTGGAACGTCCCTATAATGCAAACAGAGATGATACGACGGATAACCATTTTCGAGTTCCCGCGCGAATGATTCTATTACGAACTCCTCGTCTTTAGGACTATAACAAATATAAGCGTCATAAAGCTTATCAGCGTCGTTAAAGGCGCCCGCTAAAGGAGAGAGCTTAATGCCGCAATTCGAATACAGCCACATTCTGCAAGCGTATCTAAATGTGAACACTAAGGCTAATATTAATAAAATGAGCATGAACCCAGTGAGAACCGACGCTAATAACGGTATGTTGTTGGAGACAAAGAACGCACTTATCATGGAGGTATCACTTATTTCACTACAAACCGTCACATTTAAATTCAATGGTTTTTTCGCCGGATTTACATTCTCATTATAACACCACAAATTGTGAATATCGACAACTTTTTCTACATTCTGCGATATGTAAGTTAGGAATCCTTGTAAATATTTACAACTACATGACCAATAGTTACTCCCAACGTATAATGTTTGTAACTTTTTATTATTGTCCAAATGCCAGAGGCCGTAATTTACGAGTCTGTTCCCGTCCAAGCGTAAAACTTCCAAAGCGCCCAAAAAGGAAAAAGTTGCATTCGAAATGAATTCGATAGCATTGTTTTGAAGATACAATTCTTTCAAGTTGCTTAACTTTACAAATTCGAGACCGCGCAAATGTGTTACTTTGTTGGAGTCCAAATGCAATATTTTTAAATCATTAAGACCATTAAACGTATTATTATGAATGTAAATAATGTTGCTGGAGTTTAAATATACAACCAAAGCTTTACGCATGGACTCAAATATAGTTTGATTGATTTCAGTATACACATTGCCATCCAGATAAATGTGTGTCGCGTTAATTGGAAAATCCTGTGGCAAAGCGTATAATTGATTAACAGAACAATCAACAACATTTGTAGTTTTCGTAGAATCATGATAACAAGAACAATTTCGTGGACAAACAGTTTTGCAATTACAAAAATTAAAGTCACAACAATTACAATCTATTGGACAATAGCTGTCATATTTACACAAAAAATCTTTTATGTGTAAAGAGCTGACTGGCAAATATTTCACTCCACGTACATACGATTCCTTGCATATAACATTTTCCAAATCCATTACTCTAGGATAGTCCCTAGTGGTAACAGAATTTATAAGTAGAATCCATTTCATTGTACAATCACAACGAAAAGGATTTCCACTAATATAAAACTCTGGCAGTGAGCGGTCGTCAGCTACTCGCGAAATACGCAAACTACTCATGTCTAAGGTTTCGATCTCATTAGAATACATATCAACACGAGTCAAATTATTTTTTTCTAAAAACGTATCAGAGTCTATGCTTGCAATAAAGTTGTTATTTATAAAAAGCAACTCTACACTGTTTGGTATGGACATTGACGATAATGAAACTATACGATTATGACTCGCGTCTAACGTCTTAACGTGTAAATCCTTTTGAATTTTATAATAGTTACCAAGAATCTCGATAAAATTAGCATGAATGTCTAACCATTTCAAACTTCCCGGTATAAAAGCGTAATCAAACCATACTAAATGATTCTCGGATAAATTTAACCATAACAATTTAGTCAATGACACAAATACACCGTTTATGTCTGAAATGAAATTACCGTCCAGTCGAACGGCTTCCAATTGCACGTTCTTTTGAAAGGTTTCGGTTTCTATGGATTGTACTTTATTTTTAGCCAAATTGAGTACTTGCAGACTAGGCAAACTCCAAAATAAACCCGCTGTAAGGTTTCCAATTTGATTGTCGATTAAACGCAACCCGGTCAACTGCGATAAATTCTGAAACGAATTGTTCGATATTTCCGTCAATAAATTTTCCCCCAAATCTAATGACTTTAAAAATGGTAATTGTAAAATTGCTTCTGGTACTTTCGTTAGCTTATTGACACTTAAATCTAGTTCTTTCAAGTCTGAACAATTTCTGAACGCGTTTTCACCAACAAAGGATAACAAATTGTTGTTTAAATTAAGCTTATTTAGAATAAACAGACCATTGAACACATGATCTTCGACTGTGCGAAGTTTATTTTGGCCTAAATTCAAAGTGTGCAAATTGAAGAGTGGTGAAAACGCGTTATCCTCGATGAAGCTTATAGAGTTATTGTTCAGGTTGAGTATCTGTAAAAAGAACAAGTCCTTAAACATGTTTCGTGCGACCCTTGCGAGTGCGTTGTGCGACAAGTCGAGCACGATTAATCTTATTAAACCACCGAACGTTTCATCTTCTATGTGGTCGCTTCTCAATTTATTCGCCGAAAGATCTAAAACGAGTAATTGTTCCAGTCTATTAAATATTTTCTTAGGCAATATTTCCAGTTCGTTATACCGCATGTATATTTCACGGATTTCCTTCGTATTATGGAACAAGCCTTCGGGTAGATAATTTATCGCGTTTTCCGATAAGTTTACAAGTTTAAGAGATAGTAAGTCACTGAATACTTCCCCTGGTAACTCGCTGATTTTATTATTCTGCAGAAACAGTTGCGTTAGCCTCCGCAAATGTAATATTTCAGAGTCAGCTGGTAGAGACAGGATATCGTTATGGCTCAAATCTATCGTCTGCAACGTAGACCCACACTTATGACCGAAGCCAAGTTCGTCAACAAACTTTATTTTGTTACGAGTCAGGTTGAGAGTTATAATGTTTTCCAAAGCACAAAATAAATCCGATGGTATTTTTCGTATATTGTTGTATGCTAAATCGAGTGTGTGCAGTTCTCTCAGTCCATTAAAGGCGCCAAGGGACAGCTCGAGTTCCTTATTGTGGCCCCATTCGTTATTCATGGAGCGCAACTTCAAAGTCTTCAAGCCTCGTAAACCCTCGAACACGTTGCCGGGTAGCCGAAGTATCTTGCAGTTATTTATAGCGATCTCCGCCAAACCTTGCATTCTCCCGAAGTGATGGTCCCTGAGCGTGCTCTCGAGGAGGTGCGGGCCGCAGCGGATCGAGAGCCGCTCCGCGCCATCCGAGTGCATCGAACCGACCACATCCCTGTCCGACGACAGCGTCCGTACGTTGCACTCCACAGCACCGTTTTCACCGGACGCACGGAAACAAGCATCTGCAACGTCAGGCGCTTCCGTAAGCGCCGCGCCCATCACTAAACAAAAGAATATCACGTTAATTATCATTTTAAACTGCACCGTGTCCATATCATTGTCACTCGTCAACTCGTTTCGATGAATGAAAGTGTAGTTCGTTCGTCGCGTGCGATCATATTAGAGTTCGGGGCGCGAGTAATATGCGGACACGATTCGATAACAATGATTATGAGCGTGGTAAATAGAGCAGTACGCGGAGCTAACTCGGGCACGGACGAGATCCCCCCGCGGCGGCGAGGCCGCGACTGCCGCGCTTACAATGAAATGCCATGAATGCGCGGCGGCTTGGAGGGAACACACCGCACCATCGCATTTCTATTGCCGCATACTAAGTAACCCCCGTAGTTTTCGACTTTTGTAGAAAACGGAAACCGTTACGTGACTTTGCTTCCATTAATGTTATTAGATGTTTTGGGATCGAACGCTTAGTGGAAACACAAGCCTAATAACCCCAGATTCTTATTCGTACGTATAATAAAGTACGTATAATAAATATAAATAAGTTTAATGGTCAGTCTTGATCAAATGTTAAACGCTAATGGAGCGATGTTAGGTTACCAAATATTAAACAGCAATAGTTTCACTTACAATGGCGGATCTATCATTTTTGTAGCAAACGTTAATCCAAACGTTGCCTAGACAAAGATAGGAATTGCACCGGAAAAAATGACAGTTTTTTATTACTGGTTGATGAATGTGATTTGACATTTAGATTTTTGGCGAGGACTGTAGTCTAGTAGTATGGTAAATTAGGCAATTAACGCCCCCCTAACTTGAAATCGTTATTTATGCTTAAATGTTTCTTAAACTGAACAAACAATACGTTAATTATGTCAAACATAGTTTTCCGATCCTAAACATACAGTTATGAGAGATAATTGTGGATAAAATTATACCATATTTTTAAAAACCTTATTTTGGGCGTTATTAAAAGTAATAAGTAAGTATGTTTATTAACGCCCGTTTAATAAATACAATGCTAATGTCAAAAATTGGTTCCCCTAGGAATTAATTTATAATGAAATCACATATTCATTTCTATATTAAAAGTAAAAGTAGAAAAAGTAGAAAATCAACAATTAAAACAAAATATTGCAAATTTTCTTGACAAACTAAATATTACTTCAAAACTCTGATTATCTATTAATAATTTTTAACAATTTTTTTTTAGTCAAATATTCATATTAAATAATATAATAAAAATTATTTAAACAAAAAAATATGTTTTTTTTTTCTACCTTTAATTGGGCGTTACTAACCGAAGTGAACGTTCTTATCATTGTGCGGATTTTTTTACTAAATTACATACTTAACTTTGAAAATATGTAGAACCTATACTTTTACAAGGAATTAAAATAACATAAGAAATATTGATATACATATATATAACTTAAAACTTAATATTTTGTGGGAAGCATTTTTATAATAGCGACGTCCGTGGCCGAAGTCCTTGAAGCGCAGCTCATCATTGGCAAGAAAGCAGCTCGAGAGACTTGCGTATGAGCTAGACATTCCTATTTCCTATTGGTGTATTAGATATTATGTGCGTGACTCATGATGCTGGTCACACGAATAAAAGTACATTTTCTGTCAAAGTACAGAACAGCGTTATTTAACAGAGGACGTAAATTGTCATACCTACCTTAGTCTAGCGCTCCTCTGGATCCGTCAATGTTCACAAATATTTAAATATTAATTAATTATTATGCTATTGAACGAGAATTGAGAACGTATCAAATACGTTCTCAGTAACGATATTGCTATTGAACAATATTCAAAAAATAAATAACATCGATAATTCAAACTTGTGACCGGTTACTAAACGGAATTTAGAATTAACTGAGAAGTATGCCAACTGATTGAAAATGTATTCGTTATCCAATATTTTAACAGCAATACAGACGCAAAACTGTTATTGAGTTCAAAAGATTCTAATAACAGAAATTTATTGACTATATCGTATATCAATACTTCTGATAATGTTCTATAATCAGAAAATCTTCAATTATTAAATATTGAAATAAAAATATAGGTACTTACGTGACGAATAGGTAACCTATTTTCTTTGAGAAGTCGATTAATTAAATATAGTTTAAATTTCTTTTACGCAGTTTCTTGGCGAGAATCCAGTGGCAAAGTAATTACTTTCCATTTTACCTTTATTATTACGAGTTTTATAGATACCTATGTACATACCTAATACCTACACATTTTTTAAAACTATTAACACATAGTTAAAAAGACGTGTTCCGGTCTGTTACATTTAAAGCTACATACATTTAAAATACACTTTGAGAAAATTATATACTTATCTACCTATCGACTTGTTAACCTCAATAAATTAATTAACCGATCAAAATTTACCAAACTTTATATATCTAAACATCTTTTACTTGAGCAGGTACCACTAAGGAAAGAACAATCTGATCAACACTATTGTTTATAAGAAAAAAAAAATATTTTTTTAAAGTGGATAATCCTCATGGATACCTTGCCGCCCGAGGAAGCAGCTGGGTTGTACCTGACCTGACTCTTTGTGTTTTCTCCTCGCACCTTACGGCGGGAACACGGGGACGCTTTCGCATTCATAAGCCAACCCGCCGGTGTCTTGCCGCTCCCGCAGTCCCCCCCCCCCCCCGCGCGTAGAGCTCCCCGCCAACAACAAGGCACGCCAGAAAACACAAAGGCGCGTCTTATCTCCAAGGCCTCTATCGACCTGGCGACGGACTAACCCCGAGACCGCCACCCAGACGCCGTGAGCATGGGTAAGCCGACACCTGCCAAGCTCACCAAACCTTACCGGCATCATCCTCCCACACCCAGCGGCGGATCTGTTCTTTGGTTCCGCCGCCAACCACCAAACGGCCGCAGAGGACAGGGAAGACGGCAACGACACAATGCCGTCCCCCGCAGCCTTCTCAGACGCATCCAAAGCGGGCCCATGGCTGAGGCCACTCTGAGCGTCCACTCCCTGGGATCCCTCTTGGCTTCACCGTGTTGCTCCAAGCCACGATTACTAAGTCTCCTCACCACAAAGTGGAGATCCCCTCGAGGGGGAAATTTAGTACCTATCTTGGACTGTAAAATATGTAATTTAGTTATTGAAAACACCATCCCTAAGTAATTGAACGTTTCATAAGTCCAGAACATAAACTAAGGAAATATTAAACCAAACTCAATTACAAAACGATACATTTATTTTTATCACTTTATTAAATAAAGTGAAGTTTATCACTTTAATAAATAAAGTATTTAGTTTTAAAAGTGACAAAAAATGTATTGATAATTATCAATGTTGAAAAACAAAATGCCCTCGTTCAATAAATAAGGAAAAAGTGTTTGCAATGAGAACGCAGCATTCGTATTTTATTTCTTCGGAACTAGGTATATACCTACATAAACGCCCTGTAGTTCCGGGCTCAGAATAGGGCTACGGCATCCCCTGCCTGTCGTAAGAGGCGACTAAAAGGGGCTTCCGGAGTTGCAAACGGCTAGAGTGGGAGCTCGAACCGTTCGGTCAGGCAATCCCGGGAAGGACGGCGGTATGTGTGGTCGCATATCGTCGTAAAGACTAGACGGAGCGGTGGGCCCAGCCGCCCATCTGGGAGGAGCCCGATGGGGCAACGCGCTCGGGGGATTCCGGTTGAAGTCGTTTCGAGATCCCGGAGTCCTCCTTTTCAGCGCCGAGGACGGCCACCGGGGGGGTTTTAGTGCGGTAAAAATCCCACATAACCCTGCGTCGCTCCCACGGCGTCGGGTACCTTTTGAAAGTTTCCCCCCTCGAAAACAAAAAAAAAAAGTAGGTATATACATAAGGGCCTATAGATTCTATTTAATGTACTACTGAATTATTTAATAATGCTTGCACAAATAAACGCGAACTGGCATCGGTGATCTTGTAGTATTAAGTGCTTTGTGTTTGGTCGCAAGCCGTCGATAACACCAGAGGCTGTGTTGGGCTTCCAAGCACACCATATGGGCAAACCTCAACGATAAGGCGAAGGATAGCGCAGGTGGTTTTGTGGATAAGAATCCCACTTAATCCAGCGTCGCTCCCATGGCGACGGATACCTTTTTTTTTATCTAACTGAAGTAGCAAACGAGCATGCAGTCCACCTGATGGTAAGTGGTTACTGCTACCCATGGACATCTGTAATCAACTACATACAGAACATGGGTTCCATCTGAAGTCAATCACAGATGCGTTGCTACTCCCGAGGATTATGATGGTCGCCTCAAGTGAAAGTGTGCCGGCAACCACACTCTTATATCGAAACCCAAGAAATGCTTCACGCTAGAAATAGGTGTGGCGGTGGTACTTCCCCGATCGAACTACGCTGGTTCTACCACCTCCAAATACCTTTTGAAAGTTTCTGTATAATTCTTGATTTAATACCAAAATCCGGAAACAAATAACATACACGAACTTTTTTTAATTAATGGAAGCAGGAAACAAAACATTAAAGCAGTCTGGTGTTAAGCACTCGCTCAATTTGTACCTACTGCCGCCCATCACTATTTAGGTACACTATGCAACCGGTCCTTGCAGTAGAACATCCTTTAAATCAGAACACACGAATACCATACCATCGTTATAAGCTGCGGACTAGCTAGCCATAACCACTCCTGTTTCGGAAACGCTTGAATTTTGCGCACTCGTGTATAAAAAACTTAACGATATTTTACTTGTACAACTTGCCATATACATAATTATAAGTACTAACTTAATTAGTGTATGACTATCGCTGTATGGTTATCGTGTAGGATAAATCCCCCCCCCCCTCCCTTATTTTTATGCTCCTGGCAGTCACTTTAGACTTAAAACCAGCTGCGAAACTCATTATAAGCTTTTGGCTGAGACAGGTACTCCTGCAGTCGATCTATGAAGACATATCAGCTTTTTATTACCACCCACGTATTACATAATGTAACTACATTCAGAACAAGTCAATTACTCTTATCTATCCTTTGTGTAACTCGTTGCATAACAAGTGCCTTTGTTCAGTGAGGTTCCATTTGATGTATGCAGATAAGTTTTGTCTTTGCGCGAGCGCGTGACAAGACGCAATAAAGTTAACTAACGAGGAATTAACTACTTGAACCTAGTTGAGGCGAACAATTACATGCATTGTGTAATTGCTCTGTTCTCCGTGTGCTCTATTTAACGGCAAAGTCAAGGTGCCCTAAATGCAACAACAAACGGTGCGCAATTACATATCGCAGATCTTGATCAATTATCTATTTCCTTTCACTTGTAACTTGTCGTTAGAACTGCTAGGTATGTACTTTGCTTCCATTGTTAAACCCATACATGACGACATAGAGGCGACATATTCAGATGGTGGGAGCTTAGGCCGGCCCCCCACCACGACCGGTTACCCTCGTAGCATAGGACTCCGAGATCCCGGAGTCCTCCTTTTCAGCGCCGAGGACGGCCACCGGGGGGGTTTTAGTGCGGTAAAAATCCCACATAACCCTGCGTCGCTCCCACGGCGTCGGGTACCTTTGGAAGGTTTCCCCCTCGAAAACAAAAAAAAAAAGGTACTTTGCTTATGGTGCTCATTTATTATTTTTTTATATTTGCACATTATAGTATGCACATTATGGTATGCACCTCCGCCCACCCGCTGATGTTTTGAGAAATAAACAATAACAATAACAAAGTTAGAATACGAGACAGATCATCATTCAGGGAATAGATGATTTTAGGTAAGTCCTCTAATTTAGTCTGCTGGTATATTTGAAGGTCACCCGCGTAAAGGTGACAGAGAGAAGTTAGGTTGAGACTGATGGGATTATAGAAAAAAGAAGAGGAGACAACACGCCGCCTTGCGGTACACCTGTCGACGTATTGGACCAGGAAGATTGTGCACCCTGAACCTGAACACGTTGGCGGCGTCCGTATTAGGTACATACATAATAGGTGTAAGTACAAATAGGTCTCCGCCGTTTTAAGACAGATGTTGGTACACAAGGTTTAGATTAAAATAGCTGGACGAAAATGGGCACAAAGTAAGTTCGTATTTTTTGGAACAACATACTATTAAGATATGGATTTCATATCAGCAATATTTCGTTCGAAAATGACTAAATTTGTGCCAAATAAGAATGATTTGCAGGAACTTTTAATTTATTTCTTTCATTTAAAAAATCTGCAGCTGAGGCGCATCGATTGCTTGTTAAATCCTATGATAAGGTTGCATTGACTGAGAAGACTTGTTGTGAGTGGTTTAAAAAGTTTAAAAAGGGTAATTTTGACGTAGAATACATAGATCGCAGTGGAAAGCCGAAAAAATAAGTAGACATGGAATTGGAAGCATTCATGGACGAAGATTCGTCTCAAACACAAACAGAACTTGCAGTAACAAACTGCAAATTGTTTGAAATCATTAGGGATGATTAAAAAATAAGTTTTTTGGGCTCCATACGAACTGAAGCCGAGAGACATTGAACGCCGATTATGAATGTGTGAGATATTGCTTGCTAGGCATAAGAATAAGGCTTTTTTATGCCTAGCTGGCTTATCATCACTATAACTCACTTTTTCATCGTATCACACGAGAGCAAAAGTGGGTACACTATGATAATTTAAGACGGAAAAATCATAGTGAAGACCTAGTCAAGTTTCAACTTTCACAGCACAACCGAAACTTTTCAGGGAAAAGTCTTCGTATATTTGGTGGGATCAGCTAAGTCTCGTGTGTTATGAGTTGTTTAATTCGACCAAAACAAACACTAGAGCCCTCTACCGAGTACAATTGATGAGATTGAGCCAAGTTCTGAAAGTAAATCGCGCTTATAACTAAACCATACACGACAAAACTATACTTCATTATAATGCACGTCCGCACGTTGCTGTTCGGTCAAAAAATATTTGAAACCACTTAATTGGGAAATGTTACCCCACCCGCCCAATTCACCAGACCTTACGCCACCCGATTATTGAAGTGAAACTTCTTTAGGCGCATGAGGGTAAAATTTTTACAGATGAAACGTCACGCCGGTATGCAACGGAAGTGTCGGAAAAGAGAGAGAGAGTGATCGAGACCGATTGAGAGAGAGTAAGACAGGGCGAACGTAGCATGAGCAACTAGCCGTGGAGTGAGAGTAGGGAGCAAGCGAGTGAGAAAGATTGAGAGAAAAAGTGAGACAGAGCGAACGTCGTATCACGCATAGTGCTATGGAGTGTGAGGTGGGAGAGAGCTATAGTGAGAAAGATTGAACAAGAGAGAGAGAATACGGGATATCGAGAAAGAATACACGCCCTATTGGTTGTGTATTCGTTTACTAGTTAATTATTAGAACTTTAGATGGCATTTCTGTCGCATAGCGTAATATTTTTATTTTAATGACAATTAAATTCCTAACCTATCTTCCTTTTTCCCTTCCTCTTAATCTTGGAAATTTAAAGTTTTAGATTTGTATAAATATAAACAAGATTTATAAATTAGTTCGCCAAAGAAGTTCCACTTCTGAGATGTGTACTTTGTACGCACGCATGTTTTTTTTATTAATTCCGATCGATGGCAAATGGTTCGTCTGAGCAACGATTTACATCGTCCGAAGATACCATAATTAGGGTTAATTCGGGGATGACCTCGAAAGTTGAAAAGTTCTTCAGACGAGGTATCCCGCTGCTGCCTGAGAGGGGAAAAGTAGTGGTTTATAATGGGCAAAACTTTGAATGACAGAAATGTACCGTTCTTTCACAATATTTCATTTTAATATTTTACAAAAAACGGCGGAAACTTATTTGTAGCCCTAATAACATGTACCTATAAATACATGACATGTTAAATTATACAAAAAAACACCGATCGGCCAAAAGCGAATAAATTGATTTTTTTTTCTTTTTGTTTTGTGCTGAGCCGCTCATCTGCCTGGAGCCCGATGAAGCAGCGCACTGGGAGGACATGCCAAAAAAGTCGTGTTACAACACGCTTTATTCGTTGATTGGTATTGTTACTAAATATTACTTTTAAGTGACGGTGAATACCTTAAAACATCGCCATTTGTTAAATTTACATCTGCATCTGTTCGCCTTGATCAGACAGCAGACACTCACAAGTAGTGGTCAGCAAACGCAAAACAATAATGGATATTGTTGGACATTAGTGACTGCGAATGTTGGTTTTTATTTCAGTTCTTGGTAGAGTGCTGGAAGGTGACAAATTTTTTTTGGTAGTCTAACTCCGTTCGAACTAAGTGTCCACTGGCAAAATGATATTGAGATACATAGTAAGGCATGACGTCATTGGTTCTGATTAACTTTTCAGTTAAAACTGCCGACGGAAAAGATGTATATGATCACAGTGCATTTTTTTTGAACATTTAATATTTTTTCGTGTAATTCATTGTGATTCTTTTATTTTGTTCCTTTCAGCGCTGTATCTAAAAAAAAACGGACAATAATACTAAAACCATCATTGTACTTTAATCAAACAAGCAAATATTTTTGTTAAATAAATATAATCATTTCTTAAGATACACTTTGTTGGCATAAGATGCATATTCAAACCTAATTTGGAAAGTTATGCATTAGATATTAGCAAAACTACATTCCTGTTATTGCATATCTTTATTGTAGTTACCCTCTAAGCTTAAAAAATATTTACAATTACTGAAGCCATATAGAGAAATCCTAGTTTAAATAGATTGGTTAAACACACCAACACTGTAGCTTAAAATAGTGATATTTTGAAAGTCATCAAGTCAACGATGAGAGCACAATGTAAATTAATAATTGATCTAGTAAACAGTCGAAATGCAATTACAATAGTGAGGATGATCCAATCTTTTGTTACATCATTTATGTCACTAAGCATAGGTTTCTTACACTCAAGTACTATTGACAATAATATTGATAATAAAATAACATGTTGAAAATGATGTCTAATATTGACAATAATTTACTCCATAATTTGGGTAATAATTTAGTTCATAATCAACTAATTACTAACAACTTATTGTCAATAGCAAAGTGAACACCACAACAACTGGCAGTAACCCTCCCCATTGCAGCCATTCTTGTAAATAAAATTATTACAGATATTCTATTTCACAGTTTACACAAGCTATTTATTGTTTATAACATTTAATATTTTAGAATATTTTCTATTGTCTTTACTTAAATTCCATACCACCATTATGATGGCAAAACATATAATACAATGAATATGACTCAGATATCTAGCTTATTTAAGCATAAAAACTTCCTGAATGTATTCTATCTAAAATCTGAAGGCATGTAGCCTTAACATTTTACAAACTCCACACACTTTACCATTTTCTGGGTGACAATTGTCTATCATATCATTGTTTTGTCTTATTACTATGTTATGGCTAAATATTGTTTAAGAAGCTAACTGAACATCATGATTTAGAAAAAAGCTAATATCTTTATTGAACATCTAATTTGGCTATTTTGCTGCAATGAATATAAAAGTAGCAAAACTGCAACATAGTGACAAGTTTTATAAGTTGAATATCAGAAAACTAAGTGTATACAAATGATCATAAACACGAAATAATCAAATTAAAACTATAGACATATAAACATTTAATGTGAACAAAGACTATTAAAAAAATATTACTTTATTATTGATCTTTCCTCATAACTTTATTGTTGCAGTAGAATACCACACATAAAAGTTTCAGTCTCACTTAAATTTCACCTTTACTCCAAAGTCAGTTCATACATACAAGATTTGCATGTGATAGGACACTAAGGGTGCGTTCCATTAGACGTTCACAAAGCGAACGCTCACGACCGCAGTTTTTCCTGTTCTATTAACTTGTGAGCTTTACTGACGTGTTCTCTACTGGAACGATCACTTCGGTTACATGTTGTTAGATGTTAGTTGTTGCCACCCACCTTGTTAGATGGATCGTCGTGAGCGTAGCGTGGGCGTAAGTCATTACGTCATGAGTGACGTTTTCGCCGCGACCACAACCACCGCGGTCGTCTTGTGGAACGACGTTTTGGGCGTTAGGGGCTTTGTGAGCGTCATCTGGAACGCGCCCTAAGTAGTCACATTATGTCATCAAACCTTTCATTACAACATGTTATAGTTGTAAACATGTCATAACAAACACAAAAACAACATTAATTTCATGTAACAACAGAAAATCGTTCTTGATGTTGGTAGCCAACTGTAACATCCTTTATTTAAATGATTTAACTAACATTACATTAGGAATACGCATTGAACTCCTGTGTACGAAAATAAACCAAATCATTTGTAGATGTTTTACAATATCCTATACAATATTGAGAGATTGACTGGGATTATTACTATACAACATTCAACAACATTCAATTTGTGTTACCCTAGTTACTGTTCACTGGATTACCACTCTGTGTGTAACAAAACTACACACATTTTACCTCATTCTTATCATGCTTATTACAATCATAATTTAGGTCTGGTTTACATTTTCTGTCAAATTATTTCACATTTACTGTTCGGTCACAATATTTCAACACCTATTTATAGGCAAGTGGCATCTTAATAATTGAAGCATTGGCCTTGTGAAACCTATTTATGAATAAAATATTATGTACAGACATACATATAATAATTGCTACAGTCATTTATTACAGCATAACAGTTAATACTAATATATGGTATGGTATTGTATTCTTCAGCAACGGCATACAACATTTAGCCTCAAGTTAATAATTTGACTACTAATATTTAATTATGAATATATGCTGACATCAGATTACAGGAAAACAAAAATATTTCTAATCCACAGCCTATTACACGACAGTAACATTACTTATAAACATTATTTGGGTATCACAAAGTTATTCTTCTATTTGGCTACCCAACTATCTCTTTATTAATTCGCTTGGATTCATTTGTTATATAATCACATTGATCAAGTAGCATCATTTGCTAAACTAACAATTATTACAAAAACTCCATAAGTAAATTAAGTAATGTAAAATAATCAATGTTCTAGGAAGAAAATGAAGAAAAACGCCTAAATTCAGACAAATAAAACCTGGCATCAATAATATTGTGCAGTGTTAAACATTTTATAACACTCTACAACAATAATCTACTAACAAGATAAATTGTCTAGCATCAAAAATTAGGAGTCATTTTATAGTGTATATGTAACAGCTAATTATTGCATTCACTGACGTTTTATATGACAAATGCCACATTGCTATATTTGTACCTAATATTGCTTAAATATACATTGCCTCACAAGCATAGGCAAAATCAAGCGAGATGTGAAATCTCCCAACATATTGACTAGAAAACAATAGCTGTCTTAGCGATTACATGAAAAAAGTTGACATTGAAGATCATAGTTAACAACTGTATTACTGTAAAAGTAAAATATAAACTAACACTGAAAATGCGTGACACATCTCACGCACTGGAATTGGACATCCCACTGAATTTTATCACTGAATATCGCTTAGAGCGAGCACTGGACACACTTCACTTCACAGCACAGTTGATACACAGTCGTTCCACGCTTCACAGTCGGTTACCACTCGTGTTCGATCACTAGCACCGTCTCTTTTTCCGTTTGTGTTCGGGCGCAAAGGCCCGCAACATCTATTTGTCGACCGCCTGTATGTGGTCGGGGCGGTCGCCGCGCATGTAGCGCGCCCACATCTTGTTGTACAACATCTCGAGGCCGGTCGCGTAAGCCTTGCAGTCAAACAGCGGACTCTCCGAACGCGCCGTCCACACTTTCGCACGTATTGCTTTGAGGCTGAACAATACAACATATTTAAGTACGAATAGACTTTGCTTAACTTAATCCATGCTTTTTAGAGAACATGGTTTTACATCATTGATAAATTTATTGAAGTGAAACTTCTTTAGAATCGTTGTGATTTAAAACTCGATGTAACAAAAATACGTTTTCAAAGTAGTTGTCGGCGCGACAACTAAATGGCGCTGTACCCCTCTCGGAATCACGCTAAAGATTTTACTTGGTAGCTTGTACTGCAAGCTTAAATTTGATATACGCATATGCATTTCGAATAATTATAAAATTTCACTTGACCGTGTGTAAATTCTACACACATTTGTTTTTTTTAAGACCATATATTTAAAGTTCTTTTGACCGAATACCAATGTAATTATTAATATTTTGGGGTAACTACTTCGTACTTACTATTCTCTATCAGTTCCTAATCTTACAGCTATGTCTTGATACTCCTGTCTCGTTCTTGCAATCAACTCAGGACAGCCAAGTGTGTTCAACTGAGAAGCGGCCACTCTGTAATGAAACAATTTTAGTTATATTTGTATTTTATTTTCATATTATCTTGTCTCTATGCAGTCAAAATATTGTTGCCTAATGTGACTGTGCACAGATTTCTCTTCAACTCAGTTAGACCTGGGGTGTACTCCATCATGCGACCTGGGGTGTACTCCATCATGCTGCTGTTATGCAATTGGTCTAAGTTTATATAGAAAATTATGTATATACATATAGCTGATTTATTACTTTTGATTGAATTTTATTCATAGTACTAATAAAATTAGACCTACTACTAAATTGAATAGATTTAACGAAAACGGTATTTAATAAGGTCAGCGTTTTCATTGAGTCTCTGTATTGTGTTATTAAATATTAATAAATATATGTTAAATTTTGCAGTATTTAGAAATGTAGTAATTTTAAGGCAGCAAGTTTATCTCACTTTTTTGTGGTTCGACGGGGAAACCTTCAATACGCCGGGTTATGTGGGATTTTTACCTCACTAAAACCCCCCCGGTAACTGTCCCCAGCGCTGCGAGGAGAACTCCAGGATCTCCAACGGACCACAACCAAAGTCCTCCGAGCGCGATGCCCCTTTCGGGCTCTTCCCCAGTGAGCATTTGAGGTCACCGTATCTCCTGGTGTTTACGACGGCATGCCATCGTCCTACCCGGGGCCGCTTGTCTGGATGGTTTGACCTCCCATTCTAGCCGCCCGCAACCCCGGAAGCCCCTTTTAGTCGCCTCTTACGACAGAGAACACCGTAGCCCTATTCTGGAAAGCTTATCTCACCTGGAAGCCAACGTTTCGCCGGGAAGCGTCACAACCGGCGTGCCGGTCCACAGGATGTCCATGCTGGTGGTGTGTCCGTTACACAGCGGCGTGTCCAGACACACGTCCGCTAGCTGTCCACGACGCACGTGCTCTTCTTTGGCGGCCACGTTGGAGAATATTATGCGGCCGTGGGGGAGACCTGTGGCGGAATGAAACATAATTAAAATTTATCACAATAGAGAGATTACGTAAGGAGTTAGGGTTGTGTGTCGTGAAATGGAACCTAAAAAAGAAAAACAAACTAGACGTAGGGTAGATAGGTTAATTTATCACTAGTACTTGTCAACGGTTTTTCCCCGCCACCGTATTTTCGCCGTGACCACGATGCATGCTACTGGGTCGTAATATCAGCAAAAAGAATTCGAAAAGGATTCAAAAACCGCATATCGTGAGTACCCGTTAAGGATTAAAATGTGTCAATTCCGCAATAATATTAGTCGAAAATCATATAATACAGAGAGTAAGACTCTTGATGATCCGGAATATTTTTTCAAGATTCTGTCTGACTTGCCCACCATTCCCTGGTACTTTTAACCACCTTACTTTACTCTTAACTCTTAATTATACAGGCTGAAACTTAGGAGAAAATGGTAATGCATTAATACCCTACATATTTTATCTCTCTACATAGAGTATAATGAATCGCAACAAATACAATGTAAATATACCTATACACCACGGTGTCTGCCAAGATTCTAAATTCGTCATCAATTTTTTAACAATTATAATTTCAATCGTCCAAAAATAACGTCTATTAGGCAATTTGTTGACTAACCTTGCTCAATATAACTTAAATTGATATATCATTAGCGCATAACACATTACCTATTAATGCCGACGTTTAATACATCCTAATACATTATATCTAAGTACAAATGAAAACTTATGTATTCTATCGTGTAGGCTGTTCAAAAGTATAAACATTGAGACGTTGGACTGGCGATTGAGACTGAGTTTCACCCATAGTTCCATATATTCGTAAGTCCGTATGTCCATATGTTCTGACATCTAAAAATCATGTAAAGTTCTCGTGTATTCCTACTCACCCAACTGTTGTGCAGTCGCTTGCAAGTTAGGTTCACCCACGGCCGGGAACCTCAGCAGCCAGAGCACACTGTTGGGCACGTGCTTCAGTATGTACACCCACATGTGAAGCGTCAACGGATCTATCTTGTACAGCTGGTTGAAGTTGCAGTACACCACCGCGTCGTCCGGCAAACCGTATTGTTGTCTGGTGGTGATGACGATGGACTGGGGTACCTCTTCTCCAGTGGCTGCCTTATTGTTGGTCTGTGTAGTCGCCAACCCGTTTTGAAGAATCACTCCGTTTACTGATGTCTGTAAATAAAGAGAGTAAATTCCATTATTACGTTATTTTGGGACATTATAGCATTTTCATAAAAAAAACGGTAATAAAGAAATTTGAAATAAAAACGTGATGTACAGTTACGTAAAAATGTGACAAAAGTAGATCAATATTCATGTTGATAAGAATTAATAGCTTTTGTTTGATTATTCACTACAATACTCCTTCATTACTTATACATATTCATTTATTCATTACAAAATCGCTATCTTTACTGTTATGCGATCAAAAATTATTTACCTGAACTTGTCCAGAAGCAATCATGGTCTCGATGGGCGTAGTAGTAGGCAATTCGGCAACCTTCAGCGAGATCTCAACCGGTCTGGCAGCTCTTACGATTTCCTTTATCTCCTTGATATCCGTATTTTCAACGAGCGGCGACAAGTCTGTTGCGTTAATGACCGCTACATTATCCGCAACACTGCCGAGATTGTTGTGAGATTTCACCTTATCGCTAAGGATCAAACGTTCTTGCAAATGCGGGAACATTTGCTTGTGGTCTCCAACAAAGTAAGTATGGGGCATGTAAGCCAGTTTCTCACTGTACTGGCTGGCTAACTCCAACGGCGACGTCACAGCATCAGTGACTAAATAATCCATGTAGCTCGCGCCACTTGTTCCTGGGTACCCCAACCACATAACTTGAACTGGCGCCGGTCTCAGTGCAAATATCTCATTGCGAGCTCCCTTCGTATAACCGTTCATGTTAACGAGGATGTGAATGCCATCAGCGTTAATCTTATCTGCAGCCTTTCCGTTGCATGGAACCTGAGATAAATCGACGAAATGTTCGGCTTCCCTAGCAATTTTGGAACGGAATGTAGTGCCATCATCAGGGCTTAGAGCATAGCAGTAGATCTCCACTTTGGACCGATCGTGCAGACCAGGAACAGACTGCATCAAGTGAGATGTAGGATGATTACCGAAATCACTGCTAACGTAGCCTATACGCAAACGACCTGGCAGTTCGCGGATAAATTTGTATGGATTTTTATGAAGCACTTGGACTTTCTCGAGGCACAAATTAGCATGGCGCGCTGCAATAGCCTTTCTGAAATCATGAGTCAATGGATACAGCATAGAATGATGTGGGTGAACCGAGGGTAATCTGTTCTTCTCCAACTGTTCAGCAACAATGCTGACTAACTTCTTCATGCGAGCTTCATAGTCAGTCCAGTCACAAACAATTTGCAAACAATGTGCCAAGTTACAATACGCATCTGGGAAATCGGGTTTCAGCTTAAGTGCTGTTCTATACGACTGGATAGCTTCCGGAATGTTACCGGAATCTTTGTGAATACTGGCGAGGTTGCTGTGTGCGTCGGCGAATGCGGGATTGATTTGAATAGCCCTTGTGTAGCACTGCAGTGCACCTGCTACGTCTTGCATTTCCTTAAGCGTATTGCCCATATTGCTGTAAGCATCTGCAAACGTCGGCTGGATGCGAATAGCCTCCTTGTAATGCATGAGGGCTTCATTTAGCTTGCCTTGTTGTTGCAAAACGGAGGCCAAGTTACTGTGAGCTGCAGCAAACTCTGGGAACACTTCCAGTGCTTTCAGATACAGACGGGTGGCTTCTTCGATGTATCCTTGCTCCCGTTTAATATTGGCCAAATTGTTTAGAGAATCCGCATGAGATGGACACAGGCGTAAGGCCGTGTTGTAACACTCTTCCGCGTCTGCTACCTGACCCTTCTCCTTCAAGGCATTAGCCAAATTACAGTATGCGTCTGGGAAGTTGGGCTGAAGCTCAATCGCCCGCCTGTAAGTGTCAATAGCTAAATCAATCAATCCCTGTTCGTAATAGACGCAAGCCAGATTGCCGTGAACAACTGCATTATTCGGCGATAAATTTAAGGCGCGAAGATACGCTGCCACAGCCCTGTTGAAGACAGAAAACCATTAGAAAAATGTGACACATTATAAAACGTATGTAATTATATGTTGTTAGTACGCCTTACCGGTCAAAAATTCTAGCTTCCTTCAGGACATTTCCCAAATTGATGTAAGCATCCAAGAAATTCGGATCCAATGCCACAGCCTTCTCAAAATGATGGATGGCCAACCAGATTTCACTCTGTGCGTTAAAAACGCATCCCAAGTTACTCCATGCCACTGCAAAGTCTGGCCTCGTTTCAATGGCCTTCAAGTAACATGCCTACACACACGAAAAAAACATGAATTAATGTTTGGCTTAAAATGTAATTTTACATTGATGAAATTCTGAGATGTCTATTACGCCAAAGGATGTAGGTACACTAGAGCGCCGATTGATGCTGGGTTATTTTGACACAACTGAAAATACCGAACATCAATCGTTAAATTAAAAAGTTACGCCAACAGCACCCTACAACACGAAACTACGCCGAAAGCCAGAAACATCAGTAGGAAATGCAAACGACGATACCCAATAGGATGCAAGGCAATCGATAAAGGACGACAACATAGTAACAGAGATGCATTGCATGAACCGCTTCCACTTCCTAGCCGATGGAGGGATGATCACGACAATGATATGTCAAGAGCCCGAGTGTGTCCGTTAACCTGTTCATAGCGTTTTCTGCAAACCTTTTACACTTTACCTGAACAGCATAGTACGTCGTCATCGTGGCGGGATAGCGAGTGTAGTACCAACCGTAACCCAGCTACAACAGCACCAGTCACACCTACTGTCTTACCAGACAACACCTTGTGAAAATATAATAGAATTAGTTGATTTTGAGTCAAACTATGTGAGCCGATTGTCGTCTTACTTGTATTTTATTGCAAATCAAGGTTTATGATTCGAGAGGATCATCAGCTCGCGGTATCTTCGAGCAGAGTGTACGACAGGCAAGATGTGGATGACAAAATCATATTGTACAAATAAACAGAACGCTACGTCATACCACTAACGAAATTAATGCTACTGTCTTCTCTGATCCTCCATTGCAATGTACAGTAAGAGAAGTCACTACAAGCACAAGAATTAAAAACTATTCAAAAGGTTGAAGGAAACAGGATATGGTCAAATATAAAAAAATGCAAACTAACATTAATTTTAGGGTACTCTTTATTTACACATTAATCTTCCACAAACTGTCTGTACACAGAAATAAACCAGACACGAAAAGAATGAGATTACAAAAATATATGTGAAAATCCATTTCAAAGAACTTAGGTCAACAATGTGTGGAAAATTATTAGAACATTAATCATAGACATACGCATACGCAAGTCACAGAATATCGTGGTAATATTATATTAATACGCCGCCACTATATTCTGCGACCAGTTATATTATAAAAGATGTGAAACAAATTGGACAGAGTCTTATAATGTTACCTTCACAATCACAATTTGTTTTCCAACTTGTTCGCATAATTGTCATAATGGTTTGAACAAATACTTATGGTGTTAATTGATCTGATACTATTTCTATATATGCTTTGGACGGTGCGATAGAGAAATATCGTTAAAACCATTACGAAATGAGAAGTTACGCATTGTGCAATCCTCACAATATATTTACGCAATTGCAATGTACGCAGGCGAAACAGAGAGTACTCTAATTCGTTTCAGCACAAAAGAAAATCTCAATAGAATCCTGTTAACTTCAGAGCAAACCAGAAAGCGAGGAACACCAAATTGTATTTACCTTCGCCTCGTCCAAACGTCCGAGGGCCTTGAGCAAATTGCCCAAGTCGCTCCTAACGCAGTAAAGATCCTGCAACAATATAATATTATAAAGTTATTAGGCATAATTTAGTTTTAAGCTAGGTATGGAAATATCTCGTCCCTGTAGTTTCGGGATCAGAATAGGCCTACGGTATCCCCTGCCTGTAGTAAAAGGCTACTAAAAGGGACTTCCAGGGTTGCCTGCGGCTAGAGTGGGAGCTCGAACCGTCCAGCCAGGCGATACCGGAAAGGACGGCGGTATGTGTCGCATAACGTCGTAGAGACTAGACGGAGCGGTCTAGTCTCTACGTTGCCCCATCGGAGGAGCCCGATGGGGCAACGCTCTCAGAGGATTCCGGTTGCGTTCCTATGGAGTTCCCGTAATCCTCTTTGTAGCGCAGAGGACGGCCACATGGTTTAGTGCGGTGAAAACCCCATATAATCCTGCGTCGCTCCCACGGCGTCGGGTACCCTTTAAATGTTTCCCCCTCGAGAACAAAAAAAAAAGGTACGGAAATATCTAAACATTTTAGGTAGCACACGAGCATAATGTTCATCCATCCATTCTTCCATTCATCTGCATCTTAGGTTTACTGCTGAACATAGGCCCAATAAGATTTTGTCAATTGTCATTGACCCCTGGCATTGGTGATCGCAGTTGATCGTAATGTGGCATAAGAGGAATCTGCCACATATCTCCTGAATTTTATGCTCCTGCGTATAAGAACAAACTATTTATTAGAAGATTCTATATATTCATTATATTACCGTCACAATTTATTTTTACATTAGAAACAGGGCTTTGTGCATTATATCAATCAAGGATCACGGAGTCACGCAAAAGATCATCTCGCAACTTGTGAATCAATATATCATAATTACTTATTATGTCTTTCATTAGATTACAGGAAATCCGTACATTCTATTACCTATACATACGCGCGATGTAAACATGATATGACTCACGCAATGCGTTTGAAAGTATTCAAAACACATATAATAAAATATCGCTTTCAAATGTATTGCATGTAATTCTTATAACCAGTGTAACAAACATATTTTAACCGACTTCTTTATTTAAGACTCAAGTATATTTTAAATGGTCACGGCCGCCATTGGACCTCCATAATGAACTTCAAATAGAACATGGGCTCCTATCTGAAGTCAATCACAGAAGCCTTGCTGCTCCTGGCGACTGTGACACTATCTATAATCGGGATAGCCTAGCCTAGAGCCACTGGAATTTGCTGTCCTGGTAACCTATTCACCAAAACCATGACGTAGACCCGAAATTTCAATTTCACTTAATTATCTGTTTGGCCAAGGTTGTAGCCTACAGCAAACCGCGTATCAGGAGTCCGCTCAGCGCGATCGCCAAATAATTACTTCGCAGGAAGACACTACTGTCCATCTCTTAGTTATAATCATTTGGCACCTACGGGCAGAGAAAGAATGCTATAAAGGCCATAAACGCCAAAGTTAAGACTGAGTGTAAAATTTGACGACCAGCATAACTGTATCGTCATCGATTGCGTATTCCTCTTTATGTTTATCAATGGCTCCCACGATACACAGAGAAAATCTGAATATGGGGCTATAAATGTAAAAAGCGTTGAAATTAACTGCAATTTAGCATCTCCATTTATTGATTTTAGTAACGAATAATAAAACGATGTTAGTTCAAGGTTTTTTAATCACTGTGCGCCATTACGTAAACCAAGAGTAGGTACATGCAACCTTTGTACAGGGAACTGGCGGCTTCAATTAATTATATTCTAGCTCACTAGCGGCACACGATGTTTCGTAACATGTCACTATTTGTGACCCTCGGCTTTTTATAAAACATATTTTCGTTTACCCGCTCACTCAGATGATTGATAGCGTAGAATAATAAATAGAAAACTAAAAATAAACAAAGGGTACTATCATAAGAGAAGGGAAATTAGAGCCCTTTCTCTTAAGACTGGTTTTTGCTTGACTGGTAAGATGAAGATTGCATCGTGGTTAGACTATATTTATGTAATTTAAATATCAGCAAAAAGAATTCTAAAAAAAATCAAAAACCGCATATCGTGAGTACCCGTTAAGTAATAAAATGTAATTTTAATATGTTTAAGTAAGGAGGAGAGTAGGTATCTCCACACCTATATCTATCTTGAAACAGTTCTTGCGTTTAAGTTGAAGCGTACCGTTGCTGGGACTTAAATGATACAACCATATCAGTGCTCGGGAGTAGCTACACATATGTGTTTGACTTCACATAGAACATCCATTCTATATAAAGTTGCTTACAGATGTCCATAAACGGCAGTGGCCACTTACCGTCATGAGAATTGCCTACAGGGTTTTCTACTTTGATCCAATAAAAAAATTGCATAAAACCACTTAAATTACAAAGCTAATGCAATCCGACATCTGTGGAGATTGTTTTACTGTACGTAATTGTTAACGTGTTACAATAGACAATTGTTGAACGAGGAAATTAATTGTAGACGACCTTCAAGACTATAAAACTACCATATCTGCAAATAAACCCGCCTACTGGCTATAATGTATGTAAAGATTCTATATTGTTGCCACTTGTATAATCTGAATTTAAATGATCAAAGAAATATAACACTATAATCTAGAAATAATCAAACTATATACTAATTAAATTAAATAATATGAATGTACATGTAGTGTTTATGTAATTATGGTTAATTTCACATAATAATTCATGTTTATTATGAATCATGTTATGATTAGCAAATGTTCCAAAAGACTTATTATTATTTATTATCGGTGACAATTATAATCTTTCAGTCTTTATGAAATGTACGTACAAGTAGGACTAACGTTTTGTACATATAAATAGATCTACTAAAAAACTTTAATCAACAATATTAAAGAAAGTTACAGAACATTTTCTCGTCTCTCGTGCATTTCATTCGGACGACTATTTTCGTCGTCCAACCCTCGCTTATAAAAACTAAAAAGAGGGTAAAATGAAAGGGAGAGATAATATAATGGCGACGTCGAGACTGAGAAATCGATTAAACTATTATCGCGACGGATAGTCTGTCCTTAAAATGTCATACAATATAATGATTTTTTTTTGTCTGGAGTAGCAAACGAGCATGCAGTCCACCTGATGGTAAGTGGTCACTGCCGCTCATGGACATCTGTAACCAACTTCATACAGAACATGGGTTCTATCTGAAGTCAAACACAGATGCGTTGCTACTCCCGAGGACTATGATGGTCGCCCCATGTAAAAGTGTGCCGGCAACCACACCCTTCTATCGAAACGCAAGAAATGCTTCACGCTAGAAATAGGTGTGGCGGTGGTACTTCCCCGGGCGAACTACACTGGTTCTACCAACTCCTGAATGTATTTTTTGACTACTAAACTACGTATTTAGTAATTGTAATGTAATTTTCTAAACTCATTTACTCATTACCAAAAAAGGGCGTCATTTATTTGCAACGATTTATATTACTCTGAATATTGCCACGTCCACAAACACTGAACGTTCTAGTTGTTGTCTTATAAAACGACATTTGTTAAGCAAATTCTAGTCAATGTAAGTCCGGCCGTGACCTTTTAGGACAGACGATAGCATTAGAAAATAGCAGGAAAAGTACTTTTGAGCCATACCATTGAGTTAAAACACTATTTCGAAGAATCATTTTACTAAAATACATTGAAATAGGGGATAAAAGATAAACTGATGGTTTACAATACGGTTTTTACAAAAAAACACTCACGTTACGTTACGAGTTACTCACGTTAGACAGATACAAAATAAAACCGTTGTTTAGAAATACATAAATATTTAATCTCAAAGTCGATTCGCACAGAAAATGCTAAATATAATTATACAAATAAAAACCTACACCTACAACCCTACCACCTTATATCTCAATGGTATTATAAATGTACAATTTATGCAATGATTATGGATAGATGTAGATAATTTTGTTATATTATTTGAAGATTATGTCAAATAATATAACAAAATTATCTACATTTGAAGATCTGCCATTTTTCTAAACAAATGCTAAGTTTAAACTCAGCAACGCATGTGAGTAAAATATCTAACGGAATGTTTTTACAAAAAGCAATTGTTTGATTTCTCAATTGTATTCACAACTCTATTATTAAAACCGCTTCGCTGTAATGTATGCAAAATCGTTGTTTAATAACAGATAGCAGTACATAACATGAAGTACCTATAAACGAATAAAACGCAATTTTTCCGTTCAACGCCGCTTGTATTGGATAGCATCAACAAATGAATAACAAATGAGGTACCGTGCATAAACACAGCGCCGTTTGCTTGTATTTTTCCTAGTTAACAATATGTGTTATTTCCATACAACGCTTGACGCTTATTTTTATAGCAAATTTTCCACTGATAGATGCTAAAACAGAATTAAAGTAACGAGATAAACACTTTTTTATTATTCTGTTGTTGTCTTCCGCCTCTTTTTCTATGATTTAATAGATTTCACGCACCATTTGAACACAAGTTCATTAAATCTTCATGAAACTAAATGATTTGTTTTTTTTTTTTGACGATCATCTGCATGGGACCTGTAAACTGTTCAGAATATTTTTCTCATACCAGATTAGTTTTTTGAGTGTCGTAACATCGGCTATCGGAAAATGCTATCAATTTAACTCATTCCTATATATAGTAGGAATGTAAAGATAAGAAATCAAAATTATGATTTGTTATTTATTAATATACTGATTGACATTAATAACAAAATATACATTGGAACTTGATTGATACCTTTTAAGCTACCCAATAATATAAGATGAATAATTCAATCTTAGTCTTTAATATTAAGTTCAAATAACACGTTTCATGTCATACAGTAATAAGTACTGATTTCATTGAAGCTATTATATATTTGCTTGGCAATAAACAGGTTATATTAAGTTATTAACAGTTATATTTTAAAGTTTGATTTGAAAAGCATTAAATTTAATATTTAACCCTGTCAAAGATCAACTCATAATCGATTTGCAGTTACTAGTACAGGCAGTCCTGGACTTACGTCGTTTCGATTTCGTCTATGCTTAGTGTTAAAAGTAGGTTAATACTAACTGCTAAAGATAAAGCTTAACAACATAAAAAGGTTTCCGATAATACTACGGTTGTAATTGAATAAGAATCATATTATTTCAAAAGGTTAATAGTTTTAGGAGGGACGATATTATCAGGTGAAATTCAAAATCAACGTATAGATACATGGTTATAAGTATAAATACATTAAACTGAAATATGCTTTCAAAAGCCCATCCTACATTGTTTTAAATACAATTAACGCTTTATGGTTTCTCGTATTTTCAGTATTTCTTGGTTTAAAAAAATTGTGAACACTTCTTTATACTCGCGGCAGAAATTTATTTATTCACAGATATAAGCGGCACAAGTAAAAATATTCTGCG
Organism: Spicauda simplicius; assembly: GCA_949699795.1. Lineage (NCBI taxonomy): Eukaryota > Metazoa > Arthropoda > Insecta > Lepidoptera > Hesperiidae > Spicauda > Spicauda simplicius. The sequence continues at coordinate 7,129,599 of OX453068.1, forward strand.
CTTTCTGTGTGTGCCTTAACTTCTATGAGTTCTGGTGTATCACAGTCATTCACGATTGTATTCGTGAAATATTGGCGAAATGTAACTCCTGCGAATATGCTTTTTTTATCCGAAGCATATAGTTCACCTGACGGTAAGTAGTCATTGCCGCCCATGGACATCTGTGAGCAACGTCATACATAACAGGTGTTCATTCTGAAGTCAATAACAGGTGTGCGTGTTCTACCGACTTTACAATGGTGAGTGTTCCGAGGAATTTTTTGACCTAGTGCCTTCATCACCTTTTCTTCACCGCACCACTCGCCGAAGGATGATGTTCCATCGACACCAACTCGACTCGCGACGGTCCTCCACGGTTCGGTTTGCACGCTCGTTTGTGCCACGGGCGTGCAAGTTGTGGAATGAGCTCCCTCCTGATGTATTCCCGAAACACTATGACATGGGGTTCTTCAAGAAAGACGTGAAAAGAGCTCTCCTTCAAAGCCGGCGATGCATTGGCGACTCTTCTGGTATTGCGATTGTCCATAGGCGACAGTGACTACTTTCCATCAGGTAGCCCGTCTGCCGTATCGTTAGGTTAAAGTATTTAAAAAAAGGTGCGTTGCTACTTTTGAGGACTAAAATGGTCGCCTCATATAAAAGAAACCCACAGCCTTCCACCGAAATGCAGGAACTGCTTCACACTAAAGATAAATGTGCCAGTGGTACCTTGTGGAACTCTTACATGTATAAGGATGAAAGATACTCACAGGATTGTACTGTAAGGCCGTGACGTACGCCTGCACGGCTTGTTCCATGTCGCCGGCAGCGACGAGCGCCGCTGCCAAGTTGATGTAGCCATCGATGAAGTCGGGCTTTAGGCGGACCGCGTGACGGTAGTTCTCCAAAGCCTCTTGCAGCTGGCCCCTCTCCTTGTACACGTTGCCCAGGTTACTGCAAGTAAATGTATTGTGAAAGGTATGGCCTATCATAGTTAATAACTTATTATTTCTTATATGAGAATAGCCAAGACCATTGACCATCTCCTGAAGTAATGCCTGAGAAGCATTTGGAAATCCTAAAAATCCTGATGTAAATATAGTTATTTTACTAGACACCTAACTTTAAGACATCGAGTATAATTGGATGTTTACATTATAGAAGTGGCAAACAAGCAGTTCATCGTAAGTGCCCACTTCTGCCTATAGACATCCACAAACCACATATAAGTTCAGCGTTTACCTGAGGTTGGCTACAGATTCATAGCTACTTCTGAGGACTTCAAATTTCTCATATATGTATATCTCCTTGATCAGACTCTTTAAACCAGAACACCACATAACTCATACATTAGACAGAAATAACTTTGATTTTGTGATGTGATGTGTGATTAAATGATTTTTTTATGTAAAATTGTTATAATTTAAAAACGGGAGCATGATTAAACAGACATAAGTTTTATTATTAATGCATCTACATAATTATGGGAAAATTATTATAAAAATATCTATTATTTAATTTATGACTGCATGTACACAAGGCCAACATGCTTTAATATATGTGTAGGAAGTAGAAATCAGCATCAATTATGGAACATCTCTTGTGAGATAATTATAGCTAATAGGGACAATTATTGACATGACTATCACAATTTATGTGCAATATACCAATAAGATAAGATTTAACAAAAATGCATTGAATATGAATAGGTAACATATTGAAAACATTTATATCAACCGAAAATAGACAAACCAGTGGATCATGATTGAATGGTAAATAATACCTGTCATTCTGGTCAATGACGGCAAGGCAAAGAGAATTCCACTATGTACTTAAGGTCCAATACCATACAAAATAATCTCACAATTGGTAGACCAAATGAGCGTAATCAGTAATAAGAAGATTCTAGGAACAACAAAGTTAAGTAAGTTATATGTACAAGCTGTATGTATATAATTAGTTTCAAACATTAGTCAATCAATTACCTCTTAGTCTCTTTGAAGTATGTAACAGCAATCTTCAATAAATGTTTTATGAAAATATGTTATTAATACAAAGAACTGTAGATCGAGACTAAAATATTTATCAGAACAGACTGGTTTAGTTATTCTTAAACTATTGGCTTAAATTCAATAGCAAAACTACAAATTGTCTACACCTGACACTGTCAACATTGTGTAGTTTCTAATACAACTGCACAAATTCTATCTGCTTTCAATGAAAAGCTGTCTTTCAATATAGTTATTATTAACAGATGAAAATATTGATAGGATATCTATAAATTTATTATCACAACAAAGAGACATAAAAGTATGTTTTGAACAGAATGTATGTTGACTTAGAAATGTAATTACATCTTATTACCCCAATCTTGATCCCTTATCTTAATCTTGTTTACTATATAAATATTACTACTGGATTAAATTGATAAATATATCAGAACAATGCATTCACAGTAATGTAGTACTAGTTCTTATAAATATATGTTAGAATACTGCATTCTAATCTCACTGAGAACTCACTCACTAAATATTAAGAAAATTATGTTATTTTCTACCATCATATATTAGATCAGTTAATCCTAAAAGGGCACCTTCATAAAAAGCATGCATTCAATGTACACTTATACTATTTGTTGTTACTGGCTATAAAGGACATAGGTGGGTAATCAAAACAAAGGACGGTATTTTGTTGCACATACCTGTAAGCTTCCGCAAGTAATGGATTCTGCTTGATCGCGAGAGTGGAGAAGTGCGCTGACTTATCCAATCGCCGACATTGGAAATGGATCGACGAAAGCAACAGCAGAACTCCCGTATTGGTCCCGTCCTGACGCCATAACTGCATGCAATGCAGCTCCGCGCTATCGTAGTCTCCCGCTTGATATTCGCGATGTGCGAGTTCCAGTAGTCCTAACATAACACACATTATTAACTAAGCCCCCATTACGTTATATTACACTGAACAACGTACGCTCAAAATAGTTTCAATTCGTAGGAAATTTCCTACCTTTCCACATACTAATAATAGAAAACACAATTCAACTCACCCACTGTAGATATCTGTTGAATATCCGACATTTTTAGTATTACTGCATTCGCGGGCACACCGACAATTTGCTGAGGCTGCGTCGTGACAGATTGTGGCACCGCAACATTTGTTTGAGGTTGCATTTTTGTTATCATATTTCACTTGGTTACTCCGTATCTCTTTAAAAAGCACTTTTGACACGACGTTAATGTACAAAAATCAGAGAATTAAATTTCCCATGACCAAGAACCCAATGAACGTACATTAATAGTACAGGAAATAAAAAATCTCTTCAATACTTCATCAATGTTAAAACCCGCTTCCGACTTTCAACAGATTTCAGCGAACAAAAATGACAAAAATCCTTTCATCGCAATCGTTGGACAACAACGCGGCGTTGAACGGAAATGTTATTGTCTATGGATGATTAATAACATAACTTTTTACTTTAAATTCCTATAAACTAAGGCTATACGTTAAGAATTTGATAATGAATGTATAGAATAATTTTAATTGAATTTTTGTGCAATGTTGTATCTAAAAATAATAAAAGTTTCAACCACGCTAAACCTAAACTCAATTTATTATTAATGCTTGTGTTGATTTTAAATAACTTGGATTTCCGCTTCTTGTCTTTTACGCAGATCTTTATTTATGTATTAAATTGAATATGAATGTAGATTAAAAATAAAGGTACGATAGAAAAACTAAATAGTTTACAGTCGCTGCGCCTCTCATTACTAATTTGTTTTAATAAAATCCTTATTATAACAAGAATGGATATAAAACATTGCATTGGATTTAAATGCAAATCGCTGGTCGAGATGATTATCAACACAATTCTATTCATCCATCTTTTATTATACATAATAGATAATTATTTTAGTTTTAGCCGACTTAAATTATTTGTGAATAATATTATATTGAACAACAAAAACTTAGTGCTCTAACGCCACTATGGTAAATGATTTATTCATTTTAATGATTGTGACTTGTTCATCAAAAATAATAATAAAACATCATAAATTTTTAACTGTTGCTCTTGTAAAATAAGTGTTTTGAGTTGTGTTGCATGTATTTATTCATGTAAAACAGGGACATGAATTTAATAGTTTCTTGTGAAAATAAAACAATACATCAAATAAAATGGCACAGAAACGATTATTGACGCGAAAGCCTAAAATAAATAAGTCGTGGAATTAAGAAGGCTCAATAGTGGTATCTAAAATATAACTTTATGTGGCGTATTGTAATTTAAAATTTGTTATATCAACTTTAGCTAGGTTTCTCAACTAAAGTAGGCAGCATAAGTATATGCATATACTTAACAAAAGTGTATAATGTATTTCCTAATTGTTTTTAAACATTTTTTTTTTATTATTTGAAATTTTACATTTTTTTGTAATACCGATATTCTGCAGAATTCAGAAACTGCCTTCCACGCTCCTCCCAGAGAAACTTATGCCTAAAATGAAAACCATTGTAAATGTTATTTTTTTAATAGAAATATAATATTTAATTTTTAAAAATATTCAAAACGCAACATGGACGGAAATTATTAAAGCTACCATACACTAATACTGATAACAATACAGTAATATTTACGTTATATCAAAATAAGTACATATTTAATATCTTTAGACCATAATACAAACAGGTGTTTAACAATACAAAATCTCATTCTAAATAAGATAGCAGATATGCAACTTCTGTTAGGTCTTGCGGCACAGATTCGTGGTAGCATAAATACAGTTCTCGTGGCTCCGGCTCGCTAAAAACACGCCTGCAAATCATAATTATTATATACAAACAATATTATTTTTTATATTTTATTATTTATTTGTAAAAAAAATCATAGACTTTAAATAGTTATTAACGATAAATGTTTTGCTCTTCAATGTAAAAGGCCGAATCATCCTTAACGAAAAATTTTTTTTTCGTTATCAACTTTTTTAAAAGCTCAAATCCCCTCTTCTAGTTACTCCCGGCTGCAGGATGCTGTCGTTAAAGACGACAGTTAGACTTAAGCATCTCCACCATTGGGGCTGCTAATCGAACGAAATCCTTAATTGTCGTCAACCCATTATCGTCCCACTGCTGGGCACGGGTCTTCTCTCAGTATGAGAGAGTTTAGGCTTAATTATTCATTTTAGGTTTAGGTTTAATTATTCATAAATAATCCTTAATTATTTATGAATAATTAACATTATGATATCTTACCCAACAACCCAAAAATAAAAAGGTTCGGCATTCTTCTTTGTGAGACCACACTGATGCAGAATTTCGGAAGGTGCTTCAAACAGCATGCCATATTCTTTGACTGCTACTAGAATTTTGTTTAAAGGGTTTGATGGAGCTTGGTTTTTTTTAAACCTGCAAATTGAATTGAATGAAGAACTTAATAATTTTGATTATTTATATCGTATCAATAAACAAATAAAGATCAATATTGGTAGAAAAATATAACAACGCATTTTAGAGTGTTGCCATATAAATAATTAAAGACACTACAAGACAAATTACTTTACTGATATTAATAATTTATCGGTTTTATATTGAAAGGCTTATTAAAAAGTGAGCTTTTGTATATTCTTGTTTATAATAATATCATTTGCCCAACTTGTTAATTATATTTTGTTTTAGCTTATCACCAATTGCCTTTGCAATAACATGTTAATTTATTAAAAAAAAAAACATAAAAGGCGAATGAAATCTTCATATTACTGTAAATTTGCGGAAGTTACGTTCCGTCCATATGCCCCGAATACAGAAAACATGAATGATCAGCATTACTCAAAAAAAGATGACGCGTAAACAAGAGGTGTCGATTCTTTCGGTACGTCGTCGTCAACCCATTACTGTCCCACTGCTGGGCACGGGTCTTCTCTCGGAATGAGAGAGCTTAGGCCATAGTCCACCGCGCTGGCCAAGTGCGAATTGGTGGACTTCACACACCTCCGAGAACTTTTTTTTTTTAAAGAACTTTCGGGTGTGTAGGTTTCCTCACGATGTTTTCCTTTACCGCAAAGCAGAGATAATTAAAGTATAATACGCACAAAAATCAGTGGTGCGTGCCTGGGTTTGAACCCCGGACCTCCCGATCGAGAGGGCAAGTTTTAACCATTAGGCTATCACTGCTCCAAAATCTATTCAAAATCCTACTACTGCTCAAAATCCTTTCGGTACAAGAAGTACGAAAAGATTTTTTTTAGCAGGGAATACAAGAAAATATTTAAAACGTTTTTAACCCGTGAGTACTTAAAACGCAAATATAAAAACTTACTTAATACTATGTTGCAATAATTCATGTATCTTCTTACATGCAGATCTGAAAGTTTTTACGATGTACGAATATAGTACATTGTTAGCTTGAATTTCGATATTTTTCATGGGCGCTATTAACATTCCCTTTTCGGATTCGAGATGCACGAAGTGAAATAATACATTGTCTTCTCCGGCCGTGATTCTATAAAAAAGAACAAGGCAAATATTAAATAATTAAAGATTTTAAAATTATGAGCAATGATTGAACCCACATGATAATATCTTACAAATTTTCTTTCCTATTGTTTAATGGATATGGTTAACTCAATGAGACTTCAAGATGCCAAGTAGATATATAAGATATGTAGCTAGACGTATATAGTTCGACCGGGGAAATACCAACTTCACAATTATTTCTGGTGTTAAATAATTGTTCAGTTTCCGTAGAAGGGCGTAGTTGCTCACTTTTATTAGAGTCGGTGTTAGTCCTCGGGAGAAGCAAACACATCTGTGATTGACTTTAGATAAAACATTTGTTCTGTATAAAGTTGCTTTTTTTATCTGATTGAAGTAGCAAACGAGCATGCAGTCCACCTGAGGGTAAGTGGTCACTGCCTCCCATGGACATTTGGACCAGTTCCTCAGTGCCTGAAGTCGAAATTATTCGAGCAATGTGTGTTGACCTATGGCGCTAACAAATGGTCTTTCACTTTAGGCCTCATTCGAAGGCTCAGGGTCACTCAGCGTGATATTGAGAGGGTTATGCTCGGAATTTCGCTACGAGACATGATTCGCAACGATGAAATCCGTAGACGAACGACGCTTACCGACATAGCTCTCAAAATTAGCAGGCTGAAGTGGCAATGGGCCGACCACATCGTAGGACCGATAACCGATGGGGAAGAAGGGTCCTCGAGTGGCGACCACATTTAGGCAAAGAAGTACAGGTCGCCCCCCTACCAGGAGGACCGATGACCTGAAGAAACGGGAAACCGAGGGATTCAGAGGGCACCGGACCGGTTGGAGTGGCGCCATTTAGGGGAGACCTATGTTCAGCAGTGGACTTAAAAAGGCTGATGGATGGATGGATGGATGGATGCTCGGGTGTATTGCATTCTAATGAAAAAAAACCTTATACTACAATCTTAAATATCTCTTTCATCAAATTTATATGACACACCTGTGAATTGTGACGTGATCAAGTTCATTTAACAATGATTTCCTAATGTCGCTCATGTCTAAATTCCCACTCGCTCTACTCCCGTCCTGTAAAATAATGAAACAGTTGTAATAAATTTTCCTAAATATTGGTGTAACAATTTTAGCAACGGAAACTATTACGCAGCGTTAGACTCCAATAAAATACGATATGTAACGATAGTTTCAAATTTTGCGCAGGTGTTCACATGATACATGCATTATTTTTTTTTCACCTGTCTATCCCAATCGGAGTCAGAGCCGGAGGAGTCCCGCCGAGTCTTCTGTTCTCTGTCAGCTCGCCTGCCCATCACACGGTCTTCACTAACTTCACTGAAAGTATATACAATTATCTTAACATAATCGAAAAATTTGCAAAGCGATCTAAAAAATAAATTTTTAAGTTATTTAAGTACACATAGAATGACAAGTTAATGTTTCTCATACTTAAGTCATATTTAAATGAGTGAAAGGGGTGACAAACATTATCGAATAAACACACTATCGAATAAACTACATTTACTAAAAGTGGTCTGAATTATTTGTTGAGGTATTTTAGTTCCTCAAATTTCATTTCTCCCGCTAGATGGCCTCAGACGTCTCCGGTTGCGTTCCTTTGGAGATCACAGAGTCCTCTTCGTAGCGCTGAGGACGGCCACCGGGGGGTTTTTAGTGCGGTAAAAATTCCACATAACCCTGCATCGCTCCCATGGTGTGTGGTACCTTTTGAAGGTTTCCCTCTCGAGAACAAAAAAAAAAAAAGATCGCCCCAGACGTATGTTGAATAAGTTTCCGAACACTCTATATACATACAATATAAAATCGATTAAAAACTAGATAAACCAGATGAACGATCTCTAAATTATATTACAAAATAAATTCACCTATTACTTTTCAAACTGCCAGAATCCTCAGAGTAGCTAACGTCTATATTACTCGAATGTCTATAAGTTTTCTGCGAACCATTATACCACTGTCCATACAAGCTGTGATGGCTACTGCTGTGATAATTGTTTATGGAAGCTTCGCTCGTGCTGGAACCCACGTTAATTTGTTCTGAAGAGTTGTGACGTCTCTTCAAATCGACCTGTGATTTTGATAGCTTAAATGTTGAAGACCTCAGCAAATCGGACTTTGAAGCTGAAACATACATGTCAATGAAATGAACTAGCAGTTGAATACAATACTGAAAGAAACTATGATTTGTGCCTGATTGTGGCAGATGCGTTATAATGTTTATTTATTTAACACCATATATTTTTCCACTTTTTTGAGAACAATAACGAATATCATTAATATTATTCATATTAAGTAATATCAAAACAAAGAAATAAAATGAGGAATAAGTTACAATTATTATCTCTAATTTTCTTTCCGTGTTTTGTAAGATACTGCGGCGAAGTCTCAACTTGTGGTTGGGTGTTGGATGCGAACCACGACGCTAAGTACTTATTGAGACCCACATCGAATAGTAGTTCCACGCAACTTTCGCATTCTTCTACATAGAAGGGAGACGGCGGTGTTGCTCCTATGGCCTGGAAAAGGAGATAACATGTGAGCAGCTGAGCAGATAAGTAGCATAATGGTCACTATATAGAAATACAGCGGTAGCGGTTTGCAGTGAGGAGAGTAACATATGGCAAAGCTGAGATATGGCATTTTAAAGAAACAAAATGGTAATAAATTATTACGTCCACCAATTCGCACTTTGCCAGCGCGGTGGACTATGACCTAAAACTCTCCCATTCTGAGAGAAGACCCGTGCCCAGCAGTGCCACAATAATGGGTTGTACCCCTAATAAATTATAATTGGCTAAAGGTATTGTACTGTCTTATCCATCCACCATGCCACTTCAGCTTGCTAATTTTGAGAGCTATATCGGTAAGCTTTGTTCGTCTACGGATTTCATCGTTGCGAATCATGTTTCGTAGCGAAATTCCGATCATAACCCTCTCCATAGCTGGCTGAGTGACCCTGAGCCTCCGACTGTCTTTTTATAGAGCGTTATAATATACTTACATAGAACAAAAATCAATCGCGGTTATATTTCTTATGAAAAATAAATTGGAATGCGTAATTTGAAATAGACTTGTTTAACGACATTCCAGGAAGCAATGTCTACAAAGTAAAGATAGGAATGGTGAGAGTGAAACTTCATAACTTAAAAAAATACAAGTGAATTACAAAGATAAGGGTCTACTGAATTCCAAAGTTTTGAATAATGTACTTTATACCAATACTGGATCTTTGAATCTTTGAATCTTGATCTTTGAATTATATAAAACATTTTACGTAGCTTTTCTTAATTTTATTAATAGCTATACAACTTACATCTTCTGTACATCCACCAGCTTCCATTAATGTAGCTAGAATGAAGTGACCCTTGCCAACAATGAGAATAAACCATCGTCCATCTGGAATTCTGAACCAACAAGAACAATTATAAACATATATATATTTCTTTTTTTATAATAATGATGTAGCAAACAAGCATGCAGTCCACTTGATGGTAAGTGATCACTGCCGCCCATAATCTGTAAGCCCATCTGTAAGCAACTTCACATAGAGCATAGGTTCTATCTGAAGTCAATCACAGATGCATTGCTACTCCAGAGGACTGAGATGGTCGCCTCATATAACATTGTTCTGGCAACCACACCCTTCCAACGAAACGCAAAAACTGCTTCACTCTAGAAATAGGTGGGGTGTTGGTATCACCCCAGCCAAACACCACTGGTTCTACCACCTTTGTATTTTATGCAAAGAGACTGACACATAGATGAAATAGTGAATTTAAATCAAGCAATCGTATTTTTTAAATGTTGTTTTGCATAGTATATATTTGATTAATGTGTTACAAAAAAATGTGCATCTCACATCACAAATATATTGGTTGCTTTTTGGTCTTGCCAAAACAAAACTTATTATAAATGCTTTAATCATACTTTGTCAATTATGATATTAAACACAGTCACATTGCACAGTCATTTTTTACCTGTAATCATTGCCTTCATGTTGACTTTGATTTCTGTGTTCATGAATAAATACTTCTCTCCACATAACAAGCTTCTCTAGTTCCTTTTCAGCACTCAACTTTAATATTCCATTTAGTTTCAAATAAGCATGTATATCCATCAAATCCTCATCTTGCAAGTGAGTACTCAATAAATGACCAGAGTAATAAAGACATGATCCTATTACTGTATACAGCCGTTGAAAGTTTTCCACATCATCGGTCTGAAATAACATGAAGCAAATCATTTCAAACTTGTTTTAAAAATATAAAAAAATAATACCTTCTATTGTGTGATATCAAAAAATCTATGGATGAAATCTTCATTAAAAAACCAATTTAAATATTGTTCTTACCCATTCTCGATAATCTGCAGCCTCTAATTCTGTGATAGCGTCATCAACCTGAATTTTAACTTCTAGAGGAAGAGAAACTGAATGAGCAGCAAGAATATCTTCAAAGTATATGGGATGTTTTACATTTGAATTCTTATTATCAGTCTTTTCTTTATCATTACCAAAAAGAACAGTGATAAAAATTCTTGAAAACAATCCATCTAGTTTATCCACATTATTAGGTTTTGTAAAACAGGATTTGAGGGAACCATATAAGAATTCCAACATTTTTACAACATCAACTATAATCCTTTTCGCTGCAAATATATCTACAAACTTATTAGGAATCGCACACAACAACAAATCATTGTAATGAGATGCATATGCAACATTTATTAAAGTATTGTTGAACAGTATCGTTGATGTCAGTGGTTCACTGGTTCCCAGGGACTTTGGTGCTAAATGATTAAGTGTGACATAAGCCCCTCTTGTGTTATATAAAAAATTTTGATTGAATGGTCTTGGAAAGCAGTACAAAACTCCTTTATCATCATTGCCGTTATATTCTATGTCATTACAGCAGACATATAGTACTGAGCACATGGATTCCTTTAAAAATTGCACCAAGCTATTGTCAATAGAACTTTTTGAATTCAGCAATTTTTCAACATCAAATTTAAACTCTTCTGTCACCACTTGGAATGTTAATTTCGGACTCTCATGATCTTCAATCACTCTCTGAAGAACACTGTTAATATTGTATGAAGTTACTTCAATTCCATTTATCTTCTGTAGGCAATACCCAATGTTGACTTTTGGTGAGTAGATTGTTTTAGCTTCAGGCAAAAAGTCCGCAACTACTAATGTTTTTCCATCAGCATGAGTTCCCAAGCTCAAACCAAATAACTTCTCTATTTGGCAATTCTTATCACTTTGGAATATCATTGTTTTGCTTACCTGTAAGAAGATATTCTTGGTTTTAATGAAAAGTTGAAGAAGTTATTTATATTTCTCTCCCCCTTTTAGTATCCATTGTTTAATAGTAGCCTCCAAAATTGGCAATGAAAAATAAACAAAGATTTTGCTATAATGTTAATCTGTGTATGAAAATATGGGACAATTAAATGTGCTTGTTATTTTAAAAAAATTAGATTGGGAATCAAAAGAGGCTTTGTAATTAGGGTAATTAAAAAACAAAATTGGCCTATTACTCCCTGTATTGGTTCAACAATGCACAATTTTCTCTGAGTCTTCTACTGCGATCTAGTAGGCATCATAAACTCACAGCGATGTTACCACAAGAATGAAAGCTTCATATTATTTTTGATACTTACCTGAATAATAACAAGCTTATTGTTGTCTTCTACTGAAAATTTCCTTGTGGTGTTTAAGCCAGATCTACCTGTATCACTTTTCCCCAGTCCATTATCCTTAGTTTTTGACTTTCTTGACTTCAGAACTTTGAAAATCCTTCCTGATTTTAAATAAGAAAAATTACTTATGTATTATTGGGTATAATATGAACAATAATTATATGATCAATTATGTCCCTTTATTTTGTTGATTTTTTTTAATTATAGTTATTATTAAACTATTGAGGAATAACTTGCGACACCTTTACAGCAGATTTAAAACCAGAATACAGTAAATAACTAGACATAAATCGGTGTAACAGTGCTACTACCCTAGTAGTAATTTTTAATCTCGTTACGTCTATATTAATATCTACAGATGAATGATAAACATTTGGTATCAATTTCATAGTAATTTATAAATAGGGCATTCGAATTAGCTAATGTTTTTACCTCTCGTCGACCGTCTGGTCGAAGACCTCTTGAAATCACTTCTCAGCTTAAAAGTTTCGCAGTTTTCAAGCAGCGGAGCTTTAGAATCATCTGCCCCTTCATTTACACTTCTTATTTTTATATAAACCAGCTCTCCATCTTCCCCTACGTCGGAATCCCATTCTGGAACCGAACTGAACAACCGATAACAATAAAATAGTTGGTTGTAACGTAATTAAATAAATAAACTGTAATACCTTTCGGAGTCAGAATATTTTGAGTCATCTGAAGAATTTGTCCAATCGTTATCAGAATCGCATGGACTCTCATAATTGTTCTTTTTCTTATAGCTATTCATAATTTATTCATTTGAATAACAGTGTTTAAGTTAATTTTTTAAAACTAAAGCTGGCTCATCAATTGAAACTTAAAAGTTTACACAGTTTACAGCTTTTTTGCCGAACTTGACCTTGTCAGTTGTTGTCATTTTGACAACGACGATTGACAAATAGTTATTTTTTTTGTAATGATATATGTTCAAATGAATATCATAAAGAGCCTACTAAAAAAATTATGTGGATAATCCGTATATATTACACAGTCGTTTATCGAACAATCGGTTGCTTTTATCTACTCTATTGCATGGGCTTGCAGGGCTCATGCACAGATAAGTTACTGAAGGGCTCATGTGCATCCAATCAGTATATATATATTGTACTCTGTGGCATCCAATCACTAACAGTAACGTAACTTTAATTATATTTACTTTAATTACGAATGGTACTTAGATATGTTATTTTTAATGGAGTTGAAATTCCAAGGAGTCCAAATTTAATAATTATTCAGATCTATTTAAATTGATACAAATAATTTAGACAAATAATTAATTCATAGGACTTACAAAATCAAAAACTACGAGTTCAATAGTCATATATGATTGTAAAATGATTCTGTTAATTGGATTAAATTATACTCTGTGTTTGTACTAGCAACACTATTTTCCCACGAATATTCAAAATGAACAAAATCATGGATTGGCACTCTTTTAACTAAAATCGACTATTTAAGTTATTGATTCGTGAATAATTTATAATGAATTATTTATTATATTGACATTGATTTAGATATTTATTTAAAATGGATTATTAATATTTATTGAGAGTTAATAGCAAAACTTGACCATATTCAAGCATGTTTTTCTCGGAATTTCTTTCACGTGTCAATGGAAGATCAAATTAACGAACGTTGTATACCTACTTCTTCTTCATTTATTTTAAATGAAGAGAAGTATGTAGTTCAACCTCAGAAAACAGATATATACAGTGATTTAAACTATCGCCTTTTGCATCCTGATATTCCAAAGTTCCCAAAATCGGGGACATTTAGAAATTCTTCAGCTAAAAGTTATAACGAAGATGACAACTGTGACGATTGCGCTGAATCTCTGGAACCTTTCTGCCACGTTAAACTAGTAAGAGATAAATAAATTAGCCATAATCAAAAAATTGTACGGAGTTATTTTTTGTTCGACAGTAATGGCTGAGCCCACAGCCTAGAGAACCGTACTTATTAAATATAAACAATAAACAATTCGCAGTACTTGCACGTCGATGTTCTGCCTAATATAAGTTGAATTCATCTATTCGTCAGTTAATAAACATTTCATAGCTATACTTAAATCTCCTTATAAAATGATATTTTTGTGCATAGTCGCTATAGTCCATAGTGCTCCATACATCATTGTTGGTTCAGGGTAGTATAATGTAAAAACACGAATAAGTACCACGTTAAGAGTATTTTCAAAACTTCTCATTATGCTTACTTATTTTCAGGATTCAATTGTTAAGTTGAAAGACAGCACTAAGAAATTGCTGTTTTTATTAGAAGAGATACAATCGAAAACACATTCAAAACTTACGAAACACGATGAATATCTTACTTTGGACTATTTCACAAAATCAACACCATCAGCAACCGTATGTATTTTATTTCTTCTGTGTAGCTTTTTTGAATGTGTTTATTTTTTACCAAATACATTATGAGCCCACTTATCCTAATTTATAGACTAACCCAGTTGCAGACAATTTAAGCGTTGGCGCACTGAAGAAATTAGAAACCCAAGCAAGTAACTTAGAAGCTATTTACATTCAGGTTAATCTGTTTTGTTACTTTATTTTTTACACCTCTAGAGGCAAAATAAAGTTAGGATGAACTTATAAATATGGTCACGCGTACCACATCATTACGGCGAGCTAAAATTTTAGCAGCGTTTAAAATGGAATAAATACCTATAGTTGTACCAATGTGCTTAAACACATTGGTACAACCAGTGCCGTAGCTAGGCGTGGGCGCAGTAGGCCATCGCCCACGGCCTCGCAATTAAAGGGGCCTCGCGAGGCCTCTTTGGAGGAGGACGCGGAGGCATTTTCAAGGGCACCATCCAATGGAACAATGCAAAGGGGCCTTATTGATACGAATTTGCCCACGTCTACTTGGTCCTCGCTACGCCTGGGTAGAACTATGGTTATTTATTCAATAGTCGTTCACATAGTTTTAGAAAAAATACAGGTGAATATCTGAGATTTGAACCTCAAACCTCCCGAAGCTCCTCTTTAACTGTTTCACATAATTATAAGCACGAATATTTAATCATTCGTCCATCATTCGCATCGCCGTTATGAGCGATTTTTTTGCCTGGAGTCAAAGTTATCGAGTGACGATGTGAAGTAGTGTTTCCACAATTGCGTTTGTATGAACGGTAACTCATACCTTTACGTCTTTAGCCGAATATGTGTAAATGCGGTATTATAAACGCATCAACAGTGGAGGCAGCTATATATTTTAAAAAAACAAGACAGTTGAGTTTCTTGCCGGATCTTTTCGGAGTTTCGGAGTTAAGGTCGTTTTCCGATCCAGTGGTAGGTGTGTAGGATGAAAAAATTGTATATAGGTAGGCCTATACAAAATAAATACATTTAATTCCATACGCTTTTGAATCGATAGATCTTCTTGTTCTCGCTAAACTCTGCTTTCTACCTGACATTGCTTCCCATATTTTATACTGCAAGCCACGATCCTTAAGATATTATATGAGTTGAACCAAGAACTCAAATCACAAAATATAAAAATTTAGGATGAAGATGATAACTGTTCAGTATACAAAAGGCTCACCAGAAAATGCCACTGTTTGAACCAAGATGACTACAACGACTTAATAATACATTTTAACGAGGACACAAAATATTCGACAAGTACAATGGGAGAAATAATAAAGAACATGCGAATTCTAAAGAAGTTCTTATACATGGGTGGTATCTACACGAAAAACGCTCTGATGTTTTTAAACGAGGTAAGTACATTTAAGCTGAGTATGAAAGATAATCTACATAGTGTTTCCATTAACGTAGTAATAAAAAGATAATAGAACAGGCTTTAATTACCTTATGGATGGCATTTCTAATTTATCAAGTCCTATATCTAAGTTGACAATTATTAACGTTGATTTCATTTATATAAACGTGACCCATACTTCAATAAACTAATGTTATTCTTCACCTTTAAAGCGGTCAACTTAAGCAACGTCAACTCGAAGTAGAGGTTAACTATACACAGAGAAACCAAATCAAGTATCAATTCATAAAAAAACAGCTAAAACGCAAAACTGGTTCATTCTATAAATTAACATAAAGTACCTGCCTGGTCCAAGCATACATAGCTCTACCCGCCTCCATTTCTACTTTGGTTACTTTTGTAAATTATATTCCAGGGCCTTTCAGATTGCCCACATACCGAAAAAGTAGAAATCACACAAGGTTGCTCACACGCAGATGTCTGTAATATTTTTGATGACCAATCAATTGTTATAAGATGCATAACATGGCCGTGTAAATATGAGTATTATGGAGATACTTTTACACAGGTAAATACCCAAATAGACTCTCAAAATATCTAGGTTATATTATGTAAATTGTTCACATTTCATTTATATAAACATCTTCTTACATTAGTAATTATTAGGCATTATTAACCGCGTGAATTGTACCGAAGAATAATGTCCATGCGTTTCAAAGTTGTTTTTCTTGAAACAAACAGCTTATAGTAGAAAAAATGTTATAGAGGCTTTAACGGCGAAGTATGACATCGTAAAGCTGCGTAAACGCTAGATAAGCCGAGCACGAGCGAAGCCAAAATTCATCTAGTCTCTAGTGTGTGGAGCGGCATACGAGCCTCGAACGAGCGCACTTGGAGCGTTCGGCTCGTACTAAACCGTGCCCCGCCCGTTGTCGGTTTTTAATGAACGAGATTTGCGTAGCGCGCGCAGTGTACTCGTGAACGCGTTAATTAACACAATAATTATGATCGTTTCGCTGGCACAAGCATCATGGAAACGTGGACAGAAGATGTTTAATTGCAGTTAATTGAATTATATCAAATTAATCCTATGATATGGGACCCTAAGATATGAGATGTGTGGTCTCGAGACTTAGGCAAGGTGTAGATGTGCAAAAACAAAATTATGAGTTTATTGAAACACGAGCACACTGCAGAAAGCTATGTTCGAGGAGAGTGATCGTTGTAGCACACTAGTATCATACAGTAATCTAACTCTGCCCTGTCCTTGAATTTATACCTACAGTCGCGCTAGACGAGCGTATGCGTTAGGGCTACCCGTCTAAAGTATTTTAGTTACATCTGCATACTTAACTTTCTTTATTACTTATTTCAGTAGATTAAGGTATTAAACAACGCGTTCTTTTAATATTTGAGAAACTTAATAACAAATCGTACACAAATAATAGTTATAAGTTTCACACTGAATAATATTTTACCAACCAAAATAAAAAATATTAACACTGGACGTGTTTATGTACAATTAAAGCAATCAAAAACAGCTTATATAGTTTACAACTGCTCTTCGCTACATTACTATTTAAATAAAAAGATCCACTGCTTAAAAAACGTTACACCGCCAGCTCGTCACTACGGCACATTCGCTGGCTGTTGCATACCGAGTACATACCGAAATCGAGGCGCGTAGGTACAACTTGCGTTTCGTGCGTTTGTAAGAAGTTAGAATACTGTAGATACCATTACCGTGGTTGTAGGCTCGTTGCACGTCCACACTTGATATTGCGAGCGAGCGGCTCTGCTTGCGCTCCGCTCGTCTTGCGTATACGCGTCTTAAGGAAACCTTTTTCTCCAGATTTCTTTTAAAGTTTTCAAAGATCTGTAAAGCCTAATTATCATTTAAAATTACTTAATTGACGATGACGCGGAATATGATGTTAGCTTTTATCAAAAAATGTATTTATGATTTTTGCAGGCTTTAGCAGCCGGTTTATTAAATAAACTCGCAGGGATCGAAGAAGGAAGGCGATATCTGAATTTTAGTTCCAAAATAACGAACGATATAAGAAAAGTCCTAAGAAAAAAAGCCGCTGTTTTAGAAATAGATACTATAGAATCATTAAATGCGACTCTAAATTTGCTTAAGCCTCCATTCGTGAAGAATTCAAATATAACTTATTTTTGCAAGTCTATCTGTGAAGGTAAACAAAAGAAGCTTATTACCAGATCCCAAATTACAAATACAAATGAATATACTATGCAGGAACATCAAGACTGTACTGATGCCAAAACATGATATCAATTTAGACGAGTAGTACGTATCCTAGTTTATAGAAATATTCTAGGGTATGTACTTTTATGGGGAGTATATAAATAACGATAATTAAATTACAGGTTTCGGACACAAAACAATAAATGATTTGATAAAATTTCGACAATACATGACATTGGATGAAATGCTAACCCATCTAGATCTATTGAGAAACTTCAGTAACACTGATAATGGAAAAGTAGAATTGACATTACATCTACCAGCTATACTGATATTGTTTAAAAATATACTAACAGAGTTTGACAATAGCGAAATGAATATTATCATAACGCACATTCTAAACAATGTTGTTTCTAAGAATATGGTCAAGCCAAAGGAGCCAGAGAAATCGAAAACAGTATCCATTGCTGATACAGCAACCGAGGTACCAATATAATTATAAAGTTGATTCCATTAAAATAATCTTGCCGTGTTACAATTTTTTATTCTATTAATTGAACCATCTTTTAATCATTCATTATATCGTTCTACCGTATATCTTATTCCGATGATGGATAATTGTATAAAAATCGCAAGATTTTAAAGATGTCGATTTGAAATGTAGAGAACTGTATTATAAAAGAAAGTAATATTTTAAATTATTTTTAGCCAATCAAAATGAAAAATGAAGTTGTACAAATACCGCCAAAGAAAAATCATATTAACAAAAAAATGAATAAACAAAAATTAAGCTTAGGTATATCACCCAATAAAAACAGACAGCTTTCTAAACAACAAGGTAAAAGTGCACTTTTTTATTATTTTAAAACATTGACTTCAACCATAGACAAGAATATTATTTTTAATCTTCCTAGTTACAGGTTGGGAACCCTCTAACTTATTAAGTAGATCAAAGAAATTTTCAAAAGGTAAGTTATCATGAATCAATTGGATAGATTGAAATAAAATTTTATTAATATATTTTTTCTTTTTGCAGATTTGAGAAGATCTATTATAGTGGTGCCAATTGAAACAAACTTAACATATGAGTAGTAAAGCTGATGTATTTAAAAAACTTAACTAACATCATGTATCACATATTCTCAACCTACACCAACACAGTAACAAATAAATATAATCTATTAAAATGTAAATTATTATTACGAATAAATATACATTATTTATAAAAACAAACATCGTCATTTTATTAATACACATGTTTCAAACAGCTATCAGTAGAAATAAAATTAATAAAAATGCAATCCAAATGCAATCTCATATAATTTCTTCAATAAATGTAATAAGGAATGTTCTAAATAGTTTACTACAATGTTTAAAATAGGCTGCTGGCCTAGCACAAAACATTCAAAAATAAATGATAGCCACATAATATGTTTTTACCACAACTCAGAATTCTCTCTTATTATGAAAATCTATAAACCATGCAAATATAATTACTTTCTTATACATAAATGTATAAACTTATTTATCATCAATATCTAATCCAATAATGTAAGTCATAACTATTGATTATATATCAGGCTATAATTATATTGTATGTTAGCTATTTACACAAAAATGTATCACACACAAGTTTTGAGAAATAAAAAGATCTGTAGGAAATGTATTGTGCTAGGCTTGCTGGGCGGAGAGTCAGGTAAATAAATAAATTAAATTATATAGAGATCAGTAAATTTAGTAACATTTGTATTTTAAAATGTCTGCCCAAAATAATAGTCTATAACAGAAGTTATCTCAAGATTAAAGGTCTTTGGTGTAGAGCCATAGATTGCAATAACAGGGATGATCTAACTTTATGGGTTCTTGAAATATTGACAATAAAACTTGTAAGCACTGACATAATAAAATGGTACAATTTAATATTAAACACCTTTATACCACACATCATACTCTGGGCAAATGCAATCTGGAATAAATGTAAACCATAAAAATTCCTAAGTAGGGTAAGTAACCAAACTATGCATTAAATTTTCGCGAAGTAATTTAATTAAGAAGAGTTGATTAACTAATAAGGACGAACTGCAAGATAATATGTAAAAAAAAAAATTATTTACCATTGTTATGTACCTATTAATAGTTACAGATAAAAGTTATTAATAGGTAAAAGAGGGCTGATAAAACAACAAAAAGTTGCATTCCCCTGCCTGTCAGTGGTTGCTAGGCAACATTTTGTTATTAAACATTCCATATCGAATTTGCCCCAAGTATAGACTAATGTAAATTGAGAAAAAGCAACATTAAGCACATGATAATGATATTCTGTTAACAATAACCAGTATTCCCTATAAAACTTTCAGAGATCCTATAAATACCTAGATAAATTATATACCCTATGTGGGTAATATTCAAGTCACCAACATTTCTATAAATTTTTACATACAAATAAACAAATGTGGTGTAAAACAAAATTAATCAAAAGATCTATCATCATACTGATTTTGACGGTGCTGTGTTCGGTCGTAATATGTTAGTGTTCTTTTGTTTTGGGGAGGAGGATTACTGGGTTTAAAGAACATTGCTAGCAATATATAAAACCCACCAACAATTTTACTGAGGAAGTCCAAAAATCCCAAGAACATTGGAGTAGAATTTTTAATTAAAATTGATAATTCCCTTACAAGCGCTAATATGAAGTTGCCAAGAAAATTTATAAAAGAACTGCTACCTGTAAATACAGCAATTATAAAAACAAAAATAAATGAGAAAAATTCTTTGACATTGCTTATAGACAAAGCAGCTTTTAAGGTATTTACAACATCACTGTAAGTTTCATTCAAATTTGTGGCATTTTTGGGTAATTCTGCTTTGCTTTCTTTGGTTTTTGTCACTGATCCAGTAAGTATTGGTTCCAATTCCAAAAACGCTTCGGATATATATCTCAAGCACTTCAACAAAATGATAACTTCGTTGTCTCTGAATTTAATGCTCCTTATTTGAAACCAGAACGGCCCGAATGGTTGGTTCTCTATTTCGGTACAAATGCAAGTACCAGATGATTTGACGTCCAAAATATCGGCGTCAGTAATACCAATCCAGTGTGTGTGCGGGCTTACTGATCGAAGTTTGTGTTGGGCTTCCGTTAGATCTCTCAGTAGATCCACCTCGGCCGCACTCACCAAGACGACGTCACGGTAGCCAATTCGTTGATCTACTAGCCTCCTTTCTAAATACCGACCCAAGAATATCCTCGACTTCAATAAATCTTTCACGTAATTCTTTATTTTTATACTGTCTACGTCGTCGTATGCCAACATTTGCGAAGACGCACCAGACGAGTTAAATGATGAACTTATCCCCGAAACAATCATTTTGTTTTTGTTAATAGTAAAATTATGTATAAATAAAAAATAATTTAATTAAAAAACAAATACATGACTCAGAGACACAATAGTCACAAAACAGCAACTTGTCTACTTGACAGTTGACATTTAATTTGACAAATTTAAATGACAAGTTTTGTTGTCTATGGATGAATCACAATTCATTGGGCGCGTTTCAGAACGCGATCACAACGCCCCAAACGCCCAAAACGTCGTTCCATTATATGACCGCAGTCGTTGTGGTCGCTGCGAAAACGTCATGTCCGTCATGACTTACGCCCACACGACGCTCACGACGACCCATCTAATAAGGTGGGTGGAAGTGGTCGTTCCACTAGAGATTATGTCAGCAACGCTCACGGAACGTTACTGACATAATCTCTAGTGGGACGATCACTGAACGGGATACTGAGATCGTAAACATGAACTTTGTTAACGTCTAATGGAATGCACTCTATATTGCAGAACAGTATTAACTAAACGTAGTGTTGATATTCTCTTTGGTATTAATGTTTGATCCAATAATTGCTACAATAAAGTATCTATGACGTATCTTACCCTGATTTTTAAATCTTCGAAATAACTTAGCAGAATTTGTAAAGAAACATAAAAACCATAAATAATTTAAGAGGTTAAGGAGGTTTAAATAAAAGGAGGTCATTTATACAAAATTTGTACAATTTATTAAATTTAATAGTAATTAATACAGATTTTAATTTGAAAAGATAAAGTTCACCATTTAGGTATTTAAAATATGTTTTGAGTATTTACAGACTGACTTATACGCCTACTCGTGAGATACTTCTGCAAAAATATCTGCATTTTTATCCATCGATTTGATAAAATCTTCTACCATTATTGAACAAATGATACAAACAAAATAAATATTCCTATAGAAGAATTAAAAATTCATAATTAATTACATTCTTTGAAAAAACATGTAATTACATATTTCTAAACTGTGCTCGATATTTATAAGGTGCTTCAATAAATACAACTAAATTGTAAGAGAAAAGTTTTACGTATTTCAAACAATATATTACAACCTATATAAAATATATATAATTAATCTATTATAGTTTTGCCTTGATATAATGGACAGATAAAATAAGAACATTCTTATAATAAACACTATAGGGACTACTCACATTTATTCAGCTCTATTCGCGTTTCGCTGAATAATTTTGGACACATTTATACAGTTATTCTTCTATCAGCCGCGTACAGCGTCGCAAGAGCTTTATAATACTTGCGTACATAATTATTAAGTAATACAACTATGAAGGTTGCACTTGTCCACAAGGAGTTAGGAACCGTCCGTGTTCAGCGCTCTTCCGCCGCGTTCCACGCTGAATGCGGCGGAACAGTGCTGAACGCGACAAAACAGTGCGGAATTCTATTTACAGCACTCGCGTGATAAAATACACTTATCATCATTTTACACTCGATTGTTGCGACAGCAGAATAGATGCCAAAAGCTGAACGGATGCGTACATGTCTTCAAAAATAATTGTCTTCTATGGACATAGGCTAAATACAGCTGAATAAGTGTGAGTAGTCCCATAATGCGTATGTTGTAGCACCTCTGCCTGAAAACTACTATTTTTATACAATTCATAATGTTTGAAGAAAAATCATCAATTTGCAAAATATTACAAGTTCGGTACATTCGAAGTTCCTAATTCCACATTTGAGATTTCGGTATTCGCGGGTTAAAAAGTCATGAAAATTTTCTTGTATTCTTGGCTAAAACTTTTTAAATTCGCTGATGTAATATACGTTTAAGTAAAAAGATTCAGCGCCTTCTGTTTGAGTTTTTCAGTGACATGTCGTTCTCAAGAAAAACTTTTTGAACCAAATTTTATAATACGTTTACGAGCCGCATACGAAAGTTATACTATGTTTGTGACAGTGAGTTCGATGGCAAAATTTCGGCAATGTTTTATCACTTTACCAAAAAACCTAGCATGTTTTCATATTTGATTGGGCTTAAAAATTCTATGCAGATCTAAAATTGTAATATTTACATATATTTAAATAGAATATTATGTATTTATAAACAATATATCGGTTCCATAACCAAGATTATACATCTAAATATTTTTATATCATATTCTCTTCATATATGAAACCTTCACAAATAATATTTAACATTACTTAACGCTAAATCGTATTTAAGTCAAAGTTAAGTCGAAAAAATTTAGGATTTAAAGAGATAAGACAATATTTAAGACTAATTTAAAGACGGAATTAAATCTGCAATAATAATAAGTAAGTGCCACCATCATACTATTAAAACCGAACAAAAATTACTAGCATAATAAGAAATCACAATTATACTTAACTAATAGCCGTAAGTACTAAAAATGTACTTCTTATATAATACGCTAAAGATTCATAATAATATTATAAACTTTCTGCATTTGCACTCACAACCACAATATAATATTTTAAAAATTTACATTGATACTTTCGTTGTGAACCACAATACTTGCATCCATCTTAAATACAGCTGCAGAAATTGTAAAAGGATGATTTATCATAAGGATACACAGTCATCGTATTGGAGTCACGAAGCACCCTGTATAAATTTAGGCCTTAACAATGAATAAAGGCGAATCAAAATGGGAATTCAACTTCATGGCACCTCACACATTAAATGGACATCACTCTCCTATACGTAAATTTTTATCAACATTAAATATTACCACAGCCCCGAGGAAGGACTTCAATACAATTTAATACTTAACTAACATGACACATTCGAGTGTGCAGAATATCTGCAAATGAATTTCTTTGGATTGGCACACACTCTCATATACAAGGGATACTTTGAAAATTCAACATCAGTATTATCGAAAACAATTACAACTTACGTATTAATGTATTTTATAAATGACCTAATACACACGAGCGTGTATGCCATATTCAGTCATGTGTCGTTCTTCGGTCGCGTTACGTCAAAACGTGACCACGTCGAATTACGTTACGTAATTTTATATACTCGTCCGATTCTAAAAATCGGCGTCGGTCAAACCGCTTTCGATAAAATCACCAACGACTTCAGTGGACTATTTCACAATTAGGAAGCCGTGCACGCTCGCTAGGAACTTGTCGAAGTTGTCTTGGAAGCGTATCTTGTGGGTTCGAAGTCCGTCGAACAGAACCCCGTTGGTAAGAACTCCGAATGCCTCTTCCAATCGCGGTACGTTGGCGGGATCGTTGACTGCGAACGCTTCGATCAGCTGTCTCGCTAGTCCTTCTAACAAGGCAGGTTTCACGCATGTTAAGGCATAAATTGCCGCCCCAGCAGCTGGTATTGAATCCGGTGGTATTTCCATTTTAATTATCAGCATCAGTAGTAGCTCTGCTAAGCTTAGGAGTGATATTGCGTAGGGATTGTCATCCCCCAAGGCTCTCACTTTGTTTGACAGCCCCACTATTGTGTCGCAGCATAACGTTGATACGTCACACGATACCGCGGTAAGACCGACGCGTAGAGCGGTCACCACCATGTTGAAATCCGAAATGGGCAGACTTGTCAACTGAAACGGAATTAAAATAAGAATAACGCAAAATAATTTAAAAATATGAGACTATTTGACTTTAGATGCGTTCTTTGCAATGCTTACGGTAGCGTATAGTAAGCGTATACCAGGTTATATCTTACGACGTATTTCGCCACAAAAACTTTTAACATTTCTATTTGACAAGAATCTTTTTTTTTGTAACGGGGAGGAAACCTTCAAAGATACACCGAAGCCTTGGGAGAGACTCCGGGTTGTGTGGGATTTTTACCCACTAAAACCTCCTCGGTGACCTTCCTCTGCGCTAGCAGGGGCCTCGGGATCTCCAATGTAACGCATCGGTGCCCCCTAGCGCAGCGCCCTTTATGGGCTCATCTCTTGGGGAATGTGACTGTTCACTATGCCTTCCAGTGTATGACAACATGCAGCCATAAATGCCGCCGTCCTTCCAGAGGTTGCTGGCTAGGCTTAGAGCTCCCAATCTAGCCGCCCGCAACCCTTCTGGGGTTGGGCTTTTCAGTCGCCTCCTACGACAGGCATACCGTAGTCGTATTCTACTCCCCGACTAAAGAGTTCTTGACAAGGATTTAGTGAAATTTATATGTCAAAATAGGTAAAAATATATCAAGTCGTTAGTGCTAATCAATTTGTCAGATTCTCAAATATATTTTGATTATCATCACCTGATCCGTGGTGTCCAGGTCGCGGATCATCCTGTAGGCGTGGTGCGCCAGCGCGGGCAGCGCCAGCAGCGCGGGCGTGATGAGCGGCAGCAGCAGGCGCAGGCCGCGCGCGCACGTGCTGCCCACGCCGCGCTCCGCGCCGCTGCGCCCGATGCTGCATATCAGCTCCATTAGGGCGCATATATCCTGCAAGTTTATATGGAATTGGTTATTTATATTATTTATTTATTTATTTTGATCACCTACATAGTTTACACCAAATAAAATATAAAAATAACACAATCATACTATACGGAAAAGCTAAGTGCAACTACATTTATAGGCGAAGACTGCTTGCAAAAAGGAGCGAGTAACAAGTAAGTCAAATGATAATAACAATAGTAATAAAGAAAAGAAACATTTTTTCTGGAATAAAATTAAAATTAAATTAAATTAAAATTAAATTAAATTAAAATTAAATTTAAATTAAACAGATTTTATATGTTATTATTTATATGTCCACCAATTCGCACTTGGCCAGCGCGGTGGACTATGGCCTAAGCTCTCTCATTCCGAGAGAAGATCCCTGCCCAGCAGAGGGACAATAATGGGTTGACGACGGTTATTTATAGTTTTTTTTTATAAGATTGAAGTAGCAAACGAAGATTCAGTCCACCTGATGGTAAGTGGTCACTGCCACCCTGCGACATCTGTAAGCAACTTCATATACAACATGGGTTCTATCTGAAGTCAATCACAGATGCCTTGCTACTCCCAAGGACTATGATGGTCGCCTCATATAAAAGTGTGCCGGCAACCACACTCTTCTAACGAAACGCAAAAACTGCTTCACGCTAGAAATAGGTGTGACGGTGGTACTTCCCCGGTCGAACTACACTGCTTCGAACACCTATAATAGATAGTTGAACCTGAAGGATTAATTTGAATAATTAAAGAAGATGCTCAAGTGAAAACCTCGTTTAGGCAAACAAGACCATCGCGGGATTGGTAAGAGTAGCGCCAAGGGAAGCCTATCCCGACAGTGGACTTCAACAGGCTGATGGCTGGATACTTGTAAGTACTATCTTTATTTGTTACGGGGAGGAAACCTTCAAAAGGTACACCGAAGCCTTGAGAGAGACTCCGGGTTATGTGGGATTTTTACCCACTAAAACCTCCTCGGTGGCCTTCCTCAGCACTTGTAGTAGGGAACTGGGAAACTCCAACGCCCCTCACAGGCTCATTCTTGGGGGACGTGTACCATCCCCCTACACCATCCGGTGCTTACGGCGAGATGCAGCCACACATCCCGCCGTCCTTCTCGGTGTTGCTTGTTGAATGGTTCGAGCTCCCACTCTAGCCGTCCGCAACCCCAGAGGCCCCGTTAGTCGCCTTTTACGACAGGCAGAGGTTACCGTAGCCGTATTCTACTCCCCGACCATAGGGTAACTCTGTGTAATGTAAGATGCTTAAGGTTCGAGTAAATGAAACGACCGCGATCTTCGAGTATCCATTTAATACTGCCGTTAAATACGTTCAATACATTTGATCATATTAATCATCATACTAATCATAGTAGGTACATCGTATAGTACATCACATGCCCACCGAAAAAAAAGAAAAAAAATGAATTTTACATTTTTTTTTTTTATATATATATAGGTACTTAATGTTAGTATTTTATTAATATATAGGTAACAATAATACATGTAAATCTCTATTACACTATAATTACTTAAAACTACAGTTACTTTTTCACATAAGGTCTAGTCCTATTCTTATGAACTAAAACATTTTTACCTTTGAAATTTATTTTCACATTCGGTGCGCATTCCTCAATAACTACATATGGTCCGATATAAAGCGGATCAAATTTGTTTATACATTGCTCATTCTTAAGTAGTATCAGATCACCAGCATGATATCTAATCGGATTGATATTATTATCATACTTCGTTTTGCGGGTTTGTTTGCTTAAAATTAAATTTTTCCTTGCATCATATTGCGATTTTTGTAACACGTATTTTAGTTGTTGGGGATAATCATAGTGATTATATAAAGGGTCTATATCTAAAGTTAAATTACTTGGCAAACGGCAAAGTTTTCCGAATACTAGTTCATACGGTGTGTATTTAGTTTCCGTATGTACTGTAGTATTGTAACCGAAACACCAGTAGGGTAACCAAGTGCTCCAGTTTTTAGGTTCATTACCTGTTTGAATGCGAAGAAATGACATTAAATTTTTGTGACTATTTTCTAATGATCCGATTGTTTGGTGATGATATGCGGTTGAACTTACCTGTTGTATATTGAGAATTTTACATACCTCTTTCATAACATTTGATACGAATTCGGTGCCACGATCTGATATTATTTGACGAGGAATTCCGTATCGTAGAACAAAATTATTAACAAATGATGATGCCACTGAAATAGTATCCTTATTTCTAAGTGGATATGCTTCCACATACTTACTTAAGTCACACTGTAGTGTCAGTATATACGCGTTATTATCACTATCCTTACATAAGGGCCCTACTAAATCTAAATATATTCTATCAAAAGCGGAATAACCCGTATCTGTGATACTCATGGGTTCCTTTATATATTTATTAAAATGTTTTTGTCTTAAACACTTGTCACATCGACTAACATAGTTAGTGACGTCTTTGACTAATCCCGGCCAAAAATATCTCTTTTTTATATTATTCACCATGCGTCTTATGCCGGCGTGTCCGCTAGTCGGCAATAGGTGATAGTCATTAAGTATAATACGCTTAGTCTCGTTATTAGTTATTCTTTGTACACCATTTAAAATAAATAAACGTGGTCCGGACCAATTTGGTGTCTCATTTATCGTACGAGTTAACTCTTTAATTAATTCAATATTATCTTTATTTTTGATAACGTAGAGACTATCTATATTCCTCTCATTACAAAAGAAACCTAACTCCCTCACAAAGGCAGCTCGTGCGCAATATGATCGGAATAAAGGGTTCACACAAATTGTTGACTTTGAGGAAATAAAACTAAACAGCGTATGCTTCTCTTTATTACTTTCCATCTTTTTCCACTCACTTTCATCAACAAATAGTAATTCTACACAATCCTCCGGTTTTTTAAGTGTTCCCACAACTTTCGGGTGATCATTCCAATCGTTAGTGGTTGCCTTATCAAACGTAGGTTTGTTAGAATTAACTTGCGCGTCATTCAAACGTTTTCTTTGAGCCCTAGTGAGTACTGAAACTATATGCTCGTTCATCTCTTTCAACTCTTCACTCGATATTTGGATGCGTGATAATGCATCTGCAGCTGCATTATCCGATCCCCTTACATACTGTATCACAAATTTGTACTCTTCGAGCAATAGTCTGAATTTAGTCAATCGACTTGAAGGATTTGTCATATTAAATAAATATACGAGAGGTTTATGGTCAGTTTCTATTATGAAGTCTCGTCCGTATAAATAAGGTCGAAAGTACTTCACGGCCCATACTATAGATAATAATTCTTTCTCTATAGTAGGGTAATTTCTTTCAGCCTTATTTAATGTACGACTAGTGTATGCAACTGGCCGTCTATCTTGATTACATAGAACCGAACCGATGGCAAAACCCGACGCATCTGTTTTTAAAATAAATTTATGGTTTTCGTCAAAATTTGGATACTGAAGTAACGGTGGGGTCATTAAAGCGTTTTTAATAGTAGAAAATGATTTCTTGCACTTATCATCCCAATTAAATATTACATTTTTACGGCATAAATTGTTTAGGGGTAACGCTATTTCAGAAAAATTGGGTATAAATTTACGATAATAATTTGCAAATGCTACAAGTCTCTTAACATCGTTTACATTTTGGGGGACAGGATAGTTTTGTAATACGGAAATTTTATTCGGATCGGGTTTGATACCGTCGGCAGATACGACATGACCGAGATATAGTAGTTCTTTTTTTAGAAAAACACATTTAGAGGGGTTTAACTTTAAATTAACTTTTCTTAATCGAGTTAAAATGTCTATTAAATTTTTATTGTGACTTTCCAAATTTCTACCAATACAAACAAGGTCATCTAAATATGTAAGTGCTTTTTCATAATTTAAACCAGCCATAGAAATAGTTATTGCTCGAGAGAAAGAACTTGGGCTTGTTTTTAATCCCATGGGCATCCTAGTCATCTGGTATTGTCCAGACGATGTTGTAAAGGCTGTGTACTTTCTACTAGAGGGGTTAAGTTTTAACTGGTAAAAAGCCTGATTGAGATCCAAATGAGAAAAGTACATAGCGCCAGACAAAGAATCTAGAATATCTGTTATGTTGGGTAACGGAAATTTGTCGTCAATGATACGATCATTTAATTTACGAAAATCGATAACCAGGCGCCAAGTTTTTTCATTATTATTATTATTATTAGACTTTTTGGGGACCAGAAGTATTGGGCTTGACCATTCGCTACAAGCGGGTTCAATAATTCCGTCTTGTAACATACTTTTGACTTGATTTTCGATTTCATTTCTTTGAGAGTAAGGCAAGCGATACTGTTTTGTATACACAGGGTCCGCATTAGGCTTTAACTGAATATTATGTTCATATAAGTTACAAGTTGTTAATTGATCTCCCGGCACGAAAAATACGTCAGAAAATTTTGCACAAATATTCATGATTGAAGGTTTCTCCTCCTTATTTAAATGGTCTAAATGTAATAATGATAACATTTTACGAACGCGTTCCGGGTTAATATCATATTTATCAAAGTTGCAAATTGAATAATTACTCAAACAATCAGTTTCCGGCCTAAAGTAGCTAAGATTGACCTGTTCCTCTCGTGTATTTAATATTTGTATTGGTATTTTTCCATCAACTACTTTTACAATTCCGCCTGAAAGAAAAACTCCTTCACACAACTCTCTCGGAAAAATCACGCAATCTTCATTCATGACCGAATTTATATAAAATATTTTTTCACATCTAGGAGAAATTGACAAAAAGTTATTACCTAATATACCCATTTGCAATGGTAATGAGATTGTTTTATAAGAACTATGCAAAGTAATGTTATTTAATTCAAAATTTATGTTACATTTGAATTTACTTAAAAAATCAATTCCTAATATTCCAAAAGTCTGAGTTGGTAACTGTTTCATTACATGAAATTTATTATTGAATTCCATTCCGTTTATAGACAACGTTAAATAAACAAAGCCTTCAGTTTGTAATCTGCCTCCAATACCATTTATGTAAATCGGTTTCTTATTAATAGGTACGTTTAGATTACTAAGCATCTCGTATTTTATTGCGCTTACCGATGCTCCTGTGTCCACGAGCCATCTATATTTGGTGTTATCTATTGCTAACTCAATTATACTACTAAGTTGGCAACTAAATATATTATTAGTCTCGAAAAAATTCTAACATGTTACTTTCCGGGCTACTATCAATATTTGCAGCATTTTGCGTTACCTGGCTTGTCGGATCCATGCAACGTATACTTTGGTTTTGACCCCGAAAATGTCCTCGTTTATTATAGTTATATTTATGGCGATGACCGCGCGAGTTTTTCCCCCGATATACCTGATGTTGGTTTCCACGTTCCGTTTGTCCGTGGTATACCGAACTCCGTAACATTTGACGATCTGGCTGCTGTCGCTGCTGATGACTCCGTCCTGGTATACGACCACCTGTATATCTGCGAGTATAATTTTGACGCATACTTACACCACCACGATTACCAAAATACATCGACGGCTCCATTGTTTCATAATTACGGCTACAGGATGCCTCCTCGTCTTTTGCTGCTCTGATGGTATCTTTCAGTGTAGTATAATTACGCGCAGACAAAATTGTATTTAATTGGCGATTTCGCAATCCGTCCGTGAAACTTCTAATAGCTATTTTCTCATTTATCGGACGTAATACTTTATATGCATTTTGGTCACCATCGGATTGCGATATCGTTAAGTCCACAAACAATTGTTCAATTTTATCTGCATAGCTATCAATTGAGCTACTATTTTGCCTTATTTGCATAAGTTCTTTATGAATAGCCGTGCTCGATTTTTTTGTGAGAAGATGTTTATGCATATCATTGATGAGTGATTCGCACGTGTCGTACGAATCTGACAATCTTAGTTTAGCGCTCTGAGTTTGTTTTTAAAACGAATTTAATTAACATAGCCTTACTTTGGTCAGAGAGCGTGGAGCCATATAATTCAATGCCATCCATCAGGGTCTTGGTGACGGCTTCATCACCTGTCATGACTGGTAGCAACGATACCGCTGTCCTAAAATCGAAAGCCTCCATCGTGACAGTTTGGTCGCGAACGGTGCACCTGGACGTGGATTGCAAGCTGTAATCTTTTGTACAAAATGTTTCTATTTGTGTAATGTGATCCCTAATTAAATCGCAGTATGATTGTATTTCTTTCAATGCTTCACCTTTTATTTTTTTATCAGCTATTTGATCTCCCAAAACAATTAAACATTTGTCAAATTTACAACGTAGCTCGTTAGCTTCCTTTAATTTTATATCTAAAACGTCCCGAGTTCTTCGGACATAGCTTAATTTAAACAAATTTTCTTTTAAAACTTTAACTTTCTCATAGATACTTTTTAAGTCATGAGCCATAATACAATATATTATATGTCTTCATTATAACGTGTATAATAACTAATAACAAATAGAAAAAAAAATTAAACAATTATACCATGACCCTTAATTATAAGAATTATATAATGTAACTTACAATAAACGTGACATACGCAAGCAAACAAAAAAAATGTTATCTTCTGCATCACATTTTACTCTCAGCCACTGGTGCGGTCGGCTCCTGGTGCTGGTCGTGGTCTCGACGATGCTCGTAGAATCTCCAGCCGCCTTGCCTCGGTGTAGTAAACGAACGCCGTAGACTGCTCATCAAGATTTCATTTTGTATCCAGCTTGTATGGCATCTTCTGTACACTTTATATATGAGGTACAGCCCCGCGAATCCCAGTATAGTGCATATAACGATGAGCACTATGCTTATGGTAGTCAGGTGCTGTTGCACTACCGTGGCTTCATTTGAACCCCCTGAGGTATTTTGGGTAATGAAGACCTCGTCCTTGGCTATAGAAGACCGGCACATGGTGTTCTACTTGCACATAACTTTAGTTCATAACATACCGTTCTTTAGTCTGTAACACGACACGCACGCATCTCGCGCCTGAACTTTGTCATACCGTCCGTATATGGCAGGGTCGCCATGTAATGTAAGATGCTTAAGGTTCGAGTAAATGAAACGACCGCGATCTTCGAGTATCCATTTAATACTGCCGTTAAATACGTTCAATACATTTGATCATATTAATCATCATACTAATCATAGTAGGTACATCGTATAGTACATCACATCTGTATAGGCCTACGGGGACACTTACAAATTGTCAGTTGCACATTTTTTACAATACCACCGGATCGGACCACGACCTCAACTGATCCGGCTCACTCGGGAGACTCAGCGGGTTTTTTTAAATAGAGTTGAGATTCGTGATGCTTTGACAAACTTAATAGGGTACTTAATTTTAGTTTGCTAGGTTAATGCCGCGGCTTTGTCTTTGCCATTACCGTGGTAGATCTCGCCGATGTCACGTCTACCATGGAACGATATATAAAAATAACTCAAAATTTATGTTTCGCGAGTTTAGACCATAACCGAACGAACTAAGTGCTAAACTCGCAAATCAAAATTTTTTTTTTATGAATAAAGGTGCGATATATAGTTATAATGATCGCAATTAAAGCGAGCAGTGATAGCCTAATTGTTGAAACCTGGCATCTAAATCGAAACTCGGGATTCGAATCCTAAGATTCGGATTTTTCTTAAATGTGCGTATCGGAAAGAATTCTAAGAAAATCTTTACATTTGTGAGATAACAAAAACGGCCAGTGCGATGCACTGTAGCCTAAAAACTCTTACATTCTGCAATAAGTTCCAAGCCCAGGAAATTGCAGAATGTCAGAGTATAACATAATAAAAGTAGTAAGCAGAAGATAATAAAGGTTTGAAGACAACTAAACTTTATAAAATCGATTTTATTCTTACCTCGTACGCTTCTTCTTCCGCATCTTGTGGAATACTTGAAATCTTGCCAGAATTCCATCTGAGATAAACTTCGAAGATTGTGTTACATACTTCCAGGAATCTAGAATCAGACGAATAGACAAATAAACATGTTTATTAAATAATAGGTATTCAAGTAATTGATCAGTTCAAGTAGTTTCTAGCGTCGATTTAGTTATTTCAAGAATTTTAAAGGTTTAAAGAACAATGGTTCGATCAGGGTAGTACAACCGCCACACCTATTTCTAGCGTGAAGCAGTTTTTGTGTTTTGATGGAAGGGTGTGGTTGCCGGCACACTTTTATTTGAGGCGACCATCTTATTCCTCGGGAGTAGCAACGCGTCTGTGATTGACTTCAGATTGAACCCTTGTTCTGTATGAAGTTATTTACAGATGTCCATGAGCGGCAGTGACCATTGGCCATGACCATCAGGTGGACTGCATGCTCGTTTGCTACATCAAATAAATAAAAAAAGGGTTTTTGGTTTAACAGTGATTACCGATAAATTTTATTTAATTCCTTACATATGACACTGTATCAGAAATCGGCTTCCTGTACTATTAGTTCCGACCACAAATTTGCTCCTATGGCACTGTGTAAATCACGCGAGACAAAACTAATTTTTGTTTTTGTTAATACAAACATACTAATGTGTCCTGTTTTGACCGGTATAATATGTCAAATGCATGGGGTATTTCCACTTAATCCTCGCAAGTAAAGAGAAATTCGTAATCAACTTGAATAATAAATTCTTCCTTATTCAACCTTGGTGGCCAGCATACACAGACGACTTAACTAGTAATCAGCGTATGGAATGTTCATTTGCTATCGTATTAAATAGGGAACACTTACTTATTAACATTTTGTGGCTGAACAGAATGCAACATTCTCTTAGCGCTTTTGGCTAGTAGGTTCAAAGCAGGCAAGACCACACCCGGATAGTTGTGATATCGGTATAGGATGCCGGGTATCTTGTCCAAGGCGCCGATCAGCATCATGAATTGTTCGTCCATTGTGCCCACCTAGAAAAAATATTTTATATTTTTAGATTGTTGGTTATTGACATAATTACAGTGAAATTTCGTTTTTAGAGCGTATGTATGTTTGTACGTATGTTTACTTATTTGGCAAGCCCTACAACGTAATCGGCTTGACAGATTGTAACATAATAATATGATATATCGTCGCTTAAGTTCTAACACCGCGTTACTTAAAAATGCCCATTTTGAGTTAATGAAATAATGGTATCTCAAAACAATATTGGAACATTTTAAATTTTCATACAAAATATTATTTTAAACGCAATAAATATATTGCGTTTGGTAGTTTTAGAATTTAAAATAACTATTTGGGACGGTTTATTTGCTCTCCCGAAAAGTTACTAATTTTGAGCGGTGTTAGAACTTAAGCGACGATAATATATCATTTCAAAGGACTCAGTTGCGAGAGTAACATAGGATGTCATTTTTAAATATGGCGCCTGCGGTCAGAGAAAAAGGGCGGGAGGCTCGATTGTTGTAATATCGTCACAATATAGGTATCAAATGAATGCTAGTAAGTAGACTATTGCAACTATATTTATGCATTATACATATAACACTTTTATACAACTGTTTTAAAGCAAATTCCAAAAAAAAGCATAAATAAAATAAATTATTACAAAACCGTAAAAAAAGCTATTGATTCATTTTTAGCAGTCGGGTTATTTAAATAATTGATCAATGTTACTTATTCAATTTTACAAGAATTATTTCAGAGTAACATATGTGTAGTGTACGGCACATACTATAATAGGTTTTTAGGTATTATTAGGTATGTAGGTAGGTACGGAAACTAAGTGCCAATGAAGCCATTAAAATATTAATTGCTTCATTCGCACTTATATAATACATACATTAAAAGTAATTATAGTCATTACATAATATTATAATATATTATCGGAAAACTTCTAGCAAACTTTATTATATCTATACAGATATGAATATGAACTAAAAATGTACGCCTGCCATCTCTATCAGTTACAAAATGCCAAAAAGTGAACTCTAACCAAATTCAGTGGTAGTTCTTGTGGCGCAGGTCTTGTTTCATTCGACATATATAAAACTCGTCAAATTCATAACGCATAAAACATTTGGTTGTCTCTTTACTTTCAAATCAGGCGACCTTCTTAGTGCTCGTAAAAATACTTGTACGAGTACGAGTACGTACTTTTACTGCATGCTCGTTTGCTACATCAATTGTATGAAAAATACTTGTACTCATACGAGTACGTGCTTACACTGCATGCTCGTTTGCAACATCTATTATATGAAAAATACTTGTACTTTTACGAGTACGTACTTTTACGGCATGCTCGTTTACTACATCAACTGTATAAAAAATACTTGTACTTGTACGAGTACGTACTTTTACTGAATGCTTGTTTGCTACATCAATTATAAAAAAAGTACTTTTACTCGTACGAGTACGTACTTTTACTGCGTGCTCGTTTGCTACATCAATTGTATAAAAAGTACTTGTACTCGTACGAGTACGTACTTTTACTGCATGCTCGTTTGCTACATCAATTGTATAAAAAGTATTTGTACTCGTACGAGTACGTACTATTACTGCATGTTTGTTTGCTACATCAACTGTATAAGAAGTACTTGAACTGGTACGAGTACGTAATCATACTGCTTGCAAGTTTCCTAGGTAGGTATGAAAAAATTAAAACTATGACGTACTAAAAGTAATCAGCTCACCTCATGAACGCCCTCTGTGAGGCCTATGAAGCAATCAAGCGTGTCCGCGAGCATCGTGCGCACGGGTTCCGTATCCGACTGCATGTTCAGGATGTTGTTCAGTTTGTCTTGCAACGCCACTGTACTCGCTAGCAGACGGTTGCGGGCCTCGCCTGAAACAAGACACTCCATTTAATCTTATTGATATAATATCCAATGGAAAAGTATTTAAATGGCGACTATGTTTAGGCAAAAGGAGCACAGGTCCCAAGGTGCATCGATGACCTAATGAAAATAGCGAGGAATACTTGGATTCCGAAGGCACACAGGCTAGAGTGGTTATTTTTAAGAAAGGCCTATGTCTAGCACTGTATCTCGATTGGCTAATGGTTGGATGAATGGATAATATTATAAATGTGAATGATTGTGCCGACGTATGCGTGTTTCTTACTCTTTCAAACAAAAAGTTCTGATTGTATTTCACTGAAATTTGACACTTTATGACCTAGATTAACAAATGGGATACTTATTACCATGGTAGACGTGATCAAAGCAGTCGGAGCCAGCTAGTATAATTGTAACACAGGAGTTATTTCCTTAATGTCAAACGTAACTTAAAAGTATTTAACATTTTTGTAGGATTTAAAAATGGTAGAATGATTTTAGTTTGACACCACCGAGATAACTTTTCGTGAATAGCAATTGTACTAAATGTTGCTATGTAGGTTAGCTTCAATTTTAATATAAAAAATACAATAGTTACTTTAGAATATATAGATTAAGGGTACCTAGAGTCTACAGAATGTGTGCCATAGTGTGATAAGGTGAAGGTTCAATAAGCTACGTTAAATAAAAATAATCTTAAATGACTGCAATGTGGTATAAGCCTGAACCATTATTATAAAAGTTGTATTGAAATAATTTTCTCGTTATGAATTGCTATGCTATGGACGTTCATCCTCTGTTCATCAACATTCGTCGTCGTAACCTAAGTTATATCACCTTTTATACGAAAATTTAATTGTCATGAAGACCATATATTTTACAATAATTAGTTTAACGGCCAGCCAGTCCACCTGATGGTAAGTGATCACTGAGGCTACGTACTCACGGCGCGGTTTTCACCCGCGGCCGCCGCGGTTGCAGGCCCGCAGCTTATGTGCGAAACTCACGAGACCGCCTATTTTTGCGGTTCCGCTGCCGTCGCGGTTGCGATTGTCGACCGCAAACGTGGCGGGCGAAAACCGCAAAACGGGCGGTTTACCATCAGTTGAGGTCCTGACTATTGAACTCGCCCGTCAACTAACCGCAGAGCGCGCGAGCGCAAACCACCGCGGCTGCGGCTGACCGCGGCCCGCGCGGTTCTACAGGTTGCCCGCCGGTGCAGCGGGAGCCGCAAACAACCGCGCGCATCGCGGGCGAAAAACGCGTCGTGAGTATTGCTTTAATTTTTTACACTTATATCTGCATCCTACAGAAGCCGCGGGCCCGCAACCGCGGCGGCCGCGGGTGAAAACCGCTCCGTGAGTACGTAGCCTGAGTCTCATGAACATCTGTAAGCAACTTCATATACAAGAGCGATACTATCTGAAGTGAATTACAAATACGTTGCTACTCCTAAGGAGTAAGTAGGTTGTGAAGAGACGCATTAACTGCTTCACAGTAGAAATAGTGTGGCGATGGTACATACCCACTTGAACTACACTGCAAACTCTAGTAATACCAGTCAACCTTTGTCGTCAACCCATTATTATCCCACTGCTGAGTATGGGTCTTCTCTTAGAATGAGAGAGTTATAGGCGATAGTCCACCGCGCGGGCCAAGTGCGAATTGGTAGAAGTGGTAAGTCAACCTTTAGTTCACCAGATGTAATATACCATACCTTCAGCATACGTAGCAGCGATAGCGAAAGCCCTGTGTAGTTCTTTCCTTAACTCGCCGGGTAAGTTGCTGCCTGCGGCCTCCCATGCAACCAGAGCTAGAAATTCCTCACACGTCGCTAGAGGGCTCTGTCTGTAATGATTTTTAACAATTTATAAAGTCAAATCAACTCTATTCAATAAAAAAAAATGTTTTTAAAGAAGACACTACTATATTAGACCTTTGTACTCTAGTTATGTAATAACAACAGGTTACTTATTTTATGTCTATAAAAACTTGTTAATACGTTTTATGAATAAAGGGGAATGTGCACTTAGTTGAAAAATAAAAATAATTGTATAAGGAGAAAAATATTTACGTGGGCTGAAGCTGATACTTTTTAATTGTAAGAATACAAGGACATATTTTTAGTATTTTCTCGGTTGAACTACACTGGTTCTACCAGCTGGTAAACACATTTTTGGTCGCGTACTTGTGGTGGCGGTGCTTATTGTTGCATTGGTTAACCAGATGAAGTTTGCAGTCGTAAAACTATGCAGTCGTGGTCGTACGAGTGCGCGAGCGTATTGCATGTACACATACTTGTGGCTACTTGTTGCTTGTGGTGCTACTTTAAGTATTTGTATAACCAGGTTGCAGTAACTGACATGCACACACATGTGCATGTTAGTTTGCATATGTGCGTGTATCAGTGCATGTGTACACTTACTTGTGGTGGTGTAACTAGGTGAAAAAAAGGTGGTAAGGGCATGTCCCTGTAGTTCCGGGACCAGAATAGGGCTTCGGTACCCCCTGCCTTTCGTAAGAGGCACCTAAAAGGGGCGGTAAGAGTGGGAGCTCGAAACGCCCAGCCAAGCGAACCTGGGTAGAACGACGGCATGTGTGACCACAGTGGACACGTACGTATACTTTTGCATGTGTGCGTATATTTGTCTGTGTGGGTCGTGTGTAAACATACTTGTCTACTAGCAGCATTTGTGTAATATACAATAGGCGTGCATGTCTATGTGAGTTTCCATGTGTGCATTAGTGACGTAACAAATGTTGCTTTTTGGACGTTCGCGAATGCAAATGCGAATACCCCCTACCGACCTAATGTTATTTTTTTTTCACCTTTTGGTTGACAAATTGCAGTTTGTTTTCTGTTTACGTCTTGCACACGTATACTTACACCTTACACACCAGTGTAAACATAATATGTGTTTGTATGTGAGCGTGTATAAGCCTGTATTGTGTACACTAACTTATGGTGGTGATGCGCGAGCGCGGCGAGCAGCTGCAGCGCGTGCGACGCGGCGGCGGGCTGCGCGGCGAGGTGGCGCACGTACGTACGCGTGTATATTGGTGAACATGTTTGCCTGTATGCTTGTATATACATGTGGTGGCGATGCTACTTCCAACATTTGTGTAACCTGACGGTGTGGTGTATGCAGACGTATGCATGTGCGCGTGTGTATGTATGTCTCGTCAACTCATTATAGTACCACTGCTGGGCACGAGTCTCTCAGAATGAGTGAGTTTTTTAGTCCACCGCGCTCGCCACGTGCGAATTGGTGTGTATTCACATGTATAAACATACTTGTGGTGGTGCACGAGCTGGCGAGCAGCTACAGCGCGTGCGATGTGGAGGCGGTATTTAAGCGTGTATGTTGGTTATCATGTTTGCCTGTATGCTTGTAGACACGCCTGTGGTGGCTTTGCTACTTTCAACATTAGTGTAACCTGACGGTGTGGTGTATGCAGTCGTATGCGTGTGCATGTGCGTGTGTGTGTGTGTATGTACATGTGTATAAACATACTTGTGGTTGTGGTGTGCGAGCGCGGCGAGCGCTGCAGCGCGTGCGATGCGGCGGCGGTATTTAAGCGTGTATGTTGGTTAACATGTTATACAGCAGCATACATACCTGTGGTGGCGATGCTACTTTCAACATTTGTGTAACCTGACGGTGTGATGTACGCAGTGTGCGCATGTGTATGTATGTCTCGTCAACTCATTATTGTCCCACTCCTGGGCACGAGTCTTCTCTCAGAATGAGCGAGTTTTAGTGCGAATTGGTGTGTATGTACATGTGTATAAACATACTTGTGGTGGTGGTGCGCGAGCGCGGCGAGCAGCTGCAGCGCGTGCGAGGCGGCGGCGGGCTGCGCGGCGAGGTGGCGCAGCGCGGCCGCCGCGCGCGCCGCCAGCCGCGCGACCGTCCACGCGGCGCCGCGGGAACCCATGCCGAACGCGCACTCCACCACCGCTGACATCTGGTGACAGGTTACACTTTGAGAAGACGTCAGACGTGTCAGGGATTTTTATTGTTTTTAGTGGAGTGGAGAGGCCCAAGCGTGTAACAACTAACTACTAAATATAAGAGTCAACTAGGCGGTCGTTAAAAAGATATTGAAGATCAATGTTTGATATGATACGATATTAAAGATCAAAGATGGATCAATTTAAAAAGATCCTCAGACGTGTGGAGCGGGGATTTCCATACTTTTTGGTGGGGTGGTATAGAGGCCCAAGAGGATCACAACCACGTCTTGTCAACTGGTCATCTGGGCCCTCATTAAAAAGATATTAAGGATAACAGTTGGATATCCTTAATTTTTAATGAGAACGCGCACTCCACCACCGCTGACATCTGGTGACAGGTTGGGAGACCTCCAGACATGTGGAACACGGATTTCGATGGTTTTTAAAGAGGACAAATGGTATAACCACCAACAAGTATTAGCTTAAACTGGGCCCTCGTTAAAATGCTATTAAGGATCAACGTTGGATACGATACGATATGGCTGATCAATGATTGATCAATTTGAAGAGACCCTCGAACGTGTGGAGCGGACGTTTTTATGCTTTTTGGTGGAGTGATAAGGTAGCCTAAGGGTATAACAACCACTTCTGTCAACTGCTCATCTTGGTCCTCGCTAAAAAGATATTAAAGATAACAATGGGATGATTAAAAAAGATGGAGATACCGAAACTGCTCTCCACCACCGCGGACATCTGACAACACCCTACACTTAGAAGAGACGTCACACGTGGGTCGCGCATTTTCATTGTTTTACTACGATAAGTGTCATATATAAAAATCATCTCACCTCGGAATACATAGAAGGTTGTGTCATCAAGTAAGAGTTGGCCCATATCTTCAACAACCATGACATAGTGGCGGAGAGTTCTGGACTGAAGACAGTTCCGAGGCCCGCTTCTAGCGCTGCGCTCTCCCAAGCACTTATGCGAAGTATGAGCCCCACTAATCTGTCGGTTAAATCATTTCTCATACAATAGAAGTATCAAAAGACAATAAGAATATAAGTATCCATCAGCCTTTTACAGTCCACTCAGTCAGGACATAGATCTACCCTAAACTGTAGCACTCCAACCGGTCCTATGCTATATGAGTCCAGCAGTTACCTGCCGTCTTCTTTAGGTCTTCAGATTACCTGGTCGTAAGCAACCTATACTCGTGGTGCCTATATTGTATCCTATCGGACTGCTATTAATCGTCACTATGCTTAATATTAATATTCGCTTTTGCCAAAGTAAAATATGTAACCAACCTCAGATCACTGTAGCTTATGGATATATATATATATATATATATAACTTTCTTTATACAGAATTGAATTTGCAATATGGTTGAAGCTGAATTGTTACTACATATAAATGAAGTAGGGAAGGACAACCATTGCTATTTTAATTTGTAGATTGTGATAGATTTATGGTACTTCACTTTAATCTGAATGGATGAACCATTCAATCACAGAAAAAAAATATCAATGAAATTAGGATTCAGCGCAAAAAGCAGCATGCTACGGAACTTGTCTATTTATCAACAGAAGGTAGAGGAAACAATAACTAGCAATATGAGTAAATAAATGTAGCGAATGAAATTAAGTACATTAAATTTAAAGTAAATAAATGGCTTTTTACGTAGATGTGACGACCACGTTGAACAGAATACCGGTTAAAATATGGCAAAAAATAAACAAAAACAAACATATAACATTTTTATTCAAATTCAAATATATTAATCATCAATTTGCGTCATTTAGAATTATCTATATTATAAATGAAAAAAAAATCTAAAGAAAAACGACTGAGTATTCTTATCCATTGTGACCACAAATTACCCATTGTAAAGTATTTTCCTCATACGTTTGTAAGAGCTAAATAGGTAATCATTTTTAAATTCACCAAAACCGTTATCTATTCTAATATTTGACTCTTGACTCCAAGGTTGGCTCGTGTTTCGTTTAATTTATGTACATATTGTGTGAAGGGCACATTAAAATATGAATACGTTATTTATTATCCGACGTTCAGTATAACAATGTTACACGAATAGAACGATAAATAATCAATGAGCTGATGAATGAAATGCAGTGTTTGTAAATAGAGTCTGATAAACATTAGCTAACACTATTTACAATATAAAATTACAACGAATAACCACAGGATGATACATCGCACCACGTAATTGATAGCGAAACCGCAATCTATTTGTAAATAGATCACATCTTTGATAAGACTGGTCTTTGCACAAGATTATTATCGTGCTGGTTTCGGTTACATAAAGGTTTCGTTAATTTTAATTGAATAAGCGTTACAACGTAATTTGAGTTGTCACCAATCGTTTTTAATAAAAGATGTTAACAAATATAAATTCTTGTAATTTTTTTCGTTATTTGTATGCGGGGATGGTTGTGGTCTTCATCATGTTGACTGTAGTCAGTCATCAAATCGCGGTCTTATAACAATAAGATCGCGGTTTGATGACTAAAGAATACGGTCTAAATCTTTCCGAAAAGTCTATTCAATATTGCTTGTGATTTTTCATATTCAAGACATGCAAAATTAATAGCAAAATTCTGACATGTATCCTCGATCACCTTGTGAACAATGGGCCTGTATTATTATACCTCATAACCTCACAGAGAATATAAAATAGGTTTAGCTCGCTATTCTACCCTCAAGTAACGATATGAGCCGAAAATAAATCTTTTTAAATCGTTCTCAGGACTGATCGAGGTCGGCGAGGATTCGACGAAATCTTTGAGAATTTTTTAAATTATCATTAGGTATTTAATAATTACAGATTTAGCAGAGGAGCACGATAGATGATCACTGCTCATGACTCATGAGCATCTGCATTCTAAACAGGACTTGTACCTATTGCCTATCACAGATACGTTATTATTTCTGAGGACTGAATTTCATCAATCATTCGTCGTGAATTTCGTCAATTCATGTATGTCATGTATGTCATGTTTTCCAACAAAACTCAAGAATTGATTCACAATAGAAATCCTAGAAACTCGCTAGTCAATAATATTCTCCCACCTTTTAATTTACCGTAACCTTTTATTTATCCTTGTAACGCAGGTAAAAAAATACATACTTTAGTATAGAGTCGACATTCTCAGTACTATCGCTCTCGCCGACGAAGTATCGCAACGAGGCGTCAATGTTCGCATTCTCCAGGATGCTGAACTGCATCAGCTCCGGCGGTATCGTCACCATCTCGCCCTCCGTGCAGTCCATCGCTAGGAAGTGGCCTGCAAATAATGTATTTATGATAAAACATTGGTCAATTAAAGAGTAACATCCAGGGCAGTCTTTAATCTATAAGTGGTCATGGGCACATAAGAATTATGATCATAATAAAGCATTATCGTTTGTTATTTAAGGCTTGGGTAGTTAGCGCACAAAAAAAAAAGTTCGCGCACAAACTAGTTCGGAAGGAACAGTTTCGTTTGCTTGACGACCTTTTTATTTTTGGTCATCACACTGGAATCTATATGCTTCTGACAACCTATTTTCTTTGGTCGTCGCATTGGCATCTGCATACTTCTGACGACCTTTTTCTTTGGTCATCATATTAGCATCCGTATACTTCTGACGACCTTTTTTCTTTGGTCATCACATTAGCATCTGTATACTTCTGACGACCTTTTTTCTTTGGTCATCGCATTGGTATCTGTATACTTTTGACGACCTTTTTTCTTTGGTCATCACATTAGCATCCATATACTTCTGATGACCTTTTTTCAGGTCATCACACTGATCACATTTGAATCTGTATACTTCTAACGACGATCCTCCTCTGAGCGC
This sequence comes from Spicauda simplicius, assembly GCA_949699795.1. Classification (NCBI taxonomy): domain Eukaryota; kingdom Metazoa; phylum Arthropoda; class Insecta; order Lepidoptera; family Hesperiidae; genus Spicauda; species Spicauda simplicius. Next base: position 7,174,140 of record OX453068.1, read on the forward strand.
TCCTTTACGCGAACTATTATGCTCAACACTAATGTTAATTAAGTAAGAACTAGGGTCCCCTGATCACGGGGCCCTGGGCACGTGCCCAGTGTGAAAGTGGAGCCTGGTAACATCACATCAAGGATAAATAAAAAAGTAAATAAAATTAATATCCGATTTGTCCCACGGTAAACAAAAATCCTGCCATTATCAATCTAATATTTAAATAAATATCAATTTTAGGCCTTTTTAGGGTTCCGTACCCAAGGGGTATAAACGGGACCCTATTACTGAAACTGCCCGCTGTCTGTCTGTCCGTCCTTTGTCACCAGGCTGTATCTCCTAAACCATGATAGCTAGACATTTGATATATTTCTTTTGACGACCCCCGTGGCGGAGCGGTTACCGTACCGGCTTAACGCGTAGTGACAGCAGACAGGTATCCGAATGATGAGCTTAGATTCATGTTCTGGGTCTGAGTGTTTGTGTATTCGTCTTGTGTATGTCTAAGGCACCCACGACACGTTCGTTTACTCTTTTGCCGTTATAACAACAAATACCAAAAAAATATATAAAATACACAATTTAAGGGGAGTTCTCATACAACAGACGTGAATTTATTTGCGGTTTTGTTAAATAATGGTACTGAACCCTTAGTGCGCGAGACCGATTTTTTTATTTATTTTATTTACTGGCGCTTTAAATCAAGGACATTAAAAACAAAGGGCAGCAACACAATTCAACATCAGTCCGTTTTTATAACAATTTGATGGTCTAACGACTACGTGTTTTGTGTAAAACGTGTATTAGTTAATTAAAAAATAATTACATGGCGCAGTTCACGTTTATTTAATTAACCTCTAACTTGCCAAAGACCAATCATAAAAAGTGTAATTTACTTAACTGCTAATATTAATTAACGCCAATGTGAACTCAACTTCTTATAAATATGCGATTTTTATGGCACCCAAAAGATGAAACCGTATACTCAAAAAATGAACGCATAGCTTTGGGTTCAAAATCGGCAAAAGAAAAATTTGAAAACGGCTCGTGTCTGATTTCTTTGTCACATAGTAAATGAGGAGATCCACCAATTCGCACTTGGCCAGCGCGGTGGACTATGGTCATAGTCCACCGCGCTGGCCAAGTGAGAGAGTTTAGGTCTAAACTCTCTCATTCCGAAAGAAGACCCGTGAACAGCAGTGGGACAATAATGTGCTGACGACAATGAGGGGATCCACCTATATGATTTTTTTCTTTTCCCGACCATGCTAAGAGCATCCAACTCCGCCCTCTTACATCTTCCTTCTGACATCTGTGAAATGTCTAGCTATCATTCTGACACCCTCCTACATTATCCCCTTACATCCTCCTTACATTACCCCCTCCCCTCATTACATTACCCCCCACTTTACATCTCGCCCCCCTGCTTACATTCCCCATGCTCGTTAATTAAACCCTAAAGTTTATACAACAGCAATAGTTCCTACTAAATGATAACTTACCTGTTATCATCAAGATCCAATGCAAGTCCTCGAAAAGTGTAACGAGCTGCTCCCCGCCGCTGACCGGCAGTTTGCCCATGTGCATCAGTTGTAGTTGTTCTTCAAGCCTGAGATAAAGAGTATTAGCTAAACTTAAATAAGACTACTTAAAATAGATTGCTTATATACAAATCCACTCCGTGCCCAGAACTGGGACTGGAATGGATTGTATATCCGTGTATTGTATATTAAAACGCGTGGGTTTTAAATCAGTTTTGGAGGACTGTGGCTTTTGTTGACTTGTATCTCCCATTGCTGTGCACAAGTTGGACGTCGTTATAACATAAATTATAATGACATTTTTTCAACTTTTCACCTAATTACTATTCGTACTCGTGAATGTTCCTTTCACGAAGTTTATACCTCGAAACACTTGATGGTACAGAGCATGCCAAAGTTTTAATGTTACACATCTGCCGATCTCATTTTCTACTCCACTTTCGTTGCACCTTTTTTATTAACAATAAATTTTACTACCTATTTTCGTATTTCACATCTCCCATGAAAGCAGACCTTTAAATCTCCGTATACAAACCTCTTGCTCCTGTCCTGCAGCAATGTGAAGAGTACATGACAGCAATGCGCCGGGGCCTTCCTGGCGATCGCACCGATAGTCATCAGGACGTTACTATGTAGTTTTCGTTCATCTTCTTCTATTTCCTCCTTGATGTCGTCCCCGCAACCGTCGTTGCTTTCTGTCCCCCTGTGTAATAACAATAACAATTTTGCATTATTTATTTTAAGCTATTGCATAGGTTTTATTGCATTAGGAATCAAGAAATTCCGTAACGAAAAAACCTAACACCCTCCACTCCGCCTACCATGTAGCGCGGCTGAGTGTTTGCTTGACGTATATGTATATGTTACGACAGTACGAAGCTCGCACGGATCGAGACGACCTGCTCGGAAATCGGACGAATATGTAAGCAGCTGTTAGTGAGAATGTACGTATATATATAGTATCAAAGAAAATAACTCGAATTAATATGAAAAAAAAAACTGCATAAATAAATATATAATTATAATTGCATAAGTTGATAATAAAATGGTATGCAATAGCTTTACTGTGACAGTCCCCGAGTGTCGCACGTTTTTTTTATAGAACACTAGGTTATACACGCGGATTCCCTTGCTTCGGTCGAGTCGACCATGGCAATGAGTATCTTGTGTTAATGTAGGTCATAAAAAATGCGTGTGTATCAGCAATATCTCACTGTCAGTTTTTGCGTCAAATCGTATCAAACACACATACATTCTCACAAACTTTCCAATTTATGATTTTAATATGTAATAAGATCACAAAATTAATGACACAAATGGCAACATACGTTATAGTCCACATAATGATGTGTATGTTATTAAATTAAGGACATTCTATAACTTTAATAGTACTGTGTGGTTTCGGTTTTAAATAGCAGAACCCCTTTTCGTCCTTTGGTTTCCCTAGGAGGCATATAAAAAATCTTTGTAGACATAATATGTTTTTCGTTTCAAATATGGTCAAACAATATTAATATTTTTTATTATGTTTATTACGTTTATTATGTTTATTTACGTTTTTGTTTACCTACTATATGACGTAAACCGCAATTTATCTGGATAATTATAAAGTTTTTTGTATGTATAAGTGGCTTAATTAAATTTTATTTCAATTTTTATAGGTACTAAGATATTTCATGAAACAGTCTACTGCGGTAACGATTGCATTGAGTATAGTAAGGAAAAAATAATAAATCCAATAATTTATATTAGCTACAGAGATATTTCTTGCAAAATTATTTAAGAGAGCTACTAGGTGACCTGGATCCAAGAGAATGTTAAGACAGGTCTAAGGAAATTGCATAAAGGGCGACATAAGTTATATGCCAAATTAACTCACTTGTTGTTGATGCAAATTGTTACAAATACAGCATTAAGAATAGAATGAGCCTTGTATTGAACATTGGTTGACATGTTTGTGCCGAATATGGCTCTTTTTCTCGTGAAAATGCACTGTTACCAATATTTTTTTTAATAAGAATGTTACATAATAAAATTTTGTAAGTATGATTTGACACCACTTTGCAGTGTCTTTGATTTTACAGAAAAGCAGTGAACGAAGTTCTTCAATATTCAATAATGCGGAAATGGTGATATAGTACTGGTTTATAATTTGAACACATATTATAATGGTTACTATTAAAATACATGTATGACTTTAATGAGCGAAACATAATACTAAAAAGCTAAAAAGAGACAGGTAAGTGCTTTATTTTACATTTTTTTATTTACTCAGTTGGTATTCAATTAAATGGGTATTATGGCAAAAACGCAATCAATTGCTTACCTTGTGCCATCTGGAGGTGCAAGTCGACATTGTAAGTACGTATTGAATATCTCAATGCAGGGGTTCTGTAGTGTTTCATTGGAGTAGCCATCTGTATCATGTACTATTGAACTCCAAGTATGAAGAAATTTATTGAGGGATTCCCTCCACACTGTGTCTTCATTTATCTGCAAGTATATTGAAATACACATTTTTTGTTGTAGTGGATATTAGGACTACTAGACAGACTAATTTGAAAATAAAGTTCACTTACTCCCTCTTCAACAATGGAGCCTCTGATGCAATGACATGTGTATGTCGTCAGATTTTGGAGAAAAGCAGGTGGTGTTGCTGCAATCATTTGTGGTGAGAAAAATTGGACAAGTCTGCGGTATATATCTGAAATACCAAGCATTTCTCTCTCCACTGGCTGTATGTATGCTAACATCCTCATGAAACTATTTACATAATTCTCCAGGTACTGCTGCTTGAGATTCGCGACTGAGACCACCACACCACTCAAACTAGCTAACTGCACAAGGCATGTCAATGATGGGTTAGCTAAGTCAGGATTTGATCGGACGTGCATATGAATTTCAAAGAACAGAGCTATTAGTTCTGGTTGCATAATTGTATCCCTCCAGTTCATGCTTAATCTCAACGCCGGTGCTGTGTCGCTTTCGTATATTGCTTCAAACGCACCAATCAGCCGTTTCGACAACATTGGTGAAACATGACTCCAGCATAAAATAGTTTCTACTATTGTTAACAATTGCTTCGTCAACATTGCTTGATCGCCTTCTGGGCGAACACCTGAACGCACAATCTGTTCCAATACGCTCACAGTGAATCTAAATATTCTTTTCATATCTATAGCCTCAAATGACTTCTTCAGTCTAAAATGCACCTCCCATATCAAGCCAACGTCAGCTGACTTTACTGTGATGGCATACTCTTGCATTATTGCTAGAATTAGTGCACATGCTAACTTTTGCTCATTGATGGGGGCACTGAGGATTAATTTTTCTAATTCACCAAGTAAAGCCTTCCTCTCTCTACCACTGTCATCTATGCTACCCCTTTTTATGATTATGGCAATTGTCTGAAAATAAATAGCATGATCAAGATTTGTTACACAATAAACATTGAGCATAGATATACAGATAAACAAACCTATCTTGCAATGTAATAATAAACATGTGTTAAGTTATTTTTTTAATATATATGTATAGTTGATAAAACAACCAGGAACAAGTGAAGTAACTAATAGTTATGTAGAAAGTCTTATTTTATTATACATAGATAAGCAAAGAGAGTAAAGTGTTATTAATGAATTTAATTGTCTCAATTCTAGACAATAATTAACTGAAAACATTAGAAAAGATAATACAGTTAACATACCTGCAAGAGCTTTTCTTTTAAAAATGGTGGCGTGTCTTTCCGCATTAGATAATTGAGTAAGTACTCTCGCAATGAGGATATGTCTTGTTCAGACAGCAAGTTCCATTCTCTAATAAGAGCAGATTTCAGAAGCCCAGCAGCCTCAAACAATACATAATCAGATGTGGACTTTTCCAATATCTCTCTGCAGAGTTGGTAAGGATTCTTAGTACTCCGGAATTCAAGAAACACACTCTCTGCTTGATGCCGTTGCTCTGAAGTGACGAGGTTGGGTGGTGCCTACACAAATATTTTTATAATTAAGTAATGATTAAATACACAAAAAAATAAGTGCTGGGGCACCACTCTCCCTAAAAATATTGCATGTATAAGAAAAAAATATTGCCTGCTATAAAGTAAGGAAGGATATTGTGAGTAAAACTAGTCTGAGAGCTCTTGTAGCTTATACAAAATAATGTAGTTCTCATTGTGCCCTTTAAAATTAATATAATTTAATATGTTTATAAAAGTAAATTTAAAATTCTGTAAATGTAATTTCAAAATAAAACTTAAAATTTTACATCACCATAAATGATAATTTTATAAATATGTTGCTGGTCTTACCATCAACATCTGGGCCGCTGCTTCCAAGGTTTGGATGGCGGAGTTATCCATTGTGTTTATTTACTGCTTTTACAACAATTTGAGGAAAAAAGATGAATGGTGGACAAAATTATCACTCGTGCCAATTCATACCATAACGCGAAATTATGCAAAAATCACATATCTGATGAAAAAATTGTGGAAATTTGGCCGATTTTTACCAAAATTTCACAACAACCATTTGCGATAATACCTGACAGACCCTAATACAGACTATTAAGGCCATCTGTCAAATTGACACTAAAACCAAGTTAGCTTTCTGATTTTGCATCATTCAAGCCCCAACTTTATGCTTTAGGATATTAGAGAGTATTTGGCTTGAACTTCGGTACCAAAATAAAGATAAATATGAACGTTTGAAGGTGCTAAGAGACGAAAAACAAGGGAAAACTAAATGGTCAAAATGTTCTCCCGTTGGATGATTTCCAAAATACTGTTTATAATTGTTTCCTTCGGAAATTGCCGTTCAATATATTCCTACTTAGAGAATTTTCTTAAATATTTCATTAAATTTATTACAGTAGATTAATAGATGGTTGTTATTATTTGAATTGCAAACCTTTTTCTGAGCGTAGTAGTTTCACTCCTGTTTTATCCATATAGACGACCTATACGAGCTTTACTCTTCAGGGTCCTCAGTCCACCTTGTCCCAGTGCGGTACTTTTCAAATATTCATACCGGATTTAAATTTTGCCATGCTAAAGAATGGTAAAAATCTTTAAGATTATAAAAATTCATTCAACTCTATATTCATATTTAAATTACAAATTAGATACCTACGTACTAAACTTGTAATTCTACTCTCAGGAAAGAACATTCAATTTAAATATTCATAATAATTGTCATATATTCAAATATTCATACCGGATTTAAATTTTGCCATGCTAAAGAATGGTAAAAATCTTTATGATTATAAAAATGCATTCAACTCTATATTCATATTTAAATTACAAATTTAGATACCTACGTACTAAACTTGTAATTCTACTCTCAGGAAAAAACATTCAATTTAAATATTCATATATATTGTTATATAATGCTGTATAGGTATATCTCATTCAAATATAGTTTGTGTATGGGTATTATTCTTTTATAATATTAAAAGAAAATTCCGAAAAAATACTAAATATTATTTATTTTCTAAATTATTGTTGAACATATTCTATTTACAATTATGTTATTGTCCTATACTTCATTTTCAATTCTTTGCAATCTTTGTTCCAGTAGCTCAGTATCCAATCTATGCATACATAAAAATCTTCCATTTAGAAATAGTACAGGAATATCATATCTGTACAATCTCAACCATCTGACATTTTCTTTCTGAGTGATATCGACTTTCTGAATAATTAACCTTTCGTTGAAAGGCTCTAACTGTTCCATAACAATATCACATAGTTGACACGGATCTTTTGTGTAAAAGGTTAATACTGGTGGGCCGTCCGTGCCTTCCGCTCTGGAAAAATTTAAACTGGATAGGTCATCAAAATAAAAGCATGTTGTTGGAATTCTTTGATTTAATCAACCATTCCAGTTTGTAAATAATATGACAATATAAAGATTTACATTTTCATTCTATTTTCGCAGTGTAAAAATCTATATAAATTTATATAACAGCAAATATAGACCATTTACCTTAAAGCTAGATTTATCTCAACATACATAATATACAAAGCTGTCTTCATTATATACATATAGGAGTTAGGGTACAAGGCAATATTTTATACTTTCACATAAAATAATAATAATCATTGAATTGCACTATGTTACAAGTATGAAAATTGTTGAAATATTATTTAATGATACATAATAAGACCTGAAGTATTTTGTGCCTACAGTTTTTGTATCACAGTGCAGTTCATTTTAATCTAGATAACTTACAATTTTTCAATCATTATGGATGAGGCACCACCACCTCCGTTACAAATAGAGGCTACGCCCTTTTCGCCCTTCTTAAGTGCATGACACAAGTGAGCGACAATTCTGGCCCCTGACATGCCAATGGGGTGTCCAAGACTTACAGCACCTCCATGAACATTAACCTTAGCAGGATCCAATCCCAACAGTTTCTGGTTGGCAACAGCAACCACACTGAAAGCCTCATTGATTTCCCATAAGGCAACATCATCTTTACTCACACCAGTTTTTTCCAACAGTTTAGGGATTGCTACAGCTGGGGCTATTGGAAAATCAATTGGATCACACTCTCCATCAGCATAACCAACTACACGGGCTAAAGGTTTTACATTTAGTCTTTGAGCGGCATCTGCAGTCATTAAGACTAATGCAGCTGCACCATCATTTAATGTTGAAGCATTACCAGCAGTTACAGTGCCATTTTCTCTTTGAAAAACTGTTGCCAATTTTGTGAATTTCTCAAAGTTAACTCTCTTATATTCCTCATCCTCCGAAAATAATACTGGTGGGGATCCTCTCTTTTGTGGCACCTCAACTGGAACAATTTCATCTGCAAAAACTTTTGCATCATGAGCAGCTGCACTCCTCTTGTAACTGGAAATTGCATAGTCATCTTGTTGCTGTCTTGTAATTTCTAACTTCTTGGCTGTATTTTCAGCACAGTTCCCCATATGAAATTTATTGTATACATCTGTAAGGCCATCAAATACAATACCATCAACTAACTGAATACCACCATACGGTGTTTCTCCTCTTTTCAAGTAATAAGGCACATTTGACATTGACTCCATTCCACCAGCAAGTATGACATCTTGAGTTCCAGTTTGAAGCCCTTGGGTTGCCAGGATAACAGTCTTCATGCCGGATGCACACACCTTGTTCACTGTAGTGCATATTGTGCTCTTTGGAAGACCAGCAAATATCACAGCTTGTCTAGCAGGAGCTTGTCCAAGAAATCCAGAGCACACATTGCCCATATAAACCTAAAACAAAAAGTCTAAATAAGAATTTTTAACACATTAGCCAAGTGATAGATTCCGAAGAGTTCAATCAGGAGGGCACCACAGCAACCATCTTAGCTCTCAGGAGTAGCAATGAATCTGTGATTGACTTCAGATAGAAACCTAGTTTTATATGAAATAGGTTACAGATGTCCATTGGCAGTAGTGACCACTTACCATTAGGAAAACTGCAAGCTTGTTTGCTACTTCAACCTGATAATAAAAATAAAAGTAACTCCCTATGAGTTCTAAAGTACTATGGACTTGGACATAAGAAGGCAAACACAAATACCTAACCCATTGTTACTACCAATTGTCAGTCTAGTTTGAACCTGGAATAATCCGTCTGTAGTATTTCTCAAATTTATGTTACAACTACAATAAGCATAATCATGTTTATAATTTAAAAACTCATTCAAAAAGCTTGCTCTGGACATCAGAATGTCTAAAAAACCAAACTATGACATAGTTTGGTTTTATAATTTCACCTTCAATTATTTAATTATCGTCTATTACGACTGGAAGCTATACACAGGGCCAAACTCGATCTGGAATTAATGTTAACAAACCATAAAAAATCCTATGTAGAGTTATCACCAACTTGCACAAATTTGTACACAAATGCATTTTATATTCAACCACCATTTAAAGTATGCATTAAATTTTCACTAAGTAATTTAATTAAGAAGAGTTGATTGACTAATAATGACCAACTGCAAATTAATATGCTAAAACCAGTCAAACAAATTTCGTTTACCATTATCGTCATTGTATAACTAATGATTTTACAACCTTAATTCCATATTGAATTTGCCCGAGTATAGATGCTTAATAAATTAGCAATAATTATAATAGAGGGCCTTAAACAATCTCAATCCAATTATTGCATACATAATCACTTATGTTTTGGACTCTATAATGAATCTGGACCTTGTCTGAAATAAATTGTGGGCAATTTATTCATATAAATTGTCCTATTCTTAAAGGACTACATTTGACATCCTACTATTGTGTCAAAAAACTGTTACAATAGTCGCTTTGTACCATACATGGCAGCGACTGTCATAAAATTATCATCTGAAAAATTCTCTATATATTAATACTTTGTGTGTAAATTTATATCCATGAAATGTCCAGGTATTGCACAAATTTCACATATTTAATTATGTAACTCTTTACTGAGTTAAAGCTATTTTAAATTAATACTTTATACTATATAGTTCTCGTTAATAATAAAGGATTCGTATAATTTTAATTATAAAACTTTGTATACAACATGAACATAATTAAATATCCAAATTATTTAATGTTTTCCAACAAAAAGTAATGATTTGGATTAAATACAGGAAAAACGAAATAATTATGCTCAGTAACTACCTAGTTAAAAAACCAAATTTACATACTAATTATATACTTCTAGGTTTTTGGTAGTAATATTTATTATGCAACTAAATGTTGTGTGTTAGATAAATGATTATCTTATCCAATTGTATTAAGAAAGACATGACTAAACCTCCTAATAAAAAACAGCGTAATTCATTCACACGTAATATAACGAGCTAACGGCACAAATAGAAAGTAGGTAAACAGATATTAACCTCTTTAACTTCTTCTTTGGGAATTCCAGCGCGTTCGACTGCTGCCTTCACTGCGACGGCTCCCAGCTCCGTCGCCGAGAGACTCGCTAAGCTGCCTCTGAAGGATCCTATTGGAGTCCTCACGGCCGATGCTATAACTACTTCGTTCAATGAAACCTTTGATGAGTAAGCCGCCATCGCTCTGAACACCTTGCAAACGAAAAAATTTATGTTGATAATCAAAAATTCATGTAAAAAGAAATAATTATTGTACCTTCCCATTCATTAAAAAATATATTATTACTTATTAAATATTAACCTAGTTCGACAACTATTGACACGGCTAACTTCCGCGATCGAATGTAACTGACTGATCGATCTAACAATCTGTTTGACTAAAGGTGAGGGATTATATACTCTTTGGTGGAACCATGTCATTCTTTTGTTTAGATATTATGATTATAATGTTAGCTCTTTTGTATTTGACCGGCGGACTCGGGGTTAACGAAAACAAAGTTTAAAAAGAGTACCTTGTTCGTAGGTTGCATTGTTAAGCGAATAATTTTACTCCCTTTCAACAGAATCATGATTGTTTTATTATTTTCCTTTTATTTTATACAACTAAACGCAACTAAGCACAAGCACCAAGATGGACGATAACTTAAAATCACAGAACATTCATTAAATTAATCAACTGATACACTATCAAAATTATTATGTACGAAAATAAGCAAAATTATCAGTGTAGAAGCTTTTACATTGAACCTTATCGTAAAGTAACAAAGCCTATATTGAAAGAATCTAGTATAATATAATCTTTGACCCTGGTTGACTATATGTACATAGTATTATATTAATATACATAAGTTTAATGATAGATTATCAAGATAAACCGTTTAAATGTTGCTAAATGTAAAATTAGTACTACGAAAATTATTAAATTTCAAGGCATCTAAGAAAGGCGGATAAATTAATTAAGATGTAATTTATAGTTTTACAAAGAATAATCGAAATTTACAATCATACAATGTCAATATAAAGTTTAGGGTCCGGAACCTAAAGGTGCGTCTACATTAGAACGGTTTAGCCCAACTATACTCAACTTGTGACCCACCGTACCTTCTTGATAAGCCCACCATAATTTAGATATGATAATATGATCTTCGTAGCCGTTCTCATTAAAAGTAGTTTTTATTACATATATTTTATTATAATTTGTAATTAACACATAACAAATAATTAAATATAAGTATGGTTAACTTGGATTATTGGTTATAGCTGAATTCAGATGGCTCAGGACCGATCGAATTGGCGCAGATTAGGGGAGGCCTATGTCAGGCATTGTACTTCCAAAGGATGATGATGGATGATGGTTAACTTGGAATTATGTTTTAATTATTAAGACACAAACAGACACATGTTAGTGGCACATATAAAAAGTTTGATTAAGGTTGGCCAACGACTTCCGTCGCCGATTAATGTTTCGAATTCAGCACATTTGCAGTAACCGGCCAAATGTAAAACACTTACACGTATTCGGTCATCATTTTTTGCTTTTCTGGGAAAATGGGGGACAGCTGAACAGAATGTGAGCAATACGTTCGGTGGCTGATTTAATGTAAAGAAGTCAGGTGGTCAAATCGAAGGCGGGCGATGCATTCGATGAATTGCTTGATGTAAACGCACCATATACTTATGTTAACAGTGTAGGGTGTCAACACTACTCGATTTGATCTACTAATTCTATTGTAGATTGAATTGTCAACTACCAGCAACTTATCATTGACTAATCTGTATCCTGAACCTGCAGTCTGATTGACGATCTCGTTGTATAAATAGTTAGTCCCAATAATACCTTTTTTTATCTAAACAGTTTGGTTGACACTTTAATGCCGCTTCCGCACGCTTGCCACTTGGCACAAACACAAAATTTCTACAAACGTTTGGCATGATTTCGGAAATCAAACATCCCTATCCACGCGCTTGTGAATTATTATATTCTGCAGAGGCAAGCGCGACGGACGTGATGGCCATAGAGATTGTATCGCCTATAAAATTTAGCTTTAAGTCATTTTGATTCTAAAACCAAAATAATATGTAAAAGGAAACGAAACATATATTTACGTAATATGTTTACTCATTTTTTTTTTACAAAATACGAGCATATGTTTATTGCACCAGTGCACAAACTAGACTGAGTGTTTGCGAACTTGTAGACGTGTCGCAAGCGCTTGCGGTAAACTTTGTGACGAAAAACCGACATTCGATAGGATCGGCTTCAAGCGCTTGCAAACGTATACAAGCCAAGTCAAACGTTCTATCCGCATATATGTATTTGTGATGGCTTGTTGAGGTTTGACAAGCGTGCGGACGCGGCATAAGTGAAATAGACTATATTTTGGGTAGTGGGTAGTACACATTCGTCGATACACCACAAGGTAGGTCGAGAGTAAGTGTATACACTGTATACATATCAAATAGTGCTCTCGCGCTGTTTCGGTTTACCTTGCCGCATCTTCTAGAGCCGATTTTTGCGTCCGAGACAGATATTCTTGTTTGTTTTAAAGAGTGTCAAATGAGTGCCACCGTGTAAGTACTGGTTAATAGGTAGGTAGCTTATAAAATATATTTTAGTTACGTTATGTTTGATAATGTAGTCCATCGAATTGAAGATATATAAATAGAATTTGTAGTTTTTATTTCGGTATATACTCTTATAAGGCTTCTCGGAGAACTTCTTCGAAGTCTCCGAAAATAACTCAAATCCCCTCGTGATGGAGGCGGCGCATTACACCCCACCCCATCCCTTCCATAACACAATTCGTCGGCCGAGGAATGACCTCACTGACTCCCCAAATAAAGTCTCGTCTGGAATGCCTCTTGGCGGCCAAGAAATCAGACAATTTATCTCCCCAGCATAATGTTCATCCCTCTGATGACACAAATCCTCTGCATGATATTAACACTGACGTGTTGAAGGTTACACGTCAGTGTTAATATCATGCGGATGGTCCCTAGGAAACTCCCTTGTCAGCCCCTTGGGGTTGTATCAGATGAAGGCTTAAGCTTAAAGGCCAAAAAGGCTAAAGCCAACCTGTGGTGGTGTTTAGTGGGTAGGCATGTAAGTGTTTTTCGTGAGTCCCACCTAACCAATGCGGACGGCCATAAAAAGCGCGTTGACGAGATCCGTTAATCAACTGATACACAAGGATCTATATACAATTTTATTGCCAATATAATCAAATAGTTCATCAAATTGTACCGGATAAGCGCACCTCGGGGAATTTACAACTTCGGCTAAAATATTATATGCGAAACTCTTGATTGATATTATTAACAGTTGAAGCATGTTTCATAAAAAGCATGATTATAACGTTTTATTGGTATCTGAATTAATAAAATTGAAGAATCAAAGTGAATTTTTACAACAGTGTCCCTTTTATATAAATAATTAATATAATTTAATTAGATTGTGTAGCCCAAGCTTTACTACATTGCTTTGATTACACTGAAATCAACTACCAAGTTATAGAATAGTCTTACTTGCAGATTTCTAATTAACGGTATGTTTTCTGCACTTGATTATTAATAAACAATAATATGTTATCAATTATAAACTCAATCGCTGTAATCAAAGTTAACCGATTATGATGTCCTTTTCAGCAATAATGTATTAAGGTGGGAACATACTTCTAAAACCCGACGCGACGCTACGTGACGACACCCGACGCGGACCGTGCACTTAAACAACACCCGACGCCACGCCATAACACGCGCCGCTAATGTCATAAGCCAGTAACGGACAGAACTGGGTAGCCGCGTGCATGGATTTACTATACAATGAACAGTATTTATATATTAATAATAAAATTACTAACGATTTATAGGTTTTTGCGACAAAACACTAACATAAAAGTGTTATGCTACATATACATCTAGTCTAGTTACAGGCTTTTATTTTATATCCATATTGATAAGATAAAAATATCGTCTCTACACCCTCTCTTTTTCTCTTCCGTAAGCTTCAACTTTAAAAATTATATAGCCTATGTCACTCACACAACTGAGTCGTTTCAATTGATATGTCATACGTTATAATCTGTGTAGCCGGTTTAGCTGTAGCGCCTGACAAATAAATGGCACATACATACATCCATAGGCTCAAAAAACATTACCCTCATTCTGAGGCAGTCGGGTACAAAACATTACGTGTCGTCGGGTGTTGCCTAAAAACACACTGCCTGTGATGGGTCGGATGGCGTGTTTTCCCCTTCTACCAGTAACACGCTGATCCGGATCGACTGGATATTGTCGCGTGTGAGGACGTGTCGTCGCGTCGGGTGTTGTGTATATGTTTCTCTTTATTTTATTTGATTAGTACTGACACGCGTCACGTCGGGTGGCGTGGCGTCGGGTTTGAGTAGTATGTTTCCGCCTTTATCCAACGACAACACAGCCTAATTTTTTAATTTCTCTGCACATGGTTAAAAAGCTTGAATCCAGGGCCATAAATAAGAAAAACGTTGACACTAGATGCATTTCAGTTTCACCCATTCACACAGTCCATCCCTCGTCATTTTTGTATCTCTTTCTGTTTGTTCTGTCAGAATCTCTCGTCTCGTTTGTTCCCTCACTCTACTCGACTTTCTGTAAACCTAGGAGCTGATCAAACGTTAGTATTTTAATGAATAAAGTTCATAATATTGGTGGAACTGTGTATAAAACCGTAAACGAAATAATTTAATATTGTTTGTGTCATGTGTAACTAAAATTTAAACAACGGATGTTTCTGCAGTGTGAGTGAGTGTGCTCTAAATATTGAAGGTGATCGTGATGTCAAACATAAGGATCTAAGTTTATTCTCAATTTTATTTATAATTAGTTCATTGATAATTCGTTTTAGTAATTGTCTTGCAGGTCGAAATTTATTCATTTGTTTCAAATAATTTACGTGTGGTTTTTAATCGTATCTGGTTTTAAATCATAAACTAACATTAACTTAAATACATTGTTTTTTTTTTCATTCGAAACATTAATTCTTTCAGCGTCATTTAATATACATTTTAACTTAGTATGGATGAGTGGGACACGGGGGCGATTACGTTTAAAACAACATCTAGGTTGTCAAGGAGACACGCCTAAATAAATGTAAGTACCTTAAATCAAATAACTACACATGTTTTGATAAAATTAAGTGAAAATACGCTCTGTTTTCTTTTCGCTTTATTAAAACCAAGCTGGAGTCCTTGGATCTTTACTACTGCTTTAATATTGTATACTGAAATCTTACACTAGTAGTGGGACGGTCTAAAATGTGTCTAGCATGTTTATGGTGATAGTTATTAAATGTGTACAGGGATGTGGTTCTAGCATAAATTATTACCAAACAGTTTTTTGACAGATTTTTCTGTGGACTATGTGGAAATTGCTTATGTGATAATTTTTATATAATGATATTATCACAGACTTGATACATAAATACATTTAACCGGTACTCATGATCTATGTAACTGAGTAAAAATATTGGTGGAAAAAAAAATCCCATATTGTAGGTACCTGTCAAATGGTTAAATGTCTCATATGAGTCTGGCTCGTAATATGGCTTCTACTGAATGAGATTTGCTATAGGACAGCAATGCATGCAGTGGTACTAATAGTAAGTCCACTTATGTTATTCTATCACAATTAATCAATGTTGAATTGAATAATAATTAACTACACCCAAGAACTGGGTTGTATGTCGTCAACCCATTGTTGTCGTTCTGCTGTGCACGGGTCTTCTCTCAGAATGAGAGAGTTATAGGCCATAGTCCACCGCGCTGGCCAAGTGCGAGTTGGTGGACTTCACACACCTCCAAGAACTTTTTTTTTAAAGAACTCTCGGTGTGGGTGTACCGAAAAGCAGTGAAAATTAATTTTACTGGGCTGTATATACTCAACTAATTTAAGACCACTTAGCAGCCCATTAATGACTTTTCTAATATTTCAAAGGTTATGCAATAATCACGACTCGATAATGAGTGGTGGTTTTTTTTCTGGTTTCATAGTTTTGATTCCAAATGACAAATATAATAACAAGAATTAAATATAATCAAATGGTAAGATTGTATGTTACCTTGTTGTTTGTGTGTGTAAATTTATTCAGCTGATTCACATTATTTGCAAGCAAATAGCCATTTTATATTTATTGCACAAATACCTATTAGTAATATAATCATACTAATATTCTAGTAATATTATTGTTAGTTAATCACTTAAAAGTCATAAATTAATTGTCAGTGATATTGATAACTTGATTGCATTATTATGCACAACACAAAATACAGACAAGATATTCATAGAAATAGTTACATTTACATCTTTGAAGCTTTTGATGCCTTTTATCACCTGGTTGATTAAACTATATTGTAATAAAATAGGATTTTTAAAACTAAAATAATGCAATAAATAATTAATAAACTCCCCGTGGTATATCAGTAATGTTTATATATTATGTTAACCCTAATTTGTTTTTAAAATAAATCATATTGTATCAGTAATTCAGTTATTTATCAGGTATTAATTATAAATAAATTGTACAGATGAATTACAATTTTTTACTACACATATATATTATCTAGATTTTAGATGAATATAATGAAAATTGATTGTACATAAGTCACAATTAAAATCAATGCTCGCCTTATCTGAAATCATTCATAACATTGATAAGCAATTTGCTGTAATAAGTGATATTTCAATTTGTTACGAGATAAAACTTGGATAAGAGAAATTATATGTAATGTATAGTTTGAACTTATCTAACTAATAATAAAAATCTTAAATGATAGTTTTTGATATTCATTCCCATAAAACTATTGATCAAATTGCTATGAAATTTGGCATGTAGATGAAATAAAGAGTGTTTATATCAAGCTTAACAATTTTAATGCAGGTAGAGTCATAAGGTAATGTTAAGTAGGGCTAAAATTTTGTTTCAATGGGTACGTTTGGCACTCAGAGATACAGTGATCGATTGTAGTATAAGTACAGAAGCTGTCATAAAATGGATTCATTGTAGTGAGCTTATCATTTAAAATAATAGAACATTTATATAGGTACATGTAATAGTCAGTGCATTCCATTTAAATATGAATTTACATTTTTCCACATATGTGGCATAAATATTATCAGAATAAAAAGAGATAAAAAATAAATGGTAAATCCAAAAACATCTCTTATCAGCATTTATGATGTGACAGAAACATAATTACTTATCTATGGATCTGAATTTATTAATGTTTTTAAGGCTTTAAAGATAATTTATATTGGGTTGATTCATGTACATGTACAACTAGATATTTGATTAAAAACTTGGTGGTTACTTAGTATAAAAATATGGTGAATGGCTTGATGATATATCTCTTGACCTTCTTTTTAAAATTTATTGGCTTAGAATGACATCAATGCGTCATGACTTTGAGTCATTACATGGTTTTGGTTAAATCCATTCATCTGCTATTTTTCATTATTTTGAGGTTGACTAATATTTACTGGAATTAACTCTATCTGTATAAGGAAATCCATATCAAATTTAGTCATAAGTGGTCAGATTAATTTTGACCACAAAATCTAAAGATTTAAGGAATCGTACCAGGCATATATACCTACCTATCTAATAGTTGAAGTTTAATATATTGTTGTATTCTATTAGTAAAGTAATAAATGTATGCTATGAACATTTACTATAATTATTTTCGTATAATATTATAATATCATCATTAGTATTCTTAAGTATTATCATATAATTCATTTTTATAGAAGGTAAATGCAATTTTCGTCTATAGTAAATAATGTGAAAGTTACATTACACAGAAAATCAAGTCGAGAACTTATTATCTTAAGTTATTATAAAACCAAGAGAGGTCACATTAAAAGTTCTTAAAAACATGTTTATAATTAAATTTAGCAAATTTCTTTTACCGTTTGTATAGTTATGTAATCTCTGACAATTTTCACTTCCGTACAATTACACCTCAGTTTATCAATTATTATTAATATGCTCTTTCAATTATTCAAAACGAACTTACGTACTTGTTGTGGTCACGTATTCAATTTCCAGGATTGAAATGAAATTATTTTCATGGGACATGATATAAATACTTAAAAGTTAATAGTCATCCTTATGAATAAACACCATGCAGGGATCTTATCAATATGAAATATTACGATCATGTATACAATATGATTCATACATTTTGCAAGTGCTACATAATGACTCCCCACTATAGTGCTATGCAGTTTACAGCTCTTACATTTCAATTAGTGCTATTAGTTCTGAGATTATTTACATGCAAATATCTGCTTTGAGTTCTTAAGTGCACATCATGCATAAACTGTGGAAAATTCTTGGTTCTAAACCTTGTGCGTAATTTTATTATATCAGTTATTTATACTTTATCTTGATTGTGAGACGGCAATTTGTTTCAGGGTTTACGCCCAGAAGAGCAGGTTATGACTTAGGTCATGCGATAAAAATGGAGGTGGTCAATATGGAGGATGGCAGGTATGAACAAAGGGAAAGCCTACCAGGTAGTAGCGTCGACAGTGACGCTTCGAGTAGCGTTTTTGAAAGTAATGAGAGTAGCGAACCAATAAGTGACATGGACAAAGCATCTGAAGATGACGATGAAGACTTGAAAGAAGACCTGCAAAAGAATATTCCCGAATGCTATAAGTCTGATTCAAACTTTACATCACATACTACTACTAGTGACATCACAAATGACGAGGAGTTTCAAGCAACTGCTCTGTGTCAGTTTATGGATATTTTGAATGATTTGGATGAAGTTTTAGATAAGTCTTTGTTAGCGTGTCTGGATGATGGCACAAAATCATTTGATAGTGACGAAGAGGATTTAATTTGTAAAATTAAAGAATGTATCGGCGATTCGGATCAAAGATCTATTCGTTCGGTGTCTCAAAGCTCAGAAGACGATAATACCCAAGTAGTTGTTTGCCAAAACGCTCAGTCATCAGCACCTCTTTTAGAAGAAGTAGAAATTGAACATGCAATGCCTTCACGACCAACGATTTCAAGTCTCAGGCGCGCTAAAAGTTTTTCAGAACTAGCCGAAAGTCGTAGACAGTCTATGACATCGCCATTGGAGAGAGCTGGCACAACGAATGACAATATGCGTAATTCGATGAGAAGATTGGATCCTATAGTTCTGCCAGCGATTTCTACTCAAGGTGCAGCATGCGAGTCTCTTACGTTGCCTGTAATTCTATTTTTAGAACATCATGTTAATATGCGCCCTACCAGCACTCCAATTCAGTTGCAAGTAACGGCAGCCAATTTAAGCAGTGATGGGGCGTCGGGCCCACTTATCGTGGGTCGTCGGGCATTATTGATGAATCGGACTTTGTCTTTACCGTCGCCTGGGGAGAGTGATATGACGACTGAGGACTGGACGGGTCGCAATACTGCAAGAAGTACAGCTAGAAGTACCAGTGCATCGAGTTCGTCTAGTGAATCGTTGGCCGGCGTTGCACCTGCAAATCAAAATGCTTTTGCTGCTAATGAAGAGAGGTATCGTATACTATACTACTTTGTACCACGATTATTTTTAAAATATCAGTTTACTTTTATTATTAATGTATCATGTTTGTCGTAGAAACGAAGAGACTGAAGCGCCACCCTTTGGAGTGTGGCCTCATCAAATGAGTGCAATGTTGGCGTGCCTCAGTTGTACTGTAGGAATTTTTAATATTTCGAGATTTGCCATATTCAGTGTTCATTTTGGAGGTAAGGATTTTTACAAATTAGTATCATTAATTTTACAAATTATATATTTATTATAGTATAGATCTATTATAGTATAGTACCCGATATGATATTATTACAAAAAAGTTTAAGGTATAAGGTGAGTTATATAAATGAATCAAATACCTGGTCTGGTTTGCTTTAAGAAATACAGTCTTCTTCATAAGTTTCAATTTACGTTTTATTTAACTTACTTTTTCTTTTCACAAATTCAATCAAAAGAACTTCTTCAATGACCGTGTAATAAACGCGTACCTTTTTATTTCCAGCAAGTTTCATAGTACAGTTTTTTATACTGTCATTTCTGATCGGTATACCGTTATTTACACTGCACTTGTGCCTGGGCCAAGTATTGGAAGCGGGTCCCGTGGACATGTGGAGGATATCGCCTATATTTCAAGGTGTTGGCATCGTGTTGCTCATAATACAAGCCGTTATTGGCATGTACAGTATCATAGGACTCTCGTGGATATTTGTATACTTTAGAGATTCGTTCATTAACTCTGATGATAAGTACAAATGGGCGCTACCACATGAGTTCAGTTTTGAAGGTGAGTCTTATTATATTACACTTTAAATTTTATTTAACGCCAGATTTATTATAAAAATCATTTCTTCCGCAAGATTACTATACGTTTATTATAATTGTAATGAAATTGTTATCAATATACTGCAAAATAATTCTGACCCCGAAATTCAATTATGATGTTTCTTTAGAAGCGTTTGAATTCGTGAAGAAACGGAAACGATAACACTGAACGTTATGAATAAAGCCTTTTTGTTTCGATATTTTTAATTGTAGTAAAAATATGGCTAAAAAATCAATAAACTACTGAATAAGATGACTTAAAAACTAAACAGGCCACAGATTAATTACATAATATAGATCGATCGTTAGGAAACAATAAAAAACAAATAACGCGGACGCTTAGATAACAAAACATTGGTACAAAAACTTCCTACGGAAGTAATCGAAAGCAGGAAGCGTTGACTTGGTGCCTTCTTATTTTTTATCAGTACAACTACTCATTGAAATAAATAAGTATTGATTAGTGGATGTTTAGGTGTCTGTGAATTCAGCGAAATATTATTAATTCAAGTACTTTACGGGAATTATCGTTCAAGGCCAAATCACAGCTAGAAGCAATTTATTCAATTGATTTTTCAATGACTTTCTCAATACTAGAAATTGCGTAAATAAGTAGGTATATAACAACATTATAAATAATCTTTGCTACGGCATTTAGTAACTTACTTTCTATTTTTCTTTACTTGATTTTCAATTTTTTGCATTATGTAATTCTAAGAGACTTCTTGACACACCTAATGTTAAAGTCTTTAATTAAAAAAATCAAAAATGAAAATTATCTTTTTTTACATATTATATTGTGTAGTAGTATTATACTCGTGAAACGTTTATGCTTTACTATGTGTATTGGTAATGATGTGGAGTTAAGGGTGTGTATTCTAGCTCACTAACAAATTGGAAGACGATTTTAGACCTCAGTTATGATGGTGTTAGCGTCAGGACCCCTGGACCAGGTGCGATATTTTTGGTTTGGAGACTATTAAGATTTAGTACCCTTTTGGTACTATTTGATACCTAAATTAAATTAATTAGTACCTCGACGAGCAGTGAAAAAACATGAAAACAAAGTGGTCAGACATTCTGACGTCAGGTTGTCTGGACCACATTTTTTTCACATGGTTGGAGACAATATATCTTAATTGTTTATTTGTAAATATTTCGTACCTTTTTAATACCTAAACATATATTTTTCTACAAATTTTATGGCGTCCCAGGAAAAAGTTACGGATGAATGAAATTCTATTAGGAAAAAAGCTTTTTAAAAAAGTTTTTTAAAAAAGATTTTTTCTCCTAAATAAACTTTTTTAAAAAAGTTTTTTTCCGCACTTGGTCCAGGGGTCATGACGCTAACATGATGGTAAGGTATCTGTAAACGGTTGGGAATGCCCACTTACCGCTCGATGGACTTGCTACATCATTCATATCTTTTAATTTTTTATTATTTTACGCCACAACTACTGGTCGGATTTTGCTGAAATTCCACCAGTAGTTGTGGCGCGCAGATAGTTTACGCCCTCTATTAACATATGGGATACCCAAAATCTTTACACTAATTTTAATATGCATTTTTCCAGACGTGAGTTTAAAGAACAGCACAATAAAAATACAAGAGACAATACCGCAGTACTTCCACGGGGAGGTACTACAACGTAACTTGGGGTCCAATAACTACTTCGGAACGATCAAGTTTCAAGTGGCGTTCAATCTGGCTGTATTGTGGATGATCGTTTTTGTTTCGCTCAGTAAAGGCCTTCGGTCATATGGCAAGGTAAGATGGTATTTGGAGGAGGGTATTGTTGTGTTTTTGAGACCATTTCAAGTTAGTTATCAAGGGTAGCAACGTATCTGTCGTCAACCTCAGGTAATATAAACTTAAATAATCTTATCTGACTTTGACTACAGATATGGACTTCTGTAATCGGGGTGGCAGTTGCCACTTACTATTAGTAGGGTCTGCATACTCATTTGCTACAATAAAAAAATGATATATTGTTTACGTTTTATTTGTTTTGGTGTACCTACTGACTTTTGGACCAATTAATCTACGCGGTAGCAACAATCTATACTAATATCTAAAGCTGAAGAGTTTGTTTGTTTGAACGCGCTAATCTCAGGAACTACTGGTTCGAATTTAAAAATTCTTGTATTATTTAAAAAATTTGTATTGAATAGACCATTTATCGAGGAAGGCTTTAGGCTATATAACATCACGCTGCAACTATTAGGAGCGAAGAAATAATGGAAAATGTGAAAAAAACGGGGGAAATTATTCATCCTTGAGGGCTTCCGTTGCGTGCGCTGCGAAAACGGTACAAGATACCAAAAATATATGTATGAAAGAATTATTTCTCTTGAAATGATCTAAAAAAATGTCCGCGACAGTATATGTCTATCTTTTAAGATTAACTCACTAGAACCGTTTTCATGGTAATCAAATTCGGTCGAGAAAACCAATATGTTCTTCTGCCACAAGAAAATAAAACTAAAAATATAATTTACGCAGAAGTACTCTAAAATAATTATGTTCTTATCAAAACTAAATTGTGTAAAGCTATAATTTATAAAGCTGAGGAGGTTGTTTGCAAAAATAAATTATGCCCAAAATAACTATTCCACGCGGACGAAGTCGCGGGCACAGCTAGTTTGGTAATATAGATGTTTACTGGTTGGCAATTTATTATTGATCATCAAACAGCAGACTTGCTACTTTAACTTTTATATTCATCATTCAAAACTTAACGTGTGGTCTTAGCCTTATATTGTCCCATTATCTTAATGACTGAATGGTTTATCTTCGCTCGTCAAGGTAATGCATTAGCGCCAATTGTTTTGATGCTAATTGTTGTGTAACGTCTTTGAAATTGGATGCTGTTTTTAAACCTTGTTTTGGTATTATGTTCTAGTTAATTGGCCACGCTTTTCTTTTCACGAATATTACAATTATATTATGAATGAGAATACAATTTAGAACTTTGGTAAATAATGTAGCTGCGTCTTAATAAAATTTCACTTTTACAATATATAGATATTGCCACACTATACATTTTTTCTATATTATAGATTTGTCATAAGTATAAAGGAAATTACTAATAAATTATAACGAAATAAAAAAAACGTGACTTCAATTTTACGAAATTGGTTAATACTTTTCGTCATTAATAAAGTCCTTTGATAAATTTACGTTGCAACAAATTTCTGAAGTCTTATTGTGAAATTGGTCAAATCGTGACTAGAATGATCCGCCAGCATTGTTTGTGTAATTGTGCGCGTTGTAGCGTTAAATCTCAACGAAAATCGTTATTTTGCATGGTATATCCTTTAGCCGATGTATACGGAAACTAGATTTTATTGACAGTTTTGCTTATCGCATAGTAACTAAGAAAAGGAACAGATGCACCTCATTAAAGTAACTCATATTGTCTAGCGAATTAAAAGTGTGACGACTTCGTACTAAAAAGACTGTAGTACGACGTAGTAAGACGAAGTATGCTAATTACCGTTCACTTCAAGAAACTCGAAAATATAAACACAATTTTGTTGCTTGGAAATGTAAATTTTGCTTTATCTCCCTTTTAATCTCATCGTACGTTATATCACGTCATTGAATGTTTTTTGTCTATGACATTGCCATAATTATGACATATGTTTAAATCACAATTGCCACTTTATGGATTTATTTATTTAGCAATTTATGTACTTGACACTGGAAAACTTATCTTATGATAAAAATTTCATTTACGTTTTTTTTTCAGGCTGTATACATGCTGATATTTTTACCAATCTGCGGAACTCTCGTCTTATGTACCAAACTTCTTACACTTATACCTTATGATACAGTAACAAATATCTTTTCCAAAACCGAATGGAGTGAATTTTTTCTCAACAGTAATGTAAGTAAATAGACATCATACGATCATACGCGACCTTAAAAATATATTTTTTTAATTACTACTTAAGTGGACTTTTTTGACATATTTTAATATTTGTCTGCAAGCTAATTTACGTATTATATTTTGTTAATAAAACGCTAAGGAAGTTTTACTTATGTGAGGCTGTAAATTGCATGTAAAATAAATGTTATTTTTATTTGTAAACTATGTTTCTATGCTTTTCATGCTCAACAAAACAAGTTTGACTTTTTCCATCAGTTTCAAATGCTTTTCCTCTTCAGTGTTGGGCAGCAGCTGCCCAAGAGACCTTCCTCACATGGGGCCTCTTCGGCGCCTGCGTCATGCAGCTGACGTCACACAAAGATGCCAAAACGAAGACTAACGCGATACTGCAGAAGGAGAGCGCCTGTATAGTGGCTTTCACCTTCGCGGTA
Organism: Spicauda simplicius; assembly: GCA_949699795.1. Classification (NCBI taxonomy): domain Eukaryota; kingdom Metazoa; phylum Arthropoda; class Insecta; order Lepidoptera; family Hesperiidae; genus Spicauda; species Spicauda simplicius. Next base: position 7,199,225 of record OX453068.1, read on the forward strand.
CTGCTTCTCGCGTCCTTCCTAGCGAACACGTGCGTGCAAATACTGAAGAACTATGGATATGTCTACATGCCGGGAAGTTTTGGTAAGTTTTAATGTTATCCTCCCTGTAGTTTCAGGATTGGATTGGGTACCCCCTGCTTATCGTAAGAGGCGACTAAAAGGGGTTTCTGTAGTTTCGGGCGGCAATAGTAGGTACAGCCGCAACACTGGGACGAACGGGAGTATTAGAGGTCGCATAACGTAAGATGAGACGGAAGGATGGGCTCAGCTGCTCGCTTGTTTTGAAACTCGCTCAGAGGACTCCGGTTGCGTTTCTTTGGAGATCCGAAAGTCCTATTCGCAGATCCGAGGACGGCCACCGGGGGGTTAGTGGGGTTAAAATCCCACATTACCTGGCGTCGCCTTTACGACATCGGATAACTTTGTTTACATAGACAACTTGATAAATAATTTTGTGAGAGTAAAATATTTACTACGATTTTAATTACAATTGATTTTATTAAATTTTGTTTTTTATTGATATTTTTTGTGATAATCACCATTGCTTTTTACAGAAACATTAAAATCATCCCAATTCCTATGGACCGCGTCGGAGCCGTACTCCGGCGGGTCAACTTCGGTCCGCTACATGGGCCACTACGGCAGCCTCGTGGGCGTCACCGTGTGGAGGACCGGCAACGCGGCCCGCCTGTACAGCGGCTGGCAACCCCTGCAACTGGCCACGCAAATCGTTCCTGCTACGTTGGCGGTGTTGCCGGCTAATATTGTAAGGGAATTATAGTATTTAATTATAGTAGTACGTTTTAAACTATGTCTCGATAATATAAGTTACGGCCTTTACCTGCTTTTTTTTTAGGGAAAGCTGAGATTTTTCGATAGATCTTCTTGTAAGAAAAACAAGAATATATAAAATAAACGAAAAATAGGTTAAATTTTCAAAAAAATGTAAAACAAGAATCCATTCTTAAATGTCTTTTTTTTGTATAATTTTTGGTATGTATATAAAGTCTATCTATCAAAATTCATCTTAAATACTACTTGTATGTTGAGTAGTTACGGAATTTACTATTTTAAAATACATTTTGCTATTTGCAAATTAAAATGCTAATTTCAGTTGCTAGTTTCTAGCTATTTGTAATGGTCTGCATATTGTTAGGAAATTCGAAAAAACCATCTCTCCATTACAGACTTCCTGACGACAGGCGGTATATTTAAAATTTATATAGCCTATGTCATTCCATCAAGGACTTTAGGCTGTAGCCTAATAACACGTACATATGCTCCGAAAACATTACCTATCCTTCCGACGCAGCTAAGAATTAACAATTCCAATGGAATCCCCAGCTCTCCCCGGCATGGGCGGTGATATTCTACTTCATCCTGATCATGTTCGGGATCGCGCAGCAGCTGGCGATATGGCACTGCGTGATCGCGGGCGTGATGGCCATCAACGCGAAGGCGCTGCGGGTTTGGGAGACCACTATCACGTTTCTGAGTTGCGTGTTCGGCCTGGCTATGGGCTTGCTGCTTTCTACTGATGTGAGTGTTTGTAACTTGTTTCAGTATGACCTGAATTTAAATTTGAGCAATTTATATTTTTATGAAAATTGATCCACGGCTCCGAAAACTGAAGGCCTCATTGGAAGGGTCGCTCAGTCTATGGAGAGGGTTATGCTCGGAATTTCGCATGATTTGCACCGATAAAATCCGTAGACTTACTGACACTAACTGGGAAACTACCCAAATTAGCAAGCTGAAGTGGCGGTGGGTCTGCCACTTCGCTCGAAGGATCGATAACCGTGGGGAAGAAAGGTCCTTGAGTGGCGACCACGTTTAGGCCAAGGGAGCACAGGTTGCCTCACCCCCTCACCAGGTGGACCGATGACCTGAAGAAGACAGCGGAAAACCGTTTCATTCAGAGGGCACAAGAAGAGGCCATTTGTTGTAGAACAATAGAGAGGTTGTAGAACAATGGTTCGCCACACATATTTCTAGCGTGAAGTAGTTCTTGCGTTTTGGGTGGAAGGTTGTGTTTGCCGGCACACTTTCATTTGAGGCGACTATCTTTGTCCTCGGGAACGCATCTGTGATTGACTTTGAACCCTTGTTCTGTATGAAGTTATTTACAGATGTTCAATTACCATCAGGTGGACTGCATGATCGTTTCCTAATTCAAATTTATTTAAAAAACGCACAGCCCTGGTTTACACCATTTAGAGGAGGTCTATGTCTAGCAGTGGCCCAAAGGGCTCACAACCCTCAAAGGGCTGATAAATGGATGGAATAGATGAAAGTAATAAAGATAAAATAAAGCAGCGGATACCACTGTTGTTATTAGACACTTATAGGTGTGGTGGTGGTGTTTACCACCATTATTGTTTAGGTGTTCATGTAAAGAATTCAGCAAAGTGTTGAGAGCAACTGCTAAACATAATGTGTGGTATACTTTCCAGGCGGGTATCAGCATAGTACAGTTCGTGGACTACGTGTGGGTGGGCGCGTGGTGCGCGGCGGCGGCGCAGCTCGCGGCCGCGCTGGGCGTGTTCGCGGTGCGCGGGCGGCCGTACTCGCCGGACGCGCTGGTGGGCGCGCTGTACGCGGGCCGGCCGCGCGCCGCCGCCGCGCTCGCCGCGCTGCTCAGCTTCACCTGGACCGTCGTGCTGCCCGTCGTGCTCTGTGTGAGTGTGTGCTGTACTGTGTGCGCTGGGCGCGGTCGCGGTGCGCGGGCGGCCGTACTCGCCGGACGCGCTGGTGGGCGCGCTGTACGCGGGCCGGCCGCGCGCCGCCGCCGCGCTCGCCGCGCTGCTCAGCTTCACCTGGACCGTCGTGCTGCCCGTCGTGCTCTGTGTGAGTGTGTGCTGTACTGTGTGCGCTGGGCGCGGTCGCGGTGCGCGGGCGGCCGTACTCGCCGGACGCGCTGGTGGGCGCGCTGTACGCGGGCCGGCCGCGCGCCGCCGCCGCGCTCGCCGCGCTGCTCAGCTTCACCTGGACCGTCGTGCTGCCCGTCGTGCTCTGTGTGAGTGTGTGCTGTACTGTGTGCGCTGGGCGCGGTCGCGGTGCGCGGGCGGCCGTACTCGCCGGACGCGCTGGTGGGCGCGCTGTACGCGGGCCGGCCGCGCGCCGCCGCCGCGCTCGCCGCGCTGCTCAGCTTCACCTGGACCGTCGTGCTGCCCGTCGTGCTCTGTGTGAGTGTGTGCTGTACTGTGTGCGCTGGGCGCGGTCGCGGTGCGCGGGCGGCCGTACTCGCCGGACGCGCTGGTGGGCGCGCTGTACGCGGGCCGGCCGCGCGCCGCCGCCGCGCTCGCCGCGCTGCTCAGCTTCACCTGGACCGTCGTGCTGCCCGTCGTGCTCTGTGTGAGTGTGTGCTGTACTGTGTGCGCTGGGCGCGGTCGCGGTGCGCGGGCGGCCGTACTCGCCGGACGCGCTGGTGGGCGCGCTGTACGCGGGCCGGCCGCGCGCCGCCGCCGCGCTCGCCGCGCTGCTCAGCTTCACCTGGACCGTCGTGCTGCCCGTCGTGCTCTGTGTGAGTGTGTGCTGTACTGTGTGCGCTGGGCGCGGTCGCGGTGCGCGGGCGGCCGTACTCGCCGGACGCGCTGGTGGGCGCGCTGTACGCGGGCCGGCCGCGCGCCGCCGCCGCGCTCGCCGCGCTGCTCAGCTTCACCTGGACCGTCGTGCTGCCCGTCGTGCTCTGTGTGAGTGTGTGCTGTACTGTGTGCGCTGGGCGCGGTCGCGGTGCGCGGGCGGCCGTACTCGCCGGACGCGCTGGTGGGCGCGCTGTACGCGGGCCGGCCGCGCGCCGCCGCCGCGCTCGCCGCGCTGCTCAGCTTCACCTGGACCGTCGTGCTGCCCGTCGTGCTCTGTGTGAGTGTGTGCTGTACTGTGTGCGCTGGGCGCGGTCGCGGTGCGCGGGCGGCCGTACTCGCCGGACGCGCTGGTGGGCGCGCTGTACGCGGGCCGGCCGCGCGCCGCCGCCGCGCTCGCCGCGCTGCTCAGCTTCACCTGGACCGTCGTGCTGCCCGTCGTGCTCTGTGTGAGTGTGTGCTGTACTGTGTGCGCTGGGCGCGGTCGCGGTGCGCGGGCGGCCGTACTCGCCGGACGCGCTGGTGGGCGCGCTGTACGCGGGCCGGCCGCGCGCCGCCGCCGCGCTCGCCGCGCTGCTCAGCTTCACCTGGACCGTCGTGCTGCCCGTCGTGCTCTGTGTGAGTGTGTGCTGTACTGTGTGCGCTGGGCGCGGTCGCGGTGCGCGGGCGGCCGTACTCGCCGGACGCGCTGGTGGGCGCGCTGTACGCGGGCCGGCCGCGCGCCGCCGCCGCGCTCGCCGCGCTGCTCAGCTTCACCTGGACCGTCGTGCTGCCCGTCGTGCTCTGTGTGAGTGTGTGCTGTACTGTGTGCGCTGGGCGCGGTCGCGGTGCGCGGGCGGCCGTACTCGCCGGACGCGCTGGTGGGCGCGCTGTACGCGGGCCGGCCGCGCGCCGCCGCCGCGCTCGCCGCGCTGCTCAGCTTCACCTGGACCGTCGTGCTGCCCGTCGTGCTCTGTGTGAGTGTGTGCTGTACTGTGTGCGCTGGGCGCGGTCGCGGTGCGCGGGCGGCCGTACTCGCCGGACGCGCTGGTGGGCGCGCTGTACGCGGGCCGGCCGCGCGCCGCCGCCGCGCTCGCCGCGCTGCTCAGCTTCACCTGGACCGTCGTGCTGCCCGTCGTGCTCTGTGTGAGTGTGTGCTGTACTGTGTGCGCTGGGCGCGGTCGCGGTGCGCGGGCGGCCGTACTCGCCGGACGCGCTGGTGGGCGCGCTGTACGCGGGCCGGCCGCGCGCCGCCGCCGCGCTCGCCGCGCTGCTCAGCTTCACCTGGACCGTCGTGCTGCCCGTCGTGCTCTGTGTGAGTGTGTGCTGTACTGTGTGCGCTGGGCGCGGTCGCGGTGCGCGGGCGGCCGTACTCGCCGGACGCGCTGGTGGGCGCGCTGTACGCGGGCCGGCCGCGCGCCGCCGCCGCGCTCGCCGCGCTGCTCAGCTTCACCTGGACCGTCGTGCTGCCCGTCGTGCTCTGTGTGAGTGTGTGCTGTACTGTGTGCGCTGGGCGCGGTCGCGGTGCGCGGGCGGCCGTACTCGCCGGACGCGCTGGTGGGCGCGCTGTACGCGGGCCGGCCGCGCGCCGCCGCCGCGCTCGCCGCGCTGCTCAGCTTCACCTGGACCGTCGTGCTGCCCGTCGTGCTCTGTGTGAGTGTGTGCTGTACTGTGTGCGCTGGGCGCGGTCGCGGTGCGCGGGCGGCCGTACTCGCCGGACGCGCTGGTGGGCGCGCTGTACGCGGGCCGGCCGAGCTCACTTATACTTATATTATTCTGTGCTCAGTGTGAGTGAGAGCAACTGCGCTTGTCTACAATTATACTATGCTTTGCTGTGTATGTGTAAGGACGTGCAAAGCTCCCTTGCGTATTAACTGTATTGTGCTCTATGTGAGCGATTATATCTATACTACATTGGTGTGTGTGTTTGTGTGTGTGTATGTGAACTTCATGCTCGTTTACATTTATGCAACAAAGGTTTTGCGCAACAGTTTATTGACAAAAACAACTTCAAATTCTATTAATTGCAGGATAAGGTGAAATACATATGTGAGATACATAAATCTGTGCTCCTATCCTAACCCAATGGGTAGGCAAATATGTCACATGTAATAATTCAATTTACTTCAACGCCATCTGGTTGCAAATGTGTGAAGTAAAATGAATAGGATAACAATAATTAATTTTTGAATGCTTCAAAGAAAATAAAAGGTATGGATAAAAAAGAAAAAAGAAGGTAGATTGTTAAACCAAATATTTTTGTTTCAGGCAATATGTGTAATGGACTTTCGTGTCGGCCAACAACGACAACTTTATAGTTGGAGAAAACCTGCAGGGTATGGAAATAAATTATCTATAATAGTTTTATATCAAGGCTCAGTTGTGTATATTGAACCTCGTGACCATATTTAACAGTACCTCTTATCTTATAATGAAAAAAAAAAATTACATGATACGCTACGTTTTATTTACTATTTGTAAATATCTACATTAACATTATTATTATTTTTGGTGTATAGTTATTTTCTACATAAGATACGGTATTGCAAAGTCTTCGTAAACAATGTATGTAATTTCGCTTGTGGTAACATAACGTTACACATAGAGTGCGTTCTAGAAGGCGCTCACAACGCTCAAAACGCTTCTTTCTTTAGTCGTTCCTCATGACGACCGCGGTCATTGTGGTCCTGGCGAAAACGTCACTAATGACATCATGACTTACGCTCACGCGAAGCTCACGGCGACCTATCTAATAAGGTGGGTCGAAGTGATTGTTCCACTAGAGACTACGTCAGTAACGCTCACAAGCTAGTGGAACGGGAAAAACTGCGGTCGTGAGCGTGAACGTTGTAAACGCCTAATGGAACGCACTCATAAAAGGTAAAATTGATATATTTTTGAGTAACTGTTAATTTTCTGATAACACATCGGCGTTGGTGCTCCCAAATTTAGTACTACTACTAAAATCGTACATAAAAAAGATAGAGCGGTGAAGCCAGGCTTCTAACTCTCCTTCGTTTAAAAGAGAAAACACTGCAATGACTTATTATCTCTCTTTTATGTATGTTAGAATAATGCCTTGGTTATGTTTCAAACTGCCTAAACTTTGACAGTTTGAGCTTATAGCATTTAGTTCACCTGTGTACAAGATTTGTAATGCACATAAAGAATTTTTAAATAAATAGTAAATATATTTACGTAGGGTAAACCGTATAGCTATTGCCCACTTAAGGACTTCAAACACTTTGGCTACAAACAATAAAAAAAGTATTATACCTTTGAACCATTTATTATTTTTTTCTTACATCTTAATAAAATCTCAATAAAAGTATTAACGGTTTTTAGTCAAAACTTACATGGCTTAGAAAATAATTAAACAAATTTGAAATTATCTTAAAATGTACAGTTATTGCCCAATGCTTACACTAATTGCCCACATCACAGCACAGTAATTGCCCAGTACCTTAAAATTATAAATTATAGTTGTTGAATCAGAAACTGGTATTTTGTTCTTTGTAGCAGTATTAAGGCTCGTAGCACCAAGGCATTTTTCATAATTAATCGCATCCGGGTTGAATGGATATAGGCCACAGGCTTTGAAGCCGTTGACCAATATTTCAGGTTTTAAACTCATCATAACAGCTTCATTAAGAACAGGAGCAAAATTCAATTTGGTGACACCTTGATTATTATGATCATTTTGCCATTTTCTTAAAGTTTTTCGCCATCCTACTTTGAGAGGTTGGAATGCAGCTACGTCCGCAGGCTGAAGGATACGTGTCGCATTAGGATACAGAGCAATTAATTCAATTTGAAGATGAGTACAAAGCTGGCTCAAGTGAAAATTCAAATGAGTTTTGTGACCGTCCACATAGAGTATCACTGGCAGTTTAATGTTGTTGCTGAGGAGATAGGGGTGAAATACATTGGCAATAAATTCGTAGAAAACTTCTGTAGTCATCCAACCAGTGTCGGACTTGCCAATACCCCAACCATCAGGTACAGATTCAGATATTTTTTCTGGTAACCTTTGATACGGATAGACAATAAATGGACAGCAGACATTTCCAGCAGCCGAAAAGGTGAACAAAACTGTTATAGACTCTTTTGCTTGAGATTGTTCAACGTTATAGACATTTCTTGCACCTTTTTCTGCTAACACTTGGCCACTTTTAACGCAAATTTGAAAATTTGTTTCATCCGCATTAAATATACGATCTGGTGCACTTAAAATGGAAGTCAAGTCTTTTTCGGCAATATAATTTTGAATTTCAGTAAACCAGCCTCTTATATCTTTTTCTGTAACGCAAGAACTTGCTTTTGTCACTCCTTCTGATGTTCTAATAGCCAACTTCGGATGCCTCTTCAAAAATGCCTTCCACCAACCATCACCTGGTCTATTTTTAAAAAACGGATTAGGACGCGGGTTTTCTTCCAAAAACTTTTGCACGGAGTCTAAAATGTCTTCTTTATTTCGAGGAAATCCTTTTCTAGCTGATATTATTATCCAATCCTCCAAACGACTTTCTTCAGATACAGTTAATATAGGTGATGGTCCTAAACTGGTTTTATGTCCCGGATTTTTAATATAATAGCGGAGACTGGGCCTCGGAACACAGTATTTTTCAGCAATTTGCCTTATAGACAAATTGTTAGAAGCATCTTGAATAGCCTCGATAGCTTTCTGTAAATTTTCTTTGCTATATTGCACTTTCGGTGTCTTTGGCATACTGTAAATAAAACAATAACAACCAATAAAACGTTGGTCATAGCGATTATAGTATGGTATTTGCTACATTGTCAATATTATTGCGTGTCTGTGGCAAAAATATTGACAATATTACATAGTGAAAAAAGCTAATAAATGTAACGGTAACATTACTAACTTGATCAAAAAATTTCCGATAATGATTGCCCTGGGCAATAACTATAGATATTAACCATGGCAATCACTAAAATTATGGTGGGCAATAACTAAAAATATGCCAAAATACATACAGCGATTGCCCACCGTTAAAAAACCGTTGAATCTAATCTGATTTCAAATATTTTCATTATAAACATAACATAACACTTATGATTTCGTCATAACCATACACCAATAATGAAATAGCAAATAAAATGCAAAAAAAATTAACCTCTAAGCAAGTAATTCCTTAAGAAAATTGCTAAATTCTTACCTGTTTGAGTAACACGTTCACTCGTCTTGACAAAATCCGCCATTACTGTTTTTTTTTTCTTCAGTGTTGCCACTTGTGAATTTTAAATCTACTATAAATTGACCATAGAGTAACCTAGTAAATTATATTTGAAACAAGTGAGAACACAACCTTTGATTCAGGTTTTTTTTCTAAAAACGGGCAATCACTGCCTGTGGGCAATTACTCTCTGGTTTACCCTATTTATTGCACTTCTATAAAATAAAAGATACAATAGGGCGAACACAATGCCCGATGGCATTCTCTGCGAGTCAACCCTGGGTGGCTGGAAAATTTGCGGTTGATGGTAAACTATGTAAGAATAGCCAAATATGATATACTAGTTGACCCGGCGAAACTCGTTCCACCTAAAAGTCAAAAATCTAAAATTATCAGTGTTCTTCCACTATATGATACATGTATTATTCGTAAAAACCTTCCTTTTGAATCACTCTATATATTAAAAAAAACTGCATTAATCCGTAGCGTAGTTTTAAAGATCTAAGCATACATAGGGACAGACAGCGGGAAGCGACTTATACTCATCCATCTATCCATCCATCAGCCTTTTGATGTCCACTGCTGAACATAGGCCTCCCCTAAATGGCGCCATTCTAACCGGTCCTGTGCCCTCTGAATCCAACGGTTTCCCGCTGTCTTCTTCAGGTCATCGGTCCATCTGGTAGGGGGACGACCTGTACTCCTTTTGCCTAAACGTGGTCGCCACTCGAGAACCTTTCTTATTCGACTTATACTATGTAGAGATAATATACTGGGCCATACATACGTACTAAAATATAAAATGCCCGTATATATATGTGGACGTGCAGGTACTACCCGGTGTGGGCGCGGCAGCTGGGCGTGGCGCTGCAGCAGGGCACGCTGCTGGTCATCCCCGCCGCCGCCTTCGTGCAGACCTGGCGCTACATGAGCAAGGGGCCGCCCGACATACTCGAGGTACCTTTATTGCATCGCTGGCATATACTAGCCACTTTTGTACCCGTTATGATCAATTTAAATATGAAAAACGTTTACAAAGTGAATTCGGAATATTAAAATCATTATATTAATTTGTTGGTTAAAAAAATTCAAAAGGAATTTTTATTTTTTATTTTTGTTAAGGAATTAGAAAGGTACAAAATTACCTTCATTACATGGCGGTGACCGGCACTTAGCATGCCCTATAACGTAGAAAAATGTAATTAAATTCTGATTAAAAAATATGAGTTATAGATAGTATTAATACTTAACATAAAATTGAGAAACAAATAAATTGCTAATAAATAAAGCATATGCTGTTAAAAACAACAAGGCAGAGCATATAATAATATTTAATATAAAATAATATAGATTTCAACCCCATATTTCCTGTCCTTTAAGAGAGGAAATTTTTAAATGAGTAAAATGTTAAAATTCTGAATTTGGCGGTTTCCGTAGTGCTATATTTAGGTCATTCAGTGAGTCACCTTTTTTTTTGTATATAAGGAGATTAACGCAGCATGATTTTAAAATTGCGGTACTTTTTATTGCTGTCATTTCTATTCTCACTAATCAGATGTTCACTGTATTTTAAGTATTCTCAAAGTGTTTCTTTTTTATTAAAAAGTGGTTAACATTTTTTTTTAATTTAACATTTGCACACACTTGTATCTTTTGCGTAGCGTATCTTTCACTAGTCTTTATTTTTCTTTGAATAGTTGTACAGCGTTTAATAGAATAATTTAAGAAGATGTACAGTAACGAGTGATTTAAAAATACAAGAGAAAACTAGCATTCAATAGCACCAATTACCGCCTACAACCAGTAACAGTCACTCATACAAAACGTGGCCAGGGCTTTTACTCATCGTACACAATCATCACAGCTATTATCACTAAACATGTCTGAGAAATAATATTAACATGTATGCAAAGGTTTACTTAGCACCACCATTATCAACACTGACACTTGAAAGAGAAATGTTTACATTTATTATTCATACAAATATATACGAGTAAATGTGATTTTACGCTGCAAGGGATATGGGTCAGGCGACTGTCTGGACGACACGGTGAGACGTTTTACACATTCTATACTTTCCGTAGTATATTGTTGTTTTTTATCTTTATTTTGAGGTGTTTTATTTGTCATTTTGCTTTTTATTATCATAACGCATTATCGTTAAATATTTGGCGGTGTAAATTTAATTAATAATCACTAGCTGTCAGGCAAAACTGTCGATTAGACTTCACGCATTGGGCATTATGTACATGTTATGTATGTAATAGCTTCTTACAAGCTTAGCCAGAAAATCTATTTATTTCGAATGAACTTGGGCTAGCTTCGCTTTGGCTACGTCGCCAATTTTATCTATAGGGTCTAAATTTCTGAACCCTAAAGATGATTACATGTATTCAGTATATAATATTAATTGAAAACATACGGACAAGTCCAAATATGGCGGATTACAGCTACAAGGACAGAATCCGGTGAGATGAGATTCGTCACCTCATTTTAATGTATATTGTAGACTAATGTAATGAGATAACATTACGGTAGGTTATACTTTCGGTGCCGTTATGCTTTCTGTGGTGGACAACTGACGACAACCATCTTCACGCATGTAGCAATACAAAAACAGTCCTTCGTATTTTTAGTTTTAATATCAAGTGTATGTTTAGTCAATGTTGAGTGTCTCTATTAGAAGTCACATTGTTTATATAGGTTTTTTACATTGCATTTAGTTTGACAATATAATACATATTTTTTCAATTTAACAGTTACAGATTGCAGCATTTTAGACCTCATAATAAACATAACACAGTAAACTTACATATGCTTGCTTCATTCATTACACCACATGAATCAAAGGAACGCAAAAATTAAATAAACCTTTAGTTATACACACAGTGTCGATTGTATGCACATTTCGTGTTATGCGTCGTCTACGTGTAATAGTAAAAATACTGTCTACCACTGCTTCAATGAGTTTTATAGATATAATTGCATTGTATGTGTAAACCATCATGTTAACATACATACAAGATTAGTTGTATATATGTCAGCATGTTGGTTTATAAATATAATGCAATTTAATTATATAGGTGGCACTCTTAATCTCTCACTCTTAAGATTACTTTGGTTGACCAAAACACTAAAAAGTATGTAACAAAAATCTTTTGCGCTATCAGACACTATCAGAAAAGGCAGAAAAACAAAAAACAGTATATTGTATTACGTAATTTATTTATTTATTGGTGAGCGTTACTTTAAGTTAGTGTATTCACACAAACATTCGGTAGACGTTGGTATTTGAATATTGTTATTTGAGTTTGTGCGACAGTGACGAGTCAGTTGTCATAATGATAAAGTTGGTTTGTCGTAGATGTTTTGATGATGCATTTAAACGGTTAATTTCACATATGGTTGTATCTCCTAACAGAGAGAAAATATATTAAAATATGGATCATAAATTCATAATGTGGTGGTATATATTCATGATAGTATTTTGTAAGGTTTTAGTTTATATAGTGTGTAGAACATTTCAAATATTTGTACATAGAAAAAATATGTATGGATGGATTATCATAAGTGGAAGTGCCCATTTTCTTATATGTGTTTTTGTATTAGCTGATTTACCATTAAAGTTAGTTGTATAATTTTTTAGGGTGTTATGTCATAGTAGTATGGGTCGTATGTTTGTATTCGGTGTGTTTGATGGTAGTGTATATATTTAGAATACCGTAAATTGGTGTGTAAAATGTCGATTTTTTTTCTCTTGATTTATTATTGCAACCTGTTCAAGTGACGTTCCGTAATATTAAGATTATAATTTCATACCACGAATGATGAGAAAAACGTTTATCAGCTAACCGACTCGAGACTTAAGTCTATCACTAATCCATACGTGTGTAATCCTAGTATTTTGGCATTACAACATTCCATTCCAACCGAGCTGAGACTCGGGACTTTATCACTTAAAACTTAAAATGCTTTCTACACTCATAGGCCCACAGTAGGTTTTTCTCCTGTGTTGTGGGTGCCATGGACATACACAAAGACGAATACACAAACACCCAGACCCAGAACATGAATCTAAACTCATCATTCAGATAGCTGTCTGGCCGGGAATCGAACCCGGGACCCACTGCGTGTCAGACTGGTCTGGTAACCGCTGCGCCACGTGGGTCGTCCCGCGTGTATTACTACATGACACATCTCTACAAACGTACCTAATATAAGTGTTGCACGATTCCAGCGCGTACAAAACCTGTACCGTCCCCGTATGGGCGTCGCGAACGAGCCCCCTCCCCGCGCGGCGCCGCCCCCCGCCCCGCCGGCGCCCGCCGCGCCCGCGCCCGACCCGCCGCCCAAGTACACGCCGCCGCCCTCCTACTCCACCGCCACGGGGGCTCGCCTACTGAACACTATACGGAGGAGCTTCAGGACTTTGAGACGGTAAGGAATCCTCGTTCTATTTTGATGCTTAAGAATAATTTCCAAGGTATCATGCTGAATAAGTCTGTAAACGAGGAGCACGAAAGCAGCTGCTTAATTCGCTAAGTGTAACAATACAGTATGTTCAATAAAAAACAAAATTATTTGAAATAAAATTTGTAGAAAATACAATAATATAAAATATCTACAAATCTAGGTGTTAATTTCAGATGAAACGAGTAACCGTGGTAATATCGAATTTTCTACTAGCACAATATTATTACGTTACTATTTCTTTTTCTGCCATATGAAAAATGACGGGCGCAAACTTAAACAATAATTGTTTTGAGAAAACTTAATAAATTTGTAGTATCATATGCGTTAAATTGCATCTATATTTTCTACGAAAATTTTATATTCCCAAATATTTCTAATTAATTATAATATGCATCTATATTTTGCAACAAGAAATATATTCCCAATTAATTATAATATCAGATTCAATTAATAATACATTCACCACCAGAATGACAACAAACAACCGCACCGAGACACCGGACGACACATCACAAATCCCGATCACGCTAAGCGAAAGCGTCGACCGCGACCGCCAGGAGACGCGCCCGCCCGAATACGCGGGCGTCTTCACACCCTCACTCACCATCGCTGACGAAACTGACAGAGACACTCGACCACGTCCTTCCTTCTCCCGCAAGTTCACTGCACCATCATTAACGATATCCGATGAAACAGATGCCCGGGCGAGACCCTCCTCTTCTCGGAATTCCCTCACGTTAACCCGAGACTACCTCCGACGTTCCTTCGTAAGAAAGAGCGACGCCAGAATCCGGTCGAGTCTCCGTAGAAGCTTCAAGTACGGCGGCGCGCTAACGACCAGCCACGAACAACTGGTCCGCGACGCCGAACCCATCTCCAATACGGTCGCCATGTCCGCCATGCTGCTCGACGATACCCGACAAACACGAAGCCTTGCGTCTGTCATATGATCTGGACAAATCTCGAATTCTTAATATTTCCTACGAAAATTGCTGCAATTTAAATCCTTCTTTCTGTTTTACTTCGCCTTTGGTAAGCGATTATAGGAACGGTTACATCACATTAACTATAATTTGATCAATAAAGCTAATTATATTAAAACGCTTCTTGATAGAGGTGTGCAGATGAAATATTCAAATAAGTTTTATAACAATTTTTATGTTTCATTACCAAAGGTGTGGGTACCATAAGTGAATAAAAATCGTAAAAATATATTAACAAAACTTATATATTTATTTTTACAACATATCTTTATAGTTCATATTATTATGTAATTTCTAAATGCAATAACAAAATTGTGATATAAATCTCTTGAATTGGGACATAAATGAACTTCAAATAATAAAATGTAATTATTATCTGTTAATTTTTGCATTAAATATTTTATGGCTTGTTAATATTCATATATTTTACTGAACTTGATATAAACACATATCTTTAAATATTTAGTATCTATATTAAATTTCCAAAATAGCTCAATATTATTAATGTTTAAAGTATGTATTATGTGTTTATATAATTTAAATCAAGTGTTGTATAATATTTTAATTAATCTCTTTAGAATGAATTCCTTTTAAAAGAAGTGCAAATTATCACAGATAAATATATATAGTAGTGTATTCTATATTTTAAACATATTTGTGTCCCGTCGTGTCTTGTATTAGAGTTATTGAGAAATTACTTTTAAATCATTTTTTAATTACTTTTATTTTGGTTATTCTGTTCTTTTGATCGGAAACCCACATACTTTTATGAATTTTATTTATTATTAAAAATAGTACAATCAATTACGACTACACCATCAAGAATAATAGCTTTGTATAGTAGTAGGTCATAGGACGAAAATAATAGTTCCCTGAGTAGTTTTTTTATATGACCACTTTGTCGTCATCGACCATATTTTTGTACCATTTATAACACTTAGTGAATCGCAAGTTTACATAAAATAAAACCCAAATTTGTTTTAAGGGTGCATTCATAAGAAATTTGCGTATTGCACCAAACGAACTTGATATACGAAAATTCGGAATACGCTTTAATTTTAGTATAAAAATAGCATCACAATAGGTTCGATTGGTGCATCTATATGCATAAGTACTTTTAGTTAAATATTACTTAATTAGTTATTACGTAATAATTAGTTCAGTTAGTTATGAAGAGGGAATCTCAGTAACTCCATTTATTTTTTATATTGTTTTAATATTTTTAATCCCTCTTAAATGTGTATTCAGCAGTAAGGCCATGTAGTTATACAATTATGATATATTGAATAGTTATATTAGGATACTAAATAAATTTGATAATAATTTCAGAGCTTAGAGAGGAAATAAATTTGGTAAAGTTAGACATTCGTGAGAGCGTTAGTTAAGTGTATTTAGATGATTTTTAAATGTGTAGAATATTTTAATAAGAAATGTGTTCTCGTTAGTAATAAGACATGAGCGATTTTTTTCTGAAAAGTTTAGCGATTGTACTGTATAATGAAGTGCATGAGTGAAAGGTATTTATCATTTGATTCTTTGTCGCATTCATTAGCAAAATTGTGATTTTTAGGACGTTTGATTTTTTTGATTGTCTGATTATTATTTACTTGCATCACAATAAATGATTGGCAGCCTCATATTTATGTACTTACATAATGTGATATTTTTGGGACGTGTAGTAATGTACATTTTAATTCGACAAATATGTTAAATTATATTAGTACTTATGTACAATACTGAAGATTACGTGTGTATTCAAAGTACAATTAAATTATCTTTAAATGTCTTGTGTAATGTTTCAATGAGCAAATATTGTTTGAGAGATGGATAAGACATGTAATTAAAGGTTAGATTATCCTTCTATATATCCAATGTTATAAGAACAAGTTCAAATTTGTTAATAGCCGTAAGTTGAATAGAGAACTAATTCTTTTACTTTTGTTTTTCTGACATTTTAGTTTGGTCATATTGGCTAATGCGCAGTGAGGCTCAACATGTCTTAAATCTAAATGCATATCTATCCTTCACATTTATATGATATCGCATAATTTCAGAGGAATGCCGTATAATCGGAGGACTTGAAATAAAAAAAAAAGTTGCAACCTTACATAGAAAGACTTTTACATCAAAATCTTTAGCCTCTTCAGCTGGACCGAACAAATCGAATGAATTATATAAATTTGTAGTTAGGCCGCTCAATCATAGCCAAATTACATAATAACTATCCGCTAGGCCCTTATTTATTTTGGAATGATTGCAGGCAGTAGTGCAGCGTATTCTATAAGTTGAGTTTTACAATCTCATCTCTTAATCAGTATTCTTATGTGAAGGACTTAAATCCGTTAAATTAACTGTAATTTAATATCATTCAAGATTAGTATTTTTGTACACATTACCGCCGACTTATTTTTTCAAACACATTTGTCGCCGGGATTTAGCTTTTCTTTAAAATCCACCGTAAGATTAATATCGATATTTCGCAAACAAAATAAGCAAACAAATTCATTATTTTTTCATTGTCATTTTAGTATAATGTCGGTATGAAATGAAAAAAGTTAGTTCCTTTCCTGCATTTATTGAGTGCTTATTATTGTGCTTAATCGAAATTTTATCCTAGTTCTAGTCAGTACACTGCTTCCACTATTGGTAAGCCAGACAAGATGCATTTACAATTTATCAACTTCCATATAAGTAGGGAATTTATTACAACCAACTTAGGCAAATCTATTGAGTTTCGGAATTATAGGATTTTAATTGTCTGTCAGACAATGAATACCTAAGTATTTGAAATAATTATTATTGTATGCATACGAAAAAAACAATCCTCTGTTCGAAGTGAATTGCAAATATGAACCTGTAGTGTTAGACGGACTGTTAGATCTAGCTATTTAATCAAATCTACTATAAATATGTCATCACCGAGACTACGCTTATCGCTATAAAAGTGGTTCAGTTGAAAATGAATGTTGTCTGGCCATAACATCATCATCATAATGTATTTTATTGCATTGTAACTAAACATCACATTTTAAATACAATAATTTATCGAAATACAATGTTTTAGCGCACCTTTTATTTGCACGTATAATTTGTGTTCCCTTTATTGTTTTTTTTACATTCCATTTATATTAATAAACGTTTTTTTACTCATTATATGTTTCATTTGTTGTATAACTACCCCCATGGTTAATATATCCGATATTACACTTCCAAATATCTTTTTTTATAATAAATATTAATTCATATAGCCATTTTGCATATTCTAACTATACTATACATATAAACAATATAATTTTTATTTTCTAAACCTTTGAATGATTTGTAATTTGATTGATGATTACTCTTATTTAATGAGATACTGAGCCTTTCAGTATAGGCAAAGTAAAATAAGAATAAAGTAGGTTAACTAAGGCCGCTCGGCGAATTAATTGCCAACTCTTGCAGTGATTCATGGCAGAGGTGTTACGAATATCCGTATCCGCATCCGCAAATGCGGATTATTCGCATTAATTCAGACATCTGCATCCGCATTCACATCCGCATCAATCGATGCGGAGTTTTACGGATGCAGATTCACATCAACAAGTAACTACATGTAAAGAAAGTGGGCGGAGCCAGTATGGCACGTGCTTCGCGTTTGCTAACTTCATTCTGTAACTGACGAATAGGAAGGCGCATACTAGTAACAAGATCCTACAGGTTTTTAATTGTTGTGTTTTTTCTTATTGTCAATAAAATAGTTCCAATGAGAGTTTACGGTGTGTTCATACTTCGCACTCCATAGTTTTTTGCGGGTTTCATTAATATTTTATAAATTGGAATGTCGCCACCAATAAAAAGTAGTATCTGGAGTTATTTTATAATAGATAAAAATGATCCCGAGAGGTCGGAGTGTAAGATATGTAATAAAAGTTACTCGCGGAAGGGTCGCACTACTACTTCCTTGAAAAATCACCTGAAAGCAATACACCCGGAGGAGTTCAGTTTATTCCAAAGTGAGAATAAAGAAAAGGAATTGAAGAAAAAAAAATGAAGAAGCAGGTGTGTATCGAAAATTACGAAATGTCGTATTTACAATCATGTTTTAAAAACTTAGTTATGGTTAGATAAATTGGTTTACTTTTATTAATAATTTACTGTTACTCTTTTCATTTCAAATCATGATAATTTATACTTTAGGCCAATATCTACAATCCCTACTTTATTATATTGTAGTGTGACTAAATATATTGTCGTTATTGGCCACATGATTTTATGTTACTTTCTATATTAAATTTAAAATAAAAAATAAGCTTTTTTAGCACTAACAAAGAATCTAAAGTTATTTCCAAATTATGTTTAAAATTAAATGCTTAAGTCAGTTGTCCCGTCAAAAACGAGGAAACAACTTTTATCGCCTATTCTCTCGCTCAAGAAACGTACAAAAGATATAAATTCAGCGTAAAGAAAAGAGATGCATATACAAATAGTTGATCGTTGCCTGTTCACACTGCCAGCGTAGAGTCGCTTCACTAGTTTGTCGCTGAGCGACTAGAGTTGTGAAATACAAATCTCACTAAGCGATAGTCGCTCAGCAATCAGAACTCACACCGAGAGAGCTACGAGCGGCCATTTCTCTACAGTGTTTAGCCGTCGTGTGCGAGTGACGTGAGTAATTGCTCGTCTCACTCACACAGCCGCCCATGCACTCGCTTCCCTCCGGTCGCAAACTCGTTTATATTCTAGCTCTACTCGCTACTCGTTTATCGTTTCCGGTGGGACAACTGTCTAAGTCTTCTTTAAATTCGAACTTTATTGTTGTCAAATTATAGCCCTTTAACACCTAATTGTTGATAGGCTCACACCGCATTGGCCCTTTTTTTAAATTTCAATTAAATTTAATACGTATTATTTAGTTTTAGTTTTTTTAACATCGAATTTTGATAGGTATACTTATTTTTTCATTTAGTAGATTGTTTGTGTATATTATATTGTATTTTTACAGGCAAAATTGTAACCCCATTGCAAGAAACCAAGAAGCAGCTTTCTTTAGAGGAAGTACTACAAAAAGACATGAAATGGGATACTAATAACCCTAATTCAAAAAAGATTGATAAACTTATTGGTGAAATGATAGCGCTTCAAAATTTATCTTTTAACTTTGTGGAGGGACTTGGATTTCGACGTCTCATACAAGAGTTAGCGCCGAAATATAACTTCAGAGGACGAATTTTTTTTACTGATTTTGTGTGCAATGAGCTATACATAAAACTTGCTGAAAAAGTTAAAGAACTAATCAAAGAATATGAGTACATGTCATTCACTACTGATATTTGGACAGATCCGAGCTCAGGTGTTTCTTTGCTTAGCCTAACTTGCCACGGAGTATCAGAAAACTTTGAACGATCGTCAATTGTGTTGAATTGTACCGTTCATAAGTTGCAAAATGTTATTCGGCACGGTTTACGATCGCAGGAAAGCATAGTAAACATCAAACAAAAATGTAAGAAAATGACTACTCATTTTAACCATTCAACCATTGTTGAACAGCTTTTTAGTGGAGCTGGGTTAATATATAATCCGCTAAGAAACAGGTTGGAAGCTGAGAAAACTGCAATATTGCTATACCAATTTTTAAGTTTAATTATTAAACCAAGATTTTTTTTTAAACTCGAAATTCTGTTGTGTCATAAGTAAAACTAAAGACTTGAGTAATTTTATTTTAGAAATATGATTAAATAAATATAAAGTTAATTTTAAATTGATTTTTTGCTATTTAAGCACTCAAAATTTAAATAATTATCCTTTTAAATCCGCATCCGCATCCGCATTGAATCCGCATCCGCATCCGCGGATGTGATCTTCTAATAATCCGCATCCGCGGATGTCTAAAATTTTGCATCCGTAACAACCCTAATTCATGGAGTCGTTACTTTTATTTAAATATTATTTGTCTATTATAACAGCGCTAGGTATTTAATAACGTAATGTAATGCACGGTTACATTACGATGTATGAATATGTGTTTGATCTAAAATTTTTAGTATAAATAGGTGTATAAATGATAACAAATGTAAACGACATTTTTTTATTTAATACAGAACAAAATAATACAATGAAAAAATTAAAATCTTAAGACAATTCATTCTTAAATACATCAGAAACAGTAAATAACACCTAGTCACATAATATCATTATACATATAATTCTAGATTAACACCAAAGCTGAGGTAACGAAATGTTTGGAAAATAAAAGTAATTCGTTGCAAGAGATAGAAAAAGGCTGAAGTAAAAAGGAAAAGATTGAAGAAGCAAGAACTTAAACGAAATTAAAGCGTTGCATTTTACGACCTCAACTCTATTGGTTTTTTTATGGAGTAGATTACACAAGCAAAGTAATTAAATAGACTGGTAATAGGTGGCTATAGTCTGTAAATTCACAGCAGTAAGCACTCTCTTAGGAGCTGCAATTAAAGAGTCGTAACACCGCGGTTGATTACAGTATTAGGACTCAAATCCTATCTATGCAATTACTCTTATGTTTTCACATATCACGGTACATACAAGAGTACATAACATAACTCCGATATTCCCGCTTAACCACTCGTGAACAATAAATACCACAAGCCTGTAACGTAAAATAAGCAATACAACATTGGATTGGATAATCACGTCACGTTAATAAGACCAGTCTTTTCGTGGCGTCGTAAGTGACGAGCCGCACATACACATGTCCTTTTTGGTTTCTATGTCTAATAATTATCATGATTGAGTCATTTAAAGAAAAACATGACGAAATATAATTGTGTAAGATCGGTTACATCCCGTTAAATGAAACTTCATATAACCGTGATGTAGACATCGTTTTCAAAACACAGTAAAATTTAAAGGTTTTGCAAATGGCACATAATAATTAAGTATACAACTATAAAATACAACGTCCAGTCGCGCATAAGTACGATCAAATTTAAAGCTAACTAGCCATAATCACACGATCGCGTACAACTAGTACACCGCGTGATCGTCTACCAATAGAATTTTAATAACAAAAAAATCGGACAGTAATAGCTCCTTATTCACGGTTACCGCATTCGAGTTTTAATTCGCGGAATTTCACGGGTTTAAAAATTGTAACCATTGTATACGTGTGTTCGCTATTAAAAATTTCTTTATACACGGATATTTACGGTACAAATAAAAAAGGCGCATTTTAAGGCGGCTTTTCCGAACTGTTTCTCATTCTTGGTTTCTGTATACGTGAAATGTGGGCGGAACATAAACCCCGCGAATAAGGAGCTATTACTTATTTTATTTTTAAAGAGTCATATACATCAACTTAAATTTAACTAGGTCACTATTGTAAAAATCACAATTACTTAATATCAGTCAAATACACAATTGAGGTATGGCAACACTTCTTGTCCCACAAATTACCAAGAGTTTCTCCATTTAATTAAAGGTGACTTGGAGCTACTTTACCACGCTGCTCTAATGTGAATTGGCTGTGGATCCTATCTAATAAGGGAGTTCATATTCAGTAGAGATTTAGCTGCCTTTGAATCTGTGGGTTCCTTTTTCTTTGACGGATCCAGCATGAAGCATTTCCAGAGCCTGCAATAAAATGGAAGTACAACATTTTCTTTTTTAACTGATACATCGTTAAATTTTAACAATATCTTAAATTGAATATATTCACGTTACATCAGACAGACAAATTGATTCTATCAATACGTGTATTCACGTACTGCCCCACTAGTCTTCGAAATACATGAGGAGGTAAAGAAAGGTGGTAGAATCAGTTTAGTTCGACGGGAGGGTTACCACCACGACATCTATTTCTAGCGTTTTGATGGAAGGGTGTGTTATTTGAGGCGACTCATCTTCGGGAGTGCAACGCATCTGTGATTTCCATGGGCGGCAGTGACCACTTACCACTCAGGTGGACTGCATGCTTGTTTGGTACTTCAATCAGATATAAAAAAAAGAAAAAACAAATGACACGTTACTACCTCGGAAGACTAAGTTGCAACATTTCAGACAAGTAAGTCTTACCACGTTTTTCAAGCCAGGCCAGACAACTGCTGTTGTTACTGCACTGCTGTTAGTAGGCCGTTATTTGTTTAGCGGTGATGCCTTCATACGTAAAGTGTTCGAAATCTCGTAAACGTGGCGACTCCGGATTCGAATCATAAAGGGTCCATCACCTGGTAATCTGCAAGCCACAACTTCCAAGTTACCTTAACGTCTCATCCGCGCCCGCAGAAAGCACACTAGTCCCATCCGGCGACAGCGCCAGATGCAACACGCGCGCGAGGTGTCCGCTGAGCTCCGCCACGCGCGTCATCAGCGGGTACTTCCAGATGACCAGCTGGTTGTGCGCGTAGCCGTGCCCCGAGATCAGCTCCTTGTAGTGCGTGCTCCATAGGATCGAGCACACCTGGAACAACAATCGATATGCTATAAGTGGCTTACATAATTCGATCGGTTACAATCAACTGTAGCGAACCACAATCAAAAGTGGCGTCCCTTCGTGTAATATACAATTTTTTTTTAGATTAATGTTTAATGAGGCTATAGATGTAGCATCATTAAAAATTATGACTTGTAGATATTTGCACATGGAGATGTCTTGACGCGCCAAAGTAATGGTCCAAAATGGACCATTCCAATGGTTGTCAACTTGCTCTAAATAAAATAGGGTTGTTACCCGAGGTTACTTAAAAAACCATCAATGAACCAGACTGTAGGACTAGGTCATGAAGAATTAAGTTCAAATCAAACTGTCTTCATATTGCATAAAGCAGATTCGTTTATCAGGAGCATTTATTTTGGAGAAATTACTTAATAAAATGTAATAGATGAGGATACCGTTTACTCAATAACATTTTTCTTTTCCTTGCGTTGAAAATAAACACGCTATCGACCCACAAAGTAGATACATAACAGCTCCAGTCATCACCACCATTACATACAGTTTTCTATAAGTTACTTAAGATTCTATCATTAAGCTTTTTATCAACCAACTTTTAATAAAACATTGACATTGTTCATGACTCTTGATATCGAAAAGAGAAACACCACAACCCTATGTATTTACACTCATAGCAAGTGGCATTAAACCACATCCCAATACCTGCGACTTAGTATCAACAGTGTGCAAGTTGGCCCCCGTGCTGACGTTCCAGATGCGGATGGTGCGGTCGGCCGTGCCGCCGCCCGACGCCAGCAGCCCGCCGCTCCACGGACACCACGCCAGGCCCTTCACGGCCGCGCAGTGTTGGCTACGCACGCAATTGAAATACAAGTTTAAAAAAAGAAAGTATGTGTTGTGTACTTATGTACACGCGTTAGGAGGTATACTTCTTTGGCGTGACAAGATAAAAATCTATTTAAATAAATAAAAATAACGCCTTATTCTACGTTTTTGAAAAAACAACAAAAACAATAGAAAAAACTTCTCGTTTGCCATTCACACCGCCACGAAAAAACCGTTTTTCGTGACGGTGTGCACTCGCATTGTAGAAATTTACCCTCATAATTCTTCCCTTTTTTTTTTGTTTTCGAGGGGGAAACTTTCAAAAAGTACCCGACGTCGTGGGATCGACGCGGGTTATGTGGGATTCTTACCGCACTAAAACCCCCCCGGTGGCCAACCTCGACACTGCGAAGAGGACTCCGGGAACTCCGATTGACCGCCGCCGGTGTCCTCAGCTTGTGCCCCATCGGGCTCTTCCGTGGTGGGCGTGAACTGCTCACCGCACATACTGGTTTTTACGGCAACATGCAACCGTCCTTCCCGGGGTCGCTTGGCCGGACGGGTCGAACTCCCACTCTTCCCGCCCGCAACCCCGGAAGCCTCTTTTAGTCGCCTCTTACGACGGCAGAGGGTACCGTAGTCGTATTCTGGTCCCGGAACTACAGGGACATCATAATTCTTCCCTAACGTGCCAAAAGAAGTATAGCTTCAATGTTCAGATGTTGTTATAAGTAATCAGTAAGAATGTATTAAGTATAAATTATAACATGTATAAAATTTAATGCAAAAATAAATAGTATAATATGCAATTAATCTTACCAACTGTAGTATTATTAATAAAACCAAAAATAGAAGTAACGTTATCTATGCTAATATAATAAAATAATAAAAAATATAAGTAACATTTTAGTATTTTCTCCCAATTTGTAGATATCATTGAGATATACAAAGGCAGATCGAACGATCCAAAATCATAGAACTCTAGATTTAACATTTTTTACACTAACATTATACACTTATTTTACTAAAAAACATCCTTACTTGAATGAATATAAATATTGCGGTTGTGAGTAATGCTGTCCTTGGGCGATCGGCCAGATGTTCAGCAGATTGTCGTTGCCACCAGAAGCAAGGTATTTGCCGTCTGGAGACCATTTGAGACCGCAAATCTAGAATTTAACAAATTGAATTGGTTCATTAATAGTATCTGATTAGTACACTTCCAAACAAGTCAAAGGTTTTTATGCTGTGCTTTGGTCAAGATTTGGTCATAAAAACTATGAAATTAATATCTGTCAATAATAAAAATGTATGTGTGTACTAGCGTACACTCGTAAGAAGTGAAACTTCTTTATGACGTTATTTTTAAAAAAAATAATTTACTATATGCAACTTTACAGAAAGTGGTTAAATAAAGTTAAATTAGATAAAGTTTAATAAAAGGTTTTTATTAAACTTTATCTAATAATCTAATCTATAATAATCTATCTAATATCACGCGTGGTAGCGATAAGAAAAAAGATGGCGCGTAACGGAATAAAAAAAGATGGCGCGTAACGAAAAAATGTTACACTAAATTTTTTTTCAACCCCGATAAAGAAGTTTCACTTCAAAAAGCAATAGCAAAGTACTCTCTGAAATAGTAAATGTTAATAACACTAAAAAAAAAATGTACAAAGTATTCTCCGATTTAGTAAGAATGCCAAATCATTCTTCATTCGTACAGGTTCCACGCCAGCTCGCCACGCGGCCCGCGTGCCCGTCCACTATGTGCACATGTGTCACCAGTACCTCCTGCGTGTGCGCGGCGACAGTGGCCACGGCGTGGTCGCGCTGGCGCACGTCGTGGTGCACGATGCGGCCGTCGCGCGCGCCGCTCGACACCACGTACAGGTTCCACGCCAGCGAGCCCACGCGGCCCGTGTGTCCGTCCATTATCTGCACATTTATTTAAATCCTTCATTTTCTACTGAGAAAGTTGGTAGACTAGGTTGGATTGACCACAATATTATTGTGATTTTAATATTATGGATACATGCAGTCCTATGTATTACGATGTGTTAGGTACTCGAAACAGGTTTGCTTGAAGAATAATGTCAAAAAATTATTCAGTGTAATTCGAAAAAAAGGAAATCGTAAAGCATAATTTTGGCAAACAAACAAAGGCAAGTAACACCAACAACATACTATTTCTCCAAAATACATGTCTCTTTAATAAAATTCAAAGTTACATACTCTTAATCTCTTAATCTTTTCACAGTCCCATAGCTCCACAGTTGCAGACGAGGTGCCCACGGCCAAATGTGGGCTACCACCCTGAACCCATGCAACTGAGCACACAGTCTCTGAACCCTCCAAGGTCAATAGCTGCTCTATCTGTCCTGTACCAGCATTCCACAGATACACTGAATTGCCTAAGGCTACTGCTAGGATATTTGTTGCACTCCAGTCCACCAAGTTAAGGTCTGCAAAAAATGTAAAATGGTCATTGACAATTTCCATGCTTAACAAGATATTATCAAAGACAAAAGTTCTTCGTCTTAGGAGATAAAAGTGAGGCGGTATCTATCCCCTTTCAACATAAACCAACAATAACTAATAATGAGAAAACTACTTACAATAGTCATCCAAAATTTCAGGAGCATCCAGTATCCTGTCAGGAGCTTGAGGAATGTATCTGCTGGTATTCTTTACTGTAGACGGGACCTTAGCCTGAAAGTAGAGTTAAAATACAGCAGGAACTCATCTAAATAGGAGGATAGGTACATGAAAAACATATGTATGTATATAAAGATTTACAGTGATGTAGGTGCAATGCACACACTACAGCCACTAAAAGAACAATAATACACCAACCTACAATTTAAATACTAGCAGAATTCCAAAATTTTACTTGCATTTGATATAACTATAGAACCCACAAGTTCATAAAAATAATTTGTCCTCTTTATTGGATTAAGAATAATGTTATTTAAAGCAAGCATTGCATATAAATACAAAATTTCAGATTAATCTGTTGCGAATAATTCATTAAATATTAATTTGCAAGATTTGACCATTACATAGCTATGAATTAACTAAAGCAAGTAAAATACAAGCTTAAATCTACTTATGCAAAACAGAATCAACCCACACAACGACAGTTTTGGAGAAAAAACCATTTTTGTCAAAATTTTATATACTGTATAATTTTAGGTAATTTTAATAAAATCTATTTACAATGTTGCACGAGAGATTTTGCTCTACGTATATAAATATGATATAATTGAATATCATGAACATATTTAATGATAATAGGAGGAAAACTATTTGGTTCGTTTTTTGCCAAGTAGGTCCAAATAATAATAAAATAAAAAAAATCATCAAGTATACCTGTGAGTACACAACACGTAGTCTGTTCTGGTATCCCTCTGGGGCGGCGGGAGCCTTACATGTGTACTGCAACAATCTTCCGGGCTCCGTGTCTGTCAGAGCTCGTCCAATAGCCTCCGCGGCAGCTGTCTGTGTCACCACTTCTTCTCCTTTGTCTTCATCACGGCTCAACTGAGCATAAACAATTTTAATTATAAAGTTAAAAATTTCATATTG
Source organism: Spicauda simplicius (assembly GCA_949699795.1). Classification (NCBI taxonomy): domain Eukaryota; kingdom Metazoa; phylum Arthropoda; class Insecta; order Lepidoptera; family Hesperiidae; genus Spicauda; species Spicauda simplicius. The sequence continues at coordinate 7,226,262 of OX453068.1, forward strand.
ATACTTTGATGAAAATTCTTGTCTTTTTTTTGAGAAATGTTTAAATTAATTCTAGTATATTACAAATCTAAGCAGTGAAAAACATTTTGCCTTTACAGCATTTATTTATTTCTTAATTGCACCTCTATAAAATAAAAGTTACAATAGGGCAAACTTAATAATTAGGGGCAACAGTCAACCCTGGGTGGCTGGAAAATTTGCATTGCTTGAGCATTGTGTTTAGATACTAGTGTTCAAACCTGCTTTTAATTGTGCCTTTGCCCTTTTTGCATTGTAGATATAAATAGGACAAGATAAGACTAGGTATGACAAAACAGTAACACAAAACTTAACAAAGTACAATAGAAAAATTACAAGGAAACTTACCATGTAATGGCACAAGTCATAGTTGGAATTACTTCTTGATGGGATGAATCTATCCGCTTTGTTCGGAGTTTTAGAGGCCTTGTTTGGTGTCGGAGTGGTTGAGCGTCCTGTTGAAGATAGATATAGACTCTAATTTTAGTGAACCAGGTTTGATTTCTGGCAGGACAAATATCTGAATAATGAATTAAGATTTCTGTCGTTGGTCTCGGAGTGGGTGTATTTGTTGTTGTTTTTGCATACTAGATGTTGTATAAAGTAATAAACTTGTAGTAGATGGAATGGTTTTAAACTTTAGTGTTTTTGACGTCTTAATAACTACTCACCACTCAGTTTCGGTTGCAATTTAGGAACAACAAAGCGTGACTGTATTTAGCGAGCACATAATATATGTTACCTGGAGATTTGTTTTTAGAAGGCGTCTTCTTTCCCTTTTTATTTTCATTTCTTGTAGGTGTCTTATTACTCGAAAGAACACTGGTGTTGCTCTGATTCGCAGATATCGACAGCTTCTGCATAGACTGGTTGCAACTGCTTAAATTGATATTCGATATATTCTTGAAAGATGAACTTAGAGACGGGTTAATATTTTCACTGTTGGACTTCTTAGCCCACCTCTGAGGAGGACCCCGAGTTAAAGGCCCATCCATAGTTGCTAAACTGTTCAATTCGTTCAGATAATTGAACTGTGCCATAACTATGAACTTACGAACCGTTAATACTACTGTATGTAACTATAATTTAAGTCAGATTTCTATCATGGAGAGAAAATTATCAGTTGTTTTTTATTGAAAAACACTTCACATGCATCAGCACTAAACAAAACTTAGAAAACATGACAGTTATTCAAAAGCCGTTAAAATTTAAATCGAACATACGGTGTTACCAGTTTTCAAAAAACAGTAAATAATTATGGTAACAGTAAATAAATATGTATAGGTTGCTCTAATTAAATTTTACGATAATAATCTTCGTTAAAATAATAATAGGAAATGTTTTATTATCAATGTTACAGTACTAGTTCTCCTACCCCTTTAAAATTTCACTATTATGGTAGAAGTATGGGAGATTCGGTAAATAAAACTACGACAGAGGCTGTCAGTACAGAACTCCTATATTTTACAAATCCACCAATTAAAAATATATGTATTTCATAGACGGCGAATGAACCGTTAATGTGATTAATTATCAATTTTTCATTATGAAAACAAAACAACAACAAAAATAGAAGTAAATAATAAACATTTAATAATGAAATTTAAGAGTATTGAAAGACTGAAAAGCAAGAGGCTAAGGCCGGAATAGCAATAAAAAACAATCTATGTCAAAAGATTAATCAACATAAATAATAAAAACATTCAAATTCAAATTTTAACGACCACATTCTACCTAAATAAATAATTTATTGCTTTGAATAAATGTAACCAATCTTGAAGATGAGCAATCCTCTATCCAAAGATTGTTTGTCGAAATTCTTAGAAAAGTGAGTAAAATACTACTTTCTATCTAGGTATCTGCTTAATAATAATAATATATATATTTTTTAATTGAACCTGGCGATAAGGCAGACGGGCTACCTGATGGAAAGCAGTCAGTAGTCACCTATGGACATTTGCAACAAAGAGTAAAATAACATGATTTGCAACATCAGAGGAGTTGTCAATGCATCGCCGGCTTTGAAGGAGAGCTCGTTCCGCACCTTTTTTGAAGAGCCCCATGTCATAACGCTCCGGGAATACCTCAGGAGGAAGCTCATTCCACATCTTGCACGTCCGTGGCAAAAACGAGCGTGCAAACCAAACTGTGGAGGACCACTACGGATCCAGTTGATGCGGATGAAACCTCAACCTTCGGCGAATGGTGCGGTGGAGGAAAATGATATGAATTATGAATCATGTTCTTTAATTTTGATATGAATCCTTTCATGTATTTTTCAGATGCGGCGAATTAGATCAAATTAAGTTCAAGAGCACAGATGAAAAACGGAAGCTGTGGGAAGCTTTAATAACGAATTTGAACCTAGATGTGACTAGCGAGGGTAAAAGTTGGGAGTATTGGGAAAAGGTAAGGAATTTTACCTTCTTTTTTTTTTAATTTTGACTCCATGTCTTGCCACATCGCTAATCGTTAACAAAAAATAGTCCTTGAATTCCTTGCACATGTAATAATAATTGTTATATTAAATTACATGTGTAGTAATAATTATTTATTCCTTCATTTATTATTTAAATTGCAATGAAGTATTCTAACAAATTTGATTTATGTTTTGGTTACTGAATACACTGTAAAATCTGTTTTGCTCCGCATGTCCAGGTGTGGCGTGATCTTAAGGACTGTGACAAAAGGCTGGTTGCCAAAATTCATAAGGCACCCACTGTTAAAAGTAATGGGCCAGCTCGCCGTGTTCCTTTTGAGTGGTTGTTTGAAATAATTGATTCCGTAGCTGCAACAGGCCATCAAAACTTAGTAGATGCTGGTTTAGAGGTACATATCAAACTTACTGGGTAAACCAACCTCTTTTTATGGAGGTAGAATATAATATACCTCAGATTATTTGAATTTTTATGTATAAAACTTTTGCTATAAAATAGGTATACACTCATTTGACAGTGTGCATGTGTTTGTTCAATTTACTTAGAAAGTGCTGAACTATGCAGCAACTAAGGGATTTTCAATATTGTAAATTTTTCTAAATTAAAAAATCCATACATAGTATATCTTCCATATAATGATTTAGTTTACTTAATTTTTTTAATTGCCTTTTCATATCACAGACATCATCTCCAGCTTGTGATGCTGGCCCGTCAGTACCAATAGAACTCTCCACGACCATCACTCATAAAGCCAGTGAAAGTAGTCACATCCAGACTTGTAAGATATTTTTTATGCAATTAACTATATTTGTTCTAAAATTATTGTCACATAATCAATGTTAATTCTGTTTTTATTATATTCATGCAGCCAACTAACATGTAGTCCAGTTGATAATCTGTAATCAACCTGAGGTTGGTCAAATTGCTATCTCTGAGGATTGAGTTCGAATGTCTTCATTCAGAATGTCTCTTTTAGTACATACTTTAAACCAGACTTAAACTTAACATTGCTAGTATCATATCAGAATTAAGACATATTCAAAATAAAAACATAATTTTCGAAAAATAAGTATATTCTTGACAATCAACTGCGGGGCAGTCAGTGTGAGTTCAAGTTGCAAACCAAGCTGCAATAGGTTTGTAAGGTTTGCTGTATTGTACATTATTTTTGTAAGTATTGCAAAATTTAAATAATTTCTGAATACTCTATTCTCATTATAAATAATAATGTTTTCAGTGGAACCAATCGTGACGTCTCCTGCGGCCAGCAATGAGATAAGTCAGCCAACATCTACCCCTGGGCCCACAGAATCACCACAGTGTGATACAGAACCACCTCGCGCAATCAGACGTGGTCTTGTATCGCATCAGAGACGCCCGACTCCTTACTTTAACACAGCACGACGACGCCGTGTGTTCGACCAATCTCGAGTTGATGGACTGTCTGCGCAATTACGACAAATGGACCAGCGTTTAAACTTCTTAACACAAGAGCACAAACATCAGAGAGAGAGGGAGTTAGAGAAGCGAAAGATGAAGCGGGAGGAGAGAATGGCTGAGCGGGAGCAACGACATATGGAGACAGTTCAATGGCAGACTCTGATGGGACGGTTTTTGAATAATATAGAGAAATGTGTCAATAAATAAACAAGAAATTATTATGAAAACAAAAAACCCGACTGCTAAAATTTAATTTTAGCCAGATTTTTTTTTGTTTTTTGTTTCCTCTTTTTTTTTAATTTATGTTACTTAACACTTTTTAGAATAATAATATGTCTCAAAATAGTAACTTAAAAACTACTTAAATTTTTCATATACAAAGCGTAACTAATGCTTATTATTTTCTAAACCGGTTATTCAAACTACATGCAGTAAATCAAATTCAATTTATATTAGATGGTTGATTTATTGCTATAATTTATTTCGACGGTGACTAGTCACCTCAGTCGAAATTCGACCGTAATTTAAATTAAAAAACTAAATTTCATTGTCCAAAGTAGTACAATATTTTCTCAAATTCAAATAAAATGTAATAATTTTCAAGTAATTTTGAACGCACCCGTTAAATTTAAGAAGAGGTTTAATTGGCTAAACCGCATTTAAAAGCAATAGCGGGTATTTTGACAAAGACACCGACATTTCTGACGTTATGTGTTTTCATAGTAAGACATTGAATGTTCTACTTCGTTTATTATCTTTGTGTTCGTGACAAATGCACAGTGTGTGTAATGTGTTTTTTAGTTGGTCTTAAGAACGTTTTATGCATTATTTGAAAAAAATATCATTCTGCACTCCTTCTCTACGTCCACTATAACTGTGCAATGTTTCATACTAATCCGTCCTCGTCATATTACTTAAAAATGCTTCACAAGTTAATATATTAGAAGTTATGGAATAATACAGAATATAGGAGAGCAATCACGAAATTAACGTGATATTTTTCGACTGATTTTTTTAACATGTAATTATTGTGAGTTACCTACTCATAAAAGATAGAGACATGCTACCGCGGACTTATTTGTATTATTTTTGTAGTATTACTTGACCACAATAATTAGGCTCATGAAACAAAAGCGGTTCAGTACCCCGCATCTCGTTTTTAACCCCGCGCATCCCCTAGTGACGTGCAGTCGTGTATCGTCTAGGTGTTTACGTTAGCCAGCACGTGCTAATGAATGTTGAATTTTTAAAGTTATTATTAAATTGGTTGATTATTCATCCATAAACCTCAAAATGGGTAGGAAAAAGACTATTCGTGGAGGAGAAAGGACTCTTACATTGAAAATATGCATTTGATTTAACAATAAGACATGTATGGGATCAGTATTCCTGTCTACTAAGTCGAAAATCGACTGTGTGCTGCATCAGGCATCAGTCTCTTACACACTTATAAAAGAAATAACATATTTCATGTCTGCGAATATAATAAACACATGAAAGTGCTTTAATAAATACTCGACTATTGAACATACACCACTATGGTGTATGTTTTAATAATGGTATATCTACATACTCTTGGTATTCCGTAATAGAATATTCTTCGTATCGGGATGCGAAAAACCGAGCAGTACCTACATTATTTCAGTGTTTAGGGTAATTTTTTACAGAGTTGAAGCGCATCGAAGCGACTATCCAAAACTGAAACTCCTGAAAACTGAAAAAAAATACTGGTAAACTATAAATATTTTTTAAAATATATTTTTGTCACACATACGCACAAATTAAGAGCTATTTGTGCTTGTAGATTAACAGGCGCACATACAATATACAATATACTTAGTCGCGAGATACGCGATTTTGCAAAACGATATCGCAGCAGGAAACGCAACATCTCGAGAACCTGAAGACGCACAAATTACATTTTTAGCGCACAAATTTGTACAAATTTCGATTCTCCGATGATTAGTTTTTTCGATTATTTACTCCTGGAGCAACGTTACCCCAGCAGGAATCGTTTTTTTCAAAACGACAATATGCACATTATTTATTCAGCGCACATTTACAGCAGATTGAGCTCTATTGGTCCCACTCATATCACTATAGGTGCTACTTTCTTGCTGGGGTAACGATCACTATTCAAAAGCCGTTATGATTTTAAATGGAACATACGATGTTACCAGTTTTCAAAAAAGAGTAAATATTACACATGGTTGACTACTGTACTTTTTGTTATTTTCTTTTATTTTAATAATTGATTTCAATAAATTATATTCTAAGAGATATTTTGTTATTTATGTAATACTCGCTAATTAATACTTTTTAATTTAATTTTTATTTTATTACACCGTGTCTTTTAACAAGTTTGACGACAATAAAGCAAAAAATGAAAGAAAATAATATTACTATCATATAAAAAAGAGATTTACTGATTAAGTTATTATAGTATTATAGGACTGAAAAGCAATAGGTCAAGGCCGGAACAGCGATAAAAACAATTCAAGTTAAAAGATGACAAGAACATTTAACACTTAAACGTAGACTTGGGCGTTATAACATAGAACAGTTAATGTATTTCATTATAAATTTCTAACAACAACAATCATTGTTTATTTTCAAAAAATAATGTTGTAATATTTATTATTTATATTAGTATGCGTCGGTTCGACAGGACTAGCAGACTCAGCCAACAGGTCGACACTAGCCGACAATTACTATGTATTGTATTAACTCAAGGTCAAAAAATAATTTTGGCGAACTTCAAATCGTAGATCGTCACACGAATATGAACTTAACGTGCTATAAACAAGAGCAAACTTGACTTGTATTAAAATACAACATTTTAATATAATTTAATTTTATATCCGTTTGAAGATAGAATCATTTCTTCGTTGTTTATTTTCATTAGAAAGATTGTTTTGATGGAGAACGTACGTTGCGTCGGTGTATAAAAAAGTAATAAGTGATGCAAATGTAAATAATAGACTTTGCAAGTACTATATATAATTCTGTGTGTGTATAAATGTATGTAAAAATACTTTAAAGTTGTAATATAATTGTAAAAAATGTCGCGGGGAAGAAATGCCGGTTTAGAATTATTTTACTGAGGACAATTTTAATGTTAAAAAAAACAGTTTGTGAATATCTAACCAAAATGTACATAGAATCAACCAACTTTCAACTACGCCTGTATATAGATAATCATTTATAAATTGTGATATTACAACAATAATTATACATTTGAATGATATTAACACACATATAATATATTCTGCCTGACACTCCTAAGCCTATAATAAGTAGGAACGAAAATTCATTTAAATCAAATCAAAACCAAACATTTTTTTCACATTATAAAACATGCAACACTTAAAAACTATGTTAGTAGTCGTGGGTCGTAACTCCTTTTGCGTGTAATCGATTATACGTAGTTTCGTGGATACGCGTAATGTGTTTCAAAATCGATTATTTTTGTAACTAGTTATTTTTGTATATAGCGTCAGACTCCATTGTAAATTACAATATTACGTTTTTTGTATTATGATTACGATACAAATAATGACATTAAAACTAGCTAATCATTAAACACGAAACAGTTACACAATACAAATTATAAAATCCCATTAATTTCCCTTCATGCTTTATCTATGCATATTTATAAGTTCATTTGATTTTATGTACATACTTTCCTTCTATATCTAATTCTTACAGTTTAGTTATATTTACAAAAACTCTACCATAAAATAAACTTAAACTCAATGTGATAACATACAAATTCGCATGAACATTTGCGAAGAGAAAGATCTGCCGATAGTACCATACTACTATATCAATACGTGCATATATAATAATAAGAACTACAATAGCGTAAGCATATTAAATATGCTTTTGTAGTGTAACTAGTTGTAATCTGTTAAATAAAACGCTTATTGTAGTCATAAGCGTTTTATGGAGGCCGTTGTGTCACATTCTATGAAACTGTTTACGAAAAATAATCGTTACATTCTTATCCACGAAACTACGTATACGATTATTGGCGTCGTAAGCAGTTATTGAAACTGATTACGTTAAATAACGATCACCTCTAGTTAGTACCTACTGCTGTCCTTTAACTTTTAATCTGATGTACACTAAAATGTTATCATTGCATTTTAACATACAACATCTGTTCAATTCGGTATAATATAATAAATATTACAACATTTTAAAATAACAATTAGAAAAATATAATGAAAAATACCTTATGAAAATACAGCACTAATGCAGTAATGCCCAAGTCGTTAAACAGTAAACATTCAAATTCAAATCCGTTTTACTATTGGCATGTAATTAAATAATTGCATAAATAAAATAATTTAACCACCGATCATGGAGACGAGCCGTTCTCAATTCAAATATATGGTGAGATTCATGGAAAAGTGGGTAAATCACTACTTTCTATCTATCTGCTTATTATTAATAATGAAGGGTTCTCTATTTTTATGGTATGAATCATATCATGTATTTTTCAGATACGGCGATCTAGACCAGTTCAAGAGCAGAGATCAAAGAAGGAAAGCCTGGGAAACCTTAATAACGAAATTGAATCTGGATGTGACTGGCTAGTGTCAAGATAGGGAGTGTTGGCAAAAGGTAAAGAATTTCTCGTATTTTTTTCTCTTTTGACTCGAAGTTTAAGTGTAATGTTAATGAAAATAAACTTAAATTTCCTTGTACGTGTAATAGTCATAATATATACCATCCATCCATCAGCCCTTTGAGGTCCACTGCTGCACATAAATGACGTCATTCCAAGTATATTATAACCATAATAAATTATTTACTTTAAAATGAAGTTTAAAAACAATAACTTAATTGATTACTGTATACATTGTGTAAAATCTATTTTGCTTCTCATGTCCAGGTGTGGAGGGATGTTAAGGACAGTGTTAGAAATAAGGCTGCCTTAATTGATCAGGCAGCCAGTAGCACTAGTAGTGGGCCAGCTAGCCTGGTTCTTAATAACCTGGAGCAACGAGTCCTCAAAATAATCGAGTCCCAAGCTGCAACAGGTCATCAAAACTTAGTAGATGCTGGTTTAGAGGTACATGTCAAGGTTACTGGGTAAACCAATCTTATTTTATAGAAGTATAATATACCTCAGATTATTTGAATTTTTTTATGTATAAAACGTTTACTATAAATTATATACTCATTTGGCAGTGTGCATGTCGACGGGCCCCTAGAACAAAATCGTATGTGAAAAATTATCAATTTACAGTATGAAGCTTAGAAGTTTTGTGGACATACAAACATTGATTACATACACAAAGTTTCATAGTGTAAATTGGTTATTTTTAATACAATTTTATTCTAGGGGCCTAATAATGTGTTTGTTCAGTTGACTCAAAAAATGCTGGACTATGCAGCTTCTAAAGGATCTTCAATATTGTATTTTTTTCTTAAAAAATACATACATAGTATATCTTCCATATAGCGATTTTGTTTGCATGAGTTTTTTAATTGCCTTTTCATATCACAGACATCATCTCCAGCTTGTGATGCTGGCCCGTCAGTACCAATAGAACTCTCCACAACCATCACTCATAAAGCCAGTGAAAGTAGTCACATCCAGACTTGTAAGTTGTTTTTTATGCAATTAACTATATTTGTTCTAAAATTATTGTCACATAATCAATGTTAATTCTGTTTTTATTATATTCATGTAGCCAACTAACACGTAGTCCAGCTGATAATCTGTAATCAACCTGAGGTTGGTCAAATTGCTATCTCTGAGGATTGAGTTGGAATGTCTTCTTTCAGAATGTCTCTTTTAGTACATCCTTTAAACCAGACTAAATAATTGCTAGTATCAGGAAGAATTAACACATATTTAAAATGAAAACATAATTTTCGAAAAATTAGAATATTTTCGACAATCAACTGTGGGGCAGTCAGTGTGAGTTTCAAGTTGCAAACCAAGATGCATTAGGTTTGCAAGTAGCAATAGGCCATTGCGATATTGTACATTATTTTTGTAAGTATTGCAAAATTTAAATAATTATTGAATACTCTATTCTCAATATAAATGATATTTTCAGTGGAACCAATCGTGACGTCTCCTGCCGCCAGCCCTGAGATAAGCCAGGCAACATCTATCCCTTGGCCTACAGAATTGCAACTGTGTGATACAGGACTACCTCGCGCGTTCAGACGTGGCCTTGTGTCGCGACAGAGGCGGCCGACTCCTTACTTTAACACAGCACGACGACGCCGTGTGTTCGGCCAATCTCGGGTTGATGGACTGTCTGCGCAATTACGACTAATGGACCAGCGTTTGAACTTCTTAACGCAAGATATTGCCTCTGACCACAACGGTCAGAGAGAGAGGGTATTAGAGAAGCGAAAAATGGAGCGGGAGGAGAGAATGGCCGAGCGGGAGCAACGAAACAAGGAGACAGTTCAATGGCAGACTCTCATGGGACGATTTTTAAATATTATAGAGAAATGTGTCAATAAATAAACAAAAATGTATTATGAAAATAAAAAACCCGACTGCTAAAATTAAATTTTAGCCAGTTTTTTTTTTTAATAATTTATTTCACTTACACTTTAGAATATGTCGCAAAATAGTAACGTAGTTTATCCAAATTATATGAAGTATAAAGCATTTATTTCGATTAGGATTAATACAGAACATAAAAAACAATCTCTTTTTTTTAACAAAAATGTAGTTACCCATAAGAGATAGGAGACATGTTACCGCGGATTTATTTGTAGTATTGTTGTAGATCTACATTTTTGTAGTATATACATTAATTTAGTGTTGCTCTGCTAGTTTACGCGTGTAAAACTTCCCGCTGGCGAGATTGTTTAAAATCGCGCGGCCTCTTCAACAGTAATTTTAGTCAATTTACATTAAACCAAATTACTATTAACTTTATTATTAATTAATTAGTACTATTAACTCAATTTTCTCTCAAGAAATACTATCTTTTAGTAAAAACCGCACAAAATTCCATACAGTAGATTTTGAGAAAAACTTACCTACATACTAGCCGATAGTTTGTGGGGAATTTTTTTTACAATAATTTTACAATACATTATAGATGTACTAAAATACATATTTAATACAATCATACCGTCCCTGTAGTTCCGGGATCAGAAGATGGCTACGGAACCCCCTGCCTGTCGTAAGAGGCGACTAAAAGGACTTCCGGGATTGTGGGCGGCAAGTGTGGGAGCTCGAGCCGTCTAGCCAGGCGATCTCGGAAGGACGGCGGCATGTGTGGTCGTATATCGTCGTAAAGACCAGATGGTGTGGTGGGCCCAGCTTCTCACCTGGGTGGAGCACGATGGGGCTACGCGCTCAGAGGACGGCGGTTGCGTTCCTTTGGATACCCGAGGCCTCTTTGCAGCGCCAAGAACGGCCACCAGGGGGGGTTTTAGTGCGGTAGAAATCCCATATAACCACCCGTTGACCCAACGGCGTCGGATACCTTTTGAAGGTTTCCCCTTGAGAACAACCTAATATTTCTTATTCTTTAGTATTTGTTGCCATAGTGGCCACAGAAATATGTAGGTATACGATCCGTAATATTTTTAACTATATAGCCATCACGGATTATGAGATACAGTCTGGGGACATAAACGGACAGACGGATGGCGAAGTCTTAGTAGTACGGACAGTAATAGGTTGACGTCAAGAGGCGTTTAATGTTGGTCCTCAGCAGTAGAAATACATTTATGGAAAACCCTATGTAGAATTGGAGTTGTTTTTATTTATTCATGGCCGCCAATTCTTACTAATCGTCAGATGAAATGCATACTTATATTATTTTTAATACGAATAGGTTAACTAGAAATAAAGTAACACAATTTAAATTCAATGGAATATCTTTATATTCAAGAATATAAAAAAATTGTTCACAAAATAATGTCTATCTAAACAATCTAAAAATATAATTTTGATAATGATTATTGCATTACAATAAAATGATAGTAATCTAGATAAAACATCATTACACTTAAAAGTCTTATCGCTATATCATGGTAATTTACAATTATTATTACTAATTTTAGGAAATTAAATATTAATTATGTAATTGAAATTGGGGGCAAAATGAGACTTCACGCGATCGCAATAGATGTGCACGAAATTGCACTCTGCAATCGGGACTATTTTCACCCTAATCATAGGTATACATTGCTTGGATATTTTCAAATTTCTTACATCATATTCGTTTTCTTAAATGACCGACGAGTAGTATTGGTTTGAATATTATGGCCAGTAAGAACGTAAGAAAATATCTTGCGAATGGCAATAATAACAAAATATAATTAGCTTGCATAAATGTTAATAAAATTATATCTAATAATAACCAAGCAAAGAAAATAAAAAATAAAAGTATAATCCTAAAAAAAACAAGACATTTGTTTCTGAAAATGCATTTTGAGCACATATTTTACATAAAAAACAACATCTTCATGATTCACATAACTGTACAATGAAACATTGAACAACATAATACACTAACCAACTTCCAACCTCTATAAAATAACTATAGCACCATTTATAATTACTTATTTAAAGATATACAATCTTATTGACATAAAGAGATCCTCTATGATACCATCACATTCCATGAGCCATTTATAAAGAAAATGGCACGACTGGTCCTACCCCATATATAGGTCTATAACAGACTTTACAATTATGTACCAATGCAACGTAATTCTTATATATTAACTGCGACGGTATATTAAAAATACATTACAACTCATTTTTATTATTGGTTCTGCTGCAGATGTTATAATCAATCTACACAATAGGGTCTTCACTTGCTTTCTATACCACGGCCAATGTTTCCTCACATCTAATTGTTTTTACATTATGGCTATAAGCAGGATAGTACGGAAAAGGGTAAAATTCTAGAAACTTCCAGATGAAACTCAATTTTTTTTTCTATACCAAAAATATAAAACAAACGCATGTTTAGATCTCGAATTGAAATTAGCAAACATTAACATTTAAAGGTATCATATTTAAGAAATTGAGAATATAGAATAATTATGACCTAAAAATTTCGTTGTTTGTGAACATAAATACTAACAAGAACTTTAAAATAGAAAACTTAATTTTCCATCGTAAATGCAAGAGCGAATAAAACTAGTTAAGCAGAGCTATGTGTTAAGTATGCTATGTTATAATAAATAATGTAAACACGGGTGGGTATTAAAATATAATTAACTTCTTAGTGTTATGTTTGCTTTGTCTATACTCTATATTGTAATGTTAGTATATTACAATTAACTTAATTTCGATGTGTAAAATCTTATAAAACAATACACTTAATCTCATGTGTTATAAAACTTATGAAGACTTATCGTTTCGATGTAAATAATATAAAATGCACATAGTACCTTAGATTTACTAAAAATATAAATGTAAAAGTAACAAACATTTTACGTGCTGGCAGTATTCATGCAGTTTATTACGTATATGAATATAAATATACCAGAGATCAAGAAAGTCTAAAATAAATAACAGTTTAGACATGCTAAAGTAAAATTCCATTAAGGTCTATTTGTCATTTTGGTTTCCTAGTTGTAAATAACTGACTAAATTTAAATATTATGAGGCTGAAGTAGCGATGCAATACCTGATTGAGGGGTAAACCAATGAATGGGCTTTTAGGTGGAACCTCAAACCAAAATGAATGTCGACAAAAATCCGCGAATACTGCGAGAGCTATTTAGGTAATGTTGATCGAGTTATATTTGCATCACGTAATGCCATATTAAGACCTTTTTACTTTTATATAGTATAAAGTAACTGTTGATTTTAAATTGTGACTTTTTCGTAATCGGCATGAAATGGTAATATTTTGTTCGAGATTTTTTCTATTCCTGTGTGTGGAATACAATTCTTTTTTTATATCCGCTAAATATACTATTACTTTTGAGCACAAAGTATTTTAGAAGAGTATTATGACTTTGTTTCATGAAATTATAAAATCACACATAACCACAATGTGGCGTTTTAAGTTTTTTTTTAATTTTTTTTTAAATAGCATTTCAATCATAATTTATTTCTAGTTGACCTATGAAATTTGCATCGTGTTTTCATCTTAATTGGAACGTGTCCCATTACATTATGTACGTATAAATATTTTAAATAAAAAATAAAAACTAAACCTAATTATTGGTCTAACTTAAAATACATCTTTTTCGTGTTAATGATAAATTATAACACAATGTCTTTATAGATATTTTGAGACAATAAAAACACCAATAAGCAGTTTGAATTAAAATTAAACTATAACATTATACTATCGTTATTTTTCACTATTTATGTTTTCTTTTAAATAAAATTTGGCTACTACCATATTTCTTAATCACAATTAAAATACGAAATGAGCTATTTTTTAAATAATGAGACTTGACTTTTTATTATTACATAGAAGTTATTATTAAGCATTTCAAACAAATTTAACTAAAGCATAAATCAACAGAATGATTAAACACTACATGGATTTTTTTAATCCATCTAAAATGTATTTGAAGTTTGTAATTGCCATTACATTATAATAATCTCAAGCTATTCTTGTGAAATCGTAAATAATTAAAAAAAAAAGAAATAAATTTAATAATTACGTTTTCAATAATACTATACCAAAATTGGGCATTGCGATTGTATTTTGCTAAAGGTGCCTAAACTGTATACCCCATCTTAATTTGGACATTTTACTATAATAATAAGTTGTCTCAGTTCCACGTAGTATTTTGTCACTGGCAACGATACTACAGACGCTTTCAGACCCTAGTTTAGACATACATATGCCACATTGTAACAAATTGACTTACATAATTAATAATGATTACTTGAGCTTAATTTACTTAGGAATTCGATTTCATGTGCGTTAATTGACACCTACAATTAATCACTGATATAATTTTAATAAGGTGTACGTTTACATGCTATATCATCACAAATTATTTTAAACGTTGACCAAATCGAATGTAGAATAACTGCTATAAAACCAGAGCTATATGTTGTAAGCCCTCTTAGGCACTAGCGGTTAACCACGGGCGCGGCTAGCCGCTTTTCCAGTTTAATATGTAACCGCCCAAAAATTTCAACCGCGGCGGTTTAATATTTTTGGGCGATTTCCTATTCAACTGTAATTTTACCATATACATAACTATTAACTAGTGATGTAGTAGTTTCGACTTGAATTGCAAACGTGTAACGCGAGTGAAATACCAACTCGCGAGTTTTTTAGTAATTAGGGAGTACAATCCGGAAAACCGGATCCGGTAATCCGGCATAATTTTTAGCATACCGGATCCGGCACCAATTCGCTGGATCCGGCGACCGGATCAGGTTATTACATATTTTAGCAGATTTGATATTACAGGACAAGTTACTGTTACATCCATCAATGAGTTGCGTCTTCCACCGCACAAAGTAACAAGAATGTTTTTGATGAATTAATTTAAAAAAGCGAATTCGAAAATTCCGGATCCGGTCGGATCCGATCCGATTGACGAAAATTGGGCCGGCTTCGGCCGGATTAAAAACGACGCCGGATTGCAATCCCTATTAGTAATACGTTTATTAATATACACTACTGCTTGGAGTATCACCAAATGACAAATTCAATATTACGCATTTTGGTTTTTAAAAACAGCCCGCACGGCATAGATAAAAAATAGATTAGACAAGGGGCATCCACAAGCCACAGAGCAAACACTTCGCACAGAATTGACTCGGTAGCTCGAGTGCGTAGACACTTGAGTGATTTTTTCAATAGAGTACGAGTGCGATAAATTCTCGCGAGTGACTCGAGTAACAACACGACTCGAGTCGCATCACTACGCTGGACCACTATAGCGATGGATCAGTAGTTTCTGCTACGTGGAGCGTTGCAATAGGTTCATGATGTGAATATGACCGGCATTATCGACTGTGACGAAACAAGAGAATTTGTCATCTACACAGACCTTCTCAGCATTTATACCGGACAGCTTGATGCAGGCCAGCAACTCTTGGCGTTTTGAACCCTCCTTGCTCCTGGAAAATGAGAAGTAAAATATAATTAAAAATATATATTTCTGATATATTCTTTTTTATTTTGAGTCGGCAGGATGTACGAGCTACTGCACGTACACGTGACTATTTTACGTATGTGAGTGCTTTACTTGCACACATGCAAACATTTTCATTTATACGAATATAATTTTATAGTAAGCACTTTTTACGTGTCTTATATCAATAAATCAGTGTTAAATTAGCACTCATTGGGTTTGGTTTTCGTACGCTATCTTTCCCCGTAAACTGTTAGCTTAGTTCCTAATACTTAGTGAACGGTACTTCTTAATTATTATTTTAATTTAGTAGCATGGTCAGAAATGCTTATGGCATTGAATGCAAAACCTTCTTTAAAACTTACTTCTTATGTTTCCAATTAGCCTTCCAGCAATACTTCCCACTGAAGAGGCCTCCACCAAAGAAGAAATTGCAATTTGTTTCAGTGTTCGCGTTATCGACGGGCACAATTTCATTCCGCGCCGTCAACGGGCTGGCTATTGGTGTTATTACATTTAAATTCCTGAAAAGTTTAAAATGTTATAATAACGATACAAGGAGCGTATCTTCAATGCTGCATTTATTTGTGTTATTAGAACACAAATAAATGCAGCATTGAAGATACGCTAACACTTTACGCTAAAAAATAGTCATAGTCATTTATTGCATAATGTTGTACATAATATAAATATATATTTACATTAAGACACTACATTATAACCCTGATATCTTTAGACGGTTGCATTTCCCCGTCGAACCAAACTCGTTCTACCACCTCAAATACATCAACGTAAAAATGTTATTTGACATTTACCTCCACGTAGTTTTATGCGCTGTCCGTATAACATAAGTAACGTTCCACCAGACAATCTCCGACGCCATTGTGACGAGGACTAAGGGGGGTTGTTCATCGTCCGCCTCAAACGCCGGCGCTATCAGCATATGGGACGACGGCGACGTGCTTGTAGTACTACGGTATAGCTTGTCCGGTATGGGAGAGAAACAACACCATTGCACCTTGGATTTGTGGTGCTTTAACAACCTCAGTTGACGCTTGTTTGGTATGTTCCATAACTATAGAGGAGGAAATATAAAATGAAGTTAGTAACATGGATGCACATAGAAATAACACAACCTACATCTTTAGAGTCAATAAAATTGAATTATGCAGGAAATATTCCAATTAATAACACCCATAAGTGGAAAGTAAGAAATAGGAAATAACATATTGTAGTATCACAGGACAGATTGTAAGAAAAATAAAAGAAATAACTGATACAAGATAGTTAATTTGAAAAAATATTTTAATGTGTCAATAGATTTTAGACTAATGTTATTACATAATTGTATAATTTTAATAAGACTATAGCTTTATAAGTATAGCTTATACACAAAGTATGTGCTTTTAAATTTCTTTATTGTAGATATTGCAATAATTAAACACAAAAAGAAAAAGTTTTGTGGTAAGTACTAGTTGAATATAAAACTTAGGGTGCATTCCATTATACTTTCACAAAGTTCACGCTCACGACCGCAGTTTTTCCCGTTCCACTAGCTTGTGAGTGTTACTGGCATAATCTCTAGTGGAACGATCATTATGACCCACCTTATTAGATGGGTCGTCGTTACCACAACCACCGTGGTCGTCTTGTGGATCGACGTTTTGGGCATTGAGGGCTTTGTGAGCGTCTTATGGAACGCGCCCTTAGTCAAATTTCTTTATGAACATAAATTTTACAATGTATACATACCACAACATCGCCAGAATCAAGGCCCATCGCCAGTATGTTCCCGTCTGTCGTGAGGTCGCACGACATGATTCTGTTGTTGAGACGGTACTCTTGTATCATGGCTAGATGGACGGTGTGATCTTTTTTGAGTTCAAATGTCTGTGAAGTAAACAATGTTTCTACTATACTAAGAAGTTGGGGTAAAATACAGTTATGGAAAAATGATAATTAATGTTATTCTTTATTATTGTGAATAAAAGCAGCCCCCTATCCCCTATTATAAGGTATTAACAAAAAGAGATATTTAATTAGTCCTTTAAAATTTTATATTATTAGTATTTTGCAATATTTACATATGAATATTTCAGAACATATCTTACTATGCTGTGAAACTACAGGCTACTACTAATATTAATAAGAGTATTACCTGGAATGCCCTATTACAGCTGTCACACATAACCAGTATGTTCTTCTCAAACGCAGAGCATGTTATACAGACGTCCTTTTGCCTGCCATTGAGAACGCACGTGAGCTTCAATTTCTCATCCCAAAGTTTCACAGTACCATTATCTTCGACTGTGATAAGACCGGTGTCCTTCAGCCAGTAGCAATCTATGAGACCGCTTTCCTTGAGAGACCTGCCTCTGTGGTCGCGACTTGGGAAGTACCGGTCCGATGAACATATACTTGTATCGCTACTAGATGAGGAACCTCTCTCCGCGTGGTCGCTTTTCTTTATTTTCATTCCTGTAACAAATAGCAATATAACTTGTAAATTGAGTCAGAGCAGTGATAGCCTAATGGTTGAAACTTGCCTTCTCAATCGAGAGGTTCGAGGTTCAAACCCAGGCACGCACCACTGATTTATGTGCGTATTAGAAATTAATTATCACTGTTTTTCGGCGAAGGAAAACATCGTGAGAAAACTTACACACCCGAGAGTTCTTTAAAAAAAGTCCACAAATTCGCACTTGGCCAGCGCGGTAGCCTATGTCCTAAAAAACCTCTCATTCCGAGAGAAGACCGTGTCCAGCAGTAGGACAATAATGGGTTTTACTCCAAATTGAGTCATAAACGATTTGTGACAGTCGCGATACTAACGGTAATGTGATAGTTACTACCACGAAAATGAGTATCTTATATGTTAAAATAGGTCAAAAATGTGTGTGCCACTTTCAAAAATGTGTGAAGTAGTAACGTGCAAGGATAAAAACACACACATGCAATTTATTCATTATACAATTAGATAAAGTTGCAGTGATTAATGTAAAGTCACTTCGTAACTTGTTTATTAAGGTGGGCATTCACGTTACGACGGTTGCACGAGCTGTACGACCAAGGTCTTAGGACCAAGCTATTCACTATCAAACTTGTCGCATACGACCGTAGTCCGTTCGACAGTCCGTGTGACCGATGTAACTTTAATGTCCACCTTTTGCAATGTTAAAAATATGCACACATGAAGATGAAGTCTTAGTGCAGCAATATTGAATACTAATTCATTTATCATTAATTTCATTTCACATCTGTTCTTGTACAGTCCAGTAAGGCACATAATATACATAACAATAAGTGATGACTTTCTCACCTTGCATATCGTTCAATATTTCCTGCGAGCCGAGATTAGCGTTGCCTCGTTGCAACATTTCCGTCTTCCATTCGCCATCATCCGTGAACCGATATGCCATCAAACACTTGTTCTCTCCAGCCACTATCAATATGTTACTGCTGACGAAGTTCATATACCGCACGGGACTGTACAAGTCCATTATTGTAATATTTTCCTTAGATCGCAGCGTGTATTTCTGTACGATGCCTGATCGAAGCCCGTACAGGATGTAGTGGTTGCACGGAGATATTTTCACGGTTGTGATTTGCTCGTCGGTGTCCGGAGATATCTCCGTTAGCAGTTTCTTGCCTCGAGATATCTGAAATTATTGTAATTGTATTAATAGAAAATTTTATTAATTATAGTAACATTAGTGTTCTGAACCTTACTTAGGGTACATTCATATAAAGTTCAATAATCCTGCTTATACAGATCATATGTAGACATTTGAACAATTTTATATTAATCTAGTGATGGTTAGTAGATATTGCGGAATCAATTCTTGGTGGTATCACTAAGAGTTGATTCCACATTATAATTGCAAATTAAAAATAAATTGCAATTAAGAATAAAAATGCAGCTGGAAAAAAAATTGTTAACAGCTTGCAAACATGTAATAATACACATGCACACAAAAAAAAAACTGGTACATATTGCTATGACACTAATATTGTTAGGCAGAAATTTGTGTCGTGGAAGTGCCTCCAGAGTCGAAACACAAAATATTCAACCGCCCCTAAGAGTATAATTTAATTTCACTCATACAATTATAATCAATCCTATCACTCATACTAATATATAGGGCGCGTTCCAGATGACGCTCACAAAGCCCAAAACGCCCAAACCATCGTTCCACTAGACGACCGCGGTCGTTGTTGTCGCGGCGAATACGTCACTCATGACGTCATGACTTACGTCCACGCGAAGCTCACGACCCATCTAATAAAGTGGGTCGAAGTGATCGTTTCACTAGAGATTATGTCAGTAACGCTCACAAGCTAGTGGAACGGGAAAGACTGCGGTCGTGATCGTGAGCTTTGTGAACATCTAATGGAACGCACTCATAAAACATTTTAACACATACCTGTATATGATTCTTATCATCAATGACCGCCAACAGGGGCTGAGACACGCAGTCGTTGTTCCCATTGGATATGCCCTTCAAGTTCAAGGGTTTTAGGGAGTGTCGATCGAGACTCATGGTGTGCGTCACCCTGGCCTTGTCCACAGTGGTGTGCGTGTCGAAGGATCTGATTCGTTTGGGTGTATTGGTGGTACTGTGGGGAGGCGGGGCATTAACGGGCGTTTGGGGTGATATTGCAGCGGCGAAGCTTACGTCGAACTTTGTTGTTAGCCGGGCATTGCTGTAAAAGATTAATAAATATAATGATAAAAAATATGTATATATTGCTAAAGTTTCGCTAAAAATATGATATAGGTGCCATTGTTCCCAAATGTATTCCGAAAAGTAGAGCACGTTTACTTCTACATGTTGCTCCATAATTCTGATAGATTCTCAAATCATATTGAATGGTATTAAATTGCTCAAACCATGTTAAATATTGTCAAAGTATTTCAACTTTGTTAAATGCTATTTATTTTTCCCTAGGCTATTGACAAAACTTAATAACTGCTTGCAATCGATACCAACTAGAATCCATGGTATAATACATAACGATGTGAATGCGAGTGACGTCAGGATGGTCGAGGTCTTCATTATTGTCCTTTCTTGAAAATTTCAAGTAAAACTAACTAAAATAATTATTATCGGCGACGTGTTTTTCATAAATACGCGGTGTCGCGCCGGCATACACAATACAATAATATATAATAATAATAATATTTAAATATTGCACAAGACTTTTCTTATATTTGTAGATTAATTAACAACTCCACAGGCCAGTTACAGCAATATAATCATTTTATAAGAAATAGAACTCACCCATTCTTATGAGTTTTCTGTGAAACGTACGAGGCATCCAAAAACCACACTTTCACAGAATTCTCAACCGGCTCAGTACCAGTTAACAGCACATCCACACCGGGTATGATGTCATCCACTGATACCACTTCACTCACTGCCATGGACACAACATTCCTGAAAAATGTTGGAGGATTATTATACTTGTACGGGAAAGAAAATAGACAGACATAGAAAATAGCATATACTTTTTAAGCTGCTTCATGAGAGAAAAAATATCGAGCGTTTGGCAAAGGGAGATCTCCCGCCAGGTTAGGTGATCATGCCTGGGAAACGGCCGTGCTCCGACAGTCTTTGTTTGGAACTTGTATATATGCGGGGTATTGAGAATACTTCGAAAGCGTGTTACAGAATACTAGGAGCGCCATCTCTTGGTGAGTTGCGGGAGGTTGTCACCATAGCGCCATCTCTTGGCGAGTTGCGGGAGGTCGCCACAGGGGAAACATATTTTGTGTCGGAAACGGGTATTGTGAAGCAATAAGTTGTGTTAACTTTATCATATAATTTGATTAAATTTCTTTTCAAAATATCCATCGCAACTGTACCAGGGGATCATAATTACAGAGATGAATAACAAAAAGCTTCTCTCTCTCTCATTCTAAACTTGTGCAACAAAATGAAACTAGTGCGACAAAAGAGTTCTAACGTACTAGAGAGATATAAAATATACTCTCAATTGTTTGTCACCATCCTTGAATAGACATTTGTCTTTTTCTAATTTACATAAAGAGTTAAATCTATATCCTAAGCGCCCTAAGGTATTATTGCTAAGTTGTGAAACTTTAACAAAAATAGATTTTCAGGGTTTAATTTGGTAGAGTTATATTCAATTCCAAAATTAATAAAACGACACGATAAAGTATTTAATATTATTATGTATCTGCCTGAAGTACTAACATTCGTCTATAGACATAGGTAATCGATTTATTTTATTAGAAATTAAAATTAAACTCACCCTCTTCGATTCTCCAAATCGAAAACGTGCGTACAATTCTTCAAATCAACGCATATAATTCGACTGTCGTCTGTAGAAACGAACAACAGCGTGCCGTTCTTGTTGACGGCTATCGATATGAACGATATACTCTCCTTGATATCGCCGCTAGTTATAACTGTTTTACACCTACAGTTATTGCAGTTTTGGTTTAAATTCATACGAGTTCGAAGCTCGTATTCTGTTACTTCTTTCGCTTTAAGTGTCAACACTCTATTGGTTCCTGTGGAATGTAAGAAAATAGGCTTTACTTCTTGTATGCTGATATAATATAAGAACGTAAGTATTTTCGAATTGATTTATTTAAAATTTGTAAATGTTATTGTTTTTTATATTTAGTCTAAGTCGAAGTTCATTTGGGTTGTCATAGTCGGAGTCCAAATCGGTATCGGAAGTGAAGTGGGAGGCAGAAGTGACATTTTTAAAATTGTTCAGAGCAGCTTGTTAATCAAATGTGGTATATATATAAAAATCTGTTCTGCTCGGCGTAGTACAATACGACTTTTAATATATTTTTTTCTAAGTATGTATACCTAGTAGTGATGATGCATGACATTTTTAAAATAACTGGCTCAAATATTGACATCATGGATTCTAGATGAATGTTATTATTGTATTGTTCTCAACCCATTATTGTCCCACTGCTATGCACGGGTCTTCTCTCGGAATGAGAGAGTTTAGGCCATAGTCCACCCCGCTGGCCAAGTGCGAATTGGTGGACTTCACACATCTCCGAGAACTTTTTTTTTACAGAACTCTCGGGTGTGTAGATTTTCTCACGATGTTTTCCTTCACCGAAAAGCAGTGATAATTAATTTCTAATACGCATATAATTTTAGAAAAATCATCGGTGCATGCTTGGGTTTGAAACTCAGACCTCCCGATCGAGAGGACAAGTTTCAACCACTAAGCTATCACTGCTCATTATTATTGTATTAATGATTATTTAGAATTAAGATATATTGACATAAAAATTTGAATTGACTATTGATTTTTGTAAAATTTTATTTGGTATTTATATTATTGCCTATTATAATTGGTATAAATAGTATAATGTCAGCTTACTCCATAACCCAAATTATATAAAAATTCATATTTGAAATCAAATTTAAAATATGCATGCCTTGTAGGTTGAATAGGAGGATTTGTAATTTATGTATAAGACCGTTATGTTCCTTATTCATATGCAAATAAAGATTATTGTATTGTATTGTATTAACATACCTGGTACCGCGATGATATTTAATACCATATCCGTCTCCTCGAAGCTCTCGCGTTCCTTTGTATCCAAATCAACTATCTCCAGATGATGGCTCCCGCTCACTGTATTCATAGTGGCCACCACCACACCCTTATCATAGTTGCATGGTATGCAGCAGAGTATCTCTCTATCGTGGAACAAATTGTCATACTCCTTCAAGACGTGTCCCATAGAGCTGTATACGATGATTTTGCTTGATGTGTGCGCGAAGAGTTTCTCTTCATTGTTCGCCCAACGACAGTTGATCAAGTGGCCCAATTTGGGTGTTATTGTGACTGTATTGCCCCAGTTACTGTCGGTCGTGTCTTCTGGTTCTGAAAGTGATATACATAACGTGTAATCCTTCTCCTGAATACTATTCAATGCGTTATCTATGTAATGAATGTTTCTCGAATGTTAGTGACGATGCAGTTTTCGCTACGTTGAAGGAACAAAGTCAAATTCAGGTGTTAAGCTTGTATGAGCATTTTAAAATTTTATACTAACCTGGACTATTTTAAATAAACAAATGCAATGCTTTGAGACAAGAGATTTCTCTATTCATTTAATTGTACTATGCAGTAAACTTAGATGATGTGCCTACTGTAAAATAAAAAGTGATCACGACCGTTATATATCGCAGCAGCGTAATGGATTTTTTATATCTTTAGTATTTGTCGTAAACCTGTACCATTACTATATTTTAAATAAATAAATAAATTTCAGTAGTTATGTTGTATCCAAATAAACACTACCACGACTGATGCATTTTGCAGCAGAGTAACGGAGGACCGCAACAAACTTATAGAACTATGCCAATAGTAGGTAATATAAAGTATTGCAGCCGATCATAACCATTACCTTCTTCAATAACATCATCCTGTTCTACATCATCGATGTACCAGATTTTGATGACACCGTCGTATCCCAATGCGGCGACAACCGGCGGGTTTTTGGGACAAGCTCCGATCCATTTGATCGGCGAAGGCGTTGTTGGCAGTTCCTTTTTCAACTTATTCGTTGATATGTGGAAGAACTGCAATAGGTATATAAATCATCTCTGTTAATTTAAAATATTTAGAAGAGTAAAACTAACATAGGACTGCATGTTGCACACATGCAATACGTTTGTTTTGAAACTAGGAAGAAGAAGGAAGAATATTTAGGACCTCGAATTAACAAATAATGTGAATTAAGCAAATAAACCACTTCTTATTTTAGATATTTACATTTCTATCATCAGTAAAAATTACATTGTATTTCATCAAATGCGTCTCAAAACAGCTGTACAAATGTTAAGCTGTTTTCTAATAAAATCTGAAAAACAATACATATCCATTTATTATAGACAGCCAATATGATCAATTATTAAGATTTTTCATTATTTTGTTAACCACATACTCACACTGACATACAAACATACTAGTCAATCATTATACATATCTTTAAATCGTAACATGTATTGTATCGGTTTTAAATTAAGATTGTATTCAAGTAATTAATAGTCATCCTATCAACATTGCACAAAATTAAGAAAATAAATCAATGTGTTATAATGAAAAGTGACAAAATTAACAGATTTATCATGATGTTAGTCAAAATGTTTACCTTTATAACACCAATTGTGCCGACGAGGACATAGTTGCCCAGAAAACACACTGACGTGATATTTTCCTTCACATCTATAGTGGAATGTTTGATTTCCTCTACATTTTGTTCATGCCTAATGGATGTAAAAATAAATTAAAACAATTGGAATGTGAAAATGGAAATGGAACAATGCAGTGTTAATTTACAATGTTAGGTTATCTAATATTAATCTAACATCTTTGTAAATATGTTACAATATGTCCAACACATAAGGAGCATCTATTAAAACAAATGACCATATTAAAATGAATGTCTTTCTGCGTGCCCTAACAAAATGTGCTAAAGTACTAGTGTTTTAAAACGTGTAATGTTGGCAAATAATTATATCTTTTAACAAAACACATTAATTATAACAAGCTTTAAAATTAAACTATATCTTTGCTTAAGTTCTAACACCGCGGATCTCAAAATTAGCATCTTTTCAGGAGAGCAAATAATCTTCTCAAATAGGTATTTTTAATTCTACAACTACCAAATAAATATATTGCGTTTAAAATATTAATATACTCATTTTAAATTACGTTTTGTATGAAAAGTAACATGTTCCTATATTATTTTGAGATACCATTATTTCATTAACTCAAAATAGGCATTTTTTGATTTACGCGGCGTTAGAACTTAAGCTATGATATGTAAGTTTTTATAACTCCTTTTTTATAAATTCTACGTGCTCAGGTCAAAAATAAATAAAATATTAATCGACCTAATAAAGGACACACGACATAATACATTTTTACAGTGCTTATAATGTATAATATTAGGAACAATTGCTTACATGAATTCAAAGTAAAGTTCATTCTTGGTGCATCGTTCTTGAGCGACTTCCCACGCCTTGTTGTATAATATTCCTTTGAACTCATATTGCAGAATGCTTTGTATTATGTCAGTAGACGGATATCTGAACAAGTCAGCTCCGTGCGTACTTAGGTATGCTATGATGCTTGATAACAGACTTGTTTGGTACTGCTGCTTAAACAAAAACATAAATAGTCTTACATATCAGATAAAATGTATACAAGGCGTTCTATAGCTCTATATCTAGTGCTGGATAGGTATATAGATATGGTAGCATTGCCTGTGATCGATTTTGGGTAGGTATATTTTATTATTTAGATGAACAGAGAATTGAGTCCGTAAAACCGATGAAAATAAAGGTTCTTTACGTATGAAGACACAATTTCGCGTTTTCGAGGTTTTTTTTTATCAGATTGATGTAGCAAACGAACATGCAGTCTACATGATGGTTAGCGGCTGTTGCCTATGACCATTGTAAGCAAACTTCTTACAGAACAAGGGTTCTAGGTGTAGCTAATCACAGGTGCTTTACTACTCTCGAGGACTAAGATGGTTGATTTTTCTTTAACTTGTTATTTTAATTTCACTCAAACTTAATTTTACAACTCAAATCTTATTTACATTTACACACTTATGTTCTATGTATGCTATAAAGTGGGGCAAATAAAAACATATCTCTTTTAATTTTTTACATCTTTTCGATTTTAAATCGATGTGCGCTTATCACGCAATGTACTACGCTCTAATAACGCGCCAGTATTTGATAGAAATTGAACACATATAAACAATACCGTGAGTAAAGAATAAATGAAGTACAGCTTGCTTTTTTATAATCTTGAAACAAATTAGCATGCAATTCATCTGATCCATTCATTGACATCTGCAATCAAGCCCATATAAAATTATTTTCCTACTTGGCCACAGATGTGACTCCTGACTAAGCTGGAATGCCTCAGAAAAGAATGGATCCCTTACAACATCCTTCAAGCCAGACTATAACAGTGCTAAACGATGTTATTAGACTTTTAAAATTTAAGATAAACCAAAAATGTTACTCACGTCTTCAGCAATATAACTGCCGTACTTTTGCAGGTCCGACATGACGTCACCGGGGCCGGTCAATCTCACTTTATTGCCAAGGAACTTCAAATCGAGAAACAATTTATTAAACAAACTCCACATGTTTCTCAGATTCTTCGTGTGTAATATATGGTAGCCGATATAGAATGCTATGTATCCATCGTCTTCTATAACCACTGGGGCATTGTTGTTATCATAAGAATAATTTTTCAACAGGTTACTGTGCAACTTTTTCAATTCCTCATCACTACAACTGCTTTTCAAGTAGCCCATAATCAAGTCGTGTATTTCGTAGATGTAATTCC
This sequence comes from Spicauda simplicius, assembly GCA_949699795.1. Classification (NCBI taxonomy): domain Eukaryota; kingdom Metazoa; phylum Arthropoda; class Insecta; order Lepidoptera; family Hesperiidae; genus Spicauda; species Spicauda simplicius. The sequence continues at coordinate 7,253,609 of OX453068.1, forward strand.
TTTGTTCGTGGTCATAGTAACTGAGTATCAGTGACTTTCGGCACAGCTGTTTCATTATGGAGTCCACTTCTGAGACATCTTTGCCCCATAATTTACTGAGGACTCGCGCTGAGAATTTCGCATTTTCTGGTAGAACTGTTAGCATTTTAAAAAGTGATAGTATGTCCGGTTGCAGCGAATTGATGCAGAATTCCACAGCTTTCATCGGCTGGTTGTTGTTCTTTGATAAACTGGAAAATAATATTCATCTTGAGTTATATACTAAACTAGCACTGATCCGCGGCTACGCCCGCACGGTTAAAGGGAATAAAATTAACATTAGCATTTGATAGCGTGATTGAGAACTTGCAAATGAATTTTTCTAACGCCATCTATTAACAACGTCTGGAACTACTTAATATGTATCAACTACCAAAACATCGATATTCTCATCGAAATGAGAGAGCGCGGTTAAAAAGTAGCCTACGTCACTCTCTACCCTCCCAACTCCCAGCAACTCCCAGTACTCCCAGCATATAAACCATATCATATAATAGCTATATGACGACGTGAAAGAGGAACGAACAAACTCACTTTCATGTTAATACCTAATATTAGCATGGATTGTAATCCATGCTAATATTAGGTTATCCTTTTCAATAAACTAATTAACAAAATATTAAGACGTCTATTTTAAAGTAATTACTAATCATTAACTTTTTTAAATGAGTATTAAACCTTCAAGATTCACTTCAAAAACTGTCATATTTCGATTTAAATCAACAATATAAACTTACAAAAAGAACTCCTTCTTTTCCAATTTGTTCAAATAATAGTTCCAGTGTCGTGTATCATGCACCAATTTCTCTTTGTTCTGCGCAAGTTCTGCTCCAATCAGTGCGATGTGAAATGGACTGCCCTTACAGATTTCGTGTAACTTCTTCGCTTGGCGGGGAAGCTTTTTTACATCCACGTCGATGCAGGACGCGAAGAGTTGCAAGGATTCCGATTCTGAGAAGGAGTTCTCTATCTGAAAACATTGTTTTATTTTAATGTTAAGAGGTTTTTAATGTTTTGGTCTCATTTGAATTACTGATAAAGGGGTTTAAATTTTTTTATGACAAACTGGTAACAAGAAATAGAAGGCAATAGTTTTGTCAAAAATACTACGACTTATGTAATATAAGTCGTAGTATTTTTAGTATTGAGTAATTGAGTAGTATTTTGATAGATTATTATTTTGTCATAAAACATTATAACAACTACGAACATAGATATCTATTTCTAATATTTAATTAACCAATAATGACAATAACTACCTTGCGCTAATATCTTAATAATATTTAAAAATATAGACATAAAATTGTCATAGACAAGTCGAGCTTAAAATCATAGACAACCACCACACTATAAAACATATTTGGCTGAAATAAAAACTGTGAAGCAACTAAAGTAACCTTTATAATCTGCCGGTCGTAACTAGCAACGACATCCGCGTCCCTCGTCGTAACGAGTATCTTGCAGCCGATGTCGAAGGCATCCAGGCACTTCTTGTCGTTGATCTCATCCAGCACTAGCAACGCGTCCTTGATCGCCGGTTCGGAGAACTGAGACTTGAGCCTGTCCCTCATCTCCTGCCACGCCCAGTCGTAGCTGGAGAACGATTGGCTATCCGCGTTGGAACCGATGCTCGACATTGAGATTGACGCGTGCATGTTCGAGCTGGACGCTTTACGGTAGAGTCTAGGGAAAAAACGTTACATGTTTTAAAATTTCTTCTTTATTCAAGTAAATATATTTGAATAAAGCGGGAACACGAACGTAAGCAGCAGTGACAGCCTAATGGTTGAAACTTATCCTCTCGATCGGGAGGTCCGAGGTTCAAATATCAGGCTTACAAAATTAATTATCACTGCTTTACAACGAAAGAAAACATAGAGACCTTACACATGTAAGTTCTTAAAAAAATTTCAAGGGTGTGTGAAGTCTACCAATTCGGACTTGGACAGTATGGTAGACTATGACCTAAAACATCTCTCCTCTTATTCATTCAGTCTGAGTGCCCAGTAGTGGGACAGTAATGGGTTAAAGACAAGAACAAAAGAATTGGTGGCGTTCGATAGGTACCAGTAGGATTGACTGTCGATGTACCACCGTCAGACCTTTGTGAAGTGAAGTTTCTAATATGAAGTTCATTTGTTGACACGGTATGGTTATAGGCGAACATGAGTCCACAGGAAAGGAAACTAATGTATAATCGAATTTTAGTACAGCATTGGTTATATGGGAATGCTATATTGGGATTATATATATTGGAAGTACTATGATATCTGGAATCAACTTCCAGATATTATAGTAACCACTTATGAAAAGGTGGACACGTTTCCCTGCTATTTTAATTTTATATAAAAAAATATTAACAAGGATAGTTTGTACATATATCCTTACTATACGCATTGTCTGTTGCAAATTTGGGTGTACGATGAATGAATGATGATTGAATCAATTGAGATACGAGGGTCATAAATTTACTAGTCAGTTGGGGACGATGACGGAAGTATAGTGATTAAATTAGCGACTGATTTAGTAATAGACGGAAGGAGAACAGTGATTGTAGTAATATTTATGTTTGTCATAGAAATGATCATCTGATGCAAATTAAATCAGAGAAAACAACTTATATGAGTGTATATGTCTACGTGTACCTACTTTTTAAGACATTAAGAGAAATTGAGAATATTTTTTGCGAGGCAACCGACCGTTACCCGTTATTTAGTCAAGTTTTCGGCATCCGTGCAACTTTTTTCCTTTTAATATGTAGTTGGGAAACCAATATCATCTGGGAATAATATTATCGTGAGTACTTTAGCGTTACATATTAGGATTAAATATTTTTCTGCTCTATAATTAGTCCTACTAAGTCTTTATGTGACGGGAAATATACAGGATAATTATGTAGTATATTAGATATAAAACTTTTCTAATTAAGGCACTTTTTATTAGGAGACAAGGAAATAAATGGTACTAGAGTACAAACGCTTAGCTCCCGTTACGGATGGACGAGAAAAAAGATATTTTGTAAAGAATTTCCGGATTGAATTAAAAAAAGCGAAGGCTAAGAATTATTCTAGTCCAGCGAATCGTCGGCGGTTCTCGGGCATTGAACAAACCCAAACCTATAATTAATACTATCAGTATCTAGCAAACGCTTCTTTAAAAACGAAAATGATATACACATTAGTCACTCACTTGTTTTGCTCGGCGATGATTTCATCTTCAGTCTTGCAGTTGCCAAAATTGAGCCAATACACGACTCCGTTGAAGTTGCTCGTGATTAATTCCGAGTTGTTACGAAGGACACTTATTGCTGCAGTTGTTTTACCGCAACCGGACATCCCGTAGAGGACGAGGATTTTGTGACGGACCAATTGCCTTAGACCCTTGGCGATTTCCAATTCCTATAATGAAATGAGAGAGAAAAGAATTAGTTTTGTATAGAAGTGTAACAAAGCTCTTTATTCGCGGTTTCCTTATTCACGTTTTCAGTTTTCGCGGTTTGAAAAAATTGTGATCATTTTCTTAGTGCTAGTAGTTGAAATGAAATTAAATGTAATGTCTTCATTTTACAAAGGCCTACGAAGGCACTTACAAATTGTTATTTACGCATATATTTTTGTTACCCTACCACCGGATCGGAACACGACCTTAACTGAGAAGATCTGACAAGAAACTCAGTGAGTTTGTCTTTTGTCTTTGTACATCTTTTTTTTGCCATAATTATTGTTTTTACATGCAAATGAATTCTTTATTCGCGGATGTAGTCGGTACAAGTAAAAGATACTTTGAGTACGGTACGGTTTACGTATTCGCGTCATATGGGGTAAATTATAATCCCCGCGAATAAGGGGCCTTAATTGTAATAATAAGCTGCTGACACATGATTACAGGTCATGAATGTTTATTACCAACTAATAATGGGTTACGACATATATTATGCACTGATGCTTCAAAACAGTGTCGTATCGTAGGTCACGGTTTGAATTGATGTCGTTATGAAGTTTCCGTCCTCGGTCATAACCTTGCGCAGTTCCATAAAGCGTACTTCCAATAAAGTATGTCAGTATATATTGCATAGGGACAAACTTAAGCTTTCAACACATTGAGTAAACATTTGAAGCTAGTTGTGTTGTCTAGCGACTTTAAAAGTGTCGATCTCGTGTTTGAGAAACCCAAAACATAAATTTTACGTCTATTTAATAATTTCGCCCATAAGAAACTCCACGCATTGTGGAGTTTCTTATGGGCGAAATTTGTTATTTCTACAAAACGCAATTTGGATTATTCGTCTCAAAGGAACACTTATTCTTGTAAGCACTTAATTCTAATATTCATTGTTTTGATATACTCTTCTTATTCTAAAGCGCTAAAGTTGTCTGTTAGAGATCTTTCCAATATTTTACTGTAGCTGTGTGCTTATTCCGAGTACATATTTTAACAAGTCCTTTTATTACCCGTTAAAAATTATTTAAAGGTAGACCTACGAATGAATCATTTTCGCGGTGGTAACTCTGTGAGTTATCATTGCAAGATATTAAATTCATTAAGTGCATGCAATTCACCACACAATGGAGTAAGTTATATTTTAATAGCATCATTGTTTCCGTTTATAATTAAAAATAGTTTAAATACACGTGACTTTACCAACAATACCAATCTTATATAAATATCTTAATACATATATTTTTTATGAATTCGAAATAAAAAATTATGAAATTAGTAGTACCATCCTACTTATGATTTTAGACTAGTATTATCGCGGAATTGATACATTATAATACTTAACTCTTTAAACATTATAATTCTTTTTGCAAAAAGAATTCTATAAGAATTCATAAACCGCATATCGTGAGTACTCGTTAAGTATTATAATGTACCATCCTACTGTCATAGAGATTTAGGCTGGATAGCCAAGATAACTTAGGATAGATAAGTAGATACTAATTACGCTAGAAATAAGTGTGGCGGCAAAATGTGTGAAATAAAACACTTAAATTATATATTAGTTATCTAATTAGAGTATGGGAGCACAAATAGGAACATAACATACCATACTTAGGACAAAATACAGGTTTGGATTTATAAAAACAAATCTATTTATACAGTAAAAGGAAAACTTCTATTCTGCATCATAATTTGTGTATTTAAACGTTTAGGTAATAACCGATAAAAGATTATATAGAATGTCCTTGATTCAATGCGGATGAAATACGGATATGTTCAGGTATCTATATATTATTTAATATGTAAAGAGAAACTTTATATCCCTTTCTAAGAAAATTACGCGGACGGAGGAGTATGGAACGTGGCACGGTTACAGTTTATATAGAGGAGTGCAGGATATTTTTTTAATATTGCATAATGTATATAATATCAATTAAAAACACATTACACACACTACCATGCATTTGACACATATACATAATTATACAAATAATGAACGAAGTAAAACATTGTCTTCTTACTATGAACACACAATGTCAAAAATGTCAGACGTCTTTGTGAAAATACCCTTCATTACTTTTTAATACAACTTAGTTAAACCTCTTTTCCTTTTAGTATGTGTTTTTGAAAAAAAAAACGAAAAATACACTATTTCATTTAAAATAATCATATTATTAATATAATGTTAAGATTCTCAGTTGAATTACGGTCGAATTTTGACCATTGCGACGGGTAACTAGTCATTTCAGATCGTCCTGCTACCCAAGGCGTTATCGTTCATTACAGGTGTTGAATGTAGCTGACACTGGAAAATACTATCATTATGAATCATCGTATACGAAGAAATTATTCCCATGCTAGATAACTTAGAAAGATTAATAGATAGTAATATTATTTAATTATGAGCAGTGATAGCCTAATGGTTAAAACTTGCCCTCTCGATCGGGAGGTCCGAGGTTCAAACCCAGGCACGCACCACTGATTTATGTGCGTATTATACTTTAATTATCACTGCTTTTCGGTGAAGGAAATCATCGTGAGGAAACCTACACACCCGAGAGTTCTCTAAAAAAAAAAAAAAGTTCTCGGAGGTGTGTGAAGTCCACCAATTCGCACTTGGCCAGCACGGTGGACTATGGCCTAAGCTCTCTCATTCCGAGAGAAGACCCGTGCCCAGCAGTGGGACAGTAATGGGTTGACGACAAATATTATTTAATTGTAATATACTATTACAAAACATTGTATTATTATAAAGAATACAAAATTTCAGTATTATTCATGTAGTTGATAACGAACACATTCGTAACCGAAGCTGTACGAAGTCCCGTCAGTCGGTTACAAAAATGACATGTACCTATGCAATATGCGATAACAGTATAAATAGCCACTCATCTTAACATGCTTAATACTATTTTAACTACTAAATTATTTTCACATACATTTTTTTAATTATTATGGACGTAGGAAACGAGCAGTCCATCTGATGATCAGACCCTTTCCTGAGGTTAGCCCTGTCGCTATGAATCTGTATGCGTTGGTGAACTTGAGGACTAAGTTGGAATGTTTCGGATCAGTATGTCTTCCTAACCAAACCCACAGAACACAGCAGCGCCAGTGCCGGATTAGCCACGTAGCAAACGTAGCAAATTCTACGTGCCCCGCGGCCCAACACCTACCTGCTATTTATATTTCAGTATGTTTGCTATCCTCAAAATCTTTAACTGAAAGGAGATATAGAAAGTGTCATTTTTTAATTTTCCCAGATTAAATCCAGAAAAGTTTACTAGTAACAGTTCTGTTTCATTTAATACCCTTACTTATGGCAAACTATGGGCCTCTTGTCAGAATTTGCTACAGGCCCCGCACTGGCTTAATCCAGCACTGAGCAGCGCATAACACTTTTATTATTAGGCTAAAACAGGTATGGCAATGATGCTTCCGGAGTCCAACCACAAGAGTTCTATCTTTAAAAACAATTACAACTCATATTACCTACTGTCAGTATAACTTATAACTACTATCACTGACGACCCGCGTGGCGGAGCGGTTACCATACCGGTCTGACGCGCAACGGGTCCCGGGATCGATTCCCGTTCAGACAGGCATCTGAATGATGAGTTTAGATTCGTGTTCTGGGTCTGGGTGTTTGTGTATTCGTCTTGTGTGTATCCATGGTACCCACGATACAGGAGAATATCGTACTGTGGGGGTTATGAGTGCAGAAAGCGTGTGTGTGTGTATCACTGTAATATGAGTGTGTATACATACCACATTCCGCCTCTGGACATAATGTTCCGGCAACCGGGGAACATTGCCCCTGCTGATGCTATCCTCGAAGCTGTCCTGCGTTATTTGATCGTTGTTCTCCATGAATTTCTCCCACAACCACCTGTAGTCTTTCATAAGGGTGTCCACGAACACGTCGTACGAGTTGTTCGTGCCATTCTGTACCAAGGAATCTATCAGGTACTTGATTCGATCTGTGCGGCTCGTCTGAAAGATAAAGTTATTTTAGGTCATTTCAATAGAGTAGCGTCTATGCCTTAGTGCGCATATACTGGTCTAAAAATTAAGCAATGTCGACCTTAGTATACACTAAGTGAGTTTCAGAGGGCAAGTTAACCTGTTTTTTTTGGATAGTAGTTGATAAAACGTCGGGAACCTTAAGGACGGATCTAAAAGTAAACGGCCTGTAAAACCGATATTTTTCCTTTGTTTTTAAGGAAAGATGAAAATAATTATGTCCACCAATTCGCACTTGACCAGCCCGGTGGACTATGGCCTAAACTCTCACATTCTGAGAGAAGACCCGTGCCCAGCAGTGACGAGAGAGAACTATGCAGTTCACCTGATGGTAATGAGCACCTGCAGCCAATGTATATCTCTAAGCAATTTCATTTAGAACAGGGGGTTCTATCTATAACCAATATCATTGATTTGTCATTCCCCAGGACTAACATGGTCGCACCACCGAAACGCAGACTGTTAAGCGCTTGTAATAGGTGTGCTATAGGTACCGCCCCAGTCGAACTGTTCTTGTCCTACCTTGCAAAATATATGTATTGCGAGTGCGTTAGTAACAAACAGACTATTGAATATGTTCAATTTTCACCAATAATCTGATTATAGTCAGCGTGGACGTATGAGGAACATAATAAACCATAGAGCCGTAGAACCATTAAGACGTAGAAGTATAGATTTGTTTGAATCAAACAAATCTATTTATACCATAAGAGGAAACTTATTTGTGCATCATAATTTTTGCTTTTAAGAGTCTAGGTAGTAACAAGTAAATGTTTATAAAATGTTCTTGATCGAATTCGGATGAAACACGAATATGGAAACGTATCATTTTAGATCTCCCTGGTTTCCAAGGCACCGCAGTTTCATCACAGGTGTACAAATGTGACGGACACTGGGCAGTACTGTCTTATCATCGTGAATCATGCTTTACGATGAAATTTTATGTATACCTAAATAATAAAACTATTTGCCATGTCACTCCTACCTCGCAAACTGGTATTTCTAACCACAAAAGTTATATTGTTCGTATATTATTCCGATAAAGTAAACTTTAACTTATAGGAAACTAGTTGACTCGGCGAACTTCGTTACACCTAAATGTAAAAAATCTAAAATTATCATTGTTCCTGTACCCTATTATGCATTTATTATACAGAAGAACCTTCCTCTTGAATCACTCAATCGATTAGAAAATACAGCATTAAAATCCGCAGCGTAGTTTAAAAGATCTAAGCATACATGGGGGCAGACAGCGGGAAGCGACTTTGTTTTTAACCGACTTCCCAAAGGAAAGAGGTTATCTATTCGTCACGTATATATATATTTTTATACTATGTAGTGTTGCGATATACACGATGTTAAAGTTATTGTATCATATCTTAAGTGCTTGAATTAAAGCAATCGATCGAAGGTGACTCAATAAACCTGAACGTAAACTTGTAATCAACAGAAGTGAGCAACATATGCGTTTTGATTCTCATAACTTCGTGATAATTCGTTCAATTATTCTGAGTCATGATCAAAAGATATATCTTCAATGCGCATTAATTTACCAGTCCTAATTTGGGCTTGTTTAACGATTTTTTATTTATTTATTTTTTATCTGGCTGAAGTACCAAACGAGCATGCAGTCCACCTGATTGTAAGTGGTCACTGCCGCCCATGGATATCTGTAATCAACTACATACAGAAAACGGGTTCCATCTGAAGTCAATCACAGATGCGTTGCCACTTCCGAGGACTATGATGGTCGCCTCAAGTGAAAGTGTGCCGGCAACCATACCCTTCTGTCGAAACGCAAGTAATGCTTCACGCTAGAAATAGGTGTGGCGGTGGTACTTCCCCGGTCGAACTACACTGGTTCTACCAACTTGAAAACCACCTTGAATTTACTAAATACTAACTTATCATCCTACTCCGTCTGCTTCTGGTGTAGTTTGCAACGGTTTTACCGTGGTAATGGCGTGTTAAAATGCCAGTTATAAACATATTGCGTAAAAGATAAACAAACATCTTCGCAACCTTTTAATTCATCTTTAATTTTAGAAAATAAAATTGATACAATTTAAGATATGTAAAATTAAATGTAATAATGGCATATTAAATCATTTACAACACTGAATATTTGCTGCAACAGAGGAGTCTCTGATACATTATGTCCATTCTATTTTCCATACTAATAGTATTCAGCAGATACATTAGAAGGAATGTATCGTGCGCAAGGATACAATGTATTTTCACTTCATATCAGAACTTCCGTTATAAATACTAACTCTGCAACAATAAAAGGTGGTAGAAAAAAGGTTCAACTGGGGAGGAACCACCGCCACACCTATTTCTAGCGTGAAACAGTTCTTGAGTTTCGGTGGAAGGGTGTGTTACCGGCACACTTTCATTTGAGGCGATTATCTTAGTCCTAGGGAGTAGCACCGCATCTGTGTTTGACTTCAGATTGAACCCTTGTTCTGTATAAAGTTTTTTTTTATCTTATTGAAGTAGCAAACGAGCATTCAGTCCACCTGATGGTAAGTGACCACTGCCGCCCATGGACATTCGTAATCAACTTCATACAGAACATGGGTTCCATCTGAAGTCAATCACAGATGCGTTGCTGCTCCTGAGGACTGTGATGGTCGCCTCATATGAAAGTGTGCCGGCAACCACACCCTTAACAAACGCAAGAACTACTTCACGCTAGAAATAGGTGTGGCGGTGGTACTTCCCCGGTCGAACTACACTGGTTCTACCACCTTCTGAAAAAGTGGCGGCAGTGACCAATTGCCATCAGGTGGACTGCATAAAAAGTGATAATACTAACCAATAATAAAATTTGATCAAACTCCTCGCTCGACACCGCGCCCTTGGTAAACAGGTCATTGAGGATAAAATTCACATCTAAATCATTACATAGAGCTTGCCGATTCTTCTGCAGCAACGATCGACGTTTGTTGTCCATATTACACGCTCTTCTCTCATCTGAGGAAATAGATAAAATCAATTAGTCTCTTCAATTTCGGTAAATAAATATTACCTACCTTTGAGAATACTTGAAGACAGGCTCAAAGCTTGCAAGTTGACTGTCATGACTCTCTTGGTTTTTAAGACTGACTTCTAATAATAGGGCCATGGGGCCGTTCAAGTATTACGTAAGCACTATTGTGGGGGGTGGGGGGGGGGGTCTTTATTTTGCTTATTTTGGATGACATGGGGGGTAGGGGGGTCTAGACGATGATTACGTCATCGCTAGTTATTTACTTTTTTACAATACTGTACAAAAATACACTATTAATTGAAAAATGTTTACGTAAGCATGGCGGGAGGGGGTAAGAGCTTATTAGATAAGAGAGATAAATGTAATAAATCGAACGTAAAAAAATCTGACTGTAGAAGTACTTTTATATTTGTAGTAGGCTAATGAAGCGATATTTAAATATCTCTCAATGGGTTTGAGTTTTCAAGATAACGTACTGGCCGGGCATTAGCACTGTACGATATAGATTGGCATACGTCCGGTGGAATTAAAGTCATCGACCGCTTTTACATGTGTGAATTATAATAGAGAAAGCTAAAAGAACCGATATATGTTTTATGACAAAGACTGTACCATGCAAAGATAATAATAATAAATGTTTATTGATGTTAAATGGGAGTACATTTGAAACGAAGAGCCCTGACTCCCAGAAAAGCGTGAGCTGTGGCCTGGGAGACAGTTCCTTCCCGATACTATCGTTACATTTACAGTCTTAAATGTAGGGTTACTAATCGCCTTTATGCAAAGTTAACCAAAGAAAAAAGAAATGGAAGGAAAAGGGGGGTTAAATAAATTGGTCTCAATACCATTTACTGTGGTATTTTTTTTTAAACTAACTACACAGAAAAATATATGGTTTAACACTAATATATTTTTCGGATCCAAAAATATTGCAAATTACTGACAATAGTGCACTAGAATTTATGCATGAATGCTGTTTTGAAAAGAACAAAAAGTTTCAAGTGAATCACATAAATCAGCGTCACGGTAAGACGTGTGGATTTTCCATTATAACTGGATATCTAATTTAAGATACTTTTCGAATAACAGAGGGTTATCTACCTATTGTATGTGGGGTTTTACGTGAAAATGTCATGGAGATTCAAGTATTAATTTGAAGTGCATTTCGGTGTGCAATAATTAATTAACTAGGTTACCTTTTTAGTGGTCTATACTAGTATTAGTTAGAAGTAGCAAACAAGCATGTAGTCCACCTGATGGTCTGTCAATGCCGCCCATTGACATCTTCGTAAGCAACTACATATAGAACATAGGTTCTACCTGAAATCGATCACAGATTCGTTGCTACTCCCGAGGACTATGATGGGCGACTCATATGAATGTATGCCGGCAACCACATCCTTAGATCGAAACGCAAGAACTGCTTCAAGTTAGAAATAAGTGTGGTGGTGGTGCCTCCCCAGTCGAACTACACCGGTTTTACCACCTAATTGACGTAGTTGTTAATTAGAGCTAAGCCGAATAGTGGTTTCACCGAATAATCGAATACTATTCGGTTTAACTTTTACCGAACCGGATATTCGGCCGAAATATTCGGTTTACCATTTCTTATTAGGAAACAACGGCGAAAGTGTATTCAAAACAATTAATATGTTGATTTGAGGTTAAAAAATGTTAATATAAGAGTTTAAAAAAATGCGAATTTGATTTAGGGTTTCAAAAATGTTGATTTGCAGTTTAATTGCTTTATATTACTAGCTTTATTCAACACACTCTTCATAAGATTTCTTTGACTTAGGTATAACATAAATCTTACGTAAAAGTTTTGTCTTTTTGCTCTATACCGTGACGTGAAGCCAAGAATAATATAATAACTCGAAGCGATTATATTCCGCGACAAAACCGAAAAGTTCGGCCGAATACGAATAGTAAAAAAAATGCCGAATACCGAATAACAACCGAATATTCGGCGCATCTCTATTGTAAATAATATTATATTAGGACGAAAGCGTGGTGGCTTCAAAAGAAAGTAAACCTATATTTAATGTTACGTAACTAGCGAGATTGGAATTTACTGTTTCTCTTACGTCAGTAATGGATAGTATTTTGAACATCATGATTTATTTTAGGATAGTATAGATTTCAAGTAACCAAAATGAACATCCTAAGTTCTGATAGACTAATCGTTACAAACAGGTCGAAATATCAAAATCCTCTCACACAGAGTTCCGAAGTTCATACACACTTACTAGTTAAGCTATTGCATACCTTTTATTGCGGGTTTTGAACGCGGCGACTGTATCAAGAATTTCCGTAACGAAAAAACGTAACACCCCAACCATTTAGCGCGCTCGAGCGTATATGTAATTTTATATGGTACTACAGTACGAAGCTCGCACGGATCGAGACAAGCTACTCGGAAATCGGACGAATATGTAAACAGCTGTTTGTGAGAAAGTATATAGTATCAAAAAAAAACTCGAATTAATATCAAAAGATAAAAATACTGCGTAAATAAATAAATAAATATCATTGCGTAAGTTGACAAAAATGCTATGCAATAGCTTTATCGCGGCAATCCCCGAGTACCGCAAGTTTTTTTAAATTATTTGCATGTTATAAACTGTTTATCTACTTACATTAACGATGTAGGAAAACATTGTGAGTTAATAGCCTGAGAGTTTTCCCTGGTGATGTCAAAGGTGGTAAAGGTTTTATGATGATGGAGTAGGATAAAACGATCAGTTTATTGCAAGTACGTACTTTACTCCTATCTGTATCCAAGAATAATAATAAAAATGAAAGTTCCCCGTGTCAGTATATCGCATACATTTGCAAGAAAAAATGGAGGACTAAGAATTCGGTGAAATTTGGCACTAAGATAATAATTAATGTATCACCTGGATTAACACAGGTTACTCATTAATAGACATCGGATTAAATGCACTATCAAAATGCCAAAATATGCATGAAAATATGCACTATAAAGGGGCGAAACATGCACAAAAATGGTAAATATACCCAAAATATGCATTATCAAAACACCATTTTTGGGTGTGAAACTAGAATCGAAATGGACCATTTAATTTTATACTATACATTGAATACATTTGATGACCTTTTTCTGGTCGACGAACAGAAAATCGTATAGATTTGATGACCTTATTTTTTTGAGGGTCGTCAGCTTGCAATCAGTAAACATTTTACGACCTGTTTTTGGTCGAACTTGAATTATGATAGGAATTACCTAAAGGACCAACTAAAAGAAGAAACTGCGAACTATTTTGTCCAATACTAATGAAAAAGTACCAAAGTATGCAATAACGCTATGAAACTGTCATTATATGCATTTCCATATGCAAATGCATATAATCCGATGTCTACTCATTACTATAGTAAGCGTGATCGAAGTTGGCGGATGAGATCGTAATGCATACTTCTATTATTCTTACATAGGATAAAAATTGATGTGCCGCGTGCGTGTTTGTTTGTTTGTTGTTGTTGATTGTTGCATTGTTTTGCAAAAATGACTGAGAATATGTAATGATAGAAGTATCAGTATCTTTGATGCAACATTTATACTTTTCTCATTAAAATCAACTCGATCAAAAGTTACAATTACAATTTATCTTATAAACATAAAGGACAGTAGTGTAAAAGTCTGATTCTAGACTAGCTGGAAATATATTTTGTTGCAACTTAGATACAATATCTAACACTCACACAAACAACACAAATACTCAACATGCCTTGAAATAAATTACAACAATAAAAAATGTATTCCTTGTTGTTGGTCAAATCTTCGATTAAAGACCTTTAGAGACAATTTAGAGGCACAAGAGCAAAAATAATTATCATATATAATATAGCTAAAAATAAACCTACTTACTTTATAAGGCACCGGGGAAACCAGGAACGATAACAAAACCACAAATCGCACAAATACAAGCAAAGTAGATAATTGCAGCTTTTATCAATGTTCGGCTACTGATATACGTAAAATCACGCGATACACAACTTAACGATGCACTTATATACAATCACTACAATATGATTCTAATAAATACGAATACGTCCGAAAATAGAGATGCGCGGACGACGAATGAATATTCCTATTGACGTTCAAACGAGCGAATCTTTATACTACACGACCTTGCGAATTGGTCCCACCTACATGACAAGTAAATACGCAAACACCGAAATACGAAGATATTTCATGGTTCATTGACCGATCTATCATTGCCAAGGCTTAGGTATATATTGAAGCCTCCGATTGAGTCATTATTATGCTTAGCAAGATAAGAAATACGTGGGCAATGTTTGCGACTGACGCAATAAATATGTGAAGTGCTGTAGTAGTCTCATGTGTTTGAAGATTTCGGAGCTTTGGGGATCTTCAAAATTTAGGACATGTTCTGATTATTTTTCAACCACTAAGTACTTAACATAATTATGATAATGTTATTATGGAACATTTATATATATTGTGATTTTTAAGTAAACAAGTATGAACTAGGACAAAGTTACTGATAAGCATCTCTGTCGGTCAAAATAATAGATATCGATAATTTGCATTTAGAAATTAAAAATCCATTATTGATGAGCGTCTAGTTTTAAGTGCATATGACTACAAATAGAAATTTTCCTTTTTGAAATTGGATATTTGAGGATTTTTAGAAAATATTATGGTAGTTTATGAAAAAATATTGCAAGTGACAATTTCAAGTGCTTCCATGGGCTCATACAAAAAGACATCATTTCATTTTATTTCACCATATTCACAGACAGAACTTGTCCCCTCTTATAAGGCATGTTAGAGGATAATATTTTTTTTGGAATGTTTTGCTTTAGAAGACATAAATAAATAGGAGTAACTATAAAGCCATGAACGTAGACATAGCTTTGATAGGGGGTTGAGGGGAGAAGGGATTGTGCAATATCGACTGTCAGCGTAAAAAAGGTCCTGATTGAATTTTTTTTCTTTCTTACCTGTGCTGAGTGGGGTTTGGCCTCTGAACCTCTCCTTTACATATACCTATGCACAAAGCTATGAACATAAAACAACGGCGAAACCTTTCGAATAGAAGTGGGAAAATAATTCAATACTGTGAAGAAGTCAAAAGGTTTCCACATGCAGCTAATGTGTACAACCAAATATTTTAACTTTAATGTCTTTAATGGTTTTTCCCCATAATAGCAATAACAATTTACAACAAACAGTGCAGTTTGTACTAATAGGAACACATTATGTTGGCTGCTCTTGACCTTAATACATCCAGTATGTCAAGGTCATTTTATCTATTTCTAAGTTTAGCCTTCCTACTTACATTAGTTTAAGTGGGGGAAATTGTGGTCATGATAATGTATTGATAATGTAATTATTTGTCAATAAACAAAAGGTTTTAACTTGTATGAAACACTGATACTTCATGGAAAATATAATTTGTAAGTTGTAAAAATACAGGAATCTGCAAAAGCATATTAATTATAGATATTTGTAACATAAAAATGATAAAACTCTGAGATTTGATTAAGTATTGGTAGAATTTTAACCAAGGATAGATTAAGCAAGAAGGTATCATCGCCACACCTATTAATTTGTAGCTTGAAATAACTTGCATAGTTTTTAAACATAAGATTGTGGTTTGAGATTTGAGGTAGCAGACAAGCACAGTCTTCTGGATGGTAAGTAGTACGCAATGATATTTGCTACACTTGTAGAACCTCCTTTGTTGTTGTTTACATGTTGAATAACACACATGTTGGTAACATGTTGAATATCCTTTCTACCTTCAATCTCTTCATTCTATCCCATAACAATCCTTACAACAATGATAGTTGTCTTATATGTAGCGAGGAAGCATCCACAGCCTCCTCTGGATTTTAATACTGTTTTGTTGCAGAGATATGTGTGCTGGTGATATATTTTTTGTCAAATTATTCAGCATCTCATTAACCCATTACTGTCCCACTGCTGGGCAAGGGTCTTCTCTCAGAATGAGAGAGTTTAGGCCATATTCCTCCGCACTGGCCAAGTCCAGATTGGTGGACTTCAGCATAATATTCATTATCTATCTAACTTGTTATTTATGGTGTAAAAAAAAACTATAGTAGTTCTTAGGATATGTAGGTTATCTGATGCAGGATGATATAAGTTCTATTAGCATTTTTCATTTACATACATATAATAAAAATTAACATAACATACATATGACCTAAAATTATAATATGGCCATTCTGGCATGATTAGGTGACATCCATACTGTCTAAACAAAATTATGCCTTTGTTATTTATGTGAGATTGTGTTGATATGTTTTGGAAGACAGTGAGGTATGATCATCAATTTGATATTTCAGAATTGTGTAAGATATCATCAAGTTTACTGTCAGTCAGGGTTCCCAACTTAGGGGTTTTTCCCCCAAATTTAGGGGATAAATAAGTAGGATGGGGATGTTATACTTTTAGGGGTTTTTATAACATCAACATATAGGCGTTTTTAAAGGGAAATCTCCCGCCAGACTATAAAATCATGCCTCACGATGAAAAAAAAAGGTCATGCACTACACCCGAAAAGACCTTTTCTTTTTTCATTGTAAGGTCACGTTGCCACAAAGAATTCCAATTCATAATTCATTGTAGGTGATTTTAGGGGTTTTTAATGGAAGGCTTTAGGGGAATACATTTTTGAGACTTGGTAAACCTGCTATCAGTTATTGTCCTACTACAGCTATAGCCGTTGAATGTATAAGATTTAGGACAGAAGTCATCACACATACACATGCAGTTCATTTGAACAGAAATTTTGAGTCATCACACATACACATACAGTTCATTAGATCCAATTTGAACAGAAGTTTTGATTTCTGTTATTTTTATAAGGCCAGTTTTTATATTTTGCCAGTTTTTAAGTTGATTGTGTAAAAGATTTACCAAGTGTTATTTCAAATAATATTTTGCAGCCAATTATTTATCACTAAGTATAGAGTTATGGAGGTGTACTGATTTATTTGGTTGAAATCAATTGTCATTAGTTTAGTGAATTAAATGAAGTTGAAATTGAATTGAATTTTCAATACCAATATTGTTTTGTTCAATTGACAATTTGTTAGTCTATTATGTATAGCGAAACGAAACGAAAGACGTTGTATGAGTAATTTCAGTCCACACAACTTCGTTCGATAAAGCATTTTTGTAAAACGTACATAAATTGCATATAAATGTTTTTTTTGGGGTTTCACCCACAAAAAAATTACGTTAACATACAGGTTCTGATACTTTGCCTTATAATCCCAAGAAAATTGTTCAGAAGTGTAATTAAAAGATCGTGAAGTACAATGGAAAATCGATTTATGAAATTAATTTTCGAATAAGTTTTATACATTGTTTCCTATCAATGTAAACTGTTATAATTGTTATTATGAAATAATATTACCAGCGTTCCGTGTCAAAGCATAAAGAAGCTTTTGGTCAATAATTTTGTAAGTGCATCATAAAGCTGTGTCAATTTAACAGGTGACAACTTACCCCATGTACGCGCTAAGATGTATTTTCATGAATATCACACGTTTATGATCCAGGAATTAGGCCTAAGCTTGTATATTATAGATTTGTTCATCAAAATATTGCACTCATAAGTCATAAATACAGCTGTAAACAACTATCAACACAACACAAAGCAAACAAACACTGGTTCTACATTGCAATTGCATTGCTCTTCAATTCTTCCTTGACGCCACAGAGTACCATAAATATTGAATGCACTTCTGTCTATTGTTGTCACAGACTAAAACAAATGCATAGAGACAGTGACTACGAAATATAAATTATTATTTGTGAAATAACATATTTTACTTCTCATTAAATATATATATATATATTTTTAAATAATAACAACGGCAAATACTTAAATAAATAAGAATGAATCTTTGTAAAAAAACAAAACAGAATACAAAACAATGTTGACTATCGTTAGAAACGACTAATGGAAAGCATCAAATGAATGGCAACTACAGAATAAAACTTATTATTTAGATAAATGTCGTGTGTTTAATAAAATAAATTAAATAAAATAATTTGTCATGTAAGTGCCATCTATCAGATAGATTTTGAAACTGTTTAACAATCGTTACACTTTCTTTCACGTCGTCTCAACGTTGGTTCTAACAAACAAGTTAGGTATCCGTAATGTATATTAGATGGCGCTTTATTCAATACTATTGTTTAACATGTTTGAAACATTTATAAAGTTAAAGCCATGGCTTTGTGACCGAATTTATTTAAGTTGGTAGTTGTAAATACAAAGCAAATTACCTTTAACAAATTTAACCCAATTAAGTTCTATTACGGAACGCATTAATTTACTTCTCGCTTCACCATTCTCACCAAAGTTGGTATATGTTAGAAATAGGTGTAGTAGTGGTACGGAGTCGAATCACACGGTGTTGTCAATGTTCATAGGCGACGGTAACTACCAAATATTCTTAAAGTAGCCCTAGTATGTACTTGTAATTATTTAACGACTAATAATTACAAGTACATACATACATACTAAGGATCACTGATACTAAATTAGGTGAAATTATAACAAAGTAGATCATGCTTTGTTACACTGTTGCTATGTACCTATACAAATTAAGGGGCCAATCTAGGAAATTTTGTCCGCCAATTCGCACTTGGCTAGCGCGGTGGACTATGGTCTACTCTCATTCTGAAAGAAGACCCGTGCCTAGCAGTGGGACAATGAATGGGTTCAAGGGAGGATTTTTTAATTTTTTTACTGTCTTAAATGGTCGTTTAGGAACTTAAAAATGATATACCAAAAGTTGAAACCTCTTGTACACTTTTTTAAAAGTACCTACCTATAGTGTAGGGATGCCAGGAAGGAATCAAGCCGTTTACTTATTATAATTTTAATGGTAGGTACACACGTAGGTACGACACGACAGATATTTTTAAAACTATTACTGCAAATACCAATAGAAAATATGATTTTAGACTAATATTATCGCGAAATTTACACATTTTAATACTTAACGGGTATTCACGATA
Source organism: Spicauda simplicius (assembly GCA_949699795.1). NCBI lineage: Eukaryota > Metazoa > Arthropoda > Insecta > Lepidoptera > Hesperiidae > Spicauda > Spicauda simplicius. Next base: position 7,273,153 of record OX453068.1, read on the forward strand.
TGCCGTTTTTGAATCTTTTTCGAATTCTTACCCGATAAGTATTAAAATGTGCCAATAGAAAATTTTAAAATCAATATATTTGAATGTATGTATGTTTAAAAAAAGGTAATGTAGAGAAGTACAATTGTTTATTTATATGCCTTTTTTATAAAAAAAAAGTAGGTACTTGCGATTTGTCATGGATTTTTGTAAGTTGGAGTTTGGACATGCGCCATATGACAAAAATCTATATATCCAAAAATTCAACCTCAGAAGCCCCATTTAGGCCCCTCTTACGACAGGCAGGGATTCCGTAGCACTATTCTGATATCGGTACTACAGGGACAAAGTAACTAAAAAAGATTTTAATTACTGTTTTAGCTGGTAGAAGCAGCAAACGAATATAGTTCATCTTATGTGGAGTGGTTACGTATGCAGATATCCAGATCAGATCAGACATATGAGACAAACGCTATGATATATCTTACAATTACTCATTAAGAGTATTTATTCCCTACCACCCCTTTAAAGACAAGCATAAAAAATACACCTGCTATGTAGCTAAATAGGTTTTAATAATCATAGTAGGTACTTTTTTTTACACATAGTTCTTTTTGTTTCAAAAAACCACATAATGCCGTGTTGCAACAGATCGATGGTTGAGCAGATGCATACATCACAAAAGCTTTCCCAATAAGGATTTACTGTAAACATCTATTCTTCAGAGTTTCGATCAAAGGAGCTCATGAATGGTGGTGTGAGGTCGGTTTAGCTTTTAATAAGATTTATTGTAACCGATCTTGTTTTGACAATGACAATAGCGCGGTCCTTGGCGGTAAACAGCTCTCATTGTGTTGTGTGGTCCCGATTGTTAGCCTTTAGCTAATGTCAAAATTGTTTGCGATAACACACCTGGACGGAAAAATTTTTGCTCTTAAGAAATACCCCTGCGTAATAATAATCTTGAGGAGTATTAATATATGGTTTCTAAATTTAGGCAATTATTTGAGCTATTGTGCGTTGGTACGTTAGGCGATCAAAACACTTACTAATACTGCTATTATTATTTCACATTCGTCAAAGAATTTCTTCTACGTTAGAGGCTTATGGAAATACACAAAGCACAAACGCATAAGCAGGCAAACAAAGCTAGACTTTAGATTTGACCAATAAATTAGAATTCCAATTAGCAAGTAATTGAACTTGGAACTTGCATATATCATGATCATATGCGCCATAAATGATTATTGGTGTATGCTATAACATAAATTTAAAATCTTTTAGCATTTCGCCATAAACCAATCCAGGGTAGCCATGACCTTTCCCAAGCTGGGAATTTTAATCGTCCCTTCGTTACGAGGCCCGGGTCTTCACACTTAACCACTCACGAGCAAGGAGTGATAGCAGTAAAACGCATTTGAGTTATGCTAATGCACCCTTCGCTCGCGATAGGTACTCAGGAGTCATTCACGGGGCTAGCGCTCAAAAACTTAGAAACACCATTATCTTAACGGCATATAAACATAAGGATGTCCACTCCCCCGTCACTAAAAAGCGATTGTTGTTAAATTTAATAGCACATTAAATAAAATAAAACAGCTCCACTCACGATAATTACGGTATTGACTTAAAACAGACTATCATTTACCGTTGCGCACCAACTAACGAGGCCTTAGAATTTGTTCGTGATACTTGGGTTACGGTATTAGCGTATTTCGTGTCTTGCTATTATATTTATTTTACTAAAATTCAAAAGGCGTCGTATCTCCTTGCTAGGTGAAGCAAACGCATAATCGTGCGAGTTGGGTAGGTATTTGTGATTTAGCTCCCTCGCGGTTGTCCTTCAAGTGCAAGACACTGCCTTTTGAAGATTCTTATTACCATGCACAGGTTTCACCTTATAACTAGTAAAGCCCGAAACATAATGCACCAGGCTGCGCTATGCCGACAGGTGAAGCAGATACACATAGTTAATTATTTATTTGCGTTTAAATAAACAAGTATGCATGAAATACCACGTGACGCGTGGGAAATCGCCAACAAATGTACACTATAATATTAAAGTTAGGTCAATTTACGATACGATAAAAGCTTGATACAAATCTAAGTATACAACAAAGAACGAATTTAGGTCGTATCAATAACATTTATTCAAGTAACCTACATACATTTCTATGTTATACAAAGTATACAAGTGGTCGTTTGATACATAAATTGGTACAAGGTTTTCTTTGTCATAATAACACTTTAGGAGTAAACGAAATAGAAAGGGCTTTTCACCGACAACAAGGGTTTATTCAACCCCCAATATTGAGCTCGGATTTCTTAGATGTCTAAATAAACGAACGTTACTTTTAACGTGTATTTCTTCAAACGAATAGAGGATTGCTATTTGCTACGTAAACCCTTTTAACCAAAAAGGAATAAAAACTAAAAGCACTAGATTTAAGTACGGCCTACTTTGGTACATCTAAGGCGAATCGCATTAAAGTAATGGATATATAGAAATAGTCGATTTCGTAACATCGCAGCCTGCTATCGAATGAGGACGAGCAAGTTTTACACCGAAACGAGCAGTGTTTTTCTACAAAGATATTTCTCATGTCTCATTTTGCAAGTTATTATATAATTTATTAGTATAACAGATACCTGAAGATATTTGCGGACTGAAGGTAAGAAAGGTAAGGAAGGTAGAGAAATATCAATCCATTCCATTTTTAAACGTAGTTACCAAGTATTTTATATGCCTTTATTTTTCAAATTGTGAACGAATTTGTTTTACTTGATTTATTGGATTTACATTTTGAAACAAAGCTACAGTATTAGTACATGTGCCGTATTGTAGAACAACTTTCTTCTCTTCGTAGATGTTGTAGAAGGTGACTAAGGAACAGCATTTAGAAGATGAGCAGCGACTTCCTGTGTAAAAACAGCACTCATTGTGTTCACCAACAAGCATACCAAACGGGTTAACTATTATCGAAATTTCCGTCCTATGGCCAGCAGTGGTGCTTAAAAAGGGGATGGATGGGATTCTAGAACGGTTAGTTAGTTGGATCAGGCACCAGGATCTTGATAGGTATAAAACGGAAGTCAGGAAATACAGGATCAGTAAAGACAAACTTACAATCATGTAATTCCTTTGATGTTAAGCTACAGCCATTCGTGAAATATGATACGGTGTTATGAAAAGTAGGTCTATCTTTGATCGGGCTCTTGTAACATTTTTAGAGAAGTTGTTTTTTGAAGAGTCATGATATAAATAATACATTATTGCAATATTTTTAAACATGTAAGGTTATCAAAGATTTTAAATTGCTTTTTATATACTATAAGCTTACGTTGAGTCAATATCTTAGCTGATGGAAAGCGATGGTGCGGTGACCGGTTTATCGTATAGAACACGTCTATCAAAATATCTTAGGTTATTTTTTTTAAGAAACCTGTCATATAGTAGATTTAAGAACATATAATGTATAATCGGTGTGATGAGAATGATCACACAGGGGGTAAATATCGGCGTTCTACAAGCTTAGCACGTTCATGATTGGTCATTTCAGTATATCTCTGTTACACGCTACGGGAATTCGAAATGAATTACGTGAATTGTTTATACTTGATGTCCGATTTTCTTTAGACTGGATGGGAACGGTCAAATTAGTACAACCTTTGTTAATACGAAGGGTATAGTGAATTACAATATGCCTTTTACGTTATTTAAAAGAACTTAGACTTTGTGAGTTACGGTTGACCTAAATTTTACATTAACTGAATTAAAATACTATACGTAACATTCATCTTTCCATTAGTCTTTTGAGGTACACTGCTGGACATAGACTACTTTAAATCCCGCCACCCGAATCGTTTTTATGCTTTCTGAATCTAGCAGTTCTCCTCTGTCTGTTTCAGGTCACTGATCCACCTCGCCTGCAGGCGACCTTTGCTCCTTTAACCACAATATAGTCCCCAATGGAGGAACGATTTTCCCCATCAGTTATCGGTCTTACGATATGGTAAATATTTTCAAGGTGGTAGAACCAGTGTAGTTCGACCGGGGAAGTACCACCGCCATACCTATTTCTAGCGTGAAGCATTTCTTGCGTTTCGATAGAAGGGTGTGGTTGCCGGCACAGTTTCACATGAGGCGACCATCATAGTCCTCGGGTGTAGCAACGCATCTGTGATTGACTTCAGATGGAACAGACGTTCTGTATGTATTTGATTACAGATGTCCATGAGCGGCAGTGACCACTTACCATCAGGTGGATTGCATGCTTGTTTGCTACTTCAGTCGGCTCATTGTCACTGCAGCTTGCTAATTCCTTAATTGTGACTAACAAACATTCTTAGTCTACAAAAATATCAATGCCTCTTGAGGCGATCTCAATAATACTAGAATCGTATTTGGAGTTAAATCATGGGCGGAACTACTACCATCAGCTGGACTGAACGCACTAGAAGAAACTAAGTGTAATTGTTCAGTTTAACAACATTGAGCTCATGCAATGAATCACTACAGTAACTAGTGACCCTTCCGCGTTAACGATAGGACCAACGCAGCCTTTTATCTCTTCACCCATATGTCATTAGCAGCGGATCCCATTGTACGTCCGCCATTAACCTGGCTTAAACGATTTAATTTTCTACTTTCCCTCCAATATATTGGTAACAATCGATGGCACCTAATCACGGCCCACGGACAAGATAATCCCCGGATTTATTGCCCATAACAACGAACACTGTCGTCAATCGAATTGATATTGTGGTCATACAGATTTATAAACAGTTCGGTGCTATTGCTGCTAATGAAATTATATTGAATTGTAATAAATTACGGTGACAATGTTAGAAGGTTGGCGACCACAATGATGGCTATTTACAACGTCGTATTTGAGTTAAATAGTGCTGCGGTCACAGCAGACCACCCTAATATTTGGTGACTTACACAATTGACAAAGGCAAGATTCTCCCTTTGTACACAGTACGATCATAAAATTTATGGGAGCAATTGTTTAGCTTTAAACATGAAATAGTTGCCAAGTGTAAGGACATGGATAAATTAAAATTAGTTAACATAGTGTTATTTTAAGATTAGTCTATTTAATTTTTTGTCAATTAATAAAAACAGCGGCATGACAAAGCATATCAGAAATTCCTAATGAGAACAAATTTCGTCCTTTGATGTAGAGTTGGTGGTAATTGAAAAAAATGATACGTGCCTAAATTCCTTTTATAATTAGAGAATCATTTTATATAATATCAGGGTTCATTCTCACGAGCTTCCATTTCGTTCATGACGTATCCAAAATTCCTGTGGACAAAGGTAGCAGGAGCGTAGGTAGCCCGTCCCGTCAATATCGGCGACAGCGGGGCACCATTGTCATTCGAACCATTGTACCTTACGTAGCGATGCACTGACCAAAAATCATTAATTTTGGACCACAAAGCAAGAACCCACAAATCGAAACTGAAAAAAATTAGGGCCATTCAGTAACGGTCACTGACACAATCACGGATGTGAGCCCGAAATGCGTGGCTTCGATTTGAATATTAATTATTATGGAATTGTAACTCATGATAACCGAAATGGTTAATATAAATTTGAAGATAGCGTACAATACTTTGAAACGGTCCTGTCCGTGAGAACTCATGGACCAGACAAAAATCTAATTTCGTATTCGGAATATCAATTGACAATACAAAGACGAAAAGTGCTGTGACTATGAATATACAAAATGTGCGGATGTACGTTTTGTATGCCCGCGGCTTTGTTCACTTCGGTCACGTCTACCACGGCTGTGTCCCCAGTAGGCAAACTGTTAGCGACGTACTGAATTTGTGACGTATCAGTTTAGTACGCCCTTCCATATAATTGAAATGGAGTGTCCAAAGTTTGCTAGTTTGCGCTCACTTTACGCAGTTTTGCAGCGTTGCAGCGTATAGTGAGCGCAAACTAGCGCACTATGAGTATTCAATGTGTTAATTTGGTCATAAATTATGAGCCTGCACAAATGTTTTAATCCAACTGGTAGTGTTTGTACGAAAGAGTAACAAAGATACATACTACAAATCACTACATACATAGTAAAACAAAGTCGCTTCCCGCTGTTTGTCTTATGTATGCTTAGATCTTTAAACCTTCGCTATGGATTTTAATGCAGTTTTTTTTAGTAAAAAGAATGAATCAAGAGGAAGGTTTTTATGTACCTATAATACATGCATAATTTTTTATTTTTGACTTTTTGGCGGAACGTAGTTTGTCGAGTCAACTAGTTAGTAATATCAATAAGGTTTCGTTTAGGTATATACATCTTTCTTTTAGTTATATACCTTGAAATGTAGTGAAGTGTCCATAAAACACACGCTGAGAAATAAAAGACAAAGATAATAACCATTACGTTTTTTGTAAATGTATATCACTGCATATATGTAGGTATCATTTGATATTATTAAGGATCCTGTGGTATACATGAGATGCTTAAGATTGTTTCTTTACAGTACCAGAGTAGCCATAATGATCGACATTTTCCAAAGCGAATCCACAATACTCAGTCTGAGTTGTCGTTCATTTATCAATAACGCGGATCTTTTTATTTTTATCAGACAGTTTGCCGTTTAGAATCAATCGTAGCTGGCTTACCGGTTATAAAATGCCTGTTACATTGGACACAATCGCTTTGTACATTCGTACGGTCATATCTCTACTGTCAATCTTTCATCACTCATTTGTTCTGCGCGTCTGAATCAACGTGTCATGTTATTTTTTTATTCAAGCCGGCTATTATGCTTATCACTTATCAAACTCGTTTTTGTCGTACAATTTCATATCAGTCAATTTTAGTTTAAGGTGAGCGTGTGTAAATGAACGCGTGTGGGATTTTGTATGCTTATAAGGTTTGTATGTCCATGTATGATACAGGCAGGCTGTTTCATATGTTGTACTTTGTAGTTATATAATTGGGTATGTTAAGCTGGACAAAGGATTCCCTATGTGCCGCCACTCTAACCGGTCCTGTGCCTTTTGAATCCAGAGTTTTCCCGATATCTCCTTCAGAACATTAGCCCACCTAGCCAGGGAGCTTCCAGTCTTCCGCTGAAGCGAAGTGGCACAAGACATAATAACAAAACATAAATAGAATACACAGTAAATTACAAAGTTAGATACATCAATCCACTTTAGGTATAACGGAGTTATTCATGACTTATCAGTGTCACTTTCAAACATTGTAGTCCCTACTAATATTATAAATGCGAAAGTAACTCTGTCTGTCTGTCTGTCTGTTGCTCTTTCACGCCTAAACTACTGCACCGATTTTTATGAAATTGTGTACACAGATAGTGGTGAACTTGGGATCCATTATAGGCTACTTTTTATTTCAAAAAATGGGTTGGAAATGGGTTAAAATCGAGCATAAAGTTTTGTATGGTAGTGGTAAGAGGTGTACTAATAATTCCGTCAAGGGGTATCATAGATTTGATTAAAAACTTATGTGTATAATAAAACATTAAAAAATATTGATTTTGAGTCGACAAAATGTATCCGTAAAACTCGGTATGTCGCGAATTTTGTTTAATTCCAATGCAAATGACAAACGCTATAATATTGGCTTTTGACAAAGAGGTGTACTAATAATTCCGTTAAGGGGTATTATAGATTTGATTAAAAACTTATGTGAATAATAAAACATTAAAAAATATTGATTTTGAGTCGACAACATATATCCGTAAAACTCGGTATGTCGCGAATTTTGTTAAATTCCAATGCAAATGACAATCACCATATTGGCCATTTCGCCTGGACGTCATCGTGAGTTCGTTCAGAAATAATACATATTAATTGGTAACAATTAATTATCATTCAAATAGATGTGATATAAATTTGATTTAAATGAAAACGTATTTATAATGCGAAAGATACGATTGTAATTACGAGGAATTCCCGATGAGTTAAATATTAGGTATACTTACGCTATCTATCACTGTTCTGTTGAATTACGTTGAATGAACATTTGATAGATGGCGTTATCTATAACAGATATTTACACTATATGCATCAAATAAATACTATTGAAGATATTAGAGATTTAATATTAAAAAGATCGCGATTTGCCTCTCGGCAGGGGTAGGTAACCGTCTAGCTCGCGCATGCTAATACAAGCCGACCGCGGAAGAGCGTGAATTTTTAGAGTTATCTGACCACTTGATAGTGTCCAGTGTTGAACAGGACACGAATGTAAAATAAGTTTGTAAGAGTAGCTTCTTTTTGTACTAGACCAGTACAAACGTTGCACTTCAAATGAGGCCAGGCTGGCGAGGTGAAAGAGCATGGTCTTGCCATGTTAATTAGTAATATTACGGTAGCATTTGTTTCTATTGCCCTATTTTACAAAGTATGATTTTATTTAAACCATCCTTTTAAATATAAATAATCCCTAATTATTATCTCACAATAATAATAATATTTAAAACAAATAAAATTAAAATCTATTTTTTGTGGTGGTTGCATTTTGTTGACCTATAATCTTACTCAGAAATTTAAGTCCGATAAAATAGTGTTTTCCAAATCGGAAAAGTTAAAATCAATCTTTGTAATCGATGGGTTTAGGTTTAAATGTGGAGGAGAATTTATTTTACAGGTTGCTTCTTGATATTGGGTGACCACTAAGATTGTTAATTAGTTCAAAGAAAGGCGGTTTACAATCGTCTAATTTTAAAATTCTAATTCTAATTCGTCTAAGTTTAAAAATATTTTCACATAACAATTATGATCTTATCCACAAATACATATCTATTTTAAATTCGTTTCTTTACTCTTTGTTTGTCCGGGTAATAACCTGAGCGGCTAAACTCATTTGGATCGGACTTTCACTATAGAAAAGGTTGTGGAACAACATAAAGACTATTTTTATCATAGAATTTCAACGGAGTCGAAATTTGTGCGGGAATAACTTTGCGATACACTCATTTTCACGCGGGCGAAGCCGCGGGTACAGCTAGTTGTTTATAAGTCCTATGTATTTTTCATAAAAATGGGTTTATAATAATTAGAAAGAAATGACGCAATGTTCTAAATGAGGTAAAACAGTTATTCGTTTTAATTTGGTGCGCAGACTGACAAAGAACTTTAATAAATGACAGCCGCTATAAATGTTCATACAACAAATCCCTACATTATTTTCCAATTTTGTGAATGACGTGGGCATATTTACGAAGATAGACCCAGAACAGACATCTGAATTAATTATTTAGATTTATTGCTTAGTAAAAATTTAACCCAAGTTAATCAGCTATGGCGTTATTGTTGTTAGATTTTGTGTTATTTTTACAAAATGGACTTGATGATAATTAATATTTGCTATTGGTTCATTATTGTTACTTGGTATGCTATAATTATTTCTTCAAATTATTTCTATTGGTTCTATTGTTATAATGTTATGTGTTAATGAGAACTAATCTAATAACTAAAGAAGACAACAAAGCATTGAACATAGGAACATGGATACCTCCGACACACATTTTTTTGCGTAAAGCAGATTTTGCGTTTCGGTTGAAGGGTGTGGCTGTCGGCGTACTTTTATATAAGGCAACCATCTAGGCCTCGGAAGTAGCAGTAGTAGTAGTAAGTAACCGTGATTGACTCAGATAGAACCTATGTTCTACATACAGTTGCTTACATTGATTAATTGCAGATGTCCAAAGGCGCCCACCAATTCGCACTTGGCCAGCGCGATGGACTATGGCCTAACTCTCTCATTTCAAGAGAAGACCCGTGCGCAGCAATGGGACAATAATGGGTTGATAACGACGTCCACAGGTGGCAGTGGCCATCTACCAATGGTGTACCTACCGCACGTTCTGTTACTACTTAGTCTTATGACATAACCAAAATTATGCTTTAAATTTGTTACGCGGCCTAACATTTCTTACCAAAAGGTGTCTTTGTTTCATTAAACTCTGTTCCCGACGCGCGTGTAGCGGTCACTCGAAAAGTTATAAAACGAACATAACGCACCTTTTGTTGACATCTTGGATTTTAAGCACGCTCCTGTAGGGCTGCCACACGCACCTCACGGAGACAATCCATTTGTATATTCTGAACAGCAGTTACTGTTTTTGATGTGATATGAAAAAGAGACAGTTCTTTCAGAATAACGAAGATTAAGGTATTTTTGCTCTCTCTTATGTCAGGTATGTTCGTCCCATTTGAGGCCTTTTCCAGCATAGTTTCCAGTAGCTACTTAATGTATAATTATATCTCTTTGTGTAAGTTAGTTATTATGTGATAATGTTCTGATAATTCATATTGATAGTATTTCTTGGTATACAATTTTACATGCAACGTAGAACATCGTAGCAAAGACTTTATAGCAAACTAGCTGTACCCGCGGCTTCGCCCGCGTGAAAATGAGTGTATCGCAAAGTTATTCCCGCACAAATTTCGACTCCGTTGAAATTCTATGATAAAAATAGTCTTTATGTTGTTCCACAACCTTTTCTATAGTGAAAGTCCGATCCAAATGAGTTTAGCCGCTCAGGTTATTACCCGGACAAACAAAGAGTAAAGAAACGAATTTAAAATAGATATGTATTTGTGGATAAGATCATAATTGTTATGTGAAAATATTTTTAAACTTAGACGAATTAGAATTAGAATTTTAAAATTAGACGATTGTAAACCGCCTTTCTTTGAACTAATTAACAATCTTAGTGGTCACCCAATATCAAGAAGCAACCTGTAAAATAAATTCTCCTCCACATTTAAACCTAAACCCATCGATTACAAAGATTGATTTTAACTTTTCCGATTTGGAAAACACTATTTTATCGGACTTAAATTTCTGAGTAAGATTATAGGTCAACAAAATGCAACCACCACAAAAAATAGATTTTAATTTTATTTGTTTTAAATATTATTATTATTGTGAGATAATAATTAGGGATTATTTATATTTAAAAGGATGGTTTAAATAAAATCATACTTTGTAAAATAGGGCAATAGAAACAAATGCTACCGTAATATTACTAATTAACATGGCAAGACCATGCTCTTTCACCTCGCCAGCCTGGCCTCATTTGAAGTGCAACGTTTGTACTGGTCTAGTACAAAAAGAAGCTACTCTTACAAACTTATTTTACATTCGTGTCCTGTTCAACACTGGACACTATCAAGTGGTCAGATAACTCTAAAAATTCACGCTCTTCCGCGGTCGGCTTGTATTAGCATGCGCGAGCTAGACGGTTACCTACCCCTGCCGAGAGGCAAATCGCGATCTTTTTAATATTAAATCTCTAATATCTTCAATAGTATTTATTTGATGCATATAGTGTAAATATCTGTTATAGATAACGCCATCTATCAAATGTTCATTCAACGTAATTCAACAGAACAGTGATAGATAGCGTAAGTATACCTAATATTTAACTCATCGGGAATTCCTCGTAATTACAATCGTATCTTTCGCATTATAAATACGTTTTCATTTAAATCAAATTTATATCACATCTATTTGAATGATAATTAATTGTTACCAATTAATATGTATTATTTCTGAACGAACTCACGATGACGTCCAGGCGAAATGGCCAATATGGTGATTGTCATTTGCATTGGAATTTAACAAAATTCGCGACATACCGAGTTTTACGGATATATGTTGTCGACTCAAAATCAATATTTTTTAATGTTTTATTATTCACATAAGTTTTTAATCAAATCTATAATACCCCTTAACGGAATTATTAGTACACCTCTTTGTCAAAAGCCAATATTATAGCGTTTGTCATTTGCATTGGAATTAAACAAAATTCGCGACATACCGAGTTTTACGGATACATTTTGTCGACTCAAAATCAATATTTTTTAATGTTTTATTATACACATAAGTTTTTAATCAAATCTATGATACCCCTTGACGGAATTATTAGTACACCTCTTACCACTACCATACAAAACTTTATGCTCGATTTTAACCCATTTCCAACCCATTTTTTGAAATAAAAAGTAGCCTATAATGGATCCCAAGTTCACCACTATCTGTGTACACAATTTCATAAAAATCGGTGCAGTAGTTTAGGCGTGAAAGAGCAACAGACAGACAGACAGACAGAGTTACTTTCGCATTTATAATATTAGTAGGGATTAATTTAAGTAGCTAAATAGAAATCTCGTTTTGGTCAATTATTTATTAAATTATTGTTTATGTACCTGCCCGCGAATCTTCAAGAGGTTAGAAATACATCGAAGGCAGAAGGCAGGAATGCGAATTATAATCTTATTCAACTTAATTTTGTACTCTACTCCACACATACTAATCTGTAAAATAGGGAGGGCTAAATCACGTGGTAGGGGAATAACTACTGATTTCATTTTCTAAATTTAGTCTCTCGCGACAAATTAACATGGAAGCCCTATCCCACCTAGTAGACTAATAGTCCAAGATCCCAGGGCTGCCAGACGTCACGTATTTTCTGACGGATGAAATGTGGACGATTGAGTAGTGTTAGTATGTACTATGATCGTATGCCTACCTGCTAGCTTGGTCAAACGGCCGATTTCCAGGTATCAGATAATCAAGGTACATAAAAACATTACTTACTTCACGTAAATTCTCATGGCTGATTTTCATATATGTTTTCGAGTGTATAGTTAAAAATAAATTGTCAATACTCCCAGACACTTTCCGTCGGCCATATTGCTTGGCTGACGCCTTAAGGGTCTCAAAATAATTAGTTAACTTCACGTAAATTCTGACGCTCCATTTTTATATATGTTCATCCGACAACTATTTTAAAACCTTTGACAAGAAGACAGACCGATCCAAGGGGCCAATCATCCCCTAAACTAAATTTTAATATCTCTGTGAGTGGGAGCGCGAGAGCATTATCTACGCGCATGAGACTGAGTGAGACCGACTGCGCTGTTAAGGGCATAAAAAATTACTTAAACAGATATTTTATAATTTTTAGAACTTTTGTTGACAAGTAAATTATGGCGACAAAAATAAAAAAAAATTGACATATAATAAATAATACTAAAGGTAGCCGACATTTTTTATTTTTTTTTCTATTTATTTATTAGAAATAAAAAATATTTTTTGAAAATACCACTTATATTAAAATAAGAGCAATTATTTTTAATGAATTATATATTCGAAATTTGGAAACAAAGTAGAAAAATATTATTCCTTCAATATTTCTTAGCAGTGGCTTTTAATCTTCATTATCATCATCGTTGAAATTAGATAATTCATCATCTAGCCAATCTTGAAATTGAATATCTAAATCGTGATCGTCATCATCAGCATTATCCTTATTTTCTTCCTCTGTAAAAAACAAGGTGAACAATGAAGGTCTAAAAAAAAGTAAAGAGATACAAATAATATGAGAAACGAAAATAATTTACCTGATTGTTCTTCCAGCGACTCACTGACAAAACCCGGTAATTGATCTCCATCGAACCAATGAAAATCATATTTACCATCTTGTAGTGTCCAACCATTGTTTTCGGGGCTGAAAATATTTATCATCTTCATACTTGCATTGTTATAAAGACTAGCGATATAGCTAGCCCGTCGAAACTGTTGCCAAAGCTCACTTTTACAAGGTGGTAAGTTACTGGCATCGAAGTTTCTTAAATTCTTTCGATTGAATTCTTCATTTATATCAGATACCATGTATATATTAATAAACAACTGTAGTCTGGCAGCATCTACATCAATTATTCCAGGAACGTTGTAAACATCACAGATAAATTTTTGTATTATGTTGAATACACGTTCTTCTTCATCTACATCACCAACAAAATCCAACGTACCAAAACGGTGAAATGCTTGTTGGTACTCTTCATTTTTCTTCAAAATATTAAGCGGCTTTTGCTTGCCCTTTTAAATAATGCTGGATTAAAATCACATCCTGTGATAGCAGGTAAACTTTGACACAACGACGGTCCTAATTGTTCGTAGATAGCATTTAAGTCAACATATCTCTGCTTGTTACCAGTGCCTATAAAATATCTGTTTAAGTAATTTTCATGCCCTTAACAGCGCAGTCGGTCTCACTCAGTCTCATGCGCGTAGATAATGCTCTCGCGCTCCCACTCACAGAAATATTAAAATTTAGTTTAGGGGATCATTGGCCCCTGGGTCTGTCTTCTTGTCAAAGGTTTTAAAATAGTTGTCGGATGAACATATATAAAAATGGAGCGTCAGAATTTACGTGAAGTTAACTAATTATTTTGAGACCCTTAAGGTGTCAGCCAAGCAATATGGCCGACGGAAAGTGTCTGGGAGTATTTACAATTTATTTTTAACTATACACTCGAAAACATGTATGAAAATCAGCCATGAGAATTTACGTGAAGTAAGTAATATTTTTATGTACCTTGATTTCCTGATACCTGGAAATTGGCCGTTTGACCAAGCTAGCAGGTAGGCATACGATCATAGTACATACTAACACTACTCAATCGTCCACATTTCATCCGTCAGAAAATACGTGACGTCTGGCAGCCCTGGGATCTTGCTCTATAAACTTGATGCCGAACAAACCACGACATGTTGTTATATAAATCACGCGGTCTTTTGTGATTAATGTCAACGTTAAAGTATAAAGATTCATATTTAGTGCAGTCGTTCTAAGCACCCGTGACAAAACCGACCGGATTAACCAGATCTATAAAATGCGGTAGAAATAAAAACTTTCTGCTTACTGTTTACACATCGCTTCCATACCTAATTATTTATTAAAATCCCCACATAAATTAAAATTCATCTGACTTTATCGATGTTTTAGGGTCCCGCTAGTTGATTTTAGAGCCATCTGTGCAGAATGATGTTGGCTGATCGTTGGTTAGATTGTTTTGAATGTAACATGTGCGTTTAAGTACATTAAAACAATATTTGTCTGATAATGTTCAATGATTTTTTTTTTATTTGCTATGAATTATTTTACGTTTCTTTAGTTGCATAATATATTTATTAATTTATAGAACCATTACTTTTACATTTAGTTTAAGTTGTTGAAAAAGTGATTTGAAATTTAAATTAATATTATTTATGTGTAAATATGTAATAAGATGTTCTAGTTTAAGTTGATGCGTGAAAGCTTAAAATAAAATAAGTTAAACAATACAATGCAATGTCATATTGCAAAAAAAGTAGTCTGAATTTATTTTTATGGAACCATTTTACTCACTTTTTTTCCCGTCATACCGAACTTAAGCTTAATCCGCATACGCTTCGTTTTCGACTGTCACCAAAATATTTAAACAAACCATTCGACTATTAATAACGTGTGGCGCAACAAATGCGATTAAGGCCGTGCATCCAGCACAGATGTTTGAGGTGAATTTGAAAGCGAGATCGAAAAAACTGGTCAAGTGTGTCGATACCGCGCACGAAAGGTTCCGTACTAACTATAAAAATGGGAAAAAGATCATGTTTGTTGTATGGGAGATAGGGCTAGTAACGAATATTCTCATGTTTTCACATATTTAAATTCGTAAGGATTATGCGAATGTTTTATGAATATAGAATTGCAGTTTGTCGACTAAAAACGACGTGGCCAAATTTAAGACGAACAGCAGTTTGACTACATTATACCGCCTCTTACATTACTAATATTATTTATATCTACTGTTTAATAGAATGTGTAGATGCAGATTCACCTCCTTGAAAATAAACCTGCGGCAACCATATTGGCGTCTAATTGAAAAAAAAAACTTAGTACTCGCTTTCGGAGATGTTAAAATAATAACATTAATTACATCACTAAAGGGAGACCCCCTTAAATATATACTTTATTTGAAATTAATATTTCATTTTAAAACTTAGTATTCCCTGAATATTTGAAGTGTCTACATGTTGCCGTTATAACCTAATATCGAGTGATACAATCACGTTTGTTGTATGTTGTATTAAATATTTATGTATATTTTTGTTGTATTATATAAGTATTTCTTTTAATAGCGGCAACAAAAATACATCATCTGTGAAATTTTCAACTTTCAAGCTGACACGGTTCATGACATACATCCTCGTGACAGACTGACGGTCAGACGGACAGCATGCAGGTTATCTGATAGTAAGTGGTTATTGCCCCCCATGTACATTTTTAAGCAACTTCATATAAAACATAGGTTTTACTGAAGTCAATAACAGGTGCGTTGCTACTCCCGAGGATGGATGGATGGAGGATCGACTAGGATGGTCGCCTCATATAAAAGTGTGCCAGCAACCACACCCTTCCATCGAAACGCACGGAATGCTTCACGTTAGAAATAGGTGTGGCGGTGGTACCTCTCCGGTTGAACTACACTCGTCTACCACCTTTTAATAGCAATAGGGTCCCATTTTAATCTTTGGTTACGGAACCCTAAAACGGTTGTATTGGCTAAATTCGCTTTATCTCCAAAACCGGAATTCGTGGCCCCTCCGAACCAAATAATGCTAATCATAATGGCATTACATTCATTCGAATTTCGTCAAGTATCCTCAGGATCGGTCCCAAGATCGGGATCTCGTTTTTTGCGATTTTCTTACCCTCACGAATCTCTAATCCGAGGTATTGTGTTTGGTAATTACGAAACGAATTCAGTAATTTTGTAAGAAATGTTTTGAGACATGATTATGGGTTTGTTTTGAAGAAAACGTACACATATCTTTATAATTTGAGTACAAAGTATGATTCATTTGCAAAGACTTTAGCGATTGCATTCATAATTTATTCATAAAGGTGATGATTTATACTTACTGGTACTTCACTACATAGTATAAAACAAAGCTTCTCGCTGTATGCACCTATGTATTGTTAATGATCTTTAAAAGTACACTATTGATTTTAATGCAGTTTTTCTGATAGAGTGATTCAAGAGGAAGGTCTTTATGTATAATACTTGTATAATATAGTAGAGAAACACTGATATATATTTTTTTTGACTTTGAGGCGGAACGAAGTTCGCCGGCTCAACTAGTATATAATAAATCAAACGATTTAAAAAAATAATTAACCCATGTTATTTCATTGAAATTAAAATAATATTTAGTCCGCATAAACTTGTAACCAGTCTCACAGCTAAAATTATAAATCTGAAAAATATGTGACAACAATGAAGTTTTTCTGTTTTAATTGTGTTGCAGTAGGATAAAAACTGTGTTAAGTCTATCCACCTCAAGTACGGGACTTCACTTTAGGAGTCATAATTACATAAACCATCTAAACTAATTTCCAACGACCCTATCCGTAAATAGTTATTTCGTACAACAATTACTATGAATGTAGAGCATAGTTTACTCGTCCATTACGTAAACACAACCGATTCTGTTCATGGATGTCTATCGCACCAGTGCAAATATCATTTATCAAGCAAAACTATGACTATTTATAAATTCCGCGTATACCTACCGCAAACAGCGGACATTTGGCCACAATATCCCCGGATAACAATGCGACCTTAATGCTAACTTTACAAACGCCATTAGCACAACTGATACAAAATATTTTGACTTTTACCACCACACAATATGTATGGGTCTTTAGGGACTTCAACCATTACGGTAACGTGAATGGCAGACAGCTAGGAAGATCGATTCGATTTATGCGTTTTTTGCGGAAACACAATAGTATCTATTTATCGACAGATAATGGAAGGCACGGGAACAGTTGGCGGGAATCGCGACTTGTAATGCGGTTAGATATGGTGATCAAAATCACATGTCGGTTTCATTCTGAGCTTTTGATGATGCGGCATTTATAACTGTATAAATTGGAAATTACGATTCATGGATGGGGCTTTACTATTAGTTATGTAGCCTAATGGTTGAAACTTGCCCTCTCGATCCGGAGGTCCGAGGTTCAAATCCAGGCACGAACCACAGATTTTTCTAAAATTATGCGCGTATTAGAAAACAATTATCACTGCTTTTCGACGACGTTTGTTGACGACGATGTACCTACTACACCCAGATTAATATATCGCTCATCCTCTGAAAAACTTTCATAACACAAAAAAACAAGTTTTGAAATAATCGCGTTTTTATTATTTTGTTTCTCAATGAACGCTAATGCTCACAGACATTTACGCCATCTTTTGTGAACTACTCACACTAAAATTGTGGCGGTTTTATCGATCGATAGAAAAGAAAAAATGGAATCAAACTGCATTTTTAACTCAGAACAAAGATTTCTTGTGTTATGACAGTTTTTTAGAGGATGAGCAATATGTCAGGCGATCCTCAGTCCTCAGTCTTAAAAATCTAAGATTAGTCTGCATTGACTCTTCTGCAAATGCAGTTGTCATATAAAATTGAGACATAGAAAAACTTAGTAGAACATGTAATATGCAACTTTTTTTTTGCATTGTAATAGTAAGAATAATAATATGTAACTTATAGGTATATTCGTTATTATAAACTTAATACTCCAAGGTTAATAGTATTTAAATGTTTAAAGCTTAAAGTTTAAAAACATACTTATACGTATATTTTTTCGGAATTATAAAAAATTAATAATTCAACCAATTCACACATTCTAATTAAACACTTCCTGAAACAGCATTCGATTCCTTAATGGTTGTATTTAAATTGCCGACTTAACCATAACATTTTATAATCTGTGACACTTTAAGCCATGTGTTACTGTGATTAATGTACATGGATGATCATTAACAACGTGTGATTGTGGGCTTGATTCATTGGCGACATCAAACGCTGTGGGTGACGACGGACCCGGAAAATTTTTATTTTCTGTCATCCGAACAACAGTAACGACAGGATGCGTATGCAATAAAAAGTAGATTAAACATTTTCAGTGGTTTGTCTAAAACCTACCAGTTTGTCATGAAACGTCTTTTTGAGGGTAAGTTCATCTCAATCGCTCTTATTTGGTACGTATCCAGAGGGCAGGGGGGGCCAAATCAAAGTGGTTGTTTAAGAATGACTGACGAACCAGTAGATCCGAAGTGATTTACAGCTTCCTGAGTCGGGCGGTCGCAAGCACCTGATGATATACTCACTTTAAGACAATGTTTCATATTTCCAATTACTAAATACGCAAGTCAAAGTGGTCACCGGTCTAACTTACAAAAGGTTTTAGGATCAATCAATGATCTTAAACAGGCATTTAGATTGCAATTCCGGTCTGGACTTTTGTCTATTTAATCAAATCGGAAATCTAAGTGCTTAAGAGAGCAAAAAAACACCAAATTATTGTAATTTATTATTTTTAAGTGACATTTCTCCAAGAAATGGTTACGTTTTTCCTTCAAGAAAGCTTTAGATATTAATTTTTTTAAGATCATATTTTGATGCCATGTACTAGGTATGTAATTGAAAACAAAATTATTTTTTATCTTGTAGGAGAAAGATGTTGCATATTGTATCTATTTGAGAATTACTCAGATAAAGAGCATCAGTTTGTGAGTTTATACAACAACCATAATATAAAATGAATGATTAATAAAACTAAAACTGTAAAGCGATTCAACAAAATTACGGAATACACGTATTTTGAACAGACTTCTAGAGAATTTATTCGTGTGCGTGGGGTCTATAAGCCGATTATTGTATTTAAATCGTCATGTTTATTAATGCAAAGTATTTTAGAAATACAAATATTGACTTTACATTGTAGGTTTTAAAAATGCTTCTTTCTTATTTAATATACTAGGTTATTCACGTGGCTCTACCCGCTTTGATGACATTTATTATGGCAATTAATGGTTGAAACTTGCCCTGTTGATCAGGAGGTCCGAGGTTCAAAACCAGGGACCACAGATTTTTCTAACATTATTAGAAATTAATTATCACTACTTTTCGGTGAAGGAAAACATCGTGTGTAAACCTACTCGAGAGTTCTTTAAAAAAAAAGTCTCGGAGGTGTGTGAAGTCCACCAATTTGCACTTGGCCAGCGCAGTGGACTATAGCCTAAACTCTCTCATTCTGAGAGAAGACCCTTGCCCAGCAGTGGGCCAATAAGGGGTAGACGAGAGATTATGGCAATGAGTATCCCATATGTTAGGTAATCCAGATCATAAGCTGTGTGCCTAAGTTCAGCGAAATTCGATCCGTGGTTACAAGCTTTGGCATTAAATAGTATTTAATACGATCATATAAGTTGGAATTATGATCTACATTATCTATACAATTAGAATGAATTCCCTATAAGTTATCACTACATAGTATAAAACAAAGTCGCTTCCCGCCGTCTGTCCCTATGTATGATTAGATCTTTAAAACTACGCTGCGGATTATTACGATATTTTTTTAATAGATAGAGTGATTTAAAAAGAAGGTTGTTATGTATAATACATGCATGATATAGTAGAGAAACACTGATAAAATTAAATTCTTGACTTTTAGACGAAACGAAGTTTTCCGGGTCTACTAGTCTAATATATAAAATTCTCGTGTCATAGTTTTTGTTGCCATACTCCTCCGAAACGGCTTGACCGATTTTTACCACATTTTATATCCTTATTCAGTAGGTCTGAGAATCGGCCAACATCTATTTTTCATACCCCTTAAGGGTTGTCCACCCTTAACATTTTTTTTATTTTTTTATACGGCAAAACAACGTTTGTCGGGACAGCTAGTTGATTTATAAATAATTAGTTGACCCGGTGAACTTCGCTCCGCCTAAAATCTAAAGTTATTAGTGTTTCTCCGCTATATTATACATGCATTATACATAAAAACCTTCCTCTTGAATCACTCTATCTATTAAAAAAACTGCATTCAAACCCGTAGTGTAGTTTTAAAGATCTAAGCATACATAGGGACAGACAGCGAGAAGCGACCTTGTTTTATGCCATGTAGTCATATCACATCAATAACTCATAGAAGAATATGTACTCACGTTCAACAAATAAACAGTAATTATGTAGATAGGTATAACAGTATAGACCATAGTGACGGTTACAACTGTCCTCTGAACGGAAGCAAGAAGACTCAGGCATAATTGGTTCATACATGAATTCAACGTTGTTAACGTATTGCAACTAAAGATATTATGATAATTGAAAACATAATGAAGAAAACTCAGATAATTGAAAATCAAACTCAGACTTACAATTAGCAATAGAGCACCAATCATCAAAATCGGATATCAATATTATTATAACGATTCATTTGTCTGTAAAAAACGAAGTTGACTCACTGCTCCGCCGGAAACCAGAGGACCCTCCATCAGTTAACTCTTTGCGGACGATTTTGCGCCGACAAGTGTGCCAATAAAGGGCTTTCATGCATTGCCGAGTGCAGTTCAAGTACTAACTGTGACTGCTCAAAACATTGTTTGCGATTCCAATAAAACTTCCTGCGAGATCGATGTGTATTGATTAAGTTTAAGGACTTCTCTTTCAATGCTTTGTATTTGCGAAATGCATTTTAATGTTCAGATAGGTATATTAAATGACTATGTACTCAGGTGTGCATATATTGTGCCTTTTAGTTTAACTTACATTATAGGTACCTAAAAGTTCATACGCCAAAGTTTTATATGGCACGATAAGAGATGGCGCTAGGTGTACCTGTGTTGAGGTTTTCCAATAAGAGTCTAAATTCAACGCATGTATTAATGATCTTTACCATCTTCGTAGTTATTTCATTATTTGTAGGCTGAATGTTATGTAGTCAGATTTAAATATTAATAAAAACTTTTTTAAATCTTTCCAATAAATAAATCGATATTGGATTCGATAAAATATAGATATTTACTTAAAACAATTAATTAATTAGTTTAAAACTATTGCTTTATTCTACATTTTCTAGCTTCAGTGAATGCTTTAAAATATTCGTCATACTACGACTTATGACATGTAAATGGTTTTATGACATATTTTATTAACCAAATCTAACTGATAGGCTCATATAATTGCTATGACATTATTTTTCTAAAAAGTGTAAATCTATACTACCTATCATAAATAAAAACCCACTAAATTATTACAGTTTCCAGTACTCTACAGTAACAGTGTGTGATTGAACTTTTTATTTACTTGTATGTACTCGTATTTTATCTCGTAAATGAATCATAGATATGTGTTATTTGTACTTTACTTCACTAGTTGAGTTAAACCTATGCTTTTACCTGACACATATGTTCGTACCTGATGATGTCACTAAGTGAGCAATTTGACAATTCCGTCAGATAAGGCCGCTTATCGGGAAATGCGTCACAAACTCAAGAGTTTTCAGAAATAGAGAACAAAGGCGATTTGCCTTTACGTAAAAATAATAGTAAATATGTACCGGAATCAGATGTACACACTTATGTGCCGATAAGGTAATACTGACATTAACATTCTTTCGAACGCTTTGTTGAATATTATAATTTTTGTGCATGGGAAAGATCACTATGAGATAATAGTTTCGTATTAAAATTTCTCAATATATCTTATTTATCAGCTGATTATAGCTCCGCTGAATTTTATTTTTGTATGTAATATGAAACGAAGTGCCAAAGTGTGAACTTGATGCCGGAATGTAATTTGTATATTATTGTAGTATTATTATTATCTATAAAACTTTCATTTATAATATATAGATAAAATATTTTACCAGCCAAACAGCCTACCTTGTAGTGTGATGAAGTGACTTAGCTTAGAAGAACTTAACATTAGGCCTGTTTACGGTTTATTCGTAGCCAGTAGGTTTAATTAGAATGCACAATTCATGAGTGCCACTGGCTTCAAATTTAATTTAAAATAAACTTAAATAAATGCAATTGTTTAGTTAATAATAAATATAAAGGATTATATTAGATACACTTTTCATTTGGTAGGTAAACAAACAGAAATAAATTTGGTTTACGTGAGTAGGTTGTACTTACGTAAGCCGTGCATTTTATTTATTAACTGTTTCAAAATTAAAACTGTTTTAGCTTTCAGTGCCTATTTTAAACCTCATTTCATTTCGTACAAAAATATACTTTTAAAACTCTTGCCGTATAATAAAAAGGCGAACAAGAGAGTCGTGTTTCATTTCTGGTATAAAGGAATTCAAGCGGAAATAGCCTAAGTTTCTTTATTCGCTTTCCCGCCTGGGATACATACACAGGCACGCTTTTCACTAGAGGAGCTATTGAAATTTTACGATTAAGGCAAAACAAACAAAGTAAGCACCGCCATGTTTATAAAAGCTCGCGAAGCGCGCTCCTGTTCATGCCAATCTTGCGGTGGGCAACTTGTTGCCGTTGTGAACTTTTGAGGGAAAAGAGAGAAGAATATCGGTTTGCTTTGTCGGGGGAGGAGCGTCCGCGCGGGGAGAGCGCCGCCGGCCGGTCGCTCAACTCGACTCACGCACGCCGTCAGTCAGTCGCTACATTGACGCCGTTGGGAGCGGTGCTGTCGCGCTCCGAATAAGTCCGCGAGCCGTTATGTGTCGTACTTCGGAACAAGTTTGACGGGAAATTCGTAAAGTTTTCCGAGCGCATCCGGACTAACGTAGCGATGTGCACGTATAAATCGAATCAAATGGTGATGATTTAAATAAAGTGACAGTTCTGGAGTGTAATATCAAAATGTTTTCTATGGGATTATTATCGCTGTGGTATGCGGTGTGCTGGATGTGCATGGAAGCGCGAGGAGCGTCGCTCACGAGTCGAGTCGCTGAGGCCCCTCAGGAGTGCGAGTGGCAGCGCGTGTCGGGCGCAGCCGGCGAGCCCACGCGAGTGCAGCTCGCGTGCTCCCTGCGGACTGCCGCTGGTGCCACTGATCTGCTGGCCGGTCTGAGTACTTCTCAGGCTCAGCGTATTACGAGCTTGGACCTACACTGTACTGATGTACTTTTCTTCGAAAGTTCTCTCGATGTTGGAAGGAGGAAAGAAGAGGGGACGGAACTGTTATCCCGGTTTCATAACTTAAAGGAATTAAGGATAGAGTCGTGCAAGATAAGATATGTGCCATCTGCAGTTCTTTCGCCTTTGAGCGGATTAAGAAGTTTGAGCATTCGAACGCATAATACAGATTGGTCTGCAATGTCTATGGAGTTTCATAGGGATACTTTCCGAGGACTTACAGACTTAAGAAGTTTAGACTTGGGTGATAACAACATATGGATTTTGCCCTCTGAGATATTTTGTCCGTTGTATAATTTAAAAGAACTTAATGTGACACAAAACAGATTGCAAGATATATCAAATTTGGGATTTTCTGACTGGGGAAATGGACCAACTGCACCCGGAAAGTCTTGCAATACTGTACTAGAGACATTGGACATGTCACACAATGAAATAAGTACGCTGCCTGATAACGGCCTGTCGAGTTTACGTGCGTTACAGAAGTTGTTCTTGCAAAATAATAGAATATCGAACGTCGCCGATCGAGCTTTTGTTGGATTAAGTGATTTACAAATACTTAACTTGTCCACTAATGCTTTAACTGCATTACCGCCAGAAATGTTCCAGTCGTCGCGTGATATAAAGCAGATATATTTAAATAACAATTCATTAAGCGTACTCGCACCTGGACTTCTTGAAGGATTAGATCAACTACAAATACTGGATTTATCTATTAATGAACTAACCAGCGAGTGGGTTAATAGAGACACCTTTTCAGGCTTAGTTCGTCTCATAGTTTTAAACTTATCGCACAATAGAATTACTAAAATTGATGCACTCTTATTTCAAGATTTGAATAATCTTCAGTTTTTGAGTTTAGAATTTAACAACATCGCTCGAATAGCTGACGGAGCATTTTCAAATTTAAAAAATCTTCACTCGCTTTCATTGGCACACAACAATATAATTGAAGTTGACAGTAATCACTTTTCTAATTTATATGTCCTAAACCAATTGTTCCTCGATGGCAATAGAATAACTAAGGTGGACTTACGCTCTTTTGAGAATATAACGAAGCTGCATGATTTGGGACTTAGTGGGAACCAGTTATCAGAAGTACCGGAAGCCATAAAGACGCTTAGGTTCTTGACATCTTTAGACTTAGGTATGAATAGAATAACAAAAGTTACAACTACACAATTTGAGGGCTTGGATGACTTGTATGGTTTAAGACTTGTGGGAAACAAAATAGAAAAAATATCAAAGGACACGTTTGCAGCTTTACCATCACTACAGATACTTAACTTGGCTTCAAATAACATTGATCAAATAGATGATGGAGCTTTTGCCCCCAACCTTCAATTAAAGGCTATTGGATTAGATGGCAACAAATTAGTAGATATGAAAGGCATATTTACAAACGCGCAACCCCTAGTTTGGTTAAATGTGTCTAATAATGAGTTGCTTTGGTTTGATTACAGCCACATTCCAGCCAATCTAGAGTGGTTAGACATGCATGAGAATAAAATAGAGAAACTAGAAGACACAAATGGTGTCAAAGAGTCCTGTAATGTAAAAATGTTGGATGTTAGTAACAATAAACTAAGAGGTATAGATGAATTTTCATTTCCCAGCAGCATAGAGACGGTGGTATTGAACAATAATCACATTGAAAAAATTAATCCTGGCACATTTTTACAAAAATATAACCTTAATAAAGTAATGCTTTATTCGAACAAAATTAAGACACTAGACGTCGGAGCGTTTGCGATATCATCTGTAGCGGAAGATAAAGATTTACCTGAATTTTATATAAGTGAGAATCCATTTGAGTGCGACTGTACAATGGACTGGTTGCAGAGAATTAACCAATTAAGTGACCTCAGGCAGCGCCCGAGAGTAATGGATTTAGAAAGTGTAAGGTGCTCTTTAACCCATTCTCGAACTAAAATGGATATGCTCTTACTTGAAGTAAAGTCTTCGGAATTTTTGTGCGAGTACGAATCACACTGTTTCAACCTGTGCCATTGTTGTGACTTTGACGCCTGTGATTGTAAGATGACTTGTCCAGATAAATGCGCGTGTTATCATGATCTCACCTGGAACTCCAACGTCGTTGATTGTTCGAGCGCTGGCTACGATCACGTGCCGGACCAAATACCGATGGACGCGACCGAAATTTACTTAGACGGAAACGATCTGAAAGAATTAGGAAATCACGTATTTATCGGTAAAAAACGACTTCAAGTTTTGTACCTAAATAATAGCAACATCAACATGATACAAAATAGAACGTTTAACGGCATTGAATCATTGAGAGTATTGCACTTAGAAAATAATAACTTGGAGGTATTGAGAAATACGCAATTCACCAGGTTGCAAAATTTGAATGAGCTTTATTTGCAAGATAATAAAATTAAGTTAATAGAGAATGACACCTTTAATTACTTGTCTTCGTTGGAGTTCTTAGACCTTGATAATAACGGTTACGTCGACTACATGCCGTGGCGAGTCATTACCGACAACAATCCCCGTACGCGTGTCTCTGTAGATGGCAACAACTGGATATGCGATTGTAAAGACGTTGCTCAGTTGAATCAATGGCTAATAAAAAAATCTAAAGATACAGAGAACATGATGTGCTACTTTGCTCACGGGCAACCAATGAATAAAACCATCGCAACCGTAGCTAAGGAATGTAAAACAGAGACCACTACAGAGGAGACCGGCACCGAGACTCTAAAGCGGTTATTCATCGAATCGAATGACGGCGTCGAAAATTATATTCCATATATCGCGGTAGTCTTGATAATAGTAATCATACTCTTACTGATGTCCGCTTTACTGTTCATGTTCCGAGAAGATTTTAAATTGTGGATGCATTCAAAATACGGCATAAGAGTGTTCAGTTCTACCCCAAAAGACATGAATGACAATAAAAATAAACGATTTGACGCCTTCTTTGTGTACAACCCACGCGACGAAGATTTCGTTACACGAGCAGTGAGTTCTGAGCTCGAAAATTCAGGACACTCATTGTGCTTACAACATAGGGATTTGCAGCTGATTGAAAGGCGTTCCGGTGACAGTTTGGTTAGTGCATCGGAGAGTTCTAAAAGACTCGTTATAGTGTTATCGATAAACTTTTTACAGCAAGAGTGGTATGCGCCGGAGTCGAAAGCGGCGGTACAAAGTGCTATCAATTCAGTGAACGTTAGGCATAGACGTCAAAAAATTATATTCCTAGTGACGACGGACCTGAGTGCCATAAACATTGACCCGGACTTAAAAGTTTTGCTTAAAACGTGCACAGTGATAGTGTGGGGTGAACGAAATTGTTGGGAAAAACTAAATTTTCGGTTACCCGACGTGGACGTGACATTGCCCAATCGGACGCTTCATAACGCGAATAATATAAAAACTGGTAATAGGGAGGGTTTCGGTAGGCACGGTAACTTACGTTATACGGCGCCACCGACGTCTCACGACCCGTGGTATAAGTATGGAATGGCGCCACCTATTCTAATGATGTCCAGTCCTATGCATTCGACGAGCGCAAGCGCAGAGGTGTCTGCGCGTAGTACTGAGGACGAGACTTGTTCGGTAGCGAGCAGTGAAGGACGGCCCGACGACCGTCTGCCACACCATCATAGCTATGTGTCAATAGATAACCATCAATGTGAGGAGCGGCCTCTAAGACCAGCCCAACAAATTCCAATGTCAAACACAAGACCCACTAATGTAAGAAAGACTTACTTTGTTTAATTTTTTCATAATGTGATTATATTCATTACTGTACATAATAATAGTAGAATAACGATTATTCAACTAACGCATGCTATAGATAACTATACCATGACGAATTGTTAAAGAAATTTCGGTATAACTTGGTGCTGAATAATATAAATGAATATGAATAAAATTATGATATCGTGTTGTAAATGTTGAAAATACTAGTACTCTAAGTACCTAATGACCATTTATAATAATATTTGCAAGTAATCTTTATTGAATTTATGATTAAAAGTACCTGTTTTATTATATGATGCCGTATATCGGCCTATAACGACTTGATCACAAGAAAGTAAATCGAAAACATAGTGCACGAGTCTGCAATTTTAAAATTTAATGTGTAAACTTCGCTGTAGCATTGTAAAGCAATCCCAAAATACATATATCATTTTTTTGTTTTATAAATATAATATTGTTACCGAGATGATTGTAGAATTTGATAAAAATGTCAAAATATTACGTCACTATCAGTATGTTAAGGTATCTTGTGTCTTATGCGAGCCATGTCAGCACGTGGTCAACACATTAACATTAGCTTTTACTCGTTACTAATGATACATTCCTTCTTAATTCACGATTGTAGAATAAAACTGGTATAGTAAGGTTCCTCATTAAATTAATTCCTGCGGTGACAGGAAATATGACTTATTTGTGATAACGTTAGGTACTTATGTTGATTATGATATGGAGTGAGATGTGTTATATAAATAATTGTATGTAAGAATGTATATAGATAAATTAAGGTAAAGCTGTCGAAGAACTGAATTGTACCCTAGTCAATTGTAAATAGCTATTTCTAAGTATAAGTATATAATTTGTGATGTAATTTTTAGCTAGAACATAAAAAACGTATTTATTACGCTTCCAAACGCAGAGTATGAATAAATTAATATTTTTGTCTACTAAACTGATTTTTATTATTAAATCCTACTAGAACAGAGCCATGATTAAATGAGTAGATACCATCGAACATCTGTAGCCTTGGAAGTAGATTTAAAAAATTCTACATATACATATTTTTACACAAAACTTGCTATTAATTATAAACATTATAAACCTTTGCATCTGACATAATGTTAGATTTATTTTAATTCATATAAAACTCTATCTAACTAAATTACTTAAAATTCTCATAATTTCATATTAAAATAGTTTAATCGATTATATTGCACTTTTAAGTGAAACTTAAAATATTAATTTATCGGTCACAACTGAGCGGACGCTATTAGATTTATCTTATCGCGAGCTGGAGATTTTATTGCAATGTGTATTGAATAATGCCTCGAACAGCGAGAGTGTAGAGAAACCTTTCTTAGACATAATCAATTTACTGAATCGCTTTATTCACCCATCCACATTCGAATGTATAAATATTTATTTTATCTAAATTGATCGAGCGGGATAAGATCACGCCGTAGTCGAAAGGTTTTAATTTTCAAAAGCGGCCGCGACAGTCCGCTCGCCCCGAGTGCCTGCTGCGAAACTATAAATCATCGTCCGACCGCGCGAGGATGAATAAACACCGCTTTAATTGACTTTTGATTGCACTACACTGTCTCATCGTATTTGAGAGGTGGCAGACTCGACCTCCAATTGATTTTGCCGTTACACAGAACAATGTATCATGCTTATAGTGTTTCAACATTATGACAGCAGCAAATTCATTGAGCTCGTGATTGGAGTCTGACACAATTATTACGGTGGCATGAAGAGTGAGCTACCTGACAAATTGTATTACGAGAACACTTTTTATCAGCTGATCGTACAGTAGATCAGTGGAGTATGATAGAGTTGTTGTAATTATCTTGAATATTTACATATTGACAACTTTTTGAATGTGACGATTTATCGCCGTTGCTCGAAAACTGGGTGTTAAAGATACGGTGGACAATGGAATCAACCGGTTCTTATTAATCAATTGTGGCACGAAGAAATCGAAGCAATACATCAAGTAGATTGAATCGATTGCACCTATTGAAGCAAATCAATACTTCAGTGATCAATGTGTCGCTGTTCACACCTCATCCGTTACTCTTGCACAATCTTTTAAATTACATTCGAGTTTGAGAACTGGGGATACGTTGACGATGTTCATTTTTGTTCAAGATTAGAATTCAGTCCGGAACTTCCGTTATATAAAACGACAAATAGCTTAATTATGTGGTGTAACATTATCCGAGTCGATACTCGTAGATATCGGGTGTTGTTTGCATTCCTGATCGGTTCTAAATCGTGTTCCATCGCAGTCCCGTGTTGCGCGCACAGCCCATCCATTCGCGCCAACACTTTTCCTACTCGTCCACTCATCACCTTTTTTCCAGTGCAACACGATACCCGATCGTTTATAGACGACACACCATCCCAAACCTGTTCTAAATGGATGTGAGACATCGAGAACTTAGGTGGAAAATATTCGAACCCGAGGTGACAATTGATTATGTGTCCGGTGAGGACAAAAAGCAGCGCTCGATTAGTTATGTCGTCGCGAGGCGTAGGCTGCTTCGAAACAATAGATTGGTTCTGCTTTATGATTCTATAAACGTTTATGTCCCTATAAACGACCTTTTAGCTTTTGGTTAAAGTCGAGATTGTGATGTTATCGAGCCGGGGACAGGTTTATTACGAAAGTGTTGATGGCAGCTCTCATGAAAATGGCATAATAAAATTTTACTGGCTTTTTGCATATTTTGCTAGTTCATCACAAAAACTGACCAATCGAGAACTTCTCATTCCCAAAGATTAGTTTTATTGCTTCTCCTAAGAAATGACTCGCTTGCTTTACATAAGCAAGTTTATTACCAAAATAATCGCCATATTTTTATCGTAAATCTTTTCGTGTTAATTTTTATTTCCTTCGTTTATATTTTATAGTATTTACATTTACATAATACGTTTTACACCTGTAACGTATTGTTTCCTCAAGACATGTTCAAAAAATACTAGAAAATCTAAAGTACCTATTCGTTTTCATTCGGTTAACAAATTAAAATTCAACAGATGTTGAATCAAAACCCAAAAACATTAAAACAAATAATCAAGCTAATTAAAAACGAATAAAACTGTTGAATACGCCGGCAGTATAGTTTCTCATTCCTTAAATGATTAAAAGTCGTAACCACGAATGCCCAGAGCTATCAAAACCGTAAATATTTTCATGTGAGTCGATGTAAGTAATTTTATCACAGAGATTTCTCAAGAGTTGGATAGGGACTTGTATAACTACCAAAGAGTAGGTCAAGCGAGAAAAATACTTCAATATTATATGTAATCCGAAATAAATATTGTTAATTATTTATTCATTAACTGTATCTATATAGGACTAGTGTTTTGAATCTAAAAATAGCCGGATTAATGAAAGTGAAGTCATTTAAAATTGTGTAATCAAATGATTGTCATATATTATATAAATATATTTTCCTGAGCTTTATATATTTTTATTCACTCAGATATAATAATAATAATAATTTCATGTTAATCACAAAGCTTTAATTGCTGACAAGAAAAGTCCGATTTTTATGTCGTCAACTTCAGATACTTTATCTTTCAATGGTATATTATAATCCTTACATAATTCAGCAGCACTACGTTCGAGATAAACACTAAAATCTATATGAGTTTGTATTTTAAACACTAACCAACTGACTTCGATTTCATACATTTGATTAGTCTATCGTAAACTTACTCTCCGTGGAACGCTACTATGCGTAGGAGATTCCATAATAAAACTCTTCCGGTACCGCTTTATAAACAAATAATATATTCATTAGCTCTTGTCATAACTGTACTCATTTCAGAAATATGGATGCAGTAAAATTTTAGACGTCAACATTTTTAGATGACCTACTGAGCAAAGTATTTTTGTTTAAGTGTATAGTTGTGTAACAGTTTAAAAGACATATCTTAAAATGAAAATCTATACGTGTGTACGCTATTTATCATTTGTTAAATACTAACTTGATATTGCGACTTTGCCCGCTTGCCATGTTTAACACCGAAATCAGTATCCTATGTTAATACAGATTATAAACTAAATTAAAAAACAAATTTAAAGTTCGAGGTTTAAACCCTGGCACCTTTCTTTGTCCACTACTACTTAGCATATTTCTATTAAGCTATAATATAATATAATGTTTAATAGTATATCTTGGTATACATATGAGTAATCGATAATGGATAAATAGCGTTATATAGAAGACATTCTCAGAGGCTTTTCTTTTACCGATATGGTACATGCGGGTACGTAACGTTTCTTTACCGACATTAGTCTTTGTATTGATATTTCCTAACGACATTTTATTAAGTTACTAGTAGACCCGGGAACTACGTTCCGCCTAAAACTCAAAAATCTAAAATTGTCAGTGTTACTCCACTATGTTATGCATGTATTATACTTAAAAACATTCCTCTTGAATCACTCAATTTATTAAAAAAAACTGGATTAAGATCCGTAGCTCAGTTTTAAAGACCTAAGCATACATAGGGACAGACAGCGGAAAGCGACTTAGTTTTATACTATGCAGTGATTCCAATAAAATGCAAAAAAAACATTTCTTGTTTACTTTTTATATGTACTATCATCATTAAATAACTCCGTCATAAAACCAATAACTATAAAAGTGTTTCAAAGATTAAAGTAACGAGTGCTTAATATGCATAATTTACTTTAAGATAACGCTACTTATTTAAACAGCGTGGTGTGTAGCAAGATACTATAAAAATTAATAAAATTTGGTTAATAAAATGAGTTATAAATTATAGCAATGGCATGGAAAATGGTAAAAATTATAATAGGTCGCGATGTAGTTATATTCAATTTTATTAAAGGTAATCTCTATATATTAATACGTGAAGCAAAAATTTGTGATTAGTTTTGAAGATACTTGCCGCAGGCGGAGGAGTATGAAATTACGCACGCTTATAGTTGATATAGAGAAGGATTGCACAATGTTAATATTTTTTTTAAATAATGCATAAAACATACATAAAATCAACTGAAAACACATAACACTAATGACATTTGACACAAACACATACATAATAAACGAAATAGAACTTTCAATGCCTTACTATGAAAACACATAACGTTAAAAATGTTAGATGTCTTTGTCAAAATACATGCTATTCCTTTAAATTGCAGCTTATTTACATATTGGTGCTATTTAGGACAATATGAAGTTTAGTTTTTGAATTTAAATAACGGTCGAATTTCGACCGTTGCGACGGGTGAGTAGTTTTATTTATTTCATTATTTGTTGTTTTGGTTTATATAACTACATGCACCAAAGCTATAAGGTCAATAATAGCTCGATACGTACTACTACTAAATAGTATTATTTATTTAGCTATGTATGTATCTGACCTTTCAGATTTCTAGAATTTTCACGAAGATCAGTTTATTTTTAATTTTCTTGTAGAGTCAACGTAGAGGTATGAGTAATTTGTTAAGGCAAAACGCATTTCCAAAAAGAATCTCATAATTTGTGATATAGAAATATAAGAGAAAATAAACACAATGTGGAGTTCATGTAAAGAAAATAATATGAAACAAGGTTATATTCATTCTATTTTGAAACTTCTATCACGTATCGTATTTTAGTAAGATAAAGTCGCATGTAAAACGTAGTGACATGTGCAGATTTATATAAATATTTTAATGATTCGACCGCGGATTAAATTTTAACTCTATATAATATTAATATTATATTATACTCGTATTTTATTAAATAATATTTTCTTACAAATTATTTTACCTAATTATCTTACAGTACTTAATAGATAGGTACATCATTATAATCAATTTTATGACAAAACACGTACCAGCTTACAATTAAGTTGTTATTGCTACTTGATTATTGACAAGTATTTTGTAACGGTTCTTTCAACATTGTTATGTACTTAACATATATTAGCAAATTGGTACCATTAATTAGACTTAAGAGCTTAAGACTTAATGACTTAGTGGATATACTTCAAACAAAATACGTATAAAAATGACTGTTTAGGTAAATTACGAAAGGTAATAAAATTTGTATTTGCAGGGGCAAATGAAAAAGTATAGTCAAGATAATTATATAAAAGCCTGAGTCTCGGAAAGTTTTTTTAATTTTTATTTATTTATAAAATTTATTAGTAAATTCATATCATTCATTATACTTTAAAGTTAAAGACAGAGTGGACTTACTTTAAACAAAATACGTATATAACGAAGTGGATATGAGTGACATCAGGAAGGCCAGGGGTCTTCATTACTGTCCATTCTTGAAGATTTCAAGTAAAACATAGGAGTTATTCTTCCTCGATTTATTCACAATTGAGGGGGTCTGGTCGCTTCGACGGTTAAACAAGAATCTTTTTCTACCGGCGTTCGCTCGCCTTTTTAAAACAATGTTTGGTGAGGTGACAATAACAAATTTATGGAGGGTAAACTAAATTACAATTCTAAAAATCGCTAAATATTGCTAATTTAATAAACAAACAATTTTCGATCTTTAAACTAACTAAAATAATTATTTTCGGCGACGTGTTTTTCATAAATATGTGGTATCGCGCCGACATATATAATATAATAAAAAAGACTGCTTATGTAATTTACGAAAGGTTGTAAAATTTGTATTCGTAGGGACAAATGAAACAGTATAATCAAGATAATTATATAAAAGCCCGAGCCTCGGAAGGTTACCTTTAATTTTATTTATTTACTTGAGCACTACTATGGCACTGAGTCACGTTGCCCAATACGAGTAATTATTGACTGCAGCTGTTTCCGTCGATGGGTGGAGCCTGTTTTTTTATAAACATTTATTGGTAGGAAGGTACAAGAATTACAAATTTAAATTCGCCAGGGAATAGCGCTAACGGCAAAGAATGTAACGCATATGTTCCTTCGAGTTAATGAAGTCCGTTTTTTCCATTTCCTGGGAACCGCGAGCGTTCGAGTAGAAATGTGAACAGGTCATAGGGAATTATAGGTTTTTGTAGCGTAATATAGTTTATAGCGCACATTAATTTATGTGGAAGGCAATAAAATGCTGCGCAATTTGAGGTTTTGTTCACGCATAAACTCATTTGAGCCTATAATTACAAGAGA
Source organism: Spicauda simplicius (assembly GCA_949699795.1). Taxonomy (NCBI): domain Eukaryota; kingdom Metazoa; phylum Arthropoda; class Insecta; order Lepidoptera; family Hesperiidae; genus Spicauda; species Spicauda simplicius. The sequence continues at coordinate 7,307,784 of OX453068.1, forward strand.
ATTGAATAACAATAAACGCACGTGTGTAAGGTTTTTTTGAAGTAAGTTAACAACATACGTAATACAGAGTACTCATAATGGGTCTGTATTTAAAAGTTTCCCGTTTTATACACATTTAAGTATTCCTTGTCTACAACTATCAATAAGATTTTGTTATTTTTCTTCCTGACAATTATTCGTACTATAACAATGATGTGGGCAAAGGTCTTCTTCATTTAGAGCTCCCATTAATTAAAACAACAGAGTTCTAAGTCTTGACGGTTACTTAGCGGTTACTTACGGTGACTTAGCTTTAGTGTAAATATTTTACCTCACCCACATATTTTTAGGATACACTAACGAGTTTTTAACTTAGGTACTATCATTGTGAACGTATAAAGTATGGTCTCTATATATCTAATGAGATTATTACGTAAATACATATATAAAATAAGCAGTTAGGCTCTTTGAATTGTAAAGTACGTACGTTGTTCCTATAACAACATATCCAAAATGACTGCGACTGAATTTAAATATTCTTCCTTTTGTGGTTTTCCTTGTTATGTCACTAAAACTATTCCTGTGATTGCTCTAGGACAAAAACCTTGTGTCAAATTTATTCTTAGCCTGACTGTAATGCTCGTAATGCTAATGCTAATTGATTGATATTTTCATTGAGTGATTGCATTGAAACAGTCTTTGAAATGCCAAATGCATTGTTGATGTGTTTATAGCGTTTGTAAATAGCTTATAATTATTCCGTAAAATATACCAAAGCGAAATAAAACCCGTCCTCTGTATGAAAGCGTCTAAAACCGAGTTCAGAAGTTAATTGCTTCCGTTGAACTACCGCAAATCGACCGACCAGTTAGTTAGTTACCTGGGTGGTGCGATCAAACGATAACATATACTTTTAATTATCATCTATAAGGGCGCGTATCTAACCCCTAATTTCTATTTTTGATTTAACGTTTGAAACATCCGACGCATCTGCGGCCCATTACTCATACAAATCCTCTCGCTCGGTTTTTATCTGCTTTTAGTGGCACTAAGAGGAATGCGATTGCGTGGATAAGCGAGTTTACGGTGCTGATAATACTTTAAACGTGCTAAGACGGATATGAGTAAGGGCAGATGAGTCAAAGACACGTTCGGAGGGTGTCGAAATATTTCCTCTTAAAATAGACGTGTAGTAAATATTTGTCACTATGCATAGCAAAAATATTTTAAATTTTTATACATGGCAGTATTTGTACAATTAAACAATCGACTTTCCTATGCTCAAATGGTTTTGGTTTATTTTAAATAATAACTTATACATAGCTTATTATTCGTACTTTAGGTTGGTGAAAAATTGAGAATTAAACGAGCTTACCTGTAAGTGAAGTCTGATTCTAATTAAGTAAGTAAGTGAAGTCTGATTCATATTAATTACAAATGTTACTAATATTATGGCGCGGAAGTTATGATTATTTACTATTTTGTAAGGAATACAACAAATTCAAGGGACTCGCTAAGTTAGCTAAATTCTTTTGTGAGTTCCAGATCATCGCATAAGTTTATTATAGCTGATTCTATCATTCAACGTGTTTTTCTCTATTTAATGAAGAATCTTGAATGGGTTAGCTGTTTCAAAAATATCAATAATACAGTTAGATAAGCTGTTAAATCTCTGTTGTGCAGGTCTAGAGGTGAACTGTTGAATCTATTACACCTTATGGATTTACTGTACGTTCATAGTTCAAGGTCAGACAAACCGAGTATGTCTTTACCGTAATAGGAGCGGTTATATATATATATTCAAATTTGTTTATACAGGTGAAAATAAGCCCCATCTCGTATTCTATCAGACTTGTCAAACAAAGCTTGTCATCGTGTTCTTGTCTCAAAAATCCCATACACATCACTCACGGTATTGCAATTAGTTCGCTAGAACGTGATGGCCACGGGGTCGTTAGAAACGCAACGTTCATTGCAGCTAATTGAGGTCGAGCGAGACATGTTCGCTGGTTGTACATCATGCTCGAACATAATCTGCCCATCTACGCAACGTGTTGTGGTGTAATGAACAAAATTCGACTGTTCATAGGCACGTTAATGAGACTGCAGTGGGTTTGGCTTGCTACACGCGTAATAGAAAAACCCGGTAAGTGTGAGCCGAACTCGCGCAAGAAGGGTTCCGTACCATTATAAAAATGGTATAAAAACACTTTCGTTGTATTAAACCCTCTTAAATATTTTTTTTCTGTTTTTAGTGTTTGTTGTCATAGTGGCAACAGAAATACATCAGCTGTTAAATTTCAACTGTCTAGTCTAGGTGTCAGACAAACAGATAGACAGACAGACGGACAGCAGATTCTTAGTAATAGGGTTTTACCCTTTGGATTTGGAGCCCTGGAACCCTAATAATTAGGTATAGCTAGCTGGGGTAGCACGAACTAAAATATTATTTTCCATTCTTGTTCAGGGCTTATTATCTCTGAATGAAGGAGTTACGAGTAGGTCATAGTCCAACAAAGCTAATTATAGGTATTTAGTTACACGTTTGAGAATATTTATTTACTCAAGCTTTTACTTACGATGTATATCTCCTTTTGATTAAATAATTGTCAACATCAAATTGGTCAATGAGTAATATAGTAAATATTGATTTCTAATAGCTTGTAAACATATATTTTAATTCTATCAACGTGTCGGAAAGATCGGAAATGTAATCTCGGACTGAACCCTCTACGCTGAGAGAGTCCAAAAGTTTTATCATTGGGCCATTGCTGCAAAGAACATTTATTTATTTACCATAACATCATTTATTATTTTTAACATAAATACCTGCTGCATATTTGAGTAAAGAAAATACATGTTTTTCATGACATATTGCCATAACTTATTATAGTACATAATTTGGATACAATACAATAAAAACATTAAATTTTTAAGTCAATTGTATAATGTATAAAAAGTGTTTAGCACAAGAAAAAAAATCCTATAAATTCCTTCTGACTCGTCGAAACAATCTCTTCAAAGAAAAAGTATTCTGTGTTAAATATCTTTTAAGAAGTAAACTGTAGTACAATCGTACTAGTGATGTAATGAATATTCGCTTTGCCGTATATTTGCATGTTTTTAGATATTCGCAGTAATAGCCTAATGATTGAAACTTGCCTTCTCGATCGGGAGTTCCGAGGTTCAAACCCAGGCTCGCACCACTGATTTTTCTAAAAATTATGTGCATATTAGAAATTAGTTATCACTGCTTTTCGGTGAAGGAAAACATCGTGAGGAAACCTACACACTCGAGAGTTCTTTAAAAAAAGCTCTCGGACGTGTGTGAAGTACACTAATTCGCACTTGGCCAGCGCGGTGGACTATGGCATAAACTCTCTCAATCTGAGAGAAAACCCGTGCCCAGCAGTGGGACAATAATGGGTTGACGAGAGATATTCGCATTCACAAGAATTGCTGCGAATATTGAATTGCATAGCTTCGTAAAAAAGGTCGCCAAATCTCTCCAATTAAAATCGAACTGCAGTTGGTCGATCTAAAAACCGTCGCCATTTATTCCCTCCGGAATAGAACTGAGTAGGAGTATAGGTGGTAGAACCAGTGTAGTTCGCCCGAAGAAGTACCACCGCCACACCTATTTCTAGCGTGAAGCAGTTTTGGGTTATGGAAGGGTGTGGTTGCCGGCATACTTTCATATGAGGCTAACATCTTAATCTACGGGAGTAGCAACGCATCTGTTATTGACTTTAGATAGAACCCCATATTCTGTATGAAGCTGCTTACGGAAGGGTGGCAGTGACTACTTACCATCAGGTGGACTGCATGATCGTTTGCTACTTCAATCTTATAAAAAATTAAACACACCTACATTCCCAATCGCATTCGCTAATGTTGATATGGTATATTCAAATAGACACTACAACGTACAATTTAATTATTACTACTCACCCGTCCCATCGGTTGAAATTCGACCGTAATTCAAATTAAAAAACTAAACTTCATATTCTCCACAATGGTACGAATATTTCTCAAATTCAAATAAAATGTAATAATTTTAAGTAATTTTGAACGCGCCTGTTAAATTGAAAAAGAGGTTTAATTATTATCTTAGCCGCATTTAAAAGCAATAGCGGGTATTTTGACACTGATATTTCTGACGTTAAGTGTTCATAGTAAGACATTGAATGTTCTTTTATCATTTGTTTGTGACAGTGTGTATTACTCAACCACAACAATTAGGCGCATAAAACAAAAGTGGTTCAATACCCCGCATCTCGCTTCTTACCCCGCGCATCTCCTAGTGACGTGCAGTCGTGTATCGTCTAGGTGTTTACGTTAGCCAACACGTGTTTAATGTTATTTCGTTATAATGTTAGTTTAATGAGTGATTGTTGAAGTTATAAAGTTAATATTAAATTAGTTGATTATTCGTCAATAAAACTCAAAATGGGTAGGAAAAAGACTATTCGTGGAGGAGAAAGGACTCTTACATTCAAAATATGCTTTTTTTAACAAGAGAAGAGTATTGGGCTCAGTATTCTTGTCTCCCAAGTCGAAAATCGAATGTGTGCTGCAACAGGCATCACTCTCGTACACACTTAAAAAAAAGAAAGAAAATATTCCATGACTGCGAATATATCAAACACATGAAAGTGCTTTAATAAATTCTCGACTATTGATTATACACCACTATGGTGTAGGTTTTAATAATGGTATACCTACATACTTTGGTATTTGGTAATAGAATATATTTCGTATCGGGATGGGAAATCCCTAGTTCTAATGACGTTTCAATTGTCGTGCGCCTAATTGTTTTGGTCGAGTAGTACTGTGTTTTTAGTTGATTTTTATTAGCTTTTTATTAGCTTCACCTGTATGTTTGTTTGTATGTTTGTAACCGACTTCTTTGGGCGCGATTGTGACCCACTTTAAACGGCCAGATTTCGTTCAAACTTTGTAAATTTATTGAGGACCGATGACAATACACTAATTTGATAAAATTATTCCATTTTTTAATTTGACTAAAAAGTAGAAAGTAAATAATAGTAAAAAAACTAAAAAAACACGTTTTTTTATAGAAAATCGAACTAAAAAATAGAAAATAAATTTAAATTAAGAAAATAGTGTTAAAATTTCAATGAATATAAATTAATAATAGTGTGAATAAAAAAATATTTAAAAAAAAGCGTGGGGTGTCTTTTAAGATATTATCGAAATGATAATCACTCTACTCATATCTGTCAATAAAATATCTATAACCATTGACACCATGCACCCCACGCTTTTTTTTAAATAAAATATATTTTTTTTATTCACACTATTACTAATTCATATTCATTGAAATATTTAACACTATTTTCTTAATTAAGATTCATTTAAATTTATTCTCTATTTTTTAGTTCGGTTTTCTATAAAAAGCGTGTTTTTTAGTTTTTTTAAACTATTATTTATATGTATGATACATGCATTATTTGATAAAAATATTAACGTTCTGCACTCTTTCTCTACGGCCACTATAACTGTGCAAAATTTCATACTAATCCGTCCGCGGCATGTTACATACAAATGCTTCACAAGTTTTTGTGTCACGTATTGATATAATAAATAAAAATAAGAATGTAAGTGACGATGAATCACTTAATGTTGAGTATTTATAGCTTCTTTATGGGAAAGAGTACAACTGGTGGTTATTAGCTTCCTTTATGCCATTAAAATGATAGGTTGTAGGAAGGAAAAATAGCAAAGTTTCTTATTTCTATGATTATTTCCTACATCATGTTTTATTGAATGAGTAAATGATGTACAAGTTTTACAGAAAAGTAACATAATATTGTTTATTTAATCTTTTAAAATATGTTTCATGTTTCCATTCCACAAAATAAAAAAAACATACTTTGAAATTAAATTATCAAAACACAAATAGGTAGGTATTTATTGTTAAAAGCGTTTGTTTTTTCTTCAGATTAACATTATGAAGTTTAACATTATGAAGTTTTTCTTCAGATTAACATTATGAAGATTAACATTAAGAAGCCACGATTGCGTATAAAACTGTCATAGCTTCCCCTTCGACCTATTCCTCGTCCGCTGAATACCTGTTTTTGGAACTTGATGTCAAGGGTATCAAGGTGTTGCTAGGAGTAGTGTACTGTCCTCCATCCATTGACTATTTTACTGAACTGGAAAGCATTTTTGATTCATTTGCATCTGCATACGCCCATCACATAATAATGGGTGACTTCAACACCGACTTACTCAAGAATTCGTCTCGCAATCAAAAGTTTAAATCCATAGTGGATTCAGCCAATCTTTCTATACTACCATTGTCAGCAACTCATCATAATATTGACGCTGATTCTACCTGGATTGACTTTATTTTAACTGCTTCACCTGATTACGTTATAAAGCACGGACAGCTCTCTGCTCCAGGTTTCTCACGCCATGACCTCATTTACATGTCGTACAAATGTAAACCCCCTAAATCTGAGCCCAGATTTTTACATCTACGTAACTTAAGGAGAATAGACACTAGGGAGCTGCTGAGTGACGCTTCTGTTATCGATCTGCGTTCTGTGGTTGAAGCGTCTACAATTGATAATAAAGTCTCATCATTTAATAACGCTATTATTAAATTGTATGACGCCCATGCTCCTGTTCACCGCGTAAGAATAAAGCGTGCTCCGGCTCCCTGGATGTCCAGGGGAATTCAAATGGCGATGAGGAAGCGGAACAGGGCTTTCCGTGCTTTCAAAAGTGACCGATCGGACTTAAATTGGGCAACCTTTAAAAAAGCGAGAAATCGATGCAATCAGATGGTACGAACAGCTAAACGCCGCTATATTCAAGAAAACATTATTAATTCTTCTCCCGCTGATGTGTGGAAATTTCTTCGCTCTCTTGGTTTTTGTAAACCACTTAACTATGGTTGCGGTCCTTCACTCTCTCTTGATAGTATTAATGAATATTTTGTCACTACTTCCTTACTGGACCCTGCAACCAGATGTAATACTCAAACTTCAATTGCTGCTATGCAATCACCCTGCATTCCCAAATTTCAATTCTCTCACGTGACACAGGAGGAAGTTATAAAAGCTATTACATCAATAAAATCAAGGGCCGTTGGGTGTGATGACATTAGTAGGTCTATGATATTTCCGATAGCGAAGTGTCTATTATCAACTATTACTCATATTATTAATTATTCCTTGCTATCGGGCCAATATCCTTCTCTTTGGAAAAAAGCATTTGTGCGACCTCTTCCTAAAGTGTCAAATCCTTCCCTTGCAAACCATTTTCGGCCAATTTGTATACTTCCATTCCTTTCTAAAGTTTTGGAAGCCTGTGTTCATAAGCAAGTCTCCACTTTTGTATGTCAACATAACCTACTGAGCGTGTATCAGTCTGGGTTCCGTCCTCGTCATAGTACTACTACTGCGTTGATTAAAGTTACTGATGATTTAAGGAAGGCTATGGATGACAGAAAGGTTACAGTAGTGGTGCTAATTGACTTTTCTAACGCTTTTAACACAGTCGACCATGAAATTCTTCTATCCGTTCTTTCAAATCTGAATTTTACCCCAACTGCCCTTCAGTGGTTTTCATCATATCTTCGCGACCGTCAGCAGGCAGTCCGGCTAGAGTTGAAAAGCTCTAAGTGTGCTGACCTTAATGCTGGGGTTCCGCAAGGCGGAATACTTTCTCCTTTATTATTTTCGTTGTTTATCAACTCAATCACTTCACTTATTAATTGTTCGTATCATCTGTATGCCGATGATCTGCAACTATATGTACATTGTAGCATCAATAATGTTAATAATGCTATTCACAACATCAATGAAAACCTGGATGCTATAAAAGTCTGGTCTAGTCAATATGGTGTTTCTGTTAATCCGTTAAAATGTCAGGGGATAATAATGGGAAGTTCGAGACTGTTGTCAAGATTGGATGTTGCGAATCTACCCTTAATTACCTATGGCAATACTACAATTCCACTTTGCAACACTGTGAAGAACCTCGGTCTCTTCATTGATAGTAGTTTGACCTGGCGTGTTCAAATAACTGAGACAAGCCGCAGGGTAAATGGCACGTTACAATCTCTTTATCGTCTCAAAAATTTTCTTCCTTGGAAGACTAAAGTTACGTTGATACACAGTCTCGTTCTACCCATTATTGATTATGCTGATGTATGCTATCCAGACTTAACGGATGAACTTCTTGATAAACTAGAACGCCTTCTTAATAATTGTATCCGATTTATTTTCAACCTTCGTAAATATGACCATATTTCTAATTATAGACGTCAGCTTAAATGGCTAACTATTCGTCAAAGGCGTAATTCTAGAATTCTCTTGGTTCTGTATTCTATTTTGCACGATCCAGCTTCTCCGTTCTATTTAAAGGAAAATTTTCAGTTCCACTGTTCATCTCATGATAGTGGGCTTCGTTCTTCCAGAATTTTGAAAGTCAATTTTCCACAGCATAACAGTAGCTTTTTCCGGTATTCTTTCACTGTACAGTCGATACTACTCTGGAACGCCTTACCCGAAAACATCAGAAAAGCCACATGCAGGAGCACATTCAAGACGCTTTTACGGGAACATTATCTGCAACTGTCATGAGTCTATCAACATTTCAATCCTTATTTTATTTACTGTATTATATGTATATTATATATTGTTATAATTATATGTATCATAAAATTATTTGTTTATATATGTATATATTAATATTTTGTGTATATATTTAATTTAAGCAATATTTATTATTTCAATTATCGTTAATTTGTTTACTTTTATGTACCTACCACAGATTATCGCTGTCGCCCAGGGTTGACTGGCAGAGAATGCCATTAGGCATTAAGTTCACCCTTGTAACCCTTAGATTAAGGTGTTTCAAAACTATAAATAAATAAATAAATAAATGAAGGAATAGTTGAACTCCACGATTTCATTGGCGATAAATAATGTAACATAAATTCAAATTGTAATAACTTTTGTTTCAATGGTTCTTAATAAAATAAAGACCAAATAATATCTCAAGATAGGATTATGTGTATATTTTCCATTCTCATTCTAAATTTTTTTTTTTTAGTTTGATGCGATTGTAAGTAAACAGACAAAGAGAAAGAACGATAAATACTGTGAAAATTTTAGAAATTCCTGGTGGTCCTTACTCTAAATGCTACACACTATATTTTTACAATATATGTGAGGTACACGAAGCTTTTATCTTTTATTGTATGTATGTAGACCTAAAATGATTAAAGCAAAAAATACAGGAATTTCGTTTCATATGGGTAATCATACTTTCAAGTGGCCCGTTATTTGATAAAGTTTATACAAAATCTGACATATGTGTATACTAGGGCTGCGGTTGTCACAAAAAATATTAAGTGGATAGAATTGAATATGGTGATTAGAGCGGTCCCGGGAGCAGTGCACTCACACAATGCCTAGTTCGTTAAAATTGGCCTCGGAGAGAGATCACAGGGATGTCGTAGAGTGGACTTGTTGCAAATGATTATTACATTCATTTATTTGTTTAATATTTTTAGCACCTTAAGCAAAGGGTACCAAGGGTGAAGTTAATGTCTAATGGCATGCTCACCTGTCAACCCTTGGCGATAGCGATAATTTTGTGCATTACTTAATGATATTTTTTAAAATAATTTGCTTAGATTATTTTATTTTAAGATCAATTACGTGTAATTAGCACAATAACACATCAGGTTATATAAGTTTTTATCATATACTAAATTTTAATTTGGCAATACTTCTAAAAGATGTTATTTTAAATTTGTTCGTCACTATATTATGTAGAATGGAAAAATTGCAAAACAAAGTATAACGAAAAAAAGGAATATCGTAATGATACAAATAATTATCGTTATGATACAATAATCGTTGTGATACAAGTGACAATTTCGCATCATTAGAAAATATGTGTAATACTAGCACCTTGTAGACTCTACAGATTTTTGTTCCGGAGTCCGACAGCGGTCTCCCTCGCGGACCCATTCCCTTTACGTTTCGCCGCCACAATGCTCCTGCGAGTTATTCTAGATTTTTTATTTCGGTCACGGCCCTTGAATTACGTAATTAGCGGTAACTTATTGGGAGTTCGGGGGCGTACTATTGCTTTCAATGTGATTATCTGTTGTTCTGAATGACAAAGTATTTTTAATGAAATTGAATTTGTATACGTTTAACGTTCCGAGTTGGGAAATGGTTCTGTTCGTCTTTTGGTTTAAGCCTTAGTAAGACACGTCATAATTAATTGATATACTATTAATACATAATACATAATATATTAAAAAAAATACTCTCCTGACGATGTCGGGTAAAAACAGAACATTTGTATCACGCAAATGTTGCAAGATGAAATGTTATGATACAAACACTTGTCGCAGTAATAAAAAATTCAATTAATAACAAGTGGCCACGAGTGCGCACGATCATTCATACTGTGTTATTGTGCGCTCCCTCGGACCCTCACAAATAAAAAAGCACATTTGGTACGCGAACAATAGCATCCAAAACACAATCGCATAAAAAACATCCGCGGTTATCTATTAGTATCTAGTTTGAGTTACACGCAGATGTTACAATAATCTCTGCCCGCGTCCTTTCCTCACGCGCTGATAAAAAATATTACCCTTATACACTTACCTGAAGCTCCAGACAGTAAAGATTTGTTCCGTTAAATAAATACCATTCCTCTCCCTTTTAGTGACTTACAAATTGCTTTTTGAGTTGACATAGAATGTTGGGGAGCTAGTGTAATTTTGTTCGTAATGTTATTTCATGTAAAGTCCTGTCGTAAGTTCTTGGAATGTGTTGAAAAGTTAACATTTAAAAAAAACCTTTTTTTTTATCTGACTGAAGTAGCAAACGAGCATGCAGTCCACCTGATGGTAATTGGTCACTGCCGCTCATAGACATCTGTAATCAACTTCATACAGAACATGGGGAACCCATAGATGTGAAGTCAATCACAGATGCGTTGCTACTCCCGAGGACTATCATGGCCGCCTCATGTGAACGTGTGCCGGCAACCACACCCTTCTATCGAAACGCAAGAAATACTTTACGCTAGAAATACTCAGCCTAGGTACTTCAACGGTCGAACTGCAGTGATACAACCACCTTGGAACAGTTATCAAAATTTGTCTCTTAAATATAAAGTAGCTAACAAATATGTAGTCATCATGATAGGAATTAGTCACTGTCACTCATGGAGATATAAACCCCAGATGAGATTTGTCTTATCTGCGGTTGGTTATGCATTGCTAGTGCTGCCTTTGATTACTAAGTACATAACTCCTCGGACAATTATGCTTTATCGTAGTAAGGACATACCTATTAAACCAGAATACAGCAATACTTAATACCGATGTTCTTAAGATACTTGTGTGATGTGATGTTCTTAACTTAACTAGACACTACTCTATGATTTTAAAACTATCGGTGAAGCCCATTTCAAGTTATGAAACTTGAGTAACAGAAATACATTTAATATTGGGGTACTACCTGGCAGTAACAGTAGGTACGTTGGTAGATATTTTAAATAATAAAAGTATCATATTAATGTATGGTAATGTATACAGTTACTATGCCTTATAATTTGGCACTCAGTTCTTAAACTGTAATTGTGAATTCGTAGCGGTGTGTGACACTTTAAACAGCACTGTTTCTTTAATGAGGGTGTTATAGAGGGTGCTTTAGAGATAAAATTCATGAGATGAGTAACAAAAGATCTGACGACGTGTGACGCGCGATGGGTTCTGGGTTCGATTCACGGCCAGACAGGTATCTGAATGATGAGTTAAGTTTTATGTTTTGGGTCTGGGTGTTTGTGTATACATCTTGAGTGTATCCATGGTACCCACGACACAAGGGAAAATCCTAGTGTTTGGCTATGAGTGTAGAAAGCGTGATGCTAATATGTCAAGTCCGCAAACATCGCTTTGGATACTGGACATATTTTATTCAAATGTGCTGCTGCTATGTCCTGATCTGAAGTGTGTTGTGAGGGCGTCATATTTAGCTAAGGTTTACAGTCACTTAACGCATTTCTGGCTAACCTCATGTAAGTTTGCGCTTATTTGGAGTTGATATTAGATGTTTATGAGCGGCAGTGGGCACTTATCATCAGACGGCCTGCATGCTCGTTAGCTTAAAAAAAAACTTAAATACCTAATACAACCAATTATTAAAAATAAATAAATAACTAATAACCAATAATTAAAAACCCATAATTATTAGTGTCCTCAGTGTTACTAATGATAAAAACAAACTGCTGTAAGAAAACGATAGACACTCATAATTTATGTTCGTATTGCATTCGACGAAGGTTTATTTTAGTGCATAATTTTATTTTCAAAACATCATAATGGTAGTCGCAAATGAAACTTAATACTTACAAGAATCATACGTGCATCTATAAGCATGCATTATTGTCAGAATGCAAACGTGGCTTGGACTAGTATATCCGACGCCAAGCGAAGCCTGCACCTGCGGGACTCGTAGATACGAAGACATACGATATCGTATACAGAGTTCGCCAAATGATCAGTCAGAAGCAACAAGTTAAGTTTCCTGTCCCGCCCATATGTTTACTTACAAATCGTTTACGAAAATATCGCGTTACGGTTTGTACACAGAGCGTACAATGCGTACAACGGATGTATGTGTGGGATAGAACGTTCGGGGTGCGTTTTTCGTTTTTTCGATCGTATTAAGAGATGTTCAATGGAGGCCAATTAATGGATTGCACAAAGCCGTGAGATGGGCGTGCTACCCAGTTCCGACCGGAAAAGTTCGATCGCAACGCATAATAGACGTAACACGATACGTCGCGATACACACCTGTACCGGGCATCGGTATTGTTAAACAAATCACTACGCCTGTAGCCGGTACCATTGCGACTGCGATCATTATGCTTAAGGTGTATTTGCAAGTTAAATATATCGCAACGTTTTAGCGGATACGATGCACATTTATTCGGCAACTAAAAGGCATTAACCTTTATGGACGTAGGATTTGTTCGTGAATTTAAATCATAGGAGTAGATAGATGCACTCTGCTCCAGCGTGATAGTATTGAATATTTAATTATATAAAGAGTCTTAGGTTTAAATTGCAGCAGAGGACACTATTCGATGTTCAAGTTTACACACATACATATTTCTGTCGAAAAAAAATGTATAGTGTAAAATTCTACCGTGGAGTCACTTAACCTCAGATAAGCTACATGCTCGTTCAATACTTCTTTAATTTAAAGTAATTTTGGATGTATATTTAATGAATGTTTAATGACAAATAGTTATACAGTGAAGATTTTCATAGTAATTTTACAATCTTTTGCATATATAACTGAAAAGTAGGTATCATGTCATGGTCAGGTTACTTGCAGTTTCACTATGCTCTCACTTTTACGCTTCCAGAACATCAACGGATTATATTTCCTACACACATTACTACGTTACTACGCCACTAATAATAAATTTCTCACTCTACATATGATTAGCAAGTACGAGTAAGTTTCTTATCACTTGTAATCTGTTAGTGCTGAGGATTGTTTTCCGGTTTTAGAAATTTCTTATAAACTTTGTGAATCATCTATTTTTACTTATACAATTCAGGTAAATATATTGAATCAAAGTTTATGAGATAAACAAGCAGCATAAAAAAGCAACATTCCCTACATTGGGATAATGTTTATTTCATTTTAAAAATAATGTTGTGAAATAAGTGACGATAAAGATTTCTCAAAATTACATTAGGTACGTCTTTTTGAGAAATTATTTAACCTGATATTGGCTTTGCTGTTGTTATTCTTATGATTTCATATTAATAGAAGCGTATCAATATTTCTGAAGGCGGTGATTTTGTAATCTATTAATATTAGTTGTAGTGTCCTGTTCTCCTCACCACCACCTCCAACAAAATTACTATGATTTATATTTTAATACTAACTGCACAAACACGTTAACATTTTTATATTGCAACAGATTAATGTGTTTTCATTAATATCTAACGTAATTCTTGAACCAATACTGTTCAACACATTATATTCTTCAAGAAAAACACAGTTCAATATACAATGTCACGGAAAGTGTAAAAGCATTGTCAAGTAATATCGCACGTTGCGTTTCAGTTTGGCATGTATTGGCTCTGATATTCAACAATGCTGTAGAAGACTTCAGTTTCAGCGTTGCTAGCGGACGTTTTTGTAATGAAACTGGACGAGAGAGGGCGCTGTACTTGGCACCAATTAGTGGCATATTTTTACTTAAAATTGAAGCAAAGTTATTTTAATATTCACATTTTTATTGTTCCTATGATGAGTACAGTTATTTTAATCATTGGTTTACCAACGTTTCACGAGATTTCTCAATAGCATAATATCAAAGATATTTGAGATGCGTTTTATTTTGTCACATACTTAGGTTTTCAGTTTTTATTAGTTATCTTTAGGTCTAGCTACATGCTCAGACATAAGTTTAATAGTATTTAATACGAGTAAACGTATTACTTTTAAATAATACAAATATCTCGTAAAAGTATAATTTAATGTTATTTGTTAATATGTTTTTGTGGTCCCCCTCGAAGGGATCTCCACCTTGTCGTGGTGAGGGGGCTCAGTAACCGTGGCTGGGGGCGCCGCGGTGAAGCCAAGAGGGATCCTAGGGAGGGGACGCTCCGAGCGGGCTTGGCTGAGGGCCCGCTCCGGACGCATCCGAGGGGGCTGGTGAGGTCGGTGTTTTCTGGCCTCTGCAGCCAGGAGGGGTCGCGGGAGGTGAGGTGTTTCGGTGTGTCGTTGCCGTGCACCCTATCTCCCGCGACCGAACGGGGGCGCACCGTCAGATGCGTTGGCGGTGGGGCCGCAGAGGAAGAGGAGATGCGGTGTGTCGTTGCCGTCCTCCCTATCCTCTGCGGCCGTTTGGTGGTTTGCGGCGGAACCAAAGAACGGATCCGCCGCTGGGTGTGGGGGGTCGATGTCTGTAGGGATGCCTTGCGGGTGTCGGCTTGCCATGCCCACGGCCCCTGGGTGGCGGTCTCGGGGTTGGACCGTCGCCCTGCGGATGGGGCCTTGGAGGTAAGGCGCGCCTTTGTGTTTTCTGGCGCGCCTTGCTGTTGGAGGGGAGCTTTATGCTCCACGCGAGGAGGGGCTGCGGAAGCGGCCAGGCACCGGCGGGTTCGCGGATGACTGCGAAAGCTTACCCGTGTTCCCGCCGTACGGTGCGAGGAGAAAACACAGTGGGGGTTTAGCCGGTAAGAGTCCGGCATAACCCAGCTGCCGCCCCGGGTGGCTGGGTATCCATGAGGATTACCCACTTAAAAAAAAAAAATATGTTTTTGTGGTAAACAAGCATTATGCCTTTTTATAAATCTAAATGTTTATATTGTAAGATGATGAAATGGCTATTTTTTAATAAAAACGGAATAGATTGAATTTAAGTACCTACCTAAGCTTAACTGAGAAATTTAAGATAATAATAACAAATATATATCGTGTTATCGTGTTTGGAAATTAATCGATTACAAGTTTAATATCATTAATAGGCCATAGTTCTCCGTGCTGGCCAAGAGCAAATCGGCATAGAATCTAGTGATAATTAACTTCCAACACTATTTTATTTTTATAAATTGAGTTTCATATATGTCGTAGAAAATATTACATACAATAAAATATCAATAGGAGAGGCTTATAAACAGTCACTAGAATTAGTAGTCCAAATTTTAACCAGTTGTATTCAACACTCATGACATTAAAATGTAAATTCAACTTGTAAGTATGTATTCAAATATCAACGTGAAGGCGAGTAAATAAAGTCGTTACAGCGAGGCAAAATATGTATAAAGACCGACCTAGGATTATACCTTTTTTTTTTTAAAAACTTAACACGCTTTCTACACTCATAGCCCCACAGTAGGTTTTTCTCCTGTGTCGTGGGTGCCATGGACACACACAAAGACGAATACACAAACACCCAGACCCAGAACAAGAATCTAAACTCATCATTCAGATACCTGTCTGGCCGGGAATCGAACTCGGGACCCACTGCATGTCAAACCGGTACGCTAACCGCTGCGCCACGCGGGTCTTCAAACCTACCTATTTAGATTAAGAAAGTCACGTAAAAACGTCTAATTGAACCATCGGAAAATAGCGTTCGTTTTTTTAAAGCGGTTACAAGGTAAAGAGTCTACTTTTATTTCCCTTCCATATTAGGGCTACTAGATTTTCTAGTATCAATTCCGTAACAGACTGGAACTATCTATCCTGCCATCGTGCGGGGCTGCCGACCCTCACGTTGAAATGAAAAGGAAGAACGATGCCTTGCCCGATAAGGGCGGACGACTTCCTACTTTCTCATGTGGTTCACTGATAATCTAGGAGTCCTAGGGCAAGGGCTATGAGGGCCATAAAAATAAATCATTGTAAAACCATTTATAGCTCCGTTTAGTTCTGCGGATACGTTTTCGCTAAGTATTTTGTTTAAGCGATCTTTGTGGAAGTATAAAGGTGTATCGTGAAATGTGTTTTTTATTATAGAAGTACAGTATTGAATCTTATACATAGTAATGTGGCAAAGGAGTCCACGAAACTGCCTTTGCTGCAATAATTGGAACTGCCGAAATTAAATAACATTTCTGATTACAGACCGTTACAGATAGATCGTTATGCCTGATAACTAATTTTGAATTTTCCTGGGCTTGTCCATGTCACATAACACATAAATAAAATTTATGGTATGGTTCTCCCAAAATTCCATCAAATTTTGTTGCTTAAATTAATTTTCATCGTGAAAATTGCAGCGATATTTTTATGAGTTCGATTGTTCTTGAATCTATGTATAACATTAAAGGTGCATCAAACGAGCAGATTATTATGATGTGAAAATTCTAATAATATTGATATAGGATTTTAAATCAGTTTTTATCTACTTTTGATAACAAAAGTTCATGACTGGATTAACTTCACGGCTGCAATAAAACATTGAAATGCATCGAGAATTATTCAATTCAAATCCATAATTCATAAGTGTAATTGATATAATGACACCGCTATGCAATTTACAGGTACGATTACATTTTATCTCCTTTTTAATCGTACTCACACCTTTAGTAAGTACGTAAATGTGAGTCACGGTAAGCTATTGTAATAAATACAATACGTTGCTTGAATCGTCGGCGGCTCCAAAGATGGTAATTGCAAATTGATAATTTCAATTACACGAACAAAAGCATCGGCGCTGTGATCGTGCCAATCCTCTGACTTATTATAGATAGTAATTTATATGTGGGATGACATTTAATATCCAGGTGATAAATTTAAAATATAGTACGCAGGCGAACTCGAGGCGTGCCTTGTGGGGGGTTCGAGAATAATTGTGCACCATGCTTTCGGAGCCATATATAAGGTTTTAATAGCTACCTTAAAAGAACCTAACTTTAATTACCTAATCTTGAACATCTTAACGCTAGGAGGTCCGCACGACGATGCTTGATAAATTGGACCGTTTACCTTTATCAGACTGCGGTCGATTGGCGAATTAATAAAATTGGAATTCTAATTGACTCAAATTGGCTATTTATAATTGTCTAATGAACAGTGAACGACCGTAATTATCGGTAGATACCATGGATGTATAATTGCGTGATGCGAACGTAAAATGTCTCGTAAAATTGATCAATCCAGTTTCTTGAATTTCGGCTTTTGATGGAACCTCTGAAATAGCAATTAAACGCCAATAAAAATTAATCACAAAGTTAAATGTGAGTATAACGAAGCGCATGATTATTATAAACTGTTTCGAATATATGTATTCGAATACGGTTTTAAGTGAGAAGGTTTTGAACCGCTGCTCAGTGTCATGCGGCGAAACTATAAGCCGTACATTAAACAGGATTTGGAAGTTAAGCGTCAGAAAAAGTTCGCTTAGCCCGTAATATATTTAAATTTATACTTTTAATTTGAAGCTAATAAATGTTTGGTTATCTTGTCGCCTATAAACGTCAGTTTTACTGGCTATGTGTAACATTATGCAGAGTTGGTTGTTTAAAATTTGGTAAATATAAATCTATGAATCGATGTAATCTATAAAGCCTATCACGCTTATTAAATTAAAAACCGCGTGGGGCTACTACAGCTTATAAATTGGCCATTACTTGACTACCTAATAATACAATATATTCTTATTTCTATTACCTTGTAGCAATAATTTTACCAATCATTTATTTTACGATTTTAATCCAGCCAGTTGGATTTTCATACTTATGGAAATAATCATTCTTTTATACGTATAAATAACTCATTATGTATGTTTTAGATGTTTATCTTCAACATTTTATTTTTAATACATGTAACATTAAATACCAGGATTCCAACTCTGAATACCAACCATTAAAAGAAGAGGACGAATTTTCGACCACTGTATTGTTATCATGGGTTTAATGGGATATTTAACGAGACTGGATAAATGTTTGAAGGAATCAGGTACCATGAAGTCATGTATCTTCCCTACAGTCATAAGCTAACGGGGTCACCCACTAAGATCAAGAATAACGTGATAAATAACACGCGAAATCTTTATGAGGACATAAAGCGTTGTTGTATCGTTTTGTACAAGCGCTGCGCTCGCGCATCGAAAAATAAGACCTCGGTGAGTCCGAAGTTAAAAGTTACTGGATAGTTTGTTTTATTAACATGAGTAAAACTAACACAAAATCACTAATACGATTTGCAACAAGTTTATTATTTCAATGCAAATGTGGTAAATACTAATATTTTGTTAGATTATTTTATTACACCTTTCTTAAATAAAACTGCAGCAGCAAACGACCATGCTTTCTATCTGATGGCAAGATCACTGCCACCCATGGACATCTGTAAGCCACTTTATAACAACAAGGATTCTATCTGAAGTCAATCACTGATGTGTTATTACTCCTGAGAACTAAGTTGCTTTCTCACTTTTATATTGCCACTTCATATAAAATTGAGCCGACGACCACAATCTTCCACCGAAAGCAATACGGACCATCCAATGATAATTCGTCACTACCGCCCATGGATCTGTAAGCAATATTGTTGCATAGCTACTCCTGAGAACTACGATGGTCGCTTCATATGAAAGTGACCCGGCGACTACCGTTTTCACCGAAATGCTAGTGTGGCGGTGGTATCTTCCCAGTCAAAGCATATATGCGTGTTCTACCAACACAGGATATCTATAGAAGACTTCGAAAAGGCAGTAGACTCGTTGCAAGGCCTTATTCCCTTTAGAACCTAAGATAGAACGTCTCACATTGATATACCTACCTACACTCCTCAAACCAGAATTTGCTGTTTAATGCTAGGTATGTCTAGAATTATACGGTAGTACCGCAGTACGAATGTATGAACTGGACCAATTGTAAGAAATGTGTATTAGCAATGTGCCCAAATCCTAATAGTTTTGTAGTAGTGTAATGATAGGTATGAAGTGGTTAAATAACCTTACAGACTGCCAAAGTATCTCGTAATTCGAGTCAATCTATTTATTTAAAACGTTAAAGATTTTTAATTAGTAACCTAAGTCTCGCACTTGGGTTTTTGAAAAGTATTGCTTTTTTTATTGGATTGTAAGGTTTACAAGTAATAGCAAATTTATTTTAAAAACTATATTGAACCAGAAGTATGTCTAAAATACATTTTTTATATATACTTCCGGCTCTTTTTTTGTTTTGATGCAATATACTGCAGCCATTTTCTTTGTATTAGAAGTGGAGCGAGTAAGGATCGCGAAGAAATAAGGAGTCGAAACGATCCAAAGTTGTAGCTACAGCTCTGGAACAATTGTATGTAGTTTACTTCGGCAGACAACCATTATGAATCATATTGCATAGGTTAGAATAAATTGAAAATGCATTATTCTTATTGAAAACATTATGTAGGCTCGTTATGCATCTTTGAGTAGGCAAAATAAGCAATACATTTTGTTTCCATTCTGCTCAATACAAGCGGCTTTCAACCATTTAAATAGTCTAAAAAGATAATAATCTCACCATTGACTTTCAGGTTGTCTCGTATATCATATAAACAATAGGCTCGTTAAAGAGCAATTTGCAAATTCGTCTTAGAGAGGCCGCACGCGTCTGTTTCCGCGCTTTTCGTTGTGTTGTCAGGGTTAAATTAACGAATATGATATAAAAAAATACTTACGGATTTGTAAAGTTTGTCACAAAATATAATTAAACAACTTTAGTATATTAAATTTAAATATAATTTACATAATTTAGTGTTAGACGCGTCGTAAGTAGAAAATTACAAAAATATTTAAAAACAAAATATGTAAATTTTGTTTAGGTAGATAATAATAATGAATTACATATTTTTATGGTATATACTAAAAATACATATATTTTAAGAATATTTTACACGAAAGAAATAACGCTCTACATGTTGGATACATTTTAAAATGTGCGAAAGACCAGTCGGGGCTAACCATCTGGCAACCCTGCGAACTCAAAGCGGCCGCCATGTTTGCATTTCGCTCCGCAAGGAACCTGTGTTTAAGTTGACTCGGGAATTATATCGGAGCGATTAGTGTAATAACTGGTTGGCTCGCAAGCTTTTTCTTGTTTCAGTCATGTGCTTTCACTCCAACATCCCGCATTGAATGCTATTCGATTGTTATGATCGCGCATTGTTTTCCGCGCTATAAAATTTGTCCACTTAAACAAGCCTTTAATGGCTGTAGCGCTTTCAAAGACGTCATTTTCTTCAATTTTCGCTGCTTGTTTCTATTATACTTATCACGTTATAAATTGTACAAATATGAAAAAAAAACTCATTGTCCTTATTCGTAATTTTTTCCTTTGCTTTTTAAGTCAAGATCTCGATAAAAAGGTGTAAGTACGCATAAGTGGCCAGCATCGATACGTTCAATTTTATAATTGCTTTGAATAACGAACCGAATGATTTCAAATGACTGAAATGATAATGCATCGCAATATCATTAACTTGGAAGATTGCATGGTGGGTTATTTATGTCCGGACACGAACATTGCGGGTCGGACCGTGTGCGCTTAACTTTATTTTAAATTGTTACACTTGTATCGAGTAAAAAAATGGATATTGTGCATTGATCGCTGGCTGCAGAAACGAGTTACTCTCGCGGAGAGGAATCGACGCAGTAATGTAGTAGTCTGACGTGTATTTGTATCGTAAATATTGATTGTACCACAAGGAGGCGCTTGTAATTGCGTGTGCGGCCGAACGCAGCTTTTATAAAACTCGTTGGAAACCGCACGGAATGTAAACCAGAATGCTCCGAGACATTAATGTGTATTTATTGAGAGCGTCCTGTAATGTTTTTATCGTCTCTGTTCGAGCCCGAACGCAACGATTTGCCGGATATGTGTTGTGAGTAAACTTTTTATGTAGACAATATCGATCTCAAACTATACGCTGACGTTTTAATTCTTACGTATTTCACCCGTATTTATGCGCCAATAAACGCGTTTAACGAAGGAGTAACGTGATAACCGTTTATTGTTGTGAGCGGAGTAACCTGTTGTTATGTGTAAGATCGGAAATGTATTTATTTGAAACGGATGCCATGGCCAGATTGAAATACAAGCAATTACGGTGCAAAGCAGCTGAACCTGTAGCAACCGCGAACGTAGGTAGACCATTAGTGCCTCGGGGAAATTAAAAAGCCAACAACAAGAACACTCGCGGCAAATTATGTTGTTCCGTTGACGTGAAATGTTTGATATATCTAGAGCCGAGCCAAATTGATATGTCGCTGAAAGAAATGAAGCTTCATCGCTCATTGACTACAAAATGAACATATTTTTGTATGTAAACAGTACAAATAAATATTTTTCCATTATTATTATTATTCAGTAACTGTTCATTTTTAGGCTCGTACCTACTTGTTTTTGTTTTCATATATTTTCATGATACCACGTATATTTGATAAAACTTCTATTTGACACATGTTAGAATATCTAATCTTAGAAAATAATAACTCGATTTGAACATCATTTTCCTATAAAGGAAGACATCTAGAGACTGAGATAGGTTCAGTTTTGTTTGAAATATTTTGTTTAGAGACAGATAAATTCGCTTTTGCTAGAATTTTTTGAAGATTCCTGTGCCAAAAATAAATACAACCTTGCCTGAGGACGCGCAAACACACCGCGACAGATATTTACGAGTAGCGCAGAACTAAATTGATACCGCTGAAAGAAATCCTTTGTTTGTATTTGGGTACAAAACTGTTCTTGACGCATATAATACGTTATAAATTTAGCTGGCTTCACTTTATTTATAGCAAATATTCTCCGGTGAGTGAATATCTAATTGACGCTTAAACGTGGAATGTCTTTGATCATTGTGTGTTCGTGGAAGACGAGAAATACCGTCTTGTACGGAACTGGAACATGGAGCAATATTTATTATGCATATTAATGTGAAGCGTAAATTTTAATCGAAAGTACTCATTAATATGTACACTGAAATATGCGAAGCTTCACCGTGTCTGAATGTCGTATTTTTTGCATACATGGGCTATATATACATATAATCGTAAAATAAATAAGATTTTATGCTATTTTTATTATCACTATAGTCGAAGAAAAGCTGTTAACAAATCTACATAAGGCATTAGAAGGACCTCAAACTTATCTAAAATTGATGTTACATCCGTTGCTTTGTGCAGTGTTGATCAAGTATGGAAACTACACAAGAGGGTGGTGAGGCCAAGTCATTTATATTGAATACAGCAGGGGTACACTGCTACAGCAAAAATAGCTGTATCAGTGGAGGCGGACCTATCATCTCCAAGTCATTAATAAAAAAATCTATACGCGGTATGGAAGGAGTTAGTTGCAATTAATATTTTGTATAGTACACATTTGCAGAGAGTGATACACATTTACACAGAGCAGTGATAGCCTAATGGTTGAAACTTGCCCTCTCGATCGGGAGGTCCGAGGTTCAAACCCCGGCACGCACCACTGATTTTTCTAAAATTATGTGCGTATTAGAAATTAATTATCACTGCTTTTCGGTGAAGGAAAACATCGTGAGGAAACCTACACACCCGAGAGTTCTTTAAAAAAAAAAAGTTCTCGAAGGTGTGTGAAGTCCACCAATTCGCACTTGGCCGGCGCGGTGGACTACGGCCTAATACTCTCTCATTCTGGGAGAAGACCCGTGCCCAGCAGTGGGACAATAATGGGTTGCCAACAACACATTTGCATTTTTTTATAAAATATATTAAACTATTAGGTACTTCTTTGCATGGAATCCTATTAAAATGAACCATCCATGTTAAAGAAGTGAGATTCAATGAACATATTTTCACAAATATTTTTTAGAGTCGATATGTTTCCGTATCTTCATCGTTAAACAAGCGGTTATTCAGTAGTAATATGTATATTACTACAATTCGAACATAGGACCCACAGGACTAAAGGATATATCGATGTTGAGACTGAGCAGTGATAGCCTAATGGTTGAAACTTGCCCTCTCGATCGGGAGGTCCGAGGTTCAAACCCAGGCACGCACCACTGATTCATGTGCGTATTAGAAATTAATTATCACTGCTTTTCGGTAAAGGAAAACATCGTGAGGAAACCTACACACCTGAGAGTTCTTTAAAAAAAAAAAGTTCTCGGAGGTGTGTGAAGTCCACCAATTCGCACTTGGCCAGCGCGGTGGACTATGGCCTAAACTCTCTCATTTTGAGAGAAGACCCATGCCCAGCAGTGGGACAATAATGGGTTGACTAGATATCGATGTTAAAGTATCAAGTCCTTTAGTCCACTGTTCAGATATTCTTTGTATAGTTCATCGAATCATTTCGAATCAAACCAATTTAAAACGATTAAGCTCATAGCATTTCAGTGACCTGTTTAATAAAATTGTTCTACAAACTACCATGCATAGATTTAATGTAAGATAGGTTTAATTAAATCAAGTGGTTGCGGAGCAAACGATGACAACCTCTGTCATCTGGTGATTGATCTCGAATGAATCTTGATGAATCTTCGGGAAGTGGAACAAGTGCCTATTAGCTTATTGCTCACACACTAAGGTTTCGTTTGATTTATTGGTCACGGTACATTCTGTTCCGTTTCGGTGTTTTTTACGTGTAATTAAAACGTAATTTAAAATACTCATGTTGTTATTTATCTTCGGATTGTAAAATTAGTAAGAGAAAGTATATTTTTATGAAAAGTTGCTGATTGTAGTCCATCTGTTGGTAAATATTTACTGCTACTGATAACAAAAACCTGTAAAGAAGTCCAAATAACTGAGTATATAATTATAATCCCTAAAATTACCTTTCTATTATACCTCATTAGTGGATGCATTTAAAAATAAAAATAAAATGTTGATATATATCATGACATACAAGGAACTATTATGTACCTATCGTTCAATGCTTCTAAACACAATAGAGCATAAGAGTCTAGAAGTCAGCGTCCGTTTTATTAAGTAAATTGTGTGTCATATGTTCAGGTGGATCCATCAATTATGCCCCCGTCGTCGTCAACCCATTATTTTCCCACTGCTGGGCACGGGTCTTCTCTCATGAGAGAGTATTAGGCCATAGTCCACCGCGCTGGCCAAGTGCGAATTGGTGGACTTCACACACCTCCGAGAACTTTTTTTTTTTTTAAGAACTCTCGGGTGTGTAGGTTTCCTCACGATGTTTTCCTTCACCGAGAACCAGTGATAATTAATTTCTAATACGCACATAAATCAGTCGTGCGTGCCGGGGTTTGAACCTCGGACCTCACGATCGAGAGGGCAAGTTTCAACCATTAGGCTATCACCCCACCCCCTCCCCCTAAATTGGTGTAATATTGTTAAAATGTAAGCGCCAAATGTGTTTTACTTTATTTAGACCACTTTATTAATTTAACCACTCACAAATTTTACATAGTTTCACACAACGAAATAATACGTGATATTAAGTCAAGCCCTTTCCCCCAAAATGAGATCGAACAAGATTTCGACTACCTTATTTTTACGCTTCTACGGTTTCTACACTACGATTTTCTCCTGTGTCGTGGGTACCATGGACACACACAAAGACTAATACAAAAACACCCAGACCCAGAACAGATGTCTAAACTCATCATTCAGATACCTGTCTAGCCGGGAAGCGAACCCGGAACCCATTGCGCGTCAGACCGATATGGTAACCGCTCGGCCACGTGGGTCGTCTAGGAACGTCGTCGTTATTCAATTGTTTCTTCAGAGGTCAATAGTTAGCCGCGGTATAATTTCGTCAAATAAACTTTAATGCAACATCGCTACACAGCTACAAGTCCCAGGAAGAGTCAAGGAGGTATCCAGGTAATCCTGCCGCCCAACGCGCAGGCTCCATTTATTTATTTATGGAGATTATTATCGTGCGTAATAATTCACTAAGTTTCAATTGCATAATGACGGCGGACAGCGCTACTACTCGACTAGATATCCGCAGAGGATTAGTTACATACAGTTGCCTGAGTGGGTAGTCTAAGTCAGGGCTACGTGGTTAGATTTTAAGGAAATAAATACGGGTTTTACGTGGCATGTATGCCTGGAAAAAAATGGTATTTCTATAACCGTCTCTTCTACTCTCTTGTTAAACTTCGCAGTAAGTATATAAAATATATATAAAATATATTTTGCTTTTTGTTTACTTTCTGGCATTTTGTATAACTAAATTGTACATAGGGTTGTAAGATTTGAGTAACGTGATAATTTGTTGTTTTGAATCTGTTGCGATATTGTTAGATATATAGAGACTTTCAATGAGCGCTAGTGTTGTTGATTATTTGATTTTATTATATTCCTGGTAGTTAATGAATAGCACTGAGTTTATGTTGTGGTTAAATAATCCTTATAATGCAGGTTGTGTTAAAATGTTTAACTAGTGTCTTTTGTCCATAGATACACGTATCTTATCGACTCAAAATAGAACATATCTTTATGTAGTAGTGTATGTGAGGACTAAGGGAGCTAATACACCTGCGACAGTTTATCAGAGCGACTATTATCGCTCGTTAGTTGCAGATCGAAGCAGCGAATTTCGTGAGCGACTAAATATCAACGACCATTCATGACGCTTGTAGAGTTGATCGACTCGTGTGTAACCACCTTAAGTTGAAACGCGTAGTTTAAGTATTTCTACCTTACGTCGCTTGAATACAATAGCAAAAATACTGCACTGTTACAAGGCAGAAATAATTGGACCGCCGTGGTCGAACCACACCTTACAATACTTACGTCTTGGGCATAGAGTATGCATTTAATAGATCCTTTGTTATACTATCTTGAGCTCCATTCTGTCAAACGAAATTCGTTTTTTCGTCCGAAGTTTTGGACATTTTAAAGTGTGAATTAAATACAGAATTCCAACAACATTTAGTAAACGAATGATATTAGTTTTATCCATCGTCCACAACCCATTAATGTCTCATTGCTGGGCACGGGTCTTCTCTCAGAATGAGAGAGTTTTAGATGATAGTCCACCGCGCTGGCCAAGAGCGAATTGGTGGACAGTCAGTTATATTTGCCAACATCTTGCGTTTATAATTAATATTATAAACGCAAAAGTTTGTGAGGAAGTACTTGTGTTTGTTACTCTTTCACGCAAACACTACAAATCCTATTTTCCCCAAATTAAGGAGGAATACTCTATAACCTAGATTTACACACTCATTACCTCGGTAAACGTTATGAAAGTGAGCAGATCCCGGGAATAAACTATAAAGCCTATAAGCTCTATAAAATTCTAAGCCAAAAACTTGATTTTTTTATTGAATGTCAAGTGTCAAATTTATTGTCAATGGATCCGAAATTTAGAAGACTGATATACCAAATCTTATGTATGGATGTACAGAGTAGACCTCCTGTAGCTACGAAGTCTGTTCGCCGCTCTAGGCGGACGTGTTGCTAGCTCTGCAGATAATCTTCGCAGGGACTGTTATTAACGCAGGACTGACGGCAGCTCCGGGCCGCATCGCGTTCCCAGACTTGCTGGGCTACAAATAACAGTTTTTAGTTATTGTGGAAGAATGTTGACGGTAACTTAGCGGATATTAATGTTTCAATTGCATTTATATGAAATTATTATAAATAGCTTACTACATGTTTGCTTAATGAGAAGACGCTTCTTACTACTATCTTAGATTTCAGAAATCGTAACGTATTTAAAAGGCACTATAGTGTTTGTGATACAATCTTCTTCATCATATTTTTTATAGTATGAAAGTAGCAAACGACCATATAGCCCACATGAAGGTCAGTCAGGCAACTTTGCCATGGATAACTGCAATCAACCGACGAGGCAACGCGTACGGAGGATTCCTGTTGCGTTCCTTGGAGATCCCGCAGTCCTCTTTATAGCGCTGAGGAAGGCTACTATTATTGAAGGTTTCCCCCTCAAGAAAAAATGCCTCTCCTGTTGTGGGGATTCGCTTTCTGGATCGCTTATTATATAGACTCATGACACAAATCAAATACTTCTAGACAAAATTCATATATCTGTTTGCCATTCCGATACTTTTATATGTTTATTTGCATGATAATAAATTATAAAAAAATATATGTGAACGTTTGTTAAAGTCATACATCGAATACATTGCGTTGATAAAAACAGATAGCGTAGTATAAACTAAAAAGTTGAAGCAAAGGAAAGTCAAAGGAGAGTTTAAAATTAACTTTTTACATTGATAAATGTTGGGGGGCAAGTTGCATAACCATGTTTACACATGGTTTTAGTGTATACAGATGTAACCGCAAGCAAAATCTAGTGTAGCACTTAAATATGTCACCTAATCTTGAGACAATTTGTCTTAAATCCGTCTTTGTTATCGGTTATTGTACTATCAAGATAATCAACATTTGTCTTTGCATATCTTATCATAATAAATCTACGGTTTTTCACTTCAGCTTATTCGTTAAGCAGATATTTGAATATTTTTAATTTTTGTGCATCTTGTAATAAAATGGCAAGTTTAATATAAAAAACATATTCGTATAAATATAATTACAGAATTAAATCAGTAGGTACGCCACGCGTGTTTGGAAAGCTGTCTAGAAAGTGTTGCCAAAAAGAACATAACCTACAGTCACAAAGAGACGACGTCACACGTCGAAAATAATTTCAATTTCGACAGCAAGTTATAGAGGTTATCTGTCACGAAAAACACCCGGACAAAGACATTCCGTGAAAGTAGATGCTCCTCTCCAGCGATTGCTCATCATTGTGTCAAGAGAGATACGGATCGACTAATTGTTGCCCTTTAACCATTTCAATAGACACGAGTGGTACAATGAGCGAGCGTGCGAGATTGTTGCCATCACAGCATTCAAACTATCCGCTCCGCTAGCGTACCGTTACCTAAACAGATATTAATCATAATTTTCACTGACGCATACACTCAAGTGTTTCGGATAATAGTTATTAGCTACTTAGCTACAAACTTGCCTGTGTGTGGGCGAAGTCAGCTACTGGAAAATTGCTGTGTGACACCCCACGGTAATGGATTTCAAAGTACTCGGGACAGAAAACAGTGGAATAATCGCTTCCTGCTTCTCAATGTTTCAGCTTAAGCTCTGTCACTTTACGATTTGTGAGTACAATTGTCGGGTGGCAATTTCGTGCATTAGTGTCATCATCATCAAAGGTTATGGGTGGCTTGTAACGAATTACTTGAGACACACGCTACTTATTCATTTGGTAAGAGGACACAATAAGAAACAAGTGAGAATCGCTCGCTATTTTTTCTTTTTATAAGATTGAAGTAGTATGCAATGCACCCAATGGTAAGTGATTACTGTCGTCCATGAACATTAGTGAGCAACTTCATATAGAATAGTTGATCCATCCGAAGACAATTACAAACACCTTGCTACTGCCTGATAAGAAAATGAGATGGTCGCCTTATAACAAAGAGAGCTGGCAACCACATTCTTCCATTGAAATGCATTCCGCTGAACTGCTTTGTACTAGAATAGGTTTAGCGGTGGTAGCTTCTTGATCAGACATTAGTCGTTGTGCTTGGATATTTGTATAACAATTATTTAGATGGATAATAAGATTGGATGCTTTTGAATATGGTAGATCTATCCAGATCGGATGTGACGACGCGTTATTAATGCGTTGTACTCCAACCGATCGTTCTTTTTATTTAAAAGTTATGAACAGGTACAATGCAATCCTCAGGATAAAAATTACAGTTTTGAATATCAGGAAGAACCTTTGAAATATCACATTGGCAGTCCATCACACTAACCATACCACATAAGAGCCTTCGCTGTAACCTTCTTAACATACTTAAGCAGCTCCAACGGATAAGCATTCCATAATCCCTACTAATATTATAAATGTGAATATAAGTTTGTTTGTTGCGTTTTCACGCAAAAAGTAATGGTCGCTTTCGCTGAAATTTGTCACACACATAGTTTATGACCTTTTTTGTGACAAGGAGGAAACCTTCAAAAGGTACACTACTGGTTGCCGGCACACTTTCACATGAGGCGTGACGCCTCACGTGAAATCCCATCAAAGTTTTCGCGGGAGTAGCAACGCATCTGCGATTGACTTCAGATGGAACCCATGTCCTGTATGTAGTTGATTACAGATGTCCATGGGCGGCAGTGACAACTTACCATCAGGTAGACTGCATGCTCGTTTGCTACTTGAGTCAGATAAAAAAACACCGAATCCTTGGGAGAGACTCTGGGTGATGTGGTATTTTTACTCACTAAAACATCCTAGGTGGTCTTCCTCAGCGACCATGACCAAAATGGGCGATAACGCGGGAATAAGCTAGTCCTTCATAATTTTTACAAAAAAGCTTTAGCTAATGAATAATTTCCGTTCTTCCATTTCCGTTATATACCTTCTTATTCCGTTATGTGCCTGTTTCAATTTAACACCACGTCTATTTCCGACCCGTACGTAATTAACGTTAATTGTCAGGCCAAATTGTTAGCATATTCTGTCTGATTAACCTTTAATGAGTAGAGGATTGAACTGTCTGTGCTCAAATTGAGTAGCTAACATAATATTTATTATTCAATTAAGAAAATTACTAGCCGATTACTAAACATCTATAAAACAAATAGTTAATCATTAATTCATCAGCCTAATGAGCTCCACAGTGGACATAGGCTCTTAATGGAGGTTTTTGCCAAGAGTCACCTCATCTGACATGAGTATTGGTTAAGACGCTGCTTTCCATCTCCTTTCCTGTTGCCCCGCAGTCGCCTTTCAATATCGTCCACCCAATATTGTACCCACTGCTAGGTATGGGTCTTTTTTCGCAATGAGGGAGTTTTAGGTCACAGCCCACCGCGCTAGCCAAGTGCGAATTGGTGGAATTCACATACCTCCGAGAACTATTTTTTTTAAGAACTCTCGGGTGTGTAGGTTTACTCACGATGTTTTCCTGCACCGAAAAGCGGTGATAATTAATTTATAATACGCATATAGATCAGTGGAGCGTGCCTGGGTTTGAACCTCGGACCTCCCGATTGAGAGGGCAAATTTCAACCATTAGGCTATCACTGCTCACTCACGCGCCTTTACTTAGTCTGATAAAATTACGTAACGTCTTTTAAATGAAACTATTCTATTGATAGTATTTTTTAAGTAATTAAAGGGTAAAATTAAAAAAAAATACCTATATGTGATATGTGACAATAGAGTGCATAAGTCATCGTGATGTGAAGTGATGAAGCAGATCCGATTTAAATTATTTCGGTTTTAATTGATATAAAACTGTTCTTTTATCTGACTGAAATAGCAAACGGGCATGTAATCCACCTGATGGTAAATGGTCACTGCCGCCCATGGGCATCTTTAATCCACTACATACAGAACATGGGTTCTATCTGAAGTCAATCAGTTGCTACTCTCGAGGACTATGATGGTCACCTCATGTGAAAGTATGCCGGCAACCACAAAAAAATAAAAATGTTAAAAATAAAAATGTTAATGTTAATAAAAAAAAACGCACCAAAAATAAAAATGTTTTGATAAGTACAATTATTAGATACTTTGCAATGCTTTAAATAACAAACAAAACGGAAATCTTTCAACCGATAGGATGAAAAAACAACTTCTGCGAGGTCATTGATCATTCAACAATTACTAGATGATGTTATGTCTGGACAATGCCTCACAGTCGGGGTTGGCTCTAATTGAATTAGGACTGCGACCACCCTGCGAAATTGATTATTCCTAATTGATAGGAAATTGGTTTATTACAACAATAATGCTATTAATTTACTATCATTACTACTCACATATATTTGTTCCAAGCTTGCTTGATAATACTGATAACACGGTTTTCAAGTGCCAGCTTTTTAAGCTTATGAGCATATTAATAAATAATTAATTTCATATAATAATACCTACTTGTCATTTTAATACACTTACAACGCCACCCTAAAATTTTATTCTGCATCGTGGTTGGCATGGATACAAAGAAAAATTAATTCACAGACATCCAGACCCAGAAGAGATATCTAAATACGTAGTTTTGATTTCTGTGTCACTGGGAATCGACCCCAGGACCAACAACGTGTCAATCTGCAGTTGTAACTACTCGGCCATGCGTGTCGTCTAATTTTATAGCTTTAATATAATTTTATCCTTATAAGTGTACCCGTATCCTGTAGCCATAATACTAATTTTATTGCAAACATTTTTCACTGCAGATGCAAATAAAACAATCGTCCCATGGCCATTGAATCAGCGATTAATTATTCCATAAAGTAATGTCCGACTTGTCCACTTGCAGCACTAATTGAATTTATGCGAGATTGCAACCGCCTCGTGAAATTACTAATTGATCTAAAGCCATACCATATGAGGGACAATGTGTGTGATAATAACAATGATAACACAAGAAGGCTTGCAAGGAAGTGATTACCAATTTGGCTGTGTCAGCATACTTTTCTTTGTAAGGTCTCTCGCGGTCAAAAATTTACTAAACGGATTATTGTTTTACGGTTTCATTATTATTTAAATATATTTGGAAAACGAGTATACATTTAATGATGTTACTGTGATTTATAACCAACGTGACATATTCACGGAATCAGACTATTTATTCGCTTTTTTGTCTGTAAAGATTAAGCTACAAACACTTTATATTCTTTTCTTTTGTTTATATTTTTCTTGTTTTTTATGTTCAAAGATAATATTTACGGATAAGGTTTAAAGATTTGAACCGGAAAAGGACCATTCGAATATTAGCAACAAAGAGGAACTTCTTAGTTTTTCCTTGTTTGCTTAGTCTCTTTCATGAATTATTGATTTATACTTGTATAGCAAGATTCGTTGTAATGAAAATCTTATCATTATATATCAAATCGATAATGTTTTTTTCGATAAAACATTTTTACTATCAGTATTATCAGCTTGGTCTACAAGATTTTAAGTGTTTGTTTCATATCATACAACTATTATGCATTTTCAATTTCTATTTATGTCAAATATGGTTATAAATGTAAACATTTAATTTTAGATTAAATAATTATTGTGTTTTTTTGTTCTGGAGTGGAAAACCTTTAATAGGTACCCGGCGCCATGGGAGCGACGCAGAGTTATGTCGAATTTTTACCGCACTAAAACCCTCCGGTGGCCGTCTCAGCTTCAGCGTTACAAGGAGAACTCCGGGATCTCCAAAGGAACGCGACGGGAGTCCTCTGACACGTTGCCCCATCGGGCTCCTCACAGGTGAGCGGCTGGGCCAACCGCTCCGTTTGGTCTTTACGACAATATGCGACCACATATGGTGGTATATGTCCTGCTCTAGCCGCCCGCGACCCCGAAACCCCCTTTTAGTCGCCTCTATGACAGTCAGGGGATACCGTAGCCCTATGCTGATCCCAGAACTACAGGGACGTTAACTACAGGGGTGTTATTTACCTACAATATTTTTTTTACTTCGCAGTATAGTCCAATATTTAAAACTAGATTATTAATGGCAATGAGAATTTTATGTGTTCAACCAGGTCATAGAATATCTTCGTGCCAAATTAAAGGAGTAGTTGTTAAGAGAAAGAGTAACAAGCACAAAAACATCCTTAAAAACTTTCCCATTTATAATATTAATAAGATTTAGTATGGTGAATAAACTTGCAGGTAACAGTTAAGTATCTTAAGAGGCAACACGTTTTGTCCGAGCGGTCAGCTAACATGACCGGTCGTTGAAATTTTAATTAATATTTACTACAGACCTTCACCATGAGATGCATCAACAAACCATCGTCACGAATAATGGCGTCGTGCAGGTTGCTATAAAAAAGCCCAACATAATTACTAATTACTATAAAGCAAACATTCAATTTACAAGGCGGGCTAATTGCGTTGGCCCGCAAGACGCTTTGTAAAAAGTCGGCTAAAAAATCCTATCTTAACTTATTTCTTAATTATAGACCGACTCATAGTAGCGTCGCGAGCTTCGTGCCAGAACAGTTGACGTGATGTATTGCCGCCAGATTTTATTTATTCAACTCTAACACCACCAACTAGAGTGCTTTCTTCTAAATCACCAACACACATATATCTATCGTCTTGGCAAATAGTATGTCCAATAATTACATGGTTCAGATAAAGGTTATCAGCCTCTTAATATATGTTATGCCTTCTTTATCTTGCCGAGATCTGCACAATTTTGTTATTCGAAATACGACTTTATAGAAATACCTGTTTGAGGCCGCCCACGATTTCAAAGTGTTATAAAGCTCTCTTTTTAGAATGAAACGACCTTGGTCATATTCCACCCCTACTGATTAAGTGCGGATTTTTAGATTTTACACACATATATTAACAGGTTTTTTCGAGATAATATTTTTCAATACATTCATACACAGGTTCCTCTGTGATAATATCTTTCATAGCTAAACCAAGTGACTAATTATTAATATCAAGTAATTTGTACAATTGCTATAACTTTTACAAATCAGAGCAGTCAATATCAAGGTCACATTGTAAGAAATTAAAATTACCTTTCCTAAATTCTCCTTGATATTAAAATCTCCTTATAAGTAAATCATATTATCTCGGAATTCTTGTATCTATAACACGCCCTGCCCTTTCAATGGTTTATAAACGACCACATCAAACTAAAGGGAATTGGATCAGCCACATTTTATACGAAAGATAATTCGCTTTGTTTTTATAACTACACGTTATAATTTTACGGCGATAATAAACATAGTACACGGGCCTCTCGCGGCTTCTCAGCGAGAGATTAAATATCAGCTTAAGTTAAACATAACGTTACTTTTATTCGAAATCGTAATAATTTTGTATAATAAAACTTTTCCGACGTTAACGACGAGCTTGAGGAGGCTTATGGTCTATTGTAGTCCAGGCTCGGGTTAGGCGACAAATAGAAATGCTGCAATGTCCCAGACGGAATTAAGGAACTTAAACCACTTCCGACGGTTAACGAATGATAAGAAGTTGAAGAGTGATAAGTTTTAGAAGTCTGATCACTGGAGAGTGAGCATATCTTTGGTAACCAAATTTCAAGAAACACTTATATAAAAGCGTATAGAAGAATATAGAATTGGTAATGTTCATAAATATATCATAATTTTCTGACATATTTGCTCCTAGATATGAAGATTGTATTCGACTGTTGAAGTCGTTTGGAAGCAAAATACGTCGTTAAAGACTTTGGAACACATTTATTATACCTGACTGAATCTGTGACTTGATTATTAAGCACACTTAGTAACAAATGAAGCAATCATCGTCACTGATATGCGGTGGTCACTCGCTGGATTTGTTTATTAAGAAAGATTCAAGGAAAAAGTTTGCAATATTAACGTCTCGTAGATTAGGTTTAAACATTTTAACGAGTAAAGAAGTTATGTCCATGGAGGCGAATGGTATTAACAATAACGAGTACATAGCCTACATTATCTATAGGAGGCGGTAAGATCAACATGTTATTGATAGCAATTACAAAGGTATGCTTATATGAGTCGGTCACGCATCATTCCTTAATAAAAACTGGGGATTCCATTGCCTATGTCTTTGTTTACTGTTTCCATATTGGGCAGTAGATCTTAAGCGGTTGGTTATTGATGCTTTATCTATCGGCTTTTAAATTACCAATACATTTACCATAATACACACAAGAATTGCATAGATGTCAAAACTTCATTATGGTCTTCAATAGCTTTTACTATACATACATACTTAATATTGTGTACATTGTGAAAATCTTAACCTATCTACAAAGATTTAAAATGATGATGATGAATGTGATATTATATCTTCTCCACGTCTTTCACCCGCTGTGAAGCAAAGTGATGAAGTTGGTTGGAGAGGCCTTCCCCAGTTATGAGGTTACACCTTGGTCGGTTGTGAATTTTAAAAATGTCTTATCTGGAAGAAATTAATACATTTACTGTTATTTTGTATACTCGTTTGCGGTGAAACACGGCAGCAAACATGGTGTCGCAACGGATTCTAATTTGAAAAAGCCAGACATATAAATTTTACCTAATCCTGCAATTGTGTGAGGAAAATTGGACGCAATTCGGTACGCACTCATTTGCCCTTGAGGCTGCAAATTTTATTGCTTAATGACCGAGGGGCGACAAGCTAGGGCTAGGCCGAATGGCTATCGGGATCAACTCGTATTTGCGGATTTTTTCCGTTAGGTGTATGCACTGTTATGTTTGTTATTTGTTGTTATGCAAAGAAATTTTTGCTCATCCTATTTAGCTAGCGATATATTTTTCTGGAAACAGAACGCTTAACTAAGTGTTATTCTATGCCACCATGGATAATCTTTTCCATAGTTTTACACTTAAGCTTGAACACACAACTTGGACTCGTATACCTGATTTTCAGCTGCGCTTTATCTGTGATGTATAGCGGCATTCCCACTTTCCGTGGATGTCATAATAGGTGACTAAGGTATTAAACTCAGGAGATGGGCAATAGCTTTCCGGTGGGAATTCATCATTCTTCGCGGACATCTACATAATTGATTTAGCAATCCGTAAAGAAGTTTATTCGTTCTGAAGAATTTTAATTCACTATTTTATATCTGTCGTGCTGAATTATACATATTGTTTACATCCGATTTTTTATGGTAGCGAATGTCCGAAAAAACACACGCAATAAAACAAATAATTACGTGAAACAAAACACCTCACAGCGGTGAGTCTTTGCTACACACTACATACGAATATATTATCTGTAAAGATTTATATCTTTATGCATCGTACACCTACGGTTGAGAATATTTAAAAAACGCATTCGGTTGTTGTGACTGCTAAAAAGAATGTAGAATATATATTTTTCTACTTTTAGCGTTATACCTATATTTCTTTGAAATATAGGTATTTCTTTGAAATATAGGTATAACGCTACGGTGTGTAGCAAGATACTATAAAATTAATAAAATTTATTAAAAAAAATGATTTATAAATTATAGCAATGGTATATAAAATGGTATAAATTATAATAGGTCGCGATGTAGTTATATTCAATTTTATTTAAGGCGATTTCTATATATTAATACGTGAAGATAAAAAGTTGTGAACCGTTTTACAGATACTTGCCGCGGACGGAGGAGTATGAAATTACGCACGGTTATAGTTGAAGCAGTGAAGGATTACGAAATGCTAATATTTTTTTCAAATAATGCATAAAACATACATATATCAACTAAAACATATAACACACACTACCTTTCATTTGACGCAAACACATATATGTTAAACGAAACAAAACAGTCAATGTCTTACTATGAAAAACATAACGTCAAAAATGTCAGGTGTTTTTGCCAAATTTCCCGCTATTGCTTGTTAATGCAGCATCGTTAATAAAACCTCTTTTATCTTTACGGATGTATGTAAAATAACCTGAAATTTAAAACAATTTAATTGAATTTGAGAAATATTAGTGCCACTTTGGACAATACCAAGTTTAGTTTGTGAGTTCTATTACGGTCGAATATCGACCGTTGTCATGGGTGACTAGTATGATAAAGATATTTGTTACCTGGATTAACTCATGACATACTCTCATTAAAGCGGGCCACGGGGATTTTTTTTTTTGGGATCTCCAAAGGTCCGCAACCGGAGTCGTCTAAAAGCGTTGCCTCGTCGGGCTCCTCCTAGGTGAGCAGCCGGGCCGTGCGGCAACGCATACCGCCGTCCTGCCCGGGGTCGTCGGTTCGAGCTCCCACTCTAGTTGCCCGCAACCCCAGAAGCCCTTTTAGTCGTCTCTTACGAAAGGCAGGGGATACCGTAGCTCTATTTTGATCCCGGAACTACAGGGACGACGGGGAATAAATAGTGAGTTAATAAAAAGGTTCATAGAATCATAAAAGAAAAGGTTATAAAGAAATAGACCGTATAACTGTTATGTGGTTAACTATGTCATAGTATACATGCCAACTATATATGTAGAATATATGGCAGCAACATGTGCAGTAGTGCTCATGCCGCCAACAGAAGCACAAATTGTTTTACCACCTTTCAGGTATTTACCATCACCATAAATGTCGCTCGGTATCACTTCGACTATACAATTAAGATTAAAGTAAATAGTATAGAAGTCATACAAATAAACATTCTAATAAAAGCAAACTATATGTGGGCGAAGCCGTGGCCGACGACTAGTTGTAAATGAGTGTTCTGGAATTTGATACACTTTTACGTTCACGGTTCGTTTCGTTTTCTCACTAGTTTTTGTGTCACAGTGAGAAAAATATAAATGTATCTCCGTTAAGGTGGGTACTGAACTGCATTTATAATATACTAGTGACCGGCCCCGGCTTCGCACGGGTAGTACAGCAGGTGTAAATATTATAATATTGTGCATGAAATAATTAAGATAACTTAAGTAATTAAGTTGATAGGTATTAATACTATATTCGTATAAATAACTTTCCGATTGTACATAACCAAATTTTTTCGAAGATATAAAGGTTCATTGCGGACTGATTACAGATTTTTAGCGTCAGGTGCGGTACATTGTTATTCAACAGCAATGTTGACTGAGAAGACATGGGATACCACTTTACTTTATTTGTTATTTTTTCTATTTTTTATAATTTACAGTAATTTCAGCCTTTCATTTGTCATTTCTCATGTTCTTTTTTTAAAAACGTTGATACCGTCAATGTTTTCAAACCGTCTGTTTTTGCGCCGTCATCTACTTACAAATACCATTATGCATTGTTATGTTATATTATATCTCATAGGGATGAGGTTGTGTCTTCGATGAAAGCTGATTGAGTTTTTCCAACACTTCCAACAGTTATCCTTATGCTCCAACCAACTTACACAAAACCTTACCTATACCTAATTCTTCGTCACGAACCACCATTATACTGATGAAAATCTCATGAAAATCCGTCCGTAAATTTTTGAGTTTACCGCGATACACATGCAGACAGTTATTATTTAAATCAATATAATTCAGACATTAAATATTTAATATTCTGTTATTTTTTAATTGTTTTATATACTTTGAAATATTATCTCTTCTGTTTAAGAATAATGAAAAGTACCCATTTAAGTACTTGTTTGCCCATCTTTTTTATTTTTTTAATTTTAAATTAAGTGGCTGGATCGATTTTGACGCTTCAAGGAATCACTAATTTATAGGGAGTTAATTATTATCAATCTAAAAAAATATTTAGAGTTCCCTCGTAAAATTGAAAAGCTACAAGCGGATGCTCGTTGAGAATAAATTAGCAAGATGACTATGCGCAGCGCCGGGGGAAATAATTATACGCACTACTGCCTCGACGAACGGAGTATCGGTTATAATCGGTTTGTAATTAAACGTGTAATGAGTTTAATTCCATCTCTACTCTTCGTTATGTAATCTTATTTGGAATTTTAGTTACCAACAAATACACATTTTAAATATTCAGTATTTTTGGTTTTTATGCAAATTAAAACATACGAAAGAAATACACATTTCTATTCTTAAGTATCCTCAGTCTTCTTAAGCACTTTTTCCGCGAAGCCAGACAAAGCCAGACATGAGAAACTTACATTCCTATTAAATATAAACTTTTTACCCTTTGAACTTTTTTAACTTTTAACTTTGATAATGATGAAACGATTGAGCATGCAGTATGTGCTTCAACTAGAGTTTAATAAAAGCATTAATATAATTTACATTATTTTATGTGGAATTAGATATTTGTGCTTATTTACTTTTAAAACGTAACAGAATTATTTGCGGTGTAGGAATAATTAAAAAAATACATGTATTACTGACCTCTAGTAGGTAAACCAGTGCAGTTCGAACGGGGAAGTACCACCGCCACACCTATTTCTAGCGTGAAGCATTTCTTGCGTTTATATAGAAGGGTGTGGTTGCCGGCACACTTTCACATGAGGCGACCATCATCATCCTCGGGTATAGCAACGCGTCTGTGATTGACTTTAGATGGATCCCATGTTCTGTATCAAGTTGATTACAGATGTACATGGGCGGCAGTGGCCACTTACCAGGTGGACTGCATATTTGTTTGCTACTTCAGTCAGATAAAAAAAAAACATATATTAAACTCGTATCCATTATGTATTTATTTAAACCTGATAATCTACAAACATGTCCTAATCAATCTACAGCAGATATTAAATTCGTATGATAAACGCATCTAATATACTAACAACACAACTGTTAAATGAGAAATAATTTATTGCATCGCTTGAATTGATTGTATTTAACGAACAATCCGTGGACGACCCGCAGGTTCTTACAAATAAGTACCGACTATTGAAACGGATTTCTATGGGATGGCACGCCACAGTGGCTCATAAAACAGAAGCAAGATACGAGCTTGTTACATAATAACTAAAATGGTCTCGAACAATTTTAATTTCATTCTCTTGTTACGCCCCGGGATCGTATAGGCCATTTGTCGCTGAAATCCTCCTGAGTGACAAACAATAAGGTATGGCGGACGTAATGCCGCTCAACGACACACTCTGTCCGCGGTTTCTGTCCCGGTTAGTTTGTTAGCACAACCCCGTAAAAGGTCTCCGGCGAATATAATGGATTGTAATTGTGTTCTCATAAGCTTACCATGTCCCTCGTTCGATTGCGATTGAGTCAGCGATACCCGAGCCGTGCTGTAATTGACGTTCGCTTTTTGCTGAGAACTTTTTCTTCGCGAGATTTATGTGTCAATAGTGTGGGGATTGATTTCATTGATGCTCCGATGAGTGTTACGGTCGCGGTTACGATTCTTCTCTTCATGATACTTTTTCTCGCACAGATTTATGTGTCAGTAGCACGTCGTGGATGGATTTCATTGATGACCGTCATATGTTCTGGGCCGTTACTGTATATATCTTCTTTACACTCTGATATTATTTCTTGGGCGAAGTTTACGTATTACTGGTTGATTTCACTGAATAATTCTTAATATACGAATATATGTTTTAATACATATAAAATACTTTTGTTTGGCTTATTTGTATTATTTACAGGTATAGCTTCGAACATTATTCATCTACAAAGTAGAGGATAAAGTTATGAGATCGCCCACTAATAACCGAACACGTCCTATATGAGAATATAATTTCTTCACAGCTTTACCAAGCGTGATAACTGTGATCACGGTAAAGCAAACTTGATATTAATAGCGATGTCAGAATTTAGATTGATGATCACTATTAGCTAACTCTATTCAAGATTTGATTGCATTTACTTTGAGCTGCAACACGATTCGTGCTTTACGAAAGTAGGCTATTCTCACGAATTATGAATGATACCTAATTCCAGTGAAAGGTAATGTTATATTTCTTTGCTCGATATTTTTGTTTCATACAATTTACATTCAATAGTGTGAGTTTTTATAAATCGTTTTTTATGTTTGTGAGTAATAAATGAGCGTGTTGAATGCTGGCAGTCAGCAACCAGTGCAGAAACCCTAATGATTTCATACCATATCAAATATAATTGGATTATATCATTATCCGCTTCTTAGTTTTTCATCGTTGGATAAAATCTTATATGGTTTAATAATAAGTTACTTTATCCGGTCATCTAATGGTAACTGTTTACTAATATGTATGGCCATCTCTAATCAAGCGCAAATTGGATTCTGTGAGGACATTTTTTATTTACATTTAAGTAGCAAGTAGCATACCAGCATACAAGTTCACTCGATGGTAAGTGGTCATTGTCAACCACGTACATCTGTGAGCAACTTCATATGGAACGCGGGATATATGAAGTCAATTATAAATATATTGCTACTCATGCAGATAAAGACAAGCCGGCAACCACAGCTTTCTGCAAAAATACAAGAAATGCTTTATCACACCTCATACTAATATTATAAAGGCGAAAGTTTGTGAGTGTGTATGTTTGTTACTTCTTCACCGGTAAACGGCTGGGGCGATTTTCATTAAATTTGGTAGAGAGTTAGCTGTCACTCTGGATTAATATATAGGATACTTTTGCCTTGGGAAAATATTTTACTCCCACGGGACAATCGATACATCGTTTTTTTTAAGTGCGCAAAGCTGCGGGGTTCAGCTGATACTTCATAAAAGTATGGCAGTGGTATGTCCTGATCGAACTATACTCATTCTACAACCTTGCATGAGACATGACCTCGGATTAACCACAAATAACATATGTTTGTATAATACCAAACCAAGACACATGAGTATTTAGTATTGCTGCTGACGCTGATGAAACTTGTGAAATGCTTTCTTAAGAATCTTTTGTCCTACAAAAACAAAATTCCAGATTATTATCTTCTATAGTTAAGAACAAAGCTATTTCCACATCATGTTAAACAGTACAACAATTATCCTCCAGATTTCAAACGATTACAAACTTCTTCTCGGAAGGCTCGTGTGGCATACGAACGCGATTCAGTTTGACTTGGTCTTGCGTGTCGTGATCGATTTACATACACTGACATGTTCTAATATGGCCAGTTGCTACCGTGTTGTTATTTGTAACAAGTTTTTTGTATAATGGCAGGATGGGCTCGTGAGGAATTCTTCGGGGTCGAGTAATTTGTTAACGATACGTAATAATGCTCTTGTTTGTTTTTGGCTTCCGTCATCCTGCTACTGATTGTGCTTAGAGCGACAAGTGCCTATTTGATTGTATACTTATAGATTTTTTATCATCTTCATAATTTGTTTATTTGTCAATGTTAATGTTTAAAAAAATCATCTAAATAATTCTAGATATAATTTAGAAATCGTAGCCTTTTTTGTGGATTCTAGTTGACTTGTATATGGCAACAGCTTAGCATTGTGTGATCTTCTGTGATCTGCTCTGGGTAGAACTTCTATTATATATGTCTGTAGTTCGTTATGAGCCATAAATAACGGTTGTAACTACTTATATTTACATAGATTGCAGGCTCGTTAGTTATTCAAATTGGATAAAAAATACTGACTGTAGGACCCATTATTCCTAATATCGTTATCAACTGTAATTGGGAAACGAAACAAGTAATGTTTACAGAATTCTATCTGATTTAGATACTACGAAGTCACAATGGCATATACATAAACACTTAGACCCAAACCTCGATACCGCAACCAAATCGGTACTGCAACTATGCGTGTCAAATCTTAAAATTTTAAAAACCACCTTTCAAATATCAAAAGAAAAGTTCAAGAGTCTGACCTCGTCTAATAAGACGTAATTTCGAACGAAAGTCGTGGATTGTATGAGAATACTTATCATATTACTTAAAAAAATGCATCGCGTG
The DNA here is from genome assembly GCA_949699795.1 of Spicauda simplicius. NCBI lineage: Eukaryota > Metazoa > Arthropoda > Insecta > Lepidoptera > Hesperiidae > Spicauda > Spicauda simplicius. The sequence continues at coordinate 7,350,531 of OX453068.1, forward strand.
TAAAAATCGATTTAGAAATCATACACTGGCCACCTGTTTCCCTTTTAGCATACCTGTATTTGAGCTATTAAACTAAATTATGGGCGTCCGAAAAATCGGAAGAACCTATCCTAAAAAGTTGTTTCATATGTAATAAAAAAGGTTTTACGTTATTTATACTCACCGGATCGGACTAAACCTTGACATCATGGGCTTAACTTAGCCAAATTGATCGTAAAATTTATCAGTAAGCCCTTACCATTGTGGGCTTACCTCCATAAAGTGTTGACTTCTAGGAGATTGTTCCTTTGAGTGTAGAATGGAAGTGCTTTTCTGCTATATTTCAGTGGAATCAGGAGAAATAATAGTCTATTGAATAGAAAAGGTATAAATCTCCTTTTTACATGTTTTATTTCACCCGCCTTGTTAGTTCGTATGAATGTGGGGGTCAAATCTTACAGCAGTTTAATAACAGTTAATTTCAACCGATTGAGCTAAAATTTTGCATTCGTTCGATTTGGATAACAGTACATGATTGGTTAGACAAATTATGTTTAATCAATCATAACGATCGGCCCGGAGTGGTGACAAGTAATTTGTTTTAATTTTTCTTTTATGAAGTTGTGGTATAAATATGAAATGAAAGAGCTTTTGGAAATGACTATGAAAGGGGACGTTACTAAAAGCTGCTTTTTAACATTATTTTATTAAATTTATTTATACTGAATTCTTTCTGATAGAAATTGTACCCAAAAATGTCTGAAGTCTTCAATCAATTTATGTGAGATGGCAAACGATGGTCACAAATAGATTGCTTAAAAGGGGTAGGTAGTAAGTTGGACCGTTTTAATTCAGTATCAGCATATCCTTCAAATAAGAACTCACCCGCTCATATCAACGGCGTTAATAAGCAAAAACAGATATGGTTGCCGCAAAGTAAACAATTTGCTAAAGATATTATTTACGACGTGTCGCACCGGAAATGTGTAACCTCACCCAACAACTGATACACCTCGATACTAACTCACCACAGACTAAACTATAATGTGAAACTATAATGTGACGATTTGATATGATGAAGATGATGATGACAGGTAATGAAAGGTTTAGTCGACTGAACGTAAATATGATGATTTCTTGCACGTTCTTTATCTGTGACCCACCGTAAGATAAGCTTATGCTCACAGCTACTCAAAGCGCTTCCTAGAAAATTTTATTACATCACATAACGTATGGGAAAAGGCGCTCTTTATCAGTCGGGAACTGCAGTGTTCATGTAACACTATCTCTTTGTCGTCCATTACTGTGCTTATTGCATCTTAACAGGGCGTAGGATACTTGGGAGCTTCGGCCTTATTCCCTGTGTTGTAAAGTTTAACTACGCGCCTTGGTGAAATGTACACGCTGTTGTACGTTACAGCGTTTCCCAATCTTGTTCTTGGTACCTTTACAAGTTGTGATTTTAATAATGACCTCTTCTTACGGAATATATTGTATTTATGTGTGCCTTAAGGGAAATATAAAAAACTGTATATTTTATCACTTGTTTAACCCTGCATATTACAGGAATTTAAAATTTAAAATGTATGAAAACAAAAAAGATTAATTATATGAGAACTATTATAATCCTAGTAAAAGTGTTAATTCTAAAATTGATTTTTAGAATTTACACTTTTACTAGGAGGCTAAACATTGAAGTCGTATAAGCAAATTTGGCTCATCATTTCGCTTTCCTGGAATAGTGCTGCCATGTCACAGGGTCCTGACGTGTAGTTTGAGAACCTCTGATATAGGCAGCAGTTTAGATTTGCGTCAATGTTCTGCTGTTTGTCGTATGAAGTCATAGATACTCTCACAGGTCTAGATCTGTTTGTATGTAAAACTAAGTACGCTTTTATACAAAGCAACGATATTGGTTTCAGACAGCCTGATATATTGTTTCTGTTTCTATTTGTTTTGTAAGACGTACTTATACCATACAGACGTACGACAATATAGATTTGTTTGGAATATTAAGGTAGAACTATTATTAGATTATCTGTTCTTTTGTCATTATATGTATCAATATATATAATATCAATGAGTTTAGGAGTACAATCAATATCTGGGCTATCTATAATACCTAGGGCAGTCTTAGCTTTGGGTTAGAATTAGTTGACAATTTTTTGCAGAAGGTAGAACCAATGTAGTTGGACTGGGAGGTACAAACGCCACAAAAATTTCTTCGGTGGAAGGGTGCGGTTACCGGCACACTTTTATATGAGGCGACTATGTTCGCAACACATCTATTAACTTCAGATTGAAGTCTTACTATATATGAAGTGTACCGATGTCCATAGGTGGTAGTGTCAACTTAACATCAGTTGAACTGCAAACTTGTTTCCTACGTCAATCTTATACGACAACCCGCGTGGCGCAGCGGTTACCATACCGGTCTGATGCGCAATGGGCTCCGGGTTCGATTCCCAGCTATCTGAATGATGAGTTTAGATTCATGTTATGGGTGAGTGTGTATTCGTCCTGTGTGTCCATGGTACCCACGACTCAGGAGAACATCCTAGTGTACGTACGGCTATGAGAGTAAAAAGCGTGTGTGTTGTAAAAAATATTGGACACAAGAACAATTAGCAAGGAAAGGGTGTGAAAGTCCGACGAAGTAGAGTCGCTCCGATTTGTCACAGCCGGATCGTGGTTGACGTGGCGCGGGAACATCGGTTTCCGCTCCATTCATGACGATCGATCGAATGCTTGCCCTATCGATTACACGCACTTTTTCTAATTGTCGCATTATGCGCCATCGGAAGGCGTGACATTCCTTCGTCACTGGTTAAGACAAAACGTAGGAATTTGAACATCTGGTTAAAACATTGTCAGTTAAATGGATGTCTGTATAAAGAACGATTTGCTCTTTTCTGGCGTAAATATAAAAAGACGGATATCTTTTGCAAATAATAGGTTTCTATTTAAAAAAGATGTTTTAGCGTTATTTCCAATAGTATTTTTGATCAGAATTATTCGTCCTTTAGATGTTGATAAGTGTTCATACGGCAGAATTATGTGATCTAATTATTTTTATTAATACAAAACCAATACTTACACGTTTTCACAATTTTATTCATAGATATAGACATTTATGAGTTGGCGCTATCAATTTTTTTATTTAAGTTCCATGACATGACACATTTATTTTGATTACAAAATAAATAGTGACAATCTTGAGATGTGATACAAACATTTTTTACCACGCCGTCCCGTGGAATGTGTACTTTCACGTAGTGTTTTCGCCGGTAGAAAAGCAAAACCTAATAAACCATAACAACACTCGCTCACACTCAAGAGGCTCTCGTCCAATACAATATTTTATATTTACTCATTTATTTGTACAGGGGAACTCGTTCCGTCTAAATGAATAAAATTGATTGCTTATACAAACTGTGCGCCCAAATACCCGGCCATCACATTAAATAAGGGCTTTCGAAAAAAGAATACAAGCGTGGCGCTGGCAGACGGGCGGCTCGTCTCGGAGGCGGTTCGGACTCGGGCCGACCTTGACGCGCTCCGTAAGACAAGTCGATTTTGTTATTTGTTTATACACAACACTACCTGTTCACGGCTGCGGCATCGCGAGCCTAGCACGCACACAGCCGACCAAGGCCCACTCGTCCGCGCACATTGATGTCGAATCGCTCAGGTATTTTACGGCGATTTTCGTAATGAACGTCGATTTATTACGGCTCGGTATGCCCGCTCAAAAACTGACTTTATAGACAAAATATATGAAAGCGATTACAATCGACGACCATACAAGACGCGGTCGTGTACACATAACAGCGGAGCATTCATAGTGAGGTCCAATTAAAAATAAAAACCGTAGCAGAATTTATGATTGGAAAGTTTATCGTAACGTACGCTTTTATTTCATACTTACGCCTTAAAACAAATATTTATGGAACAGGCTCGTGTAAACAGTTCATGTATTTATGGAACGTATATCAAGATACTACCGACTCGTTGACGTAATGCTTTCATAAGATGCGTTATGGACGTCTCGTTATAGGAAAATGTAACTGGATCCGTCGGGACACCATGAAAGACACGGAAGCCGTCTCTAAACGCCATAAAAATATTTCAACCGCAGGCATCGGCGCTACCTGATAAGGATACGCGGTCATTTGTAGTAGCGACGTGATCCAAACCGTAGAGCGAACAATTTATTTTTGAAACATTGTCACGTGTGTTGAGGACACGACGGGTAGATTTCACATGGGCTTTTTTATTTTTACTTACACTTCATAAAGAGCAATTGTACCATATATGAATAATAATCAGACTCGACACGCAACATATAAAAACAATCAAAGAAAAAGTTCACTCAAAATTTTGTGACGTGACAGTATAATGGACAAAAAATTTAGTGCGCCGTTTAGTAAATGCCATTCGGGCGGACCGAGGCTTTTTGCGTCCATAAATATTTGCCAATAGGACTGCTTCGTGACCTCTGCTTAAAATCACTGTTGCGATTACGTCCAATGATTTAGACGGGCAATTGCTTCGTCCCTCCGCAGATGGGTCGCTTGAATTACGGTCTTCCGTCTTCCCGTTGCTTTGTTGGTTTTGCCGCCCGTTACCTCGACGGCAATTATGAGATCATGTTTCATATTCGTCTATTGATTCAGATTTGAAATCTCCATTAAGAGCATTGTGACTCATTGATTGCTATCACGTTTATCAATTCAATTGTAATTATTACTATCCGAAGCTTTGTTTATCGGTTCCTTATCCGAACGTCGTCGTAAACTTTAGAACGTATCAGCTTAACTTTCGCTCATTGCAATAAGAGAGCATTGGTATTAGTTTGTGATAGTTCTGTCGCTGAAACAATGAAGACTTTGCTACTACTGTAGTTTGCTGTTCGTGAGCTTATGAGTTCGATTAGTCGACACAATAGCTTCAGGTTTTGTTCTGTTCAGTTGCTTTGTATTCAACTAATTTTGTTTCATGTTGGGGAAGAAATCGCGTTTTCCAGATAAGGAAGGTCTTAGTGATGCTTTTGATCAGTACTTATTTGAGACTGTGACCAAACAATGGAATATACGAGTACGCACGCGATTACTGTATTCAAATATACATTGATATACGATTTGTTTGTTTATAGAAATAATAACAAGTTGTTTGTTAATAAAGAAGGTAGTAAATAACTTACTTTTATACGTGTTTCTTTTGTCGGTTATAATTCAATCTATGCAGCATTCTTTATGAAGAAGCTTGACTAAGAGTATTATTAAAATTACATTAACTAATTTTCTTGTATCCTGAATATCAATAATGCATAAAACAAATTTAATGCCAACAGTGGTATACATAGTTAAACATAAATTTATTTCAATTTACGCGAAGAAGGTTATTCAAACAACGTTTAGCTTGGCAGAAATGGTTGAAAACAATATCTCGAGGCAAAATTCTTGGCATGAGGAGTACTTGGTACAAGTGTTGCGACGCTTGCGTGACCGGTCGTACACGATGCGCCCGCGCATCATACGCCCCTCTGACGTTCTCACGACAATCTGATATTTCATTGAGCAAAAATAGAAGCCATTTTTGTGTGGAACTCCAAAAATGCGAGGCATGCGAACGTAGTAGCACGTTATATTAAAAAAAGTGAATGGACGTTGTAAGGATTTTACGTTACTCGAAAAAAAGGTCATGAGAACATATTTTTTTCTAATCAATGTTTCCGTCATGTATGCTTACAATTAATTAAGCTCTTATTTCCTTATAAATAACTTAATAAATAGTAATAAATGTAATAAATCCATCAAAAACGCGACCGGTCCAATTAGAATATCGCTACCGGTGCACATCTAAACGGCTATGCTTGAGTCTATACGTCGAAAACTCAATCAATGCCCATGAAATTTACAAGGCAGATAAAGTTTAATTTAATGTTTTATCGATGGGTGCGTGTGTGTGTACACAGTAATTATGCGGCGGCCGAGCGGCGCAGGCGCAGCGCTGGTGGTCCGCCCCCTCCCCGCGACCCGCTATAGAAAAGCTCAAAGCTACACCTGGGAACTTATGATCGGACAAGGGTTACGTTTGCTTTGAAATCGAACGCATTGCTAGCAAATCACTTGTACACTTGCCTCTCGCTGTTTATGACATTTGGGCTGCGAATTTGATAAGTTTGTTATGGTAATGTTTTTAAACTTTAACTTTTAAAATCTGCATACACTAATATAATTGACATTTTGATGGTGGTGGAACCAGTGTAGTTCGACCGGGGAGGTATCAATCACCGCCACATCTATTTCTAGCGTGAAGCATTTCTTGTTTTTCAATGGAAGGGTGTGGTTGCCGGCATTATATATGAGGCGGCCATCATAGTCCTCGGTAGTAGCAACGCATCTGTGATGGACTTCAGATGGAACCCATGTCCTGTATGAAGTCGATTACAGATGTCCATGGGCGGCAGTAACCACTTACCATCAGGTGGATTGCATGCGCGTTTGCTACTTCAGTTAGATAAAAAAATATATAACGTTACGGAGCGGTCACCATAACGCACCATAACGTCTAATACGCAGTGGGTTCCGGGTTCAATCCCAGGCCACTCTAATACATGAATGATAAATTATCTGTTCTTGGTCTGGGTATTTTCATGTTTGTGTCTGTCCATGACACCTACAATACATGAAGAAACCTAGTATAAGGCTATACATGAAGAAAGTATTAGGTGTTAACAACCTAAGCTACAAGAAAAATAAGGTTATCTAGATATTATATAAAATATCTTTGTAATGTATTTTCATTCAAACAAAACAACAGATATTCTATTCAAATGTATGGCCAGGAACATTCCTTGATACAACACCAGCTCAAAGACACAGAAACGTAATTTCAGCTCCATTGGACATCGTTCTGTGGTTCAAATTGGATTTGCAGACTTTGACCCAAATATACATACGGACAAAGGTATTGAAACAAAGCAACGGGTAAATGTAACGATTCGAGAAGATATCGTTGATAAAGATCATCGTTTAAAAAGGTATAAATTTATGAAATTGAATGGAATTAAAATTATTGCAGTTTCATTGATACTTTGAAGAATAAATGGAATATACACCAGAAAAAAGTTTGAGATCAAAAAATATCGTTGCAGAAAACGTCACAAACTATTTTCTAACATGATGAATGGTTCCAAAAATATAATTTACTTGTCAAGCGCGACGGTTAGGCGCGTATTCAGGAACCCGGTCATTCCGGTTTTGGTTTTTTGTTATTATTTCCAAAAGTATAGAATAACTCCTTGATATATATTCCTAAACGGTTATTAGAAAAAGAAGATTGAAGTATAATAAAAAAATATTTTTTAATGATGTCATCAATCTATTTTACCCGAACGTGGGTCACTTCACAGACTTAGAAACATTTAGGGTTTAGTTATATTTATGACCCAATAGCCCTTATTGTGTAGATTATATTTTGAGAATGATATAATGGATATTACATTGTCACGATAGCTGAATAAATATTGCCATCCTAGGCGGCTATGGCGAAGAGGCCCATCGCTTTGTCTTGTCTCGGTTTGATTAGGGAAAGTGTGAGAATTATCTGCGGAGTATTTCCAATAGCGTCGGCGTCCGTCCTCTTGTATACTTTTATTTGCCTGTCACTCAAACCGCTCGAAACGTGTGCGTAAAGGCACGACATTGTACCTCTTTGTGAGGCTTTAGCGATCTTTGAACAGTAAATTTCGTTGTCATGCATAAAACGTCGTGTTTATATGGAACGGAACCCATTGTTGTTGGAATAAGCCCAGCTTCAAGTGGAACAATTAACTTGAGAATTTTTAATAGAGGCCCATTTGTTCGTATGACGTTTGTTCCGCTTCATCTTCATTTCTGTTAGTTCACGGTCTATGAGAAAGATACTTTATGTGCGTTTTTTTTTTCAATTTGTGATATAAATTTACTATAATATTATGTATCCGTTTATAGGAGTTAAATCAAAAGCAGTATTACAATGTTTATTTTAAATAATGAACACTATTATAATAAAATTCCAATAATGGCCATAAATCAAGACATTGAATTGAGACATCAAGTTAAAAACTCATAATATTGGCTCTATGATTTTAAAAGCATAATGATCATCGCTAAAATTGGTTATGATTTCCGTATTTTAAATTACACAATGCTAGTGCTATAAAAGTTGGCAAATTAATCAAAAATGGTTTGTTTAAATCCCACGTAATCACTGCATATACGGATCGACCAAATGAAGGCAGCAATAAAAGAGCAGTCATAAAACTCGGTGTGGTGTGTGATTATGAAGCCCTCTTGATGACTGGTCCGATGGCAATTATCAAATAAACGCCACCAATCGTAATAACCAAAGTGTACCATTACGAGGAAAATTAATTACATAGTTCAAGAGTATAGCGTGTTTTTGAGTTTATGAAATTTTTACAAGCAACAATAATTGTTTTGCCAATTTCGTACGCTTCCGCGTACATAAATGTTCACTTATTGGCAGTAAATAACTCTTTCATGTTACGCTTTTTGTTTACCTTTCTCAAGGTTATTGTTTATGGCAATATTTGTTGTACGGTTACTGCGATTTTTGCAGCTAATTGGCGAACGCTTTCTATTCTCTGAAAAGAGTTTGTTTGGTCCTTGTCGGCATCCCTTTAACAACCTTTAATGGTCTGTCCCGGCGTAATGTTCGCATAGATTCGACCATCAGCCTTTTGTACTCAAGCCATTGTTTTCGTTAAATTTTGCAACTCTTTTGCGAACCCGTTCTAGTATTTATGGCACGTAACGGTGTGCAATAAAGCCGTTAACTTTATTAGCGACAATTTGCAATTTGTTAAGATGACGAAAGAAATTTTAATTTTTGCCTTGGAAACTTTCCAAGAGATAGTTTTCTTGACAGATTTACGATTTAAATAAATGTGTTTGGCTTTTTGCGAAATATGACATACAATTTAGTTTTTAAAGAAACAGAACCCATTAGCTAGGGTGTATAAATACGTAGATGATATTAGTTTAGTAAAACAATGTTTCGAACACTAATAATTTTTACGATTCTACTTTTATTCCACGGCAAGTTTAACAAAATTTACTTACTTTACTCCCATTTTTAAAGCTAAAGCTTACATTATTTAGTACCGACATGGAACTTGATCACGATTTTATGACTATACAAGTGTAGATATATTCGATATTCCCATCAACCCATTGAAGGCGCAATTCTCACAAAATCCGCGCTGTTTTAGAATAGCGAAACAATAGATTTCGCTGTCGTATCGCGCTGTACTATTTTAATCTTAAAGTCGACTGCTGTGTCTTCTGCGATCAAGAATGCGGCTTAAGATCTATCTGATAAGGCGCGATGGCCTCACGCGGTTGAAAAGATTCATTGCGAATTGAGCAGAAAGCGCAAGGTGCCCGATAGCCAGCCTTTCTTCGTAAATACATCGATATCTATAGAACAAGCGCAGATGCGGAGATTAGATCACATTCGATATCGCTCGTTTTGGAACAGGTTTAAGGTGATAGAGCCCTATGTCACAATGCCTTTGATCCTACACGTTTTGTTTCCACTACAATATCGCTGTGCCTTTGTTTATTTTCTCTGTTTTTCGTAAGTATAAACATTACGCTTGGATAGAAAAATGGGACTGCCTTCGGAATTTTTGAGGAACGGATCGTCTGTTGATTTTCGACGCTTCATTAAGTTTATACTGAAGCTCTGTTTGTATATGATGATGACGTTTCCCTTCAACAAACATTTGTTGTTTGAGGGACTTATTGATTTATAGCAGACAAGCTGTTTAATATTCAATATTAGCTACTCTTTGTCAAGATAATAAACGTGTTTGAACTTTTCTATGATCGTGATTTTTTGGTCAAAATCGTAATAGATATGAAAAGTGACATTTTCGTAGTCAAACTTAAGATAATAAACGTGTTTGAACTTTTCTATGATCGTAATTTTTTGGTCAAAATCGTAATAAATATGAAAAGTTACAATTTCGTAGTCAAACTTAAAACGTGTCACACTGGTACATGTGGCTACTTTACCATGCAGTTGAATAAAAAGAAACTAATAAAGTTCGTATACAAAGTCTCAACAAATACAATTACGCAAACACTGTATCACCAGTAGACTGTCCCGACGATTTATTTACTGCCTACGGAACGGAGAAAAGAAACTTAGCCTTCCCGATTATCACGTCGGGATCGCCGATCGCGGGATACTGTGCCCACTGTATACCATTCAAATTCTTTACGCGGTACTCAATCTATGCGCATATACATTTGCGCGTAGAATATAGAATTTATGTAGATGGCGCCTGCTACCTGCTTTCATTTGAAAGTTGTTTATCGTTTACTCTGATGTTTACGACAACTAAACTGCTTAATAAAATAAAAAAAAACGCTTTCTACACTTATAGCCCCACTCTAGGATTTTCTCTTGTTTCGTGGGTACCATGTACACACACACAAAGACGAATACACAAAAACCCAGACCCAGAACAAGAATCTAAACTCATCATTCAGATACCTACCTGGCCGGGAATCGAACCCGGGACCCACTGCGTGTCAGACCGTACGGTAACCGCTGCGCCACGCGGGTCGTCGTAAATGTATTGTTATATTGAAAAAATAGCTTAATTTAATTAAGTTTTAATCCAAATAGATATTTGTCAATACATTCTCAATGAACGATTCGAATCCTAAATACCTTCGTGATTCTAAGGTATCATCAGTATATCATCTTTAATCAACTTAATTAATAGTAGCCGTTTAGTTATAGCATTATCAGATTGGGTTAAAATTAGGTTAGTTATATAATGAATATTTTTATATATAATTTATATTGCTGGAATAATATTAGATCAAGGATAAGTTTAGCATGATAGGTAAGTTTAAATATAGAACGTTACAATTTGGGTGATACTCTCTGAAATTAAAAGGCTCCGTAGTAAAAACAGAATGTAGAAAGAATCAATCATAAAAAGTCGAAATAATATAACCAACTCGCTACCAATACAAGTGTCCCACGGAGCGACGTCACACCAATTATTTTGTAAAGCGAGAAACAGGTCCGATACGTCATTACCATTTCTATAACGTATCCATTCATAGGCTTACGAGATCTTTGTAAATTTCACCGTATCACGAAGACAAATCTCAACGGTCCTTCTCGGCTTCTTTATCCTCTCCACAAAGGACGTAATAACCATATCAAGAGTGTCCCTTGCCGCGTTGCATACATATCGCGACCAACGTAAAACATCGACGCCTTTGCTGTTTCTATATACAGGTATATAATTTTGTGTGTTTGTTTATTTTTTTAATGATCTTTCAAACGGATATGTCTAGCAGATGGTGGTTAATATCGATTATGGACATTTGTAATCAATTATAATATGGTTACCGTCTTATCTGAAATTCACAAGGTGGTAGAACCAGTGTAGTTCGACCGGGGAAGTACCACCGCCACACATATTTCTAGCGTGAAGCACTTCTTGCGTTTCGATAGAAGGGTGTTGTTGCCGGCACACTTTCACATGAGGCGACCATCATAGTCCTCGGGAGTAGCAACGCATCAGTGATTTACTTCAAATGGAATCCATGTTCTGTATGAAGTTGATTACAGATGTCCATGGGCGGCAGTGGCCACTTACCATCAGGTGGACTGCATGCTCGTTTGCTACTTCACTCAGATAAAAAAAAAAAAAAAACTTTTAACAATAGCGTTATAAGGTAGACATATGTATTACTGTATTTCCACTGCAAGTAAGCTAACAAGGCATCAACTTTATCACGTTAGTTTTTAGTAATTATAAGCTACTTCTATTCTCATCTACTTTTTGGTAAAGATTCTAAACTTTAAACTTACAATCTTGATGTTTTCCTTAAAACAAATCATATCAAAAATATCTAAAAAGTTGTTAACATGGATGCACACGCGCAAACCCTGGTGCGTACAGTAGTTGTATATTAAAATAACTGAAGAAATGCGTTTTGTTTCCGTCGGGATGGGACTTCCATGCCTAATGCCGCACGGCTCTTGAATACCTGAGCGCTCCGTCTGTATTGTTATGTATGTTTTAGATATTTTCTTTTACACTTTGGGAGACGCATTTTTATTTTATGTCGATTTCTTAATTTATTGTATTATTATGTCGTTAGAGCTTTGAAGGGTATAATTGTACTTTAGTTTATATATGCATTTTATAGGTGGTAGAACCAGTGTAATTTGACCGGGGAAGTACCACCGCCACACCTATTTCTAGCGTGAAACATTTCTTGCGTTTCGATAGAAGGGTGTGGTTGCCGGCACACTTTCACATGGGGCGAACATCATAGTTCTCGGGAATAGCAACGCATTTGTGATTGAATTCAGATGGAACCAATGTTCTGTATGAAGTTGATTACAGACATCCATGGACGACAGTGACCACTTACCATCAGATGGACTACATGCTCGTTTGCTACTTCAGTCAGATAAAAATATATATATATGTACGAGTGCAAAAAAGAAAATAACCCATACTAGGTATTTATAGCCATGCCTATATTATTATAGTCTTATTCTCTTTATTAAACAGTCCTATATTACGTTATCGTTTAAATAACTGTGACGATAAATAAAGATCGCGATAATATCTGTAAAAATAGTTCTTACAGGGGCTACAATCAGAAAATCTTGGTCATCACTACCGATATCTTTAGCCGTGATCAAGTCTGTATGGAAAGAATACTCAATGCGATGTTTTGTTGTGCCTGGATCCGTATATTGGTTATTTATCTGGTGGATCTCAACATTTATTTGTTCGCACCTCATTGATATTAATGATTGTACGTCAGCCATGATCGATGGATCAGAAAGGCAATAATCAAATGACTCATGTGATGCAATTGTATGCACAGTGGGTCATGTGCCGATCATAGTTTATTAGTGATGTAACGAATATTCGCTTTCGCATCCGCATTCGCGAATATTCGCATGTTTAAAAGGAATTGGTGCGAATATTTTCCGAATATTGAATTGCAATGCTTCGCAAAAATAGCTCGCCAAGCTATCCAACTTGAAATCGAATTGAAGTTGGACGGCCAATAAAAGGTTGTCAAATCTAGATCCTTCGGCCCCCTGTACCAAAACTGAAAAAAAACAATATTCGCATTCGCATTTGCGAATGTTGGTAACGAATATTCGCTTCCGCATTCGCATTTGCGAAAGTTGGTAACGCATTCGCATTTGCGAATTTTGGTAATGGATATTTGCTTCCGCATTCGTATTTGCGAATGTTGGTAACGGATATTCGCATCCGCATACGCATTCGCGAATATTCAAATGTCATTAATATTGGTTACATCACTAGGATACACAGTGGGTCATGTACCGATCATAGTTTATACTTAGAAGCGATGATTACTAATCTGCTTCGAGAATCTAGATATATTGCCATAGCCTGAATACCATCTGGTGGCCTACACGGTATGATGTAATACAAGTTGCAATTATAAGATACATTATAAGATATATTTTTATTTAAAAGTATCGTGAGGTGCTCAAGGATGTTTATAAAATAAATCTATACACTTTGCGTTTTAGCAATGTGCAATAGGATTATTTCTTGGATGTCAAAAAACAAAATGTTTTATACATTTTGTTTTTCTATAAAACAAAATGTATATTTACCTACTACAAAGTAACTAGTAGTTGACTACTTGAAGCGACTGTATTTAAGTAGGACAAACGTTATACAGTTATTATGTTATACAGTAAACAAAAGCACGATAATTTTTAGTACTAATTAAGCACTAAGAAATCATTAATTTCTGAGTAAATCCAACGAAAAGATACTGTTACTTTACTAAATGCTCATTTTTTACATCTAGCTCTAACATGATAACACGCAACATTTTGAATAATTACCTTCGTCTAAGCACGTATCTCTGTTGAGTCATATCTCTCAAGCATCAGATAATAAAAGGAAGTTTCTATGAAAAGCTCCTTATTTCATATTATGATAATATTTAAAAGTCTCATTTAGCAGGTAAACGTAAGGTTGAGCGTGGTTTAGCGTATCATTCTGTTGGTGACACATATCTTGCTCCAAGACAAAGATTACGCAGGCGATAATCCTTCTTATCTTTATAGCGGCTTGGCGGAGAATTGGTTAAAAATTTAGACAAATGTCACAGGTAGCCGTGTCGCTGCTTGTACGGATACGTGAGGGGCATGAGAATAGTACTGGAGCGACCCCGCACATAATTTTAGTGTTCGTCCTTTGTGCCCGACGTCATTGTTATTAAAGTAATCACGGCTGCCCTCCATCATGCTCCAATCGAAACATTATGGGACATAAACAAAAGAAAGCAAGAGGAATTCAATGAAAAGCCATTATGTCGCCGTGGAGGGCTCTCTACGGGTCTGTTGTCTCAATATTTTTCTTCGTGGATGGAGTTGACGCGTACTCTCGCGTTGTTCAAAAACACCGCGTGGAATTTTGAAGGGCCCTCGATAATGGCCGATATTTACGACCTTTAGATAATGTTATTTAAACGGCTCACGATTGAATTATGGAAAATGAAACAAAACGAAATGTCGCATGCTGTCCGACGCCCGTAATTCTGTTCTGACGTCAAACATTTGATAATTTGGATAGATAATTCCTGTCGCCATAGTTTCTGTCTATATGCTATTATATTAATGGTTATGACAAGGAATTACATTCGGAATTATGTCTGATTATATTAACGATAATATCGACATAAATATTAAATGGATAATAAATGTCGCCATTAGATATTACACATAACATTTGTACCTTGTAGGTGGTAGTAATAATTTCGTCTAGAGAATGCAGAAGATCAAAAGGAGACTAAATCAACGCATACTTTCCAATAAAATATTTGGAGAGAATAATGAAATTCACGCTACCGGTCTAATTAATAATGTATGTCATATGAGGATATAATAATAATGATGTGTTGCAATTATCGCTTAAACCAGGTAGGGAGGTTAAAGAAACGTAAGTAACCCTTTGCCAACAAAAATGCATCCTTGAATCTATTTTTAGAACCGTTTTTGCAATGTTATCTAGAATATTGATCAGTTTTCAGATTATCAGCTCTTATGCACAACTGCCTGCGCTACTGTCGGCCATATGTCGTGAGTATCGATGCCTGCAACGAAAACAAAAAGTGGTCTAAAAGCTTACTTTATTTGTATTTTTTGATTAGTTCGTTATTGGTTTTCACGTTACTTTTTTGTAATATTGTTAAATAGAATGTTATTTTTTTAAATGCTGTTTTATATTCATTAATATGGAAGGGTAATTAGGTATAGGTACCACTCATCTTCCGAAGTGGTGTATTTATACTACATACAAATTACTAAGAAGCAGTAGAATTAGTCACATATATTTCGATTTCTATAAGCATAAGTAAATGTTCATTAATTTACGTGGAGCATAATTCTAAATACTGCAAGCAATTTAAATATTATTCATCAACAAATGTAAACTTATATGTCATTAACATATAGGTATAAACGAGCTGTATTGACTGATTTTGATCCCAATTATTAATTTCGCTAATATCGAAGACTAGTCTGGCAGCGGTTACCATACCGATCTGATGCGCCATGGGTTCCGGGTTCGATTCCCGGCCAGACAGGTATCTGAATGATGAGGTTAGATTCATATTCTGGGTCTGGGTGTTTGTGTATTCGTCTTGGGTGTGTACATAGTACCCACAACACAGGAGAAAACCCTAGTGTGGAGCTATGATTGTAGAAAGCATATGTTTAAAGAGTGTGCTAAAGTCATAATGCAGCAGGTTAGGCTTATACATTTTTATGGTTACTTCTTGTGACAGATGATTTTATAAGGCTCTCGATAAGGGGATTTGGGAGATGTGTCGCAGTATTGTGTCTCCTGAGGGGTATGATCCGATCCGCTTAATGCGTTTACGGGCGGTTTCTTTTGAATCCTTGTTATGCTGTGTACACACTCGATAAACGAACGCGAATAAAAATTGTGATTAATATCGTCGTATTGTACTACTGTTTTGGGTAAAAAAATTGTTACAATAGGAATAGTGGCTATATAATGTACTACACCGATCAATTACGATCTTTCATGTGACTTTTGTTCACGATTTAACTGTTGATCAGTACCGTCGTTTTATCGTTCTACTGTTTTGCGTAAAAACTTCGTTACAATAAGAATAGTGACTATATAATATATATCATATGTGGTAGATACAGTGTAGTTCGATACCACCGCCACACCTATTTCTAACTTGAAGCATTCATTGCGTTTCGATGGCAGGGTGTGGTTGTCGGCACACTGTTACATGAGGCGACCATCCCAGTCCTCGGGAGTAGCAACGCATCTGTGATTTACTTTAGATAGAACCTATGTTCTATGTGAAGTTGCTTACAGATGTCTATGGGCGGCCGTGACCACTTACCATCAGGTGGACGGCATGCTCGTTTGCTACTTCATTATTATAAAAAAATAATGTATTAGTAAAAAAAAATATTTCATGTGATTTACTTTGTTCACGGCTTAACTGTCTCTCTATTATTTTGTTGCTTTAAACTTGCTTAAAAAAGTTTCATAACAAGATTTTTAATACAACTGCTGTAGGACGCAACAATTTGTTGTAATATTCTTAAAACAATTGTTCGCTTACATTAATAAGTTTAGTGAGTAAGCAGCATTATACGAACTTGACATGTCAGATTAGTCCTAGTAATATCGTTAAATCCGTTGGAATGTACACTTACAATAGCTAATAGCCGACAAAATTGTTATTATACTAAATACTGCGTCAAAAAATAGATATTTTAGGGATAATAAAGATTTGTTATTTTTTCCTATTTATTGATTTTGTTCTTACTTGATTATAAATAATCAGATCTAGTTACTGTAAAAAATACTCTCGTCAACGTATTATTGTTCCACTGCTGGGCGCGGGTTTTTTTTTCAGAATGAGAGAGTTTAGCCCATAGTCCACCGCGCTGGCCAAGTGCGGATTGGTGGACTCCACACACCTCCGAGAACTTTTTTTTTAAAAACTCTCGGGTATGTAGGTTTCCTCACGATGTTTTCCTTCACCGTAAAGCAGTGATAATTAATTTCTAATACGTACATAATTTTAGAAAAATCAGTGGTTTGGGTTTGAACCTCGGACCTCCAAGCAAGTTTCAACCATTAGGCTATCACTAGTCGTAAATAAATACAAAAAATAATAATACATATCAATTATCACTTAGAAAGACGAATGTATGTATTTTTATGTTATCTTATTGAGGGCAATTAAAACTTAAAAGGACTCATTTGACGCCTTCTTATGTCAGTGAACTACATATGCTCTTCAAACAACGCAACACTGCGAAACGTAAGACACTGCATTTAAAAAAAAAATCCCGCTCCTTAATCCACGCTGCATCCAGGGGTAAGTACAATTGTGACGCCTAGAAAATGTGTAGATGATAAAATATCTTCTACTTTTCGATATACCTATGTATATAAAATTTTGCCGCCTTAATAGTCCAGCTGGTTTAATCCTAAGCCGAGGCGGGATACATCCGAGCCATGGGCCGGCAGTTGTCTAAACTATGCGTTTTAAAATATAATAAACCAATGTCTAATATCCCGGTACTAAATAACCCAATTTAGAGTAACAAATTAAATCTAATGGTTCCCTAATACCTAATGCTTCCAGTATATTTTCTAACGGAAATAGCATAACTACTTTTTAAACTAAGCACCTAATTTAAAATTAATCTTGAGTTCATCTCTTGTAAAGAATGATGGCGTCGTAAAATGTTAAATGAATCCAGCTTGGAAGCACGGATTTAAATGGAATGGTCATGTTTAGAAACTTATAAGATTATTGTGCTCGACAAAAATGCCACACGTCAGTAGGGATACCAAAAATATATAATTTGTTGAGATAATTAAAAAGAAAGCAGTTTAATTATGAAAATGCTTCGTTATTTCCATGGCTTTGCCCGCTATGATCAAGTTTACCAGGGTAAGGAGTACCCTAGTGTTAATCTAGATCATGAACTTTGTGTGTGTCAAATGTTAGAGAAATCTGATGGGTAGTTTTGACGTATATAACTCTCTCATTCTGAGAGAAGACCCGTGCCCAGCAGTGGGCCAATAATGGGTTCATGAGAGAGAGAGAGACAGTTTTTACGTGAAAGAGTAATAAACACATATGTATGTATTTATTGTATGTGTGTTTATTCAAAGTACATAGATGATACATATACATTATCACCAACTTTTTTATGAATAATAATAATAGGATGTTGTGGTCTTCACCCTGTATCGAACTAAACATAGAGGTTTAATTTAAGAAGTTTTATTTATATTCCTAGCGATATGGATTTGAAAATAACAAGGCAAGTTTATTTTCATTTAACACCACATTACTTTTTGAGTAAATGGGCAAAGTTGTATTCATCACGACTCTAACTTTCATAACATGCCTTATTTAATCTATTATATACATATATTTTAAAACATACACATACACGTCAGAAAACAACTAAGCTGTTTGTGTCCGAGTTTTTCAAACAAACATTGTAATGCTATTCGTTCCTGGACTAAGAATGCTTTGAGAGGCTCGCTCGTAAATTGAAGCGTGGCTGCACGAGATTGTATCGTTTGTTCGCAATTTGGGCTTTAACGGATTTTTAGGAATTCCTACAAAAATAGGAACGCAATCCAATATATTATAGGTTAACATAAAGTATGCTTTAGTATAAGGTTTACAAACTTTATAAATTAATGTTAGTTTTATATTTTTGATAGAAATTGGAAGTGGCAAACGAGTATGTAGTCCGCCTGGTGCTAAGTGGCAACTGACGCCTATGAACATCTGTAATGAACCCCAGATAAGATCAGAGTCTTACCTGAGGTTAGTCACATGCATTGCTACCCATTGTATAATTGGTAGAACAGGTATAGTTCAACCGGGGAAGTACCACCGCCACACCTATTTCTAGCGTGAAGCTCTTGCGTTTCGATGGAAAGGTATGGTTACCGGCACACTTTTACATGAAGCGACCATCTCAGTCCTCGGGAGTAACAACAAATCTGTGTTTGACTTTAGATAGAACCTATGTTCTATATGAAGTTGCTTACAGATGTCCATGGGCGGCAGTGACCACTTACCATCAGGTTGACTGTATGCTCGTTTGCTACTTCAATATTATAAAAAAAAAACCTTGAAGACTGAATTGGAATGCCTTGGATAAATATGTTTCCTTGATTATAACTTTAAAACCAGAATACATTAGTGGTATTATTAGGCATAGGGGTGGCGGTGCTTTTAGTATCGTACCACAAAAAGTTTTTTCACTTTCAATATAATTGTGTTTATCAAATGTTCATCATACCATGTTTTAGCTATCTTTCAGCTTTATCGTCATATCATACTATGTTTTCACTGACTATCCACGAAATAGACTTTATTGTTGGTCTGCAGCAGAATTCTGTGTTATGTTTCAGACAGTAATATATCTTAAGGACGAAATTAGACATTGCTTACTACATAACTAGTAATAAGATTTTCTATTTCACAATAAAAATAGTTTAACAATGAAATGTCAATATTGACACAGCGATGATCAATACTAGTGAGGAGTGCACTGTTTATAAATGCAGACATTTTGAAATGCAGGAGCAATATCAAAGTCACAATCCAATAGGTTGTACTCCAGTGTTGTTCAAAGTTTATTTTAATTTTAACAGATATTTGATATAACCCATATGTTGCTGCAGTATGTCTTGAATTGTGTTCATCTATGGCACCCTAACTTGGTAGATATTCAAAAGACGTAATATTTTATAATATAATCATTCCGAGATGGGCTTTTTTTTACGTTTTACATATGAGATGTTGTTTACATTTTACATGATACTTAATTCATATATCGCCATTATAATGTACGGAAGTACAAAGTATGTACGCGGTAATACTTACATTTACATAGAAGGTTATCAATACTATGAGCACTACATGGTTATCAGATTTAATTTTTGCTTTGTTGCAATAAGATATATAAACAAAATGGGACTGAAGAAATGCATAACCAAAAAATAATAGAAAATTAAATCAACCTATGTTAAAAAAAGCCAACGTCATTTGCAATATAATGTTAAAATTAAATACATAAATAGGAAAGTTGAGAACCACTGTCTTTTCCCAATGGGTCACTGAGTCATCCTTCATTGCGAAACCGAACGGGTTCCTAACAAAGACGTAGCTCAAGTATTTGTTAAAGATCTGCCGCTATTTGCGAACTCGTTATTGTTTACAGCGAACCCTTTGTTTTGATGCAATGGCTCCCCTGTTTATTATCTACCAGCTTGTTGCGATGGCTTTGCTTGTGCTTATTATAAAATAGAATGTTGTTTTTTTATGATATGGAAGAAGTAAGCGAGCAAAGACTGCATACCTGGCCACTGCCGCCCATGAACATCTTTAGCCCATCCCAGACAATATGAGGGGTATTATCTAACCTGGGGTTGGCGATAGATACGTACCTTTAAATAAATTTCGAAGGCGTCGAATATATAGGTATCCCTTTTTAAATATCATATCTAGGCTAACGATCACGCTGTTAGTTTTTATATTTTCGAAAGCCTTGGATTCTATCAGAAATAAAGAATCAACCAACCACAACTAGTTCCCGCCGTCCCTGTAGTTCCGGGGCATAAAATAGGGCAACGGCATCCCCTGCCTGTTGTAAGAGGCGACTTAAAGGGGCTTCCGGGGTTGCGGGCGGCTAGAGTGGAAGCTCGAACCGTTTGGTCAGGCGATCCCCGGAACGACGGCGGTATGTGTGGTCGCATACCGTCGAATACTAGACGGAGCGGTGGGCCCAGCTGCCCATCTGGGAGGAGCCCGATGGGGCAATGTGCTCAGAGGATTCCGTTTGTATTCCTTTGGAAATACCGGAGTCCTCTTTGTAGCGCTGAGGATGGCCATCGGGGGTTTTAGTGCGGTAAAAATCCCACATAACCCTGTATTGCTCCCACGGTGTTGGGTACCTTTTAAAGGTTTCCCCCTCAAGAACAAAAAAAAGAAACAGTACCGGTGTTATTACTATTGAGCACACTAGAGTAAGCCTGAATATTCTGATAAAAAAAAAACATTTATATCTCCAATTGTATTAAACGTAAGGACACTCATACACTCATTTTATATATACATTTAAAACGTTACGTGTATTGAGAATTAAGTTGTTTTGCAAATTCAAAAGTTTTACAAATAAAAAGTGCCATTAGTTTATTATCACTGCGATCTACAGCTGTAGTCATAAAAGGAATGGTTTATGTGTTGTTGCCAATGTTTTATTGAGGAATTTTAACTGTTATTGGTAAAGTTTAGAAATTGCTGAAATTTTTTTTCTGTGTTCCCTACTTTCTACATGTCTTCTTAAAGCGCTTTGAAAAAAGGCTTTTATCACAGAGTTTGAAATTCGCTGTTGTATCTGGATATAGTTTAGAATCACATTATTTTGGGTCGTCTGGTATAAATCTAAATTATGTAGCGTTATTGGTGTCATGTAGCGTTATGTATGTAGATTTTGACAAAAAAAATAGCTTAATAACAATATTACTCGTACTTCGTATTAGTGCACTGAATATTGATATAAATAATATTACGACACTAATTATTTATAAATATATAAATAATATATAAATAATTAGTGACGATGTAAACCCTGATTATTTGGTTATGGAATGTATAATGTAATGTAATACAATAGCCCATAATCGTTTTACACTTCACTTGTCCAAAAAGCTTTGTCTAGTTATGTAAGACAAGACCCTGGAGCTAGGTTTTTATTGTCCATGTAAAAGCTGGATGGTATAAAAAGTAAAATTAATTGGAACATTTATATGTATAAATAATCTTACCCGGTTGCCAGATCTTCTCACTTGAGCTTGTTTATAAATCTGGTGGTAGAGTGGATGACAATATTATAGCTTATAATTTGTAAGTGCCTTCTTAGGCCTATGTAAAATGGTATAATTAAAGATATATATTTGAAGGTGGTAGAACCAGTGTAGTTCGATCGGGGAAGTACCACCGCCGCACCCATTTCTAGTGTGAAGCATTTTTTGCGTTTTGATAGAAGGGTGTGATTGCCAGAATAATTTCACATGAGGCGACCATCATACTCCTCTGGAGTAGCAACACATCTGTGATTGACTTCAGATGAAATCCATTCTGTATGAAGTTGTTTACAGACGTCCATGGGCGGCAGTGACTACTTACCATCAGATGGGCTGCATGCCCGTTTGCTACTTGATTTAGATAAAAAAATATATATTTAAGATAACGACATTTCAAGTACTTTAATTTCATTACTTTTCTTAGCGGTTGCTCTACTGATCTACTAGAGTAAAACTACTTCTGGTCATGTATAAATGTCTTGAAATCGGTTCTTGGTCTCGATGCTAATATGTACGTATCTATAAGTGGGGCTGTAACATAGACATTACACGAGGCATTTCAACTTCCTTAGGGTTAGCAATGCATGTATCTTTTAACGTAGGTGGGATTCTTATCTATGGATTCTTATTTTTATATATATATTTTTTGTGCTTAAACCTACCGATAAGGCAGACGGGCTACTGATGGAAAGTAGTCACCGTCGCCTATGGACATTTGCGACACCAGAGGAGTTGCCAATGCAAGGAGAGCTCTTTTCGTATCTTTTTTGTAGGGCTCTAAGTCATAACGCCCCGGGAATACCTTATGAAGAAGCTTGAGAGGCATTATTGATATAGAATGTAGATGTCACTTTCCATTACATGGACAACAAGCTTCTTTGTATTAAGAAGATAGGGTCACTGGCATTCATACATGGAACCTCAGTATAGGTCTTTATAATACAGTATATACCTTACATACCTTATACAATATTAACATAAGTCAGCAACTTCAATAAAATTTGCAAACGTAAATTAAACATAATAAATTTCAATGAAAGATTATATACGACGGACCAGTTTGAAATTGAATTAAAATTGTTTTCGTCGAGTTAATAGCCCTAATCCATAAAGACGTTGCTCGGTTTAGGTCTTACTTAAATCAACGTAATTACATGTGTTGATGTTTTGGCGTAATTCATCTTACAACATCTAGAGGCGATGTTGCCTTTTCTTAAAGCTTTTACAAAGTTACCGCAGAAACGCTCTAGGCTACTAAACGCTACCACGGACATAAAATATAATGCTTTTTGTGACTTTACTAGGAAACCGGCTAGCTAAACTTAGGCTTTAAATAAAGCTTCTTAAGATTGGGTTTGTGTTGTCGTTTTTATTAGGGACTACATTCAATTTGTTAGGTCGAGTTTACACAGGATTCGAAGTGCAACGCCGAGGCAAACACGAGGCTTTGTGGCGCTCATGGATAGAGTAAATATTGGGCTTTAGTTCGGGGAAAAATGCGTTTTAGAAACACGAGCGATGTGTACAGTTTTCGTTATTGGAATTAAGGCAGGTTGCGGTTCAATGGTGGCCGCTTTATTATAAGTTGTTGTTAGAAACGCCGACAGAGCCTCCGCTGTAGAAAATTGATCGTGTATTAATTTTCACAACAATAAAGATGGGTTGTGTGCATAGAACGGTAGTCACAAATGGAGCGAGGAAGCCGAATACTAATTAGACATTCGCTGCTACAAGTGATGGCTAGCTGTGAATCGATTGGAAATGATGTTAGACTCCGTCGTGTTTTTTTAAAATATTTTTTTTTATACGTAGGTTCTTATAATGACTGTTGCATTGTTCTTTAACAATATGCAATTAAAATATTAGGGTCGTGCTTATTATTTTAATGTATATTTATATATCTATGAATGTAATTTAAGATTAATCACTTATGTTGAAAATGAATAAAAATATTATTTATAAAAAATATTTTATTTAACATTTAGATATTAGTAAGAAGGACAGACGGAAGATTACAATGGCACTATAAGTTAAAGGGGAATTCTTAAAAGAAATAATGAAGGTGTAATACAGATTTTGTCATCCGAGTATATTTCTGGCAGTCCAATAAAACAAAATCAGTGAAACCTTTCAAACCTAAAAACACAAAAGGTCCTAACATAGTACCTTGTAGGTTATTATAATGATTACGATCGTAGCTCGATTATATTGCTATAGTAATGTGTTCAAATGACTTACAAGATAGCTTTTGAGCTTTATGTAGGAAAGTGCATCGCGGTTGCTTCTTGCATAAACATGCTAAATGGCTGAATTGTTTCCTACTAGGGTCACCATGCTTGTAAATGTTTGAGACAAATCTTCAAAGGCGGCACGACTTTGTGGTTTGACTATGACGTTACGCCATTTTCTTCCTTATAATATGAATACATGTTAAACTGCTGTGTTGTATGATACTTCTGTAGTATTTTAGTTTATTATCTAGAAATGATTATTACCGAAACTTAAAACAATTTTCCAGATGAGCTGCATCAACAGGGCTGTATGCTTTTTTAAGTATAATAAGTAAACTTCAAAATAAGTAACACGAATAACACTTTAAACGCCATTATAAGAAATTATAAATCTTATTAATTACGACAAAGTTTCGAGTATGTCAATAGTTATTTAGGTATCATAAATTATATACAACAGTGTGATACTTTAAACGCCGTTATAAGAAATTGTATGATTAAATCTTATTAATTACGACAAAGCTTCGAGTATGTCAATAGTTATGTAGGTATCATAAATTATATAAAACAGTATCTATTAAGAGCAACATACGACATAACAGTTACTATAAAAATACCGAACATAATTCACAACATAATTGAACCAATTTGACTTCTGGACCCTTTCCTTTAAAATATATTAGAAAATATCAATAACTTACACGTAGACATTTTCGTATTACAATGATATAACAGTTTAACACCCACACCCGTCCCGGGCACTTCGAACGTGCGGGGACCTTACAAAAGGGTTCCGGACGCAATATCGCGGCAATAAAGTTGGTCAACCACCGAGAGAAATAAAACGACAAGCCCTCCATTCACACTGCCCTCCTAAAATATTTATCCTCCTCTACCAATACTTTTGTGACCGGAGACAGCCATTTGCTACTGAAATATATGTCCTAAATGTATGTTTATTTCCCTTTATGAGATCTTGTACTGTGAGATATAAAAGGCTTGGATCGTTATGAAGAGATGCGTTTATGTCAAATTATTGTCGTATTGTTTTATTGTGGTACAGTATTGAATCAGTACGATTCCTATGTCGTCCCTGTAGTTTCGGGATCAGAATAGGGCTACAGTATCCCCTGCCTGTCGTAACTACCAGACGGAACCAGCCCAGCCACTCAACTGAGAGGAGCCCGATGGGGCAACGTGTTCGGAAGACTCCGTTTGGGTTCCTTTGGAGATCCCGGAGTTCTCTTTGTAGCTCTGAAGACGGCCGAGGG
The DNA here is from genome assembly GCA_949699795.1 of Spicauda simplicius. NCBI lineage: Eukaryota > Metazoa > Arthropoda > Insecta > Lepidoptera > Hesperiidae > Spicauda > Spicauda simplicius. The sequence goes on from OX453068.1 coordinate 7,376,027, forward strand.
TGTTTCAGTGCGGTAAAAATCCCACATAACCTTTTGAAGGTTTCCCCCTCGAGAACAAAAAAAAAGGATTCCAGTATTATGATTTTAATATTTAATGTTGTATAACCAGTAAAAGCTAAGACTATCACCATACTCACCCTCAGATATTTTTCATGTCTCTACTTTTATCGAGGGTGTAAGGAATGTTTATTTCTCAAGACATAGGTCATAATATGAGAAAAATACTATAAATATTGGGTTACATTATATCTCATTAACTCGTATAATCCATAGTTAGGAATTTTAAAACCATTTTGAAAACCCTATATCCGCTAGGCTGTATTTATGACTGCTTGTTAAGAACGAGCTTGACGAAATTTATAATTCAGCGAGCATAGCCATGTTTTGGATGGTATTGCCCCATTAAAAAAATCTTACTTGATATTTTTTTCATCAAATCTTGAGTTCAAATTTCACTGTGATGGTGAAATTCTGAATGACGATCCTCGTTTTAAAGACCCAGCCACCTCAAAAAATACACAGATAAAACATACAGATAAACTGAACTGTGGACTGCGTGCTCGTTCGCTACTTCAGTCAGATAAAAAAAATAAAAAAATAAAACTAAAACATGTTGCATGCGGATGGAAGGATTAATCCCTACTATCCCTACTTCCCTACTAATATTATAAATGTGAAAGTAACTCTGTCTGTCTGTCTGTCTGTCTGTCTGTCTGTCTGTCTGTCTGTCTGCTACTTATTCACGCCTAAGCAACTGAACCGATCTTTATGAAATTGGGCACACAGATAGTGTTGACCTCGAGAAAGGACATGGGCTGCTTTTTATCGAAAAAAATAGGTTGAAAGCGTTAAAATCGGGCATAAATGTTTGTATGGAAGTTCGTTTTTGACAAAGTCCCATATTGACAAGTCCGTCAAGGGGTACGATAGACTTACTTAAAACATTATCTAAATAATGAAACATAAAAAAACATTGATTTCGAGTCGACAACATATATCCGTAAAATTCGGATTGTCGCGTATTTTGTTAAATTCTAATGTAAACATATGTGACATGACAGTAGTGTGACATGACAGTAGCCATAATGGCCGCCCGGATGCCATTCTGAATTCATTCAAAAATAATACGTATAAATTTGTAACTATCAATTAACATAAAAATAGATGTGATTCAAATTGATTTTAATTTATTTTATGAATTTATGAAATATTTCAATAATAAAAAAGGATCAGTTGACGCGCTGCGGCCGCGCAGCTTGCGACCTAATGTAAAATCGCTCTTAGAGTACAGAGATTCCCAATTGATAACAGATAGCGCGTCATACTATTATAGTAAAATAGTTATTCGAATCCAATAATTCAAAGGCGATAAAATGTTTTAACATTGTTTCAAAATAAAATTATCGACTCCATTTGTTACTCCATGTTCATGTTACATAAATAGTTTCTTAACTATTATTGCATAAATAAAGTTATGTTATTGACCACACCCGTACATTTTAGCGAAAATAAATATTAAGGACAAAATAAACACCCAGACCCAGAACATGAATCTATTCAGATTCCGGTCTGGCCGGGAATCGAACCGGGTGTGGTAGTTGCTTCGCAACGCGGGTCGTCAAGATTGTCAAATTAATGTTAAAAGTAGGTTCACCTATATGTCATCTTACTCAGAAATTTAACAGGACCAAAATTACTTAAAATAGAATTTTTCAATTCATAAAAGTTAAAATCCATCTTTATAATCGATGCGCTTTGGTTTAAATGTGGAGGCGTTGTTTGAAAAGATGTACTCCGATACTATTAATGTGACCACTAAGACTGTAAATTGGTTCAAAAAAGGGGTTTACGATATTCTGATTCGTCTTATTTTCATAACATTTTACATAACAATATGCACCTACCCACAAATACACACTTAAAATTCGTTTTTTCACTCTGTGTTTGTCCGGGTAATCTTTAACCGACTGAACCGATTTTTACGGGTTTTTACTATAGAAAATGTTATGGAACAACATGTAGACTACTTTTATCGTAGAATTCCCACTGAGTGGACATTTGCGCGGGAAAAACTTTGCGATACATTGATTTGCACGCGGGCGTAGCCGCGGGTACAGCTAGTTTTATTATAAAAAATACTAGTAATATATTTCCAAGAATTTTTACAACGGTTCACATTCATTATAGTAGCCTAATATATAGCAGGACTTTTTTAGTGATTTATTTTTATTGGAATATATTCTTTAAAAAATATAAGATTCATAATTTAAAAAATATATTCTTTAAAAAATATAAGAATATATTTTTTTCTATCATTCAGCGGAATGGACGTAATATGAGAACGTATCAAATTACATCTAGTGCGAAATTATAACTTTGAATGGAAATGCTCAATTAGGTTTGACATTCGGCATATATTTGCATGAAGATGTTAGATAATTTAGAATCACAATTTACTGATGGAAAACAGATGGCTAGTAAATTAGCTAAAAAGTCGCATAAATAAGCTTATTACGCGTTGGTACGTAGTCGTTAATCTATATATTAATCGGTGAAGCTCAAACTTGGTATCCCTTTTTAGAGCAAATTACGCGAACGGTTTAGTATGAAATTTGGAACGGTTATAGTTGATATAGAGAAGATGGAAATAGGATCAAGAAATATGATGCTAATATTTTTTTCAAATAACGAATAAAAAGATATTTATTTTATTTTCGTAATTCTTCATATATAATAGCTATGGCCCAATTTGACTATAATTAAATCAAATGTCAAAAGGTAATCAGTATTCGAATGAACAGACTATAAGTAAAAAATAAAACTTCGTAATCTCTTAATTTTTGTGTATTATATAATATATGATACTAATTAAGTTACTAATAAAAAGTAAAATTCGTCACGCAATTGTCATTATTTTTTATGACCGAAGTTATTGTTTCCACACATCATATCTAATTAGTGACGAAGTTATTTGTAGTGGCTGATGTAACAAGTTATGTAAGCTGTGATGGATGAAAAAAGCAAGATTCATGAAAGCAAGCTAGACCCTTAAGACTCTAAAAACTGTAAAAGTAGTCGTTTCTCAGAAATGAAAAGACCCAGTTTAAAAATTTAACATACTTCTTGAGCTAATCTGCTCAAACTTTTAAGCCGCTCGTTTTCAGATGAAAATTTAGTAAGGTCTAGAAAAAGTACACAGAAAAGAAAGCCATATGATCTGAAAAATAAGAATTGTATTGGCGCGCTTTACGAAATTCTGCGGTCCTTATATTCTTCCAGTGTACGAAATTCACGCTCGACGTAACGTTGAAGTCTTTTCTTTGACGGGCCGAGTTCATGAATTTATAACAAAATTCTACATTGCCAAAGAAGTGTTACGAAGTGTTACCCTAAAATGTTGAATTTACTGTATCTCATTAGCACATGACATTTGGGCGTGTAAAGTGTCTCAACTAAGTTATAACTATTTCGGTGACGGGCAGCATGCATAATATACGACGATTAGAGCTCAGCTGCGGTTGTCGGACGAAATAAAAATGGTAACATAGCACAATGAAATATATTTCGAGACGGACGCTAAACAGTCATTTAAAAACTGTCTTATTCTATTTAGTTGCAAATAGACGAATCTGGGATGCTGTGTTCGATCTTACGAACGATGTGTTGCCCGTGGCTCGCTTTGAAGATAAATATATACAAATGGCCGTGGCGCCGCGTGGTGACAGCGCTCGTGTTCTGCGCAGACGCATTGTCGCAGCTGTAGTTTGATCGTTAGCGGCTAAATATATATTATTATGTCGGACAATCGTTTCGAAATAGCCGAGCGGAATATTCAGTTCTTACGTGCGTTAACGTTGGCCCCTTATCGCTCCGATGTATTCTCGACTTATGACGGTGTTTAGCGTGGTCAACTAATGGGCTGATATTATGCTACATTCAAATAATGTAGATCTCGTTATTGCTTTATTTATGCAGCAGGTATACGACTGTTTCGAATGTGTGACGCGATTGACCGACAGACACTATTAAGGTTAAAGTTTTTACAGCGATTTTATTGTTATTTTATATCTTTATCGTCATGATGCCAAAATATTAAAACTCATTCACAGGAGATTTAACTACTTGTATCTTTGAAATGGATACATAACATTTGATTGCATTTTTATGATAAATCACACTTTTATTTCATAGAGATGCAAATTGGAACAAAATTCATCTAAAGATATAAATAAATCATTAAAATCGTTCCAGCCGTTTAGGAGAAATTCCGATAAGGAAAAACTTACACACGCACGGAAGAATAATATGTATAAAGATGCTTACAAGGAAAAACATTCAGCGGATTTTAACAATTATCAAATGCTTACAAGTATGTTCTAAAGAAAACTACGGTTTAAACTGATGAAAACATCAACTATTTATCAGGCCAATGCTGGACAAGGCCCGATCTTTGGTTACTTCGATCAGTTATTCCATACTTTTTTTAATCTAACTGAAGTAGCAAACGAGCATGCAGTCCACCTGATAGTAAGTGGACACTGCCTGTCCATATACGAGTGTAATCAACTTCATACAGAACATGGGTTCCACCTGAAGTCAATCACAGATGCGTTGCTACTCTCGCGAACTATGATGGTCGCCTCATGTGAAGGTGTACGTCGCCGGCAACCACATCCTTCCATCGAAACGCAAGAAATGCTTCACGCTAGAAATAGGTGTGGCCGGTGGTACTTCCTCGGTCGAACTGCACTGGTACGACCACCTCCAAAATACTTCCACTTACTTTCCACAGCCTGGCTCAGATCATTGGGTCTTCGAGCAGTTCTGTTCGATGGTGCGTTGTTGGATGTACGGTAGATGCGACATTCACAATACCACTTTCGTTTGAAGAAAAAAAATATCAGTACAATTTTAAATTATAATTTCATAATTTAAATAAGTATATTGTTGTTGTTGTTTTTGAAATTTTATTATGCTTTTGAAGTTCGCTAAATGGTAAAACCAGTACAGTTTCACAGGGCATATACCACAGTCACACCTGTTTCTAACGTGAAACAGTTCATGAGTTTCTTTGAGAGAATGTTAATACCAGTTGATCTAAATACGAGATGAGAATTTTAGTTTCCAGGAGTAGCAACGTACTGCTATTGACTTAAAGGTGCTCTTTCTTTCTGTTCTATGTCAAGTTGGTTACAGTCATCCATGGCAGTATGGACCATGTACCTTGAACTGCGTGGTCTTTTGTTACTTCAGTTTTACAAACAAATTGCTGCGTTCTAAATATGGAGTTCTAAAGCTGTACACAAAGCTACTCCTTAATGGAGCGCAACTCGTCATATAATGAACTTGAGACTATATTTACCTACGTAAAACCAGTTAGTCAACTGTGGATTTATTGCAGTAGTAAATTAAAACAAATCTTGGAAATGCTAAATCTCGGAACGGCGAGCGTTAAAGTGTCCTTCATGTCATAAATATTATAATTTAAATGAGACAAACGCTACAAAAACTATTAATTAAATTAATGAATTGATTAGATACGCGGAGTTCCATAGGCTTGATTGACGGTTATAAGTTGTCGTCATTATTATTTTTTGGACGATGGCCTATACATATAAATATCTTTGCTATGAGTGTACATATATTTTTATAGCAGGAGAATAAGTAAACAAACGTGCAGCCCGTTTGATATTGAGTGGTTATTTTCAAGGTTATGGGTCCTACATTTTTGGACTTGGGAAATGGGACCGTTCTACGTATTTTGAGTTAAGTAATTCATGATTTGAATCTTGATCGGAAGATCCAAGGTTCAAACCCAGGCACGCACCACAGATTTTTCTAAAGTTATGTGCGTATTTGAAAGTAATTATTACTGATTTTCGGTGAAGGAAAACATCGTGAGGAATCCCACACACCTAGAAGTTCTTAAAAAAAAGTTCTCGGAGGTGTGTAAAGTTCATCAATTCGCACTTGGCCAGCGCGGTGGTCTATGGCCTAAACTCTCTCATTCTGAGAGTAGCCCTGGGCCCAGGAGTGGGATAATAATGGGTTGACAAAATATCACGATTTTCGTTGGAAGGATTAGATTTCCTGTTGACATAAATTCGAGTGCATTTTAATCATCACGAAAAGCAATTTATCTATAATTGAGTTCAGGTAGAACCCCTATCTTATGTGGAGTTGATTGCAGATGTTCGTAGGCGGCAGTAATAACTTACCATCAGGTGGATTTGAGTGCTGCAGGCACATTGGTTATTTTAATTTAACTAGTCACTTGTCGCAATGGTCGAAATTTTACCATAATTTAAATTTAAAAACTAAACTTCATATTTTCCAAAGTTATTTTGAACGCACCCGTTAAAGGTAAAAAGAGTTTTAATTAGCTAAGCTGCATTTAAAAGCAATAGCGGGTATTTTGACAAAGACATCTGACATTTTTGACGTTATGTGTTTTCATAGTAAGATATTGAATGTTCTATTTCGTTATTATGTGTGTGTTAAATGCAAGTCAGTGTGTGTTATGTGTTTTTACTTGATTTTATGTATGTTTTATGCATTATTTGCAAAAAATATTAGCATTGCGCAATCTTTCTCTACATCAACTATAACCGTGCGTAATTTCATACTCCTCCGTCTGCGGCAAGTATCTTAAAAACCGATCACAAGTTTTTACTTCACGTATTCACTTTACTTCAATAAAAAGGGGTTGTTGTTATGGACCAGATTTTTATTCAAGGTTCATCAATATGTTTTCTTTTTTGACAAACGTAGTATTCCACATATTAGTATTTATACTTTAAGAATATTGAATAGACTTTATACCATTGTTACAGCTAGAATACAGAAATAGAAACGGTCTCGAAACTTTTAACCACAGGTTGTTCTATTTATTTATCCATTCTGTTATAAAACCGTTGAAAACATGTACTTGTTTTCAAGCAACAGCTTTTATATTTCGAAATCGTGAGAAAAACATGAAAACAGCAGTTATTTTAAAATCATAGGGACAGTACGTACATCACGTCTAACGAAGCCATGGATCAAGATGACTTTGCATAGAAATAGTATGGTGGCTGTGAATTTTCATGAAGCTGTATATTTATGAACATAGGCACGATTCGTGGGGAAAGCGAAGTGGATTCGAATAGCAGAGTACCTAGTTTTAGGTTAATAGTATCAATAAAATCGAAAGTTCTACAAATTAATGAAATGTCGGCCAACAATTATTGTAGCAAAATTATTACTATAACTCGGTAATTTGTTTCACGCATATAGACAAGTGATAGTTCACTTTGCAAACTAAATAAATTTATTTTTGTATCTTTTACCTAGTACATTGTAATTAAAATATTGATTTATGCTTGTTTTTTATTATACCTAACTTGACAATTAGGTCGGTTAATTAAGCAACGTTTGTATTGTCAAACCACCAAAGTAATTAATTAGTTAGATTTTGCTTAACTAGGTATGGTTTCCCAAGGAATTTATTTAAAAAGTTGACGTTAAATAATGGTTGCGTAATCATTAAAAATTCGATATAATAACGAGTGGAGTAAAGCGCCTACGCGCTCATTAATTACATAGTCATTTATGCATGTAGAGTTCGGCTGCGTAGCCACCCGGGCTGGTCGCCGCGCTTTAATGAATTTTTAACAAAAACTTAATTAAAAATCGTATCTCGCGTGTTCGAAGGAAATGAACTCATTCTTCGGAGTCGGTGAGTGACGGCGGACTGACGGCAGTCATTATCAGAGCGGCCAGCGGAAGTTGACCCCCCGTACAAAACCAGCTCGCTCGCTGGACCCGTCTCCCGCTACGAATGCACCAGGAATTCTGTTTATTTAAAGTTAATAGTTTTAATAGAGCGTGTTTATATGTAGTTGATAGTGACGCAGTTTTATAAACTAAATATTACAACTACAACTACTAAATTACACAACTGATATATGACTGACATCACTTACAAATTTATGTCAAATCAAAAGTTATCAAAAGATACCTTAGTCTAACATTTAGAGCGTAGTCCAACGATTCCTTTGTTTTAAGTAATTAAAAAAGTAAAATTTTAAGCAATGAATGATTAAGAAATGGTTCTTATAAAATTGGACAAATCTCACAACGGTGAACAACGAAGCCGCTGGTTAAAGTTAGTTGTTAATGAATATTAAGAGACCTCATGTTGATAGACAGCAAAACATAGCCCTAAGGGCTTTTAACAATGTCAGTCGAAAAAGGCTAATCTGCTCAATTTAGACTCATTTGTAGACATGCCAAGACATTCATTTACATTCTCGGAGATCCATCGAAGGTCAGATTAAACTGGCGAATTTGTATGTTTAAGAAATTTCGAACTTGACGAGGCATGCCGTAAATGTTTATTACCTAATTATTTATTATTGGAGCGAGTTAATTTTAGCTCAAATTTTAAATCTTTGTAAGAACAATGTTCTATTAACTGATGCTCTATGTGATCACTATACACATAATTTTGTATACACGTGTAAGTTCTCGGTTCGAGTCTCGATCAAACGTTTAATTCAATTATGGATTATGTCTATTAAGCGTTCGAGAACTTATGATAAATAAATAAAATAAGTACAATCAATATGTTTTTTTTCATACCGATTGTCCTCGTTAAATGCTTATTTACAAAAGCAGTTCGGATAATTTACCTAAATATTGATATTATTGTTAATTTGCGGAATGTAAGTAAAGTTATACAATATTATATTCTTAGGCTCTTATGTTGAGTCAGGATACAAAGCAATGTCAGTGTACGTAATGACTGTAGCAAGAAACAGAATATCAGTGCAAATTGCGCAAACGTAGACGGACATTGCTCTAGACATGTTCCTTTGAAATAATTATCTTGGCTTTGTTATGTTTGTTTAACTTACGTACTAACTTAATAGCTCTGTTTATATGTATCACATTACAATTTACAGTAGTATGAGCATATCTCACATTGTACGAAAGAAAGAAAACATATTTCTTTGTTTCGTAAAAAAAATTGTATACGGTTATTATAATTTTATGTTAGTATGAATATGTTCTAAATATTCAAGTAAAATTTTTACGTTCATATGTATCGAATATAGGAACAGGTTTTTTATTTTGGCAATAAATCTTATTTTAGCGCAGCTTACGTAATAAAATCGTAAACCCGAATAATCAAAACGTATACGACATAGCGTATTTGTATAGCCATTGAGAGTTGGTTAATCAATCAACTTTGTACCACTTTAAGACACAAAGTAACTTCAAGAATCTCGTTTATAGCTTTTTCACTTACACACTAGCTGTGGACGTCACAAATAGTGCAAAAAGCTGGGTCGAGGTATGAAGACGCTGGCTTCAACAAAACCAACACGGGGCGGGCACAAATTGGCGGCGCAGCGAGCCTGGCACGTCGTGACTGCGCGCCGCGCCGCGGGCTCCGGCGCTTGGGCGCGTGATGAGCGGAGCGGGGTAAGATCTGAGCGAGTAAGAGCGGAGAGGGTGATGGCGGAGCGGTTAAGAGTAGAGCGGGTAAGAGCGGGGCCGGCAAGAGCGGTGCAGTGCAAGACCGGAGTGGGTAAAAGCGGAACGGGCAAGAGCTGAGCGAGAATAATGACTAGGTAAATCACATTAAACAAGATTGCTTAACATAATCTTATATGCAATAAAAACTAAAACTTTTCTATACTTACTGGTCATATCGTGCTTAATGTTAAATCAAAAATCAAAAATCGAAATGCTTAGAGGATATGGACTTACTTCCAAATTATCAGTTGCAATTTTTTTCATACATTACCTCCTGATACAAACATTGATATAAAACTCTTAATCGTCTCATGTATGTACCATAAACGGTATCATAAATAAGATACTCCCTCTTATCAAAGTGTCCTTACCCTAACAGGTCCAGCGCGATTATTTGCTCAGTAATGGTGGAAATCCATTAAACAAGCTTCTTTTAGTGATTGAACAACAAGTAAAACGACACGGCTATGGGTAGAATGCATTTTTGAATTGCATTCAGTCAATTTGCAGGTACAAGATTACATGCCTTACGAATGTGGGATTTTTGCGTTTTGTTTCTAGTTGGATTGATTCATTTTAGAAACAAGGATTTTGTTAGTTGCTTTCTTTGTGTTTATAGAATTTATAAAATTTAATAGAATTGTATATTTTTATATTAACTACCCAACCATTGATTTACTAGTATTATTAAAAATGAAGAAAGCCAACATTTTGATCCAATTAAAAATATCAGAGATATCTTTATTAGATTATTTTGACACTACAGACCTAATTTATTCGTTATTATTGGGTACAACCCATTATTGTCCCTCTGCTGAGCACGGGTCTTCTCTCAGAATGAGAGAGTTTAGACCATAGCCCACCGTGCTGGCCAAAAGCCAATTTACCATTAATTGATTCATAATCTTCTTAAAATATTTATTCATATGTCATGATTTAACATTTTAAGAACTGAAATTCTTGAAATGTCCTTCGTCGATGTCGTCTTCATCGCAGCCTAGATCTCGTATCACCTTCAATTATAGAACAAGCCTGGCTTCCTATAGATTTTCATCTGACCTTTAGAGCCCCATTAGTTAGCGACTGAAGGTTAAAGGCTCTGTTACAGGTTAGTGACAAATACTGTTTTCGTCTTATGTTTATGTGGTCATAGTTGTTTGATTAATATGTTTGTCTTCTTTAGCTATATTTTATATTAAACTGGAAAAAATAGTAAGGATTGGCATTATGTCTTTAAGATCTCTCAGGTCAGGGCAAGCCTAAGGCTAGCTAGTTATTCGGTTACCATCCCTGAAAGTCCATCTTTCATTCTGGATCATTTTTGGATGCTCATGTGTACGAGCTTCCAAGCAACATTTCACGTTTTGAAGGAAAAGTTAAAATTGTGACTTTCAAAGGATTTCTACGGCTACTTACTATACCTTTTGTGTGTGTCATAAATCATTAAACATTGCTATAAAAACGATTGCGAAATCTTGAATGCGTGTAATATATAATTTTGTAACAGTTGTTTTCGATGGAATTGCATAGATCGTGATCACACTGAGAAACAAAATACGATCATTATCTTTAACCAACAATATCATTAACCAGATATATAGAACATATACACACATATACACATATATGCATAGAACGTATACAACATACCTAAATTGTAACTTACAATAAAATATACTGTCAATAAAGAAAATGAAAGAACAGACAAAAAGATAAGAAAGTGGCGCTTAAGGAGGTGTTTTGAATAGCGAGGCGAGGGGTTATTGGTAGTAAAATTGTTGCTCATTGTTGAGATAATAGAAGATATAAAATTACCTTACATGCACTACCGAGATTGCGTTATCTAAAGCCATACATTATCATTCCCGACTTTACACCTGCCTGCGTACTTAGGCATGTGTCTAGACATTTTCGTATCCGTTATTGAAGAAATCAAGTAGGTACATAGTTTCGTTGGAATTCTTCTTTTTTCTAGAAATGGTAAGTGAAATAGTCTGTTCAATTACATACATATTTTACTTTGTAGCATAATACTTATGTTATGATTTGATTTATGTTGTTACTTTCTGAATGCACTAGATAAACTTGGTATTTCGTTACCATAATAGTTTTTGCCGTGTGGCTCCGGCGCAATAGAATAGACCACCCCATTTCTACCCGTGGGTGTCGTAGAAGGCGACTAAGGGTTACCACCAAGTAGATGGGCAGCAGCGTCTACTTCGGCACTTAACACCTTACTGCGACGGTCCCACTGGTCGCTGGGTTTGGCACCGCCTGGCGTAATTCCCAAAGGTGTCCCGCTTGGTGGTAAGATCCCTTCGCTGGATCTGCCTGGCTAGCTACCACCCTCAGGTCGGAATCTAGCGTTAATAACGACTCGTCGTGTTTCGGTAGTGCACCTGAGAGCCAGTCTATCCCCCTTCCCCCCCTTCCTATCCTCTTGTGATGCCTCCGACGGCGTATCTCCCGGACCGGTGGGTCCTTTTGGGCGCCGTCGCTCGCGGAGGCGTGGTGTACTGGCGCGGGGGCCAGGGAGACCCGGTGAAACGGTTATCCGCTGGCCGCCCGCTGGTTAGTTAGGGACCCGAACCCGGGCAACACTCTTAACCTCTGGCCCGGGAGGCTGTCCCGCCAATCGGCGTAAAGTCCCGTTGCACGATTGCCTTGCCGGAGTAAGAGACCGGTGTGGAGCCAGGTAGTCGTGCACGGGGGGGACCGGGGGCCCTTCCGTCCCCCGCGCCAGCATCCCACATCACCTCTGCGGGCGCTGTGTTACCGGACTTGCGCCTTGCCTTGGGGGGCGCTGACGGAGCACCGCAAATCCCTTCTTTCCCTTTCGCAAAAAAAAAAAAAAAAAAACATGAGCAGCAAAATAAAGAGAAAGTGTAGTACAGCGGCTGCCCTCTCCACACTCACTGTGGATATGTGCAATATCAGGGGGGTCCATTCCAATCTGAATGCCGTCCACCACCACCTCGAGGCGGCAAAGCCGGCCTTTCTCTTTTTGACGGAGACGCAGATATCTACCCCGGACGACACGTCATATCTGGAATACCCTGGCTATAATTTAGAGCACGCGTTCAGGCGTCGAGCCGGGGTATGTGTGTATGTTAGGGGAGATATCTGTTGTCGCCGTCTTAGCTGCCTAGAAGACAAGGACCTATCTTTGTTGTGGGTGCGCGTGGACATCGGGGGCCGAATCCGTGTTTACGCGTGCCTGTATAGGTCCTATAGCGGAGATGTGGAAACAGCTCGATTATTCGAGCACGTCCAGTGGGCGGCAGACAGAATGCTGCAGCAGTGTCCTTCGGCGGAGTTAGTGATTCTTGGTGACTTTAATGCCCACCATACTGATTGGCTGGGCTCCCGGATCACTGACTTTGCCGGAAGAACTGCGTATGACTTCTCCTTGGCCTATGGGCTCTCCCAGGTCGTGCCCGGTTTTACCAGGGTACCTGATGTTGAGACCCATACTGCTTCTTTGCTGGATCTTCTGCTGACTTCCCACCCTGAGGATTACCAAGTAAGGGTCGGAGCTCCCCTTGGATCGTCTGACCATTGCTTGGTAAGCTCCACTGTGCCCTTGTCGCAACCCGTGGGGACACGTCCCCCCGGGAGGCGACAAGTTTGGCACTACAAGTCAGCAGATTGGGACGGATTCCGGGAATTCCTGGCTTCGTACCCATGGAGGCAGCTATGCTTCGTCTCGGGTGACCCTAGCACGTGTGCTGAATCTGTCACTGACGTGATACGGCAGGGTATGGAATGTTTCATTCCAAACTCTGTCGTGTCCGTCGGCGGCCGGAGTCAGCCCTGGTTTGATGCATCTTGCGCTAGGGCGAGAAGCCTTAAGCAGGATGCCTATCAAGCCTGGGCATCTGCGCACGCGTGCAAGGATCCGAAGCTCCCCGAACTTCGAACCGCGCTCAATGCTGCCTCTCGTTCAGCAAAGAAGTATATAGCCAAGGCGAAGTGTAGGCACATCGGCAGAGTTGGCGAGCGACTACTAGGTTATCCCTCCGGGAGTCGAGCCTTCTGGTCGCTGGCCAAAGCTGTCGAGGGTAATTTCTGTCGCTCCTCACTACCACCCCTGCGGAAACCAGACGATTCTCTGGCCCATACGGCAAAAGGGAAAGCCGACCTTCTTGGTACCCTTTTTGCCTCAAACTCGACTCTTGACGATCGGGGGGCCACACCGCCTACCATCCCGCGGTGTGAGAGCTCCATGCCTAATATACGGTTTACACAAAAGGCTGTAAGGCGTGCTCTATTGTCCCTCGATGTCAAAAAGTCGAGCGGGCCAGATGAAATCCCCGCATTGGTGTTAAGGACGTGCGCTCCCGAGCTGACTCCCATCTTAACGCGCCTATTCTCGCTTTCCTACGCGGCGGGAGAAGTACCGTCTTCGTGGAAGGTAGCCCTCGTTCACCCGATCCCAAAAAAGGGTGAACGCAGCGACCCGGCCAACTACAGGCCTATCGCAATAACCTCCCTGCTCTCAAAGGTAATGGAACGAGTTGTTAACTCACAGTTGCTCAAGTACCTCGAAGAGCACCAGCTGATCAGCGATCACCAATATGGTTTTCGCCAGGGCCGGTCAGCTGGTGATCTTCTGGTGTACCTTACTCACCGATGGGCACAAGCCATTGAGAGCAATGGAGAGGCGTTGGCTGTAAGCCTTGATATTGCGAAGGCCTTTGACCGGGTTTGGCATAGGGCCCTTCTCGCGAAGCTTCCATCATACGGTCTTCCCGAGAGGCTGTGCAATTGGATTACCAGTTTCTTGTCTGAGCGGCAAATCAAGGTCGTGGTTGATGGTTGCTGCTCGGACACGAAGTCCATCAATGCTGGTGTCCCTCAAGGGTCTGTTATTTCCCCCACGCTGTTCATTCTGCATATCAATGATATGTTGCAACAAATCGGTAGCATGCATTGCTATGCGGATGACAGCACAGGGGACGCTTTGTACACAGGCCGTGCAAACACCTCTCGGATACTCGTGCAGGAAAGCAGAATCCGACTTGTGTCTGAAATCGAGCACTCTCTGGAGCGGGTCTCAGAATGGGGTCGACTTAACTTAGTTGAGTTCAACCCCACGAAGACACAAGTCTGCGCGTTTACCGCTAAAAAAGCCCCATTTGTCATGGCGCCAAAGTTCCAAGGGACCTCTCTCACCGTTGAAAAAAGTGTGGGGATCCTGGGCGTTGACATCTCGTGTGATGTGCAGTTTCGGAGTCATTTGGAAGGCAAAGCCAAGTTGGCATCCAAAAAGTTGGGCGTTCTGAACAGGGCCAAGCGGTACTTCACTGCGGGGCATCTCCTCCTGCTTTATAAAGCACAAGTGAGACCCCACATGGAGTACTGCTCGCATCTCTGGGCAGGGGCGCCCCAATACCAACTTAACCCATTTGACTCCGTCCAGAAACGCGCGATCCGAATCGTCAACGACCCACGGATCACCGAACGGTTAGAACCCTTGAGTCTACGGAGGGACATAGGCTCCCTCTGCGTGTTCTACCGGCTTTATAATGGTGAGTGCTCCGAGGAACTTTTTGACCTGGTGCCTACGTCACCTTTCCTCCACCGCACCACTCGCCGAAGGATGAGGTTCCATCCACATCAACTGGACCCGTGGCGGTCCTCAACGGTTCGGTTTGCACGCTCGTTTCTGCCACGGACGTGCAAGATGTGGAACGAGCTTCCTTCTGAGGTATTCCCGGGGCGTTATGACATGGGGCTCTTCAAAAAAGGTGCGAAAAGAGCTCTCCTTCAAAGCCGGCGATGCATTGGCGACTCCTCTGGTGTTGCAAGTGTCCATAGGCGACGGTGACTACTTTCCATCAGGTAGCCCGTCTGCCTTATCGTTAGGTTTACGTATAAAAAAAAAAAAAAAAAAAAAAACCATAAGCAGTTGTAAGATTTGGATAAGACTTATGGGACTAAAA
Organism: Spicauda simplicius; assembly: GCA_949699795.1. NCBI lineage: Eukaryota > Metazoa > Arthropoda > Insecta > Lepidoptera > Hesperiidae > Spicauda > Spicauda simplicius. The sequence continues at coordinate 7,391,494 of OX453068.1, forward strand.
TATCAAATATTTTATGATAGCACTACATCACTACATAGTATAAAACAAAGTTTAAAACTACAACTCGGATTTTAATGCAGGTTTCTCAATAGATAAAGTGATTCAAAAGGAGGGATTAAATACATTTATAATATTGTGGAGAAACACTGATAATTTTTGATTTGTGACTTTTAGGCGGAACGAATTTCGCGGTCAACTAGTTTTTCTTATAAGATTGAAATAATAAACGAGCATGGAATCTACCACTAAACAATTTCATACAAAACAACGCTTCTATTTGTCGTGTGGTGCAACGTAAGTTCTCATTATAAATTTATTGTCAAATAGTGCATAATTGAAAAGTAAGTTAGTGGTAATTTTGCAGACTATTACTATTTCTCCTACTGTCTTTGGTCACATTCTCCGAATAACCATCCAATTATTATGGTTTCTACTTCACAACATATGTCCTATATATTGTACATATATCATATATTTTCAATTAATACAGATTAATAGTACAAAATCGTTTTACTTAGCTCTTGAAATTATGTTTTACTTGACTTATCTGGTATACGAATATACGATTGATTTAGCAAAAACGTGTCTGGAAGGATTTTTAGCTTCAGCAAAAAGTTTTGCTCGAGTCGATATCAATTTCACGTAACTGTTGCCACATTCTTTGTTTGGTGATATTTTGTATAGAATTTATTTGGATTTGACTTAGTCTTACGTTCACAAAAAATGGCTAAGTGCGAAAGTATTTGTGCAATGTTGGTTCTGTATTAGAAAGGTACAAAATCGTTTTACTTAGCTCTTGAAATTATTAACTTGACTTATCTGGTATACGAATATACGATTGATTCAGCAAAAACGTGTCTGGAAGGATTTTTAGCTTCAGCAAAAAGTTTTGCTCGAGTCGGTATCAATTTCACGTAACTGTTGCCACATTCTTTGTTTGGTGATATTTTGTATAGTATTTATTTGGATTTGACTTGGTCTTACGTTCACAAAAAATGGCTAAGTGCGAAAGTATTTGTGCAATGATGGTTCTGTATTAGAAAGGTAAACATTTCATTGATATAATTATTTATCAATCAAAATAATAAAACCGGTTAAGAAACCATTGCCCTTTTTTTTAATTCAATTGTATTTATTTTACTTTATAAACTTGTTTAATTAAAGTCTCTTATAATTGTTTGGATTATAAAGTAATAATTAAAATTATTATAAAGATAATTAATAGAAATATAAATAAGTATTTACCTATACATTAGGTGATATTATATATATAGTCTAACATTTGGCTCAACTAAGATATTTGTACATAGATGATTAAACGTATTGTCTTATCACCTGTATTTAATTATTTCAAATAGTACATTGATAAATGTACTATTTGAACGTCGTGGGAAATTTTTAATCCATTTTATACTAAGTTCGTACATATTTATATGGTTTTATGTTTCCATTAACGGGTACGGAACTCTAATATTGCTACGATTACTTTGGCATAATCTCAAAAAAAGTATGAATCATCGAGACAGTTACAAGCATTGAATAGACTTGAACTTGAACGTAATTCGAGTCAACGATGTAAACTATTTCTTACTTAGACTAACATAATACTTTGTACTAAAAATTTAACAATACTTTGTAGGATAGTTATTCGAATCAACGATCGAAAAATACAGTTTTGGGAAGTGGGAAACAGTAGTAATAGAAATTTCCATCACGTTTAGAATTTTTGTGTGTCTATTTCTCTATGTGATTGAAATTGCATTCCACTAAAGCTATGGAATCTAAATTAAAAGATTGAAAATCTATCAATAGCTCATAATATATATATGTTCGAAAAAGTAAACATGCAACATTCTTTGCAATGTATGGGCTAAAAACTTGCCCAGAATTCTTGATGCGTTACTATTTGTTTAAATTAAATCAATCTATTCTATTTAAAAGTTATTATTATTTTAATTAATTGTAAGTTATTTCCCATGAGATTACGATTAATAAGTGATATTGTATTTAAAACTTTTGAAGGTCATCTTTAACTTACGACTGTGGAAGGAAATGTAGTCAACAAAACGAGAAAAAATATTATTTTCAAACGGTAAGATAAAGAAGAAATGATCGCCAGTAAGAATTTTCTTAGCATAAGTGGTTCTCACACTATTCTTGCAATAAAACTTGTTGATTAAGTAGTTACTCGCGTAATTACTTAGCGTGTGAATTCATCATTCAACTTCATATAAGACTTGGTCTAGTTATAGATGAACTTGAATTCTAATGTGGAATTTATTATACCTAAGTGGTGAAGAAGAACATTACCTTTTAGAAGTACATTCTTTTAATGAGCAGTTTCATTTTCACGATATAATTCTCCATGTTGTATAATGGTGAATGAAATCAGTTATTTTGAATTTCGCGGTAAGACATAGATTTAAAAATCAAAGAGCAGTGCTGTGGCTTGCAATTTTTTGTTTTCCATTAAAACTCACCCAGACAGTCAGAGTATATAAAATCTAATGACGACCTTTTGACGACCCGCGTGGCGCAGCGGTTACCGCACCGGTCTGACACGCAGTGGGTTCCGGGTTCGATTCCCGGCCAGACAGTTATCTGAATGATGAGTTTAGATTCTTGTTCTGGGTCTGGGTGTTTGTGTGTGTCCATGGCACTCACGACACAGGAAAAAATCCTACTGCAGGGCTATGAGTGTAGAAAGCGTTTTAATGTGAGTATGAGTGATTTACCAAGAAGTAAAGAAAAATGTTAGCTTTGCTTATTTTGCAGAGGATGGATGGAGGAGGAGGATTGGACCAAATCAAATCAGTAATGGACAATCTCTTCGTAACTTAGCACATTTGGATTCTTAAGTGCATGAGTGTAACTGACTAATCGAAGAATATGAATCGAATGTAGTTGAAGTCTATAGTAATAAAAAGTAGTAGCAACTTTCATTACCATATAAAAAACATGATTGTAATTATAGTTAAAAAAAAGATATAAATAACAAAAAAGACATACGCGTTGAGTTTCTTGCCGGATCTTCTCAGTTGAGGTCCCATTCCAATCCGGTGGTAGTGTAAGAAAAAAATGTAACTGACAATTTGTAAGAACCCCCGTAGGCCTATACAAAATAAAGACATTTCATTTCAGTAGAAGTTTTCATTGAACTTTTGAACTTTATTCATAACACATGGTACCCTGGTCCATGTGAGTACTTAAGTTTAGACGTCTAATGCTCTGAGTTTAAAAGTATAGTGCAATTTGTATTTACGTTGTTTCTTTATTGTTTATAGCAGTTACAGTTTATGGGATGTTTCTTCCGCTACCGTTAAGTAGAAGCTATACCTATAGCTTTAAGAACAATATCTACGCTATCGTAGTTTAATGTCATCTAGTGATCTCCTAACATAAAGACTGACACACAAATATCCAAACTCAGAATCAATAACTTAAATTGCTAGCCAAAGTCCGATCCCGGAACCCTGCGGAAGAGACTATTGACCATTTCACCATGCCGGTACAGCAGTGATTTTGCAGAGAATCATACGACAACGATAGTACATGAAATGGATTTAACCTAATCAAATCAGTAATGGACAATCTCTTCGTAACTTAGCACATATTTTTCTTAAGTGCATGAGTGTAACTGACTAATCGAATAATATGAATCGAATGCAGCTGATGTCTGTAGTAGAAGTTTTCATTTAACTTTATTCATAACACATGGTATTCTGGTCCACGTGAGTACTTAAGTTTAGACGTCTAATGCCCTGAGTTTTAAAGTATAGTGCAATTTGTATTTACGTTGTTTCTTTATTATTTATAGCAGTTATAGTTTATGGAATGTTTCTTCCGCTACCGTTAAGTAAGTAGAAGCTAAACAAGTCATTAACAGTGTCATCTACTCATAGGACATCAGTAGATGACACTGTGTCATGGCTAATCACAAAGATTGACACACGAACATCCAAACCCAGAATCAATAAATTAAATTTCTAGCCGAATTTCGAACCCGGAACCCTGCGTAACAGACTATTGACCGTTTTACAATAGAGTTCAGTAGAGCAGTGATTATAACATTATAATACTTAACGGGTACTCACGATATGCGGTTTATGAATTCTTACAGAATTCTTTTTGCCGATATTTCGACCTACATATATCGTGAGTACCCGTTAAGTATTATAAATATATCAATTCCTTGATAATACTAGTCTTAAATCATATAGTGATTATAACATTTATACAATAACAACATATTGATAGCGACCTTGTTACGGCGAAATGCGTTGTATGTGAGCTTCGTTCATTTGCATACGGCGGACATAAATTCTCGTTTGTAAGAACACTGGCGTTTTTATTGTGCATCTCTTTGTGCGGGGAAAAAATTGACAGTTTTTATAGCGAGATAGGGCGCGTGCACGTTTAGTCAATTTATTGGTTGTGCCGATGTGGTTTCAAAGGTTTTGTAGTATATTGTCGACCTGCGTGGCAGAGCGGTTAACATACGGGTCTGCCGCGCAATGTGTTTCGGGTTCAATTCCCGGCCAGGTATCTGAATGATGAGTTTAGATTCATGTTCTGGGCCTGGGTGTTTTCGTCTTGTGTGTGTCCTTGGTACTTGTTCAACTTTGTCGTAGGTACCAAGGAACGCTTTCTACACTCATAGCCCCACACTAGGATTTTTCCTAGTGTGGGGCTATGAGTATAGAAAGCGTATGAGTCTAGAAAGCGTGTGAATGGACATAATGGAAATTAGAATAAAAATACTGTTATACGAAATAATTCTAAAAGGGCTTGATTTGTTGAGTTATAAGACTTTATTTCAATCTAAAAAGTATAGTTTAAACGATATACAAAAAAGATCATATCTGAAATTACTATATAAAAAAATCAATATTAGATTTCAATATAAAACCTCATTTTCTGTAAAAGAAAATGTCATGAAATACTTTTTATTAACTTTCAAATTTTATCCATATTTATTAAAAATAATTTACAGTGCAATTTCTAAATGTAGAAAAAAATAACTATATCCTTTATATCTGTATTACCTATATATCTACTTTCGGAAGTCAGTAAGATATCGGTAACGTGGCCTAATATAATCACGGCCATACACTATAACTAAGAAAACGTAATTATCCTTTAAAGTAGTATTACGTTTCGTCTTTTTTCGGAAGTCGGCATGATATCGGTAACTCGACACAATGTGAACACGACCACAGACTATAACGCGTCTACCGCTCCTATACAAATATTAATTCTCGGGGAACCGACAAGCTAATCGTTTTTTACAGGCCACAGCACGTTTATTATACGCACCGTCAGCAGAAAAGTTTTCTTTGCATCAGTGTTTCGCTGACGCTTCACAGAGTTAATGGGAAAGTAATTAAAAGTGCCAGTAATATCGCTATTCAAGCTTGATTCGACTAAAAACTGCGTAAGTTGGGATATTTTTTAAAGTAAGAATTAATCGAAATAAGGCCAAATGGGATAAATATAAGAAGTATAGTAATAGCTGAGCCATAGTAAAGTGTCTCAAAGGAGCAGATTGAAGAAAACTTCATCTTGAAGTAGATAATTATGTAAAAGAAATAATGAAATGAAATATATGTAATAAAGCTTTCCTTCAGATTGTCATTTATCATTATAAACTAGGTAAAATTTGTGGAAAGTGCCACTTACCGATGATAAAATAAAACACAGTGTGTCTTTTTCAATAATTTTATTTAATTCCAGGCCAGGGAAATACACTTTTGAAACGTTTAAGTTACAGTTTTTATTTTGATCAAAATTACCGTAGTGACTTTTTCAAGTTTTCTTCGCTATTTTTTTTATCTTACTGATGTAGCAAATAAGCATGCATGCATGAGAATTTTTCACGCTAGAAATAGGTGTGGCGGTGGTACTTCGAACCTGTCGAACTACACTGGTTCTACCACCTTGAATATGCTATCAATACAATTAAATAAAATTACAGTATTTACCTTTTTTTTATCGAAATACTCCTTAAATCGAATACATAAGCATTATGAGATTAGAAATGAGCTTAACTAAAAGAAAAAGGAAACGGATTCTTGTCTAATATACAGTAATGTATAAAATAAAAGGCAAATAATATATTAAATAGAAACACATATGTTATAATTTAATAGTGTAAATATTGTACGGCATTCGACACATCGATTCGCTTGTTATAGCGATATAAATGGAGTCATCTGCGCGCTAACCACCTCTATATGTCTTGAAGCGATATCAGATTTCTTGAATAGCTGTGTGAAGTCATTATTTAAATGTCTATGTGTTAAGTGTGAATTATGATTCGAATTATTAACGAAACATGTTCCTAAATTATTTAAAATTATTTTTGTCATTGTGTTATTTAAGTTTGTTTTCGAGATGTGCGCGTCTTTGAAATAGGTGATTTAATATTGTACTGGAATGATATATGATCGTGAACTTTAGTGTAGGAAAAATGTTTATGTTTTTGTTTTTATTTTACGAGTGTTTGTTAAATTAATTATTGTAAGTTATTCACTACAATATCTAGCATTTCTTTTAAAATAATATAAAGCTGCTGTATCCTAATCCAGGAAATCTTATTAATATTATAAATGAAAAAATTTTTGAGGATAAATGTAAGTTTGTGACTCTTTAATGCAAAAACTTCAGATCAAATTTCGCTGAAATTTGACATACAGACAAAGCGAGAGCCGCTGGTATGGTATTATAAACTAATGGAATTTCACATCATTTAACTAATTTTGTAAAATAAAAAGTATTCTGAAATTACTCTATTTAAATTTGTCATCATTGCTATTCTTTTTATTCATTCGATTTATTATATAAATATATACACATACAATGCCATACAACCAACATCCAAACATTGATGTAATGCCGACCAAATAAATTATGAGCAGAACAGGAAAATGGTGGCAACATTTATTTGGCGCGCAAAAAATTTAGTCTATGATTAAAAACTTCCATTATCCATAGAGTTAGTTTTATAATCGTATAAAAACTAAACGCTTTTTATCATTTTAGAAATCTATTCATAAAATAATCAATTTATTATAAACATTGGTTAACAAGTTTGATGGACTCGAATTGAAAACCATGACCAAAAGGTACTTATGAATTTATGTTTCATAAAGAAATCCATTATCACTTGCTTCGACAGGAAATAAATAGTTTTCTGTAGTTTTGTTTGTTTGTAGTTAATGAATTTTTGAGTTTTTAGGAGATTGTAATTCAAGATAGTAACTAAAAGTTTTCTGTTCCCTTACAAGAGTTTTTTTCGTTTCCTCAAACAACTTCATATGTTTAAATACTGCAAGTATGTAGTTTGAACTGTATAACGTATCGGAATAAGAGAAAAAGGTACACATAAAGCCGCGCGAAAAACATTACTTTGACATATGTACATATAAAATAATATGTACGTCAACATGTACGTCAACTATGACTTTGGTAGGAGTCTGTTGTTTAGTCCGATTTCACAATGTACTCTCAAGGTCATAAAAAGTCTGAAAGACATGAAAGTTTTTAACTAAAGCACACCTAGTTCTAGCGTGAAGCATTTCTTGCGTTTTGATAGAAGGGTGTGGTTGCCGACACACTTTTATATGAGGCGACAATCATAGTCCTCGGGAGTGGCAACGAATCTGTGTTTTTACAGATAGAACCATTTTCTATATGACATTGCTTATAGATGTCCATGGGCGGCAGTGACCACTTACCATCAGGAGGACTGCACGCTCGTTTGCTACTTCAATTAGATAAAAAAAAGATAAAAGATTTTTTTATATGAAAAGTTCCGTAAGGCTCGATCGATCTGTCCTAACGTAATTTACCTGAACCATTTAGTAGGACAGCAGACTATACTAATATTGTTATAAATACGAATATTTTTAGCTAAAGAAGATAGGACTGAGAGTCGTGTCACGTTTAACGGTGTAAAAATTTCGTAGAAAGGACGGTACGTTTAGGAATTTTCGGCAACTCCTCGTGAGATTGATCAGATATAAACAATCGGTTCCATCAATGGAATAATTGATGAATTTCCGTTACAGACCTTCATATTTATCTTGTTAAATACATGTTTTACATTTTGAATAGTTCCCACAGATTGTATTTTAAAATGTAACGCAATTTATTTAAAATCTATGTTTTAACTGTTTTACCTTGATTATAACGAGGGTAATGTTTTCTTGCCCTAGCATGTATCTATGTATTTATTTTCGTACATATGTCCATGTGTTTTACACACTAATCAGTCAAATCGGTTTGTCGGATTGTGACATATGATGTCTTATAAATTAAGGCTTATTTGTTTACAAACAGATTGTATATTCATTTTATTCTTAATCATAATTTAAAGTTACGGTTCGTTTTGGCATCATAATGCTTGATTTTTCTAAGATACATACGTGTTTTACTCAGTTCTTACAACTGACAACTAATGTAACTTTACTCTCAATATCGTACCTTAATTATTTATTGCAACGTTATATAAATAATTCATTCAAATAATTCTACACGCTTCGCACGAAAAGTTATATCATATTTTATATTTAGAAAAGGGAATTCTGCCATGAAAAATAACTACTGCAGTTGTTTTAATGCCGGTCTTGAAGTAACTATATAAAATTACATACCTGACTTTATTTTATTAAATGAAGTGATCGGTATTATTTGAAATAAATGCGGAAGAAAAAGATGCTATAATGGAGGTGTTGGATTTGATTATAAATAATAGATGGATACAAATATTTAGTTGGAAATACACCCTACTCACTAATTGGAAGTACTTTCACGAGTTAGCAACAAATCATTGAGGCAGCCCATGACACTTACTTCAACTGAACTGCGCGATAGTTGTCTTTATCGCGTGTTAAATAAAAAAAATGATTTAGATTTCCTTATATTATGTAAGTTGAACTAGTCTTGGTTTTTAATTTATTACTTTATTTATCACAAGGGGGTCGCCAGCACCATGAATTCACTGCACTCAGGTTAAATAAGACCCTAAAAAACCTTAATTAAATTAAAGTATAAAATAAATTCAATTTAGGGAGTTTAAAAATTCCGGTACAAAAAGTAATTTGCAATTAATACCAAGATTCATAAAAAATATACCAATATGGGCAGATTTAATGAATTTTAAATTTCTTCGGTGGCTATATTTAAATACACATTAACGAAGTTGCATTCTGTGCAAGTTTCGAATTAAGGTCACAGTTTTATGCTTAACGAGAAGCGATAAAATGGCAAATTAATAATATTTTTAGGAGGAAATACTTTTAGTATCTTTTATGGCTGATGCATGTGTAACGATCGATTTAATTATACTAATATTATAAAGGAGAAAGTTTTTGAGTGTGTATGTTTGTTACTTCTTCACGTCTAAACGGACGGAGTGGTTTGCATAAAATTTGGTAGGGAGTTAGCTGACACTCTGGATTAACATATGGACTACTTTTTACTGAGGGAAAATAATTTACTTCCACGAGTAAATCGAAACATCGATTTATTCGGACGGAGCTGCGGGGATCTGCTAGTAGTTGACATGTAGAAAGTAAGTTTTGAAGGTGGTAGAACCAGTGTAGTTCGACCGGGGAAGTACCATCGCCACACCTATTTCTAACGTGAAGCATTTCTTGCGTTTCGATAGAAGGGTGTGGTTGCGGGCACACTTTTACATGAGGCGAACATCATAGTCCTCGGGAGTAGCAACACATCTGTGTTTGACTTCAGTTAGAACCCATGTTCTGTATGAAGTTGATTACAGGTGTCCACGAGCGGCAGTGACCACTTACCATCAGGTGGACTGCATGCTCGTTTGCTACTTCAGTCAAATAAAAAAAAAAGTAAATCAAAAACTGAATGAAAGTATTATTTCCAGGACTCAAATGGCCAAGTCTGCAATGAGCAAGCTAACCCGCATCTGGCAAAATAAAAAAGTCTCCAGTGTAACTAAGAAGAGGCTCGTCCAAACTCTGGTATTCTCAGTCTTTCTCCATGGCTCAGAATCGTGGACTATTCGGGCTGTTGAACAGAAAAAAATCAACGCTTTTGAGATGTGGTGTTGGAGACGGATGCTTCGCATACCCTGGACCAACCACCTCGAAACGAACCAATGCGTCTTTTCTGAAACAGCTTTGCATTGATACCCGAATATCGACTACCTGCTACCAGAGGATCCTCGGCTACTTTGGTCACATCGCTCGCCGACAATCAGACCACCTCGACAAGTTGGTAGTGCTGGGTAAGGTAGAAGGAAAAAGACCTCGTGGACGATCACCTACCCGATGGTGTGACCAAATAGACCTAACTTTTTTTTTTTTTTTTTTAAGTGGGTAATCCTCATGGATACCCAGCCGCCCGGGGCAGCAGCTGGGTTATGCCGGACTCTTACCGGCTAAACCCCCACTGTGTTTTCACCTCCGCACAATTTGGCGGGAACACGGGCGCGCTTTCACATTCATCCGCGAACCCGCCGGTGACTGGTCGCTTCCGCAACTCCCCCTCAAGTGGAGCATGGAGCTCCCCTCCAACAGGAAGGCGCGCCAGAAAACACAAAGGCGCGCCTTACCTCCAAGGCTCCCATCCACAGGGCGACGGACCTACCCCGAGACCGCCACCCAGGAGCCGTGGGCATGGGCAAGCCGACACCCGCAAAGGCACCGACCTCCCACACCCAGCGGCGGATCCGATCCCTGGCTCCGCCGCAAACCACCAAACGGCCGCAGAGGACAGGGAGGACGGCAACGACACACCGCATCTCCTCTTCCTCTGCGGCCCCACCGCCAACGCATCTGACGGTGCGCCCCCGATTGGTCGCGGAAGACAGGGTGCACGGCAACGACACACCGAGACACCTCTTCTCCCGCGACCCCTCCTGGCTGCGGAGGACAGAAAACACCGTCCCCCGCAGTCCCCTCGGATGCATCCGGAGCGGGCCTCCAGCTAAGCCCACTCGGAGCGTCCCCTCCATGGAATCCCTCTTGGCTTCACCGCGGCGCCCCAAGCCACGGTTACTGAGCCCCCTCACCACGACAAGGTGGAGATCCCTTCGAGAGGGAAAAAAAATAGACCTAACCTAACCTAACCTCACCAGACTCCCCATTTCGACTGCCCTCAAGACAGCGGAAAATCGAAAGACCTGGAAGAGATTGACATCTAAAGTTGTAAGGGACTTTCACTGACACGACCTTCAGCAATGAAGAAACGACAAAGAAGAAGAGATTTCCAGTATTGCATTTTAATTTCACCATGTAGTCGCATAAAATAAACAGAAAATTTTGTGTATTTAGATAAATTACTGATTAAATAGGCGCCGGAACATAAATTTGATCGATTTCAGACAATGCTCGCAGATAAGTAAGGGAATAATTAGTATTACTTGAAGTAATCAGTGCTATTAAGTGGTCTTATAATAATTTAGATTATTTCATCGTTTCTCGTTATATATTGGTGGTAGATTGAGTGCCTAATTAGAATTCGATTTTTAAGTAATGCTTTAATAATTTACTTTTAACAGAGCGGCACTGCCCGCCCACGGTTGGACTGTTTTGGGATTTTGTTTCATTATAAAAATATATTTTCCCGTTGAAAGATAGATTTTCTTGTTTCATAGGTACTTTTTATAGCGTTTTTAGGCAGTCGGATTTTGAGTTTTTAATTTTTGTTTGATATTTATCAAACTGTTATAACTTGTTTAGGTCATCATATAAACTAACATTACGTACCTATAGTACTTGAACTCTCTTCTTTCATTTTATAAATTGATATCCAAAAATCAAAATTAGAAAGGTAAAATTTTACAGATGGTATTGTGAATAAATCCTTAGGTAATTTATATCACCTTTGTCGAACCACAAAGTATCCATACAATTTGAAAATAGAACAAAACATTACGTGGAGCAAAAGCAAAACATCAGCTTAACGTTTGAATTTGGAACACAATATGCGTCCGGGAACATTTTCATAATCCTCTATTTCGAATGACTTGAATATACTCGAATAAACTTTACGAGTGATCATTAAAAATGTTTTAAATTTGATTTACGAGTCCCCAAAATGATCTGCGCCTCGGATTTTCAGCGTTGCGGCTAAAATTGTAAGTCATATTCAATGAGCAGTCATTCATTTGTTAATTTTGTTCGCCGCCATAATATTTACGGCTGCTGTAAACATTTGAGCTATAAAACGTTCAGAATGTTATTAATATTTGCTTCCAAGTATTTAGAGAGCTTCCAGATGATAGCCACCGTCTGATTTATCGTGTAAGCTATCTCCTTGTGTATTTTTATGTTGTTCTAGGTCAACATTAGATGTTATAGGATACTTAAATATCAAAATAATTTTGTATGGTTTAAAAATGTTACGAAACATCAGGTAGGTTTTCAAGGTTGTAGCACCAGTGTAGTTCGACCGGGGAAGTACCACCGCCACACCTATTTCTAGCGTGAAGCAGCTCTTGCGTTTCGATGGAAGGGTTTGGTTGCCGGCACACTTTTATATGAGGGGACCATCATAGATAGTCCACGGGAATAGCAACGCATCTGTGATTGACTTCATATGAAACCCATGTTCTGTATAGTTATAGTGGTATACATAGTTGATTACAGATGTCTATGGGCGGCAGTGACCACTTACTATCAGGTGGACTGCATGCTCGTTTGCTACTTCAGTCAGATAAAAAAGGTTATATTTATTACGGTTAGGATAACAAGTATTTAGCAATATTTTAGTATATCTTAATTTTTTTTATACAACTGCCTCACGCGATTTTTAAGTAGCCCTTTAAATTTTTTGTTACTTTTGGGATTATTTTAAGGATGAAAAAGTGTTATAAGGAGCATATATCTTAGTAGTGTTAACAACAAGTCTGTCCACGTGATCGCCCGTGCGTTTTATGTGCACATAAACTGCCGGACGAACTGTCGTGCCTTGTCCGCGCCGGCCGTGCGAGAGTATCCTTCAATCGCTGCACACGCCTGCCTATTAGTCACTCTTTTTGGATATAGAAATGATATTATGATTTTTGTTGGTTTATATTATCGCGGAATATATAGATATATGCAATCAGTACTGACGATATATTTTAAATTTTTTTTCGCGTCCACGTTTCATGTCACCGCTGGAAATATCGGAATAAAAAGAAGTTAAATAACCGCATATTGTGATTACCCGTAACATATAAAAAATAATTGTACACATAGCTGATAGTTTTAACAGCAAGTCTGTCTGCGTGATCGCCCGTGCGTTTTATGTGCACATAAACTGCCGGACGAACTGTCGTGCCTTGTCCGCGCCGGCCGTGCGAGAGTATCCTTCAATCGCTGCACACGCCTGCCTATGGGCCACTCTTTTTGGATATAGAAATGATATTATGATTTTTGTTGGTTTATATTATCGCGGAATTTATAGCTATATGCAATCAGTACTAACGCTATATATATATTTTTTCGCGTCCACGTTTCATGTCAATCGCTGGAAATATCGGAATAAAAAGAAGTTAAATAACCGCATATTGTGATTACCCGTAACATATAAAAAATAATTGTACACATAGCTGATAGTTTTAACAGCAAGTCTGTCTGCGTGATCGCCCGTGCGTTTTATGTGCACATAAACTGCCGGACGAACTGTCGTGCCTTGTCCGCGCCGGCCGTGCGAGAGTATCCTTCAATCGCTGCACACGCCTGCCTATGGGCCACTCTTTTTGGATATAGAAAGAATATTATAATATATCAACAAAAAGTTGACACATTATAATATTTAAGACGTACTCACCATATGAAGCTTAGAAATTTCTTTTAATACCATTATTCATGTAACTTGTTCGACATATTGACCAAATGGATTTGAAGCATCCATCTAAGGAATTTTAATAGCAAGTCCGTCCGCGTGATTTCTGTGCGCTTTATGTGCACATAAACTGCCGGACGAACTGTCGTGCCTTGTCCGCGCCGGCCGTGCGAGAGTATCCTTCAATCGCTGCATACGACTGCCCATGGGTCACTCTTTTTGGATATATAAACGATATTATGATGTTTGTTGTAAACCAGTCTAATTAATTGACCTACATCTTACTTCTATATGGCAATTTATGTTTTACTTAGGTACATGTTGTATTTTATACAGTAATCGATGGCACATTATTTGCTGCTGATATCTGCTGATGCTATTCTATTGTACTTTTTGTAATTTTTATTAGAGAATAATTGGCAAAAAGATTAAAAAAACGCATTCCTTGATTCCCTCTACATGTAAAAATATACCTAATACGTTTTTTTGTAATTAAATTTTAAATAATAATGTCAGATTATGATACCACATAATATCAACATAAACATGTTTTATACGTAAAATACAAATAAATTGCTAAACTAATCCAAGAAAAAAAAACTTTATCCAATACCGTGGATATCGCACAGAAAATCGAATACTCTTTAGAACAGGCATCTAATTTCATGATTTAAATGTGCGTCTGCGTGAAAACCGACCGACTGAAAAACTGAATGCACTGCATTTCAAATCTGTCACAATGGCGATAAAAAAGCTCTTGATATTTACATCGAATCATTATAAATATGCCTTTACAATTCAAATATAACTTAGTTAATCTGAGCCGAAATTATTGCTTGTACATTTTGTTTATATTGTTTTGTTCATATAGTCTACTACGTACTGATTTTGCATAAAATTCTGTATACCTTATGTAATGTTGTTAAATTAATTGGCAATAACCAAGAACCTATGTAAACCCTCAATAAGTTACGGGTGATTAACTTTCATTGTTATTTGTTTGCTATTATGTATTGAAATATGTAAAATACCTTTAATTAATTTGTTTTGTCGTGTGTTAAATTTACGTTATTTGTTTTATAGTTACCACAGAGACAAAGAAACAATGTGTTTGCAATAAATTACGCTAATGATCCGTAATTAGTTTCAGTCGATAGCGCTCTCACCTTTGCCACAGAGCTATGCGGTTGGTCTCGGAAATGGACTTAAGTTATGATCAGGACTTAAATTATTCCTTTTTTGTATTTGGATATGTATCTTTAAAAATGTTTTAAGAGGTAAATTCGTATTTTATGTGAAGTAAATGTGATTGTGATGTTTTCTAAATAAATTAAACAAGATATTTTTTATGTACATTGTTTTTAAAATTTATGCAATTATGTTTTATTAAAAAACTGTTTACACTTTCTCGTATCCATTATTGTCCCATTGCTGGGCACAGGTCTTCTCTCAGAATGAGAGAGTTTAGGCCATAGTCCACCGCGCTGGTCAAGTGCGAATTTGTGGACACAGTGTACAGTGTACACCTTAAAGTGTGTATACCTGTGTTTAAGTTTCAAAGTGAAATGCTTTTTTTTTCAAAACATCTGACCCTGGTAAGCCACTAACCCATAACATCTTCGCTAATTGAAGAAAGAGCAGAGTTGTGAAGTAAAGCCCAGAAAACTAGTTGTATTTGATATTTTCCTAGCTGTGGGCCTTAACAATTTACAGACACTTCTATATTTTCATTATTTAAATTATCGCGTCACCAGAGTTTCGCGTATGGGCTTTACAAAAAGGATTTTGTCTCGATTTGAAATGTAGGTGAAAATTGACTCTTGTTTTAGTCGCGAGTAGGTGTATTTATTATAGTGTTAACCCATTGTTCATCAAGAATGATTGCCAGTAAGCAAGGACAAGAAATACTGCGTTACGTGGTCTGAGTGGGATCGTGTACACGGATCTGTCACTTTATAATAGAATTGTGTTGGAATTTGATTAGTATTAACGGTGATAGAATTGTACATAAACTTAATCAAAGCCTTCTGTGCAAGAATGTTGAAATTGAGTTTCGCATAGGGTACATTTTTTAACATATATTGTAGGTTATTCGGGTTTGATAGTTTGGGTAAGGAGCGACATTTGTAAGTTAAGAGAGTTAAGAGACAGTTCAACTTAGTCTACACATCTAAGTGATCTCGGGTAATAAGTTAAAATCCATTTCGGGTTGGTGCATAGTAGAAAAAAAAAAATGTGCATAGTAGAGAATAAACATTCGATGAATTGTATCTTCTGTAATTAATGTCGTTATTTTCTGTCCTTCATTATCCCCTTTCTAACTTTATGTAAAGTTACTTCCCACTTTTTCATTCCGTTCTCTTTACTAATTCCATGCATAGGTTCTCTGGAAGAGATCGATGCTTAGCGATAACACCGCCTATTGCATACTACTGATCTACTTTGTAAGTATCGTTATGTTTGTATGTAATTATAGTGTGCAATAAAGAGTATTCTATTCTACTCTATTCTATCTTCAAATTTACGAAGAAAGTATAAAATGTGCCATTAAATTACTTAAAATTTAAATAAAATATTATTCATGTATAATTTTCTCATTATCTACCTTGTATTATTGAGCACGGGTTGCTTATTCATTGAGACTTCCATACTCAACCATGTACTCACCTGCCAGGGTAAAGTGGAATAAACCGGTACATGGTTGACTATGAAATACTTATTTGTAAAAATGACATTAATAAAAAGTTGTTATCTTTCGTTAAAACATAATTAATGTCTAAGATACAGCCAATCTTATATTAATTACATCGTAATTAAGGTACTTGATTTAAGTTTATATTATAAAGGAGCTCATTAAGTAAACATTAATTAGATTCCTTCCGCTTTAATTAAAGTACCGAAACATAGTAAAATTAATCAGATTCTAATTTATCTTACATGTCCTTATAAAGCTGTCCCGATTACCTACCACAGATGATACGGTTCGTTACTTGGCTAAAATTACATTGAAGATCTCCCAGCCCTATAAATTTATTAAAATGTCGATGGCGTGGGCTGAATGTCAAACAACAAGCCGGTTTATTCCGTAATAGCCGATAAATAATATAAAAATTAGGAGATAGATACACTAAGCTTACTTTTTAGTTGACTTCGGAATGTGTATTGGTGTGTAGGTTTGAGAACGAGGAATATTTTGTTACTTTTAAATTTAAATAGATAGGTAAATAATTGATTTGTTAAGTCAAATGAGGCGGTCATAATCTTTGCTACTGTTAACTTGTTGTAGTTGATATGCAATATTATACAGTGAACATTTATCTAGCTGGATATAGATATAATTATTTGACTGGATATATAATAAAGGCTGACAGTACATATTTACTGTTGCAGATATCTGATTTATTTTTAATAATAGACAGTAGTTAGATAGATTAGTATAATGATGTGTTGTTAGTACTTTCATAGTTGCAGTGAAATCGAATACATTGTTTTAACAATTGAAATATTTACCCAGTGTGACCTCAACCTATTCGATAAGTATAAAAGTTAAATTCACACTAAAAATACGATGGAATAAAGTCGACCATCACTCATACAGTAATAGTGTATTCATGTAAATTAAATTCATTAGCTACTTGATTCTATTTGAGCTGGATATTTGAGTGGAAGCAGAGAAATGCTTCAAAATACAAATAAGTATACGATGTGTCATATAGGACAGACATAAAAGTGACGGTTTCTTTGTAATTCTCTACTAGTTGAGCTGCTGGCAGCTGCTTTGCCAATTACTACCTGAAGTTGTTAATCCAGGGTTCATAAATCCCAAATAATGATAAATAATTATTAAAACATTAAAATAACCATCTATAATGGCTGTTTGAGGCGTGGTTTACAAAATTATTAAACTTGTTTAAATCTGTAAAAAGTAAAGTCAAATTATTGTTGTTTTTTTTTAAAAAAGCTAAACATATTGTTAACCCAATGGTTTTACATAAAATGCACGTAAATTTATTATGCTTATTCGACGTGAAAATGTAATTTTAAGATATACATTGTGAAGCTGAGTTTGCGAATATTTGGATTTATTGAAAGATAATCCATCCCGATTTTTTCTGTACGTAATTCTGCTTTCTGAGAAATAAAACACGTTTTATAGTATACATTTTATCGACAATCGAGAAAAGCCCGTCTATTTTTGACGTCATTCAACAAAATCGAACCATTTCAAGTCCACACTCTACTACCACGACTAACGTTTAACTTGTTAGTGCGAGTTCACGATGACGTCCTCTGACGTTAATGTTGCCCATTTTAACGTCTCTCGGAAGCGTTCGGCAAATATACTTTGTATGATTTGTGTGGTGTCGAAGATCACTACGTACAACTGGAATTGTATGTATGTTCATTGAATAGTAAATGAAATGTTTCTTTTGTCGAAAAACAGACTGAAGTTTTATTACCTATCATTTAATCAAACCAATACTCTGTATGATGACATTTCTACGTATACCTAGAGTCCATCCAACCATCTCCTTTTTTTTAGTATTAAAGCAAAGCATTCTAGGCTCTTCTAGAACAAAAATATGTGCAAAGAGAGAAGAGGCATAAAATAAAGTAAGGTAATAATTTGAAGGTGGTAGAACCAGTGTAGTTCGACCGGGGAAGTACCACCGCCACACCTATTTCTAGCGTGAAGCATTTCTTGCGTTTCGATGGAAGGGTGTGGTTGCCAGCACACTTTCACATGAGGAGTAGCAACGCATCTGTGATTGACTTCAGATGGAATCCATGTTCTCTATGAAGTTGAATACAGGTGTCCATGGGCGGCAATGACCACTTACCATCAAGTGGACTGCATTCTTGTATGCTTCACGCTAGAAATAGGTGTGACAGTGGTACTTCCCGGTTGAACTACACTGGTTTTACCAGCTTGAGAAAACATACTAATAACAATCTCTTTTATCAGATAGTAGTAGCAAACGAGCATGCAGTTCACCTGATGGTAGGTGGTTACTACCGCCCTTGCACACACACATTCAAAGTTAATACCGTAAAGAGCACCCTTGCTGCATTCACACGAAAATGAAGTCATACGCAGAGACTAGTTCACCATAAATATAAAGTGACGAGTAATTTATGCGACGTGACTGTATGCAGTCTACAAAGACACAATTGTGTCGGTAAATTGTTGCCTTTCTGTTGAATTTCATAGTCATGTTCCTTACTTTGAGATGGCGTTTATTAACATACTACATACGTGAATATACTCTCTTTTGCCTTATTGCAGCTGCATTTTGGTACTTGGTACTCGTAGGATATAATGAGGCGTTTAGATTTTGTTTTTCGCACTTCGATCTTTTGTAGGTAGAAAACTCATGTGTTGAGTAAAATTTATGTTTGTAACAATGAGCGCACTTTTTAATTAATGCGAAACTTTCTGAGGATGTATGTGTGTTTTTTAACCGATTTCCAAAAAGGAGGAGTTATTCAATTCGACTGTGTTTTTTTTTACTCTTTTATGCAAAACCGAAGAGTAGAGCAGTGATAGCCTAATGGTTGAAACTTGCTCTCTCGATCGGGAGGTCCGAGGTTCAAACCCAGGCATGCACCACTGATTTATGTGCGTATTATAAATTAATTATCACTGCTTTTCGGTGAAGGAAAACATCGTGAGTACTACACACCCGAGAGTTCTTTAAAAAAAAAAGTTCTCGGAGGTGTGTGAAGTCCACCAATTCGCATTTGGCCAGCGCGGTGGACTATGGCCTAAAACTCTCTCATTCTGAGAGAAGACCCGTGCCCAGCAGAGGGACAATAATGAGAAGACGACATACAAAACCACCGGTCGGTTTTCGCTGAAGTTTGGCACAAAGATAGCAGTTTATGCATTAGGTTAACACATAAGATGCTTCTGTGACCGAAGCGGGCAAAGCCGCGGGTATAGACTAGTCAAGTATAACCTAGTCTAGGAGTCATTCTTGTATAAGACCATACATTTGTGTTAGTCTATTACTACATAAATAAAATAATTTGGAATTATCACATCTAGTTTTCTCTGATTTTTTATAACTTTCGAACAAGAATACTATGGTGACCAAATTATATGTTTATAATATGTACGATATTGTATATGATATGTATGTATATTCGTAAATAGGCGAATCGGTATTTTTATTATATACCTACTCCAAAATCGAATTTCTGGCAAACTTAATAGCTAAGTACTGGCATTAACACGCTAACACTGTCGATATACTACGATCACCCTTTAATGCTTCGATTCCAATACTCTTTTTGGTAGAACAAGTCTTGTCTTAACAACGGATCGCTTTTTGTTCGTCTTAAATGCACTTAAGAAAGCCAGTTAAATTTACGACGACTAAAAACTTAGTACATCGTATGAGTGTACGTTCCGCCTTATCCTGTTTACATTATACTCCATTTACGATAGCTTAACGACATCACCGTTTAAGTCTTGAATTCTTTAAGTACACGCTGTCAATTAAAGAGAAAGCCTTAAAAATGAAGAGCCTGGTGTAAATTCACTGTTTATCTTATCCTAAACAAGAGTTACATCTATAATGACCGGCTTAAGGGCCCTACGCATATAAGTTTATGAATATGGCTACCATAAAAGCTGTAATATTATGATGTTATTAGGTACCTATACAAACATACGTACCAGAAGCACGGAGGTCATGTAATGAGCGGTTTTATAAAATAATTAAGCGTTGAAATTAAATATTGTTATGAATGTTCAGTGTCGGTTTTGTTTGGGAAATGTGTGGTTTTTAATTAGGATTCGTTAATGACGTGCCCACCGTATAATGAACGAGTCATGGTAAAGTAAAACTGTAAGTGGATAATTTTATTTGAGTATCAGATTAATTAAATATTAATTATGAAATATTTGGAGTAAATTAGACATGCTTTTCTTATTTTTTTAACAATCAAAATATATTAAATTGTATCTTTGTTCTGTTTTGTCTTATTATTGTTAATTCTTAATTTATTTTATATAAATTTGAATAATATTTGATTTTATGACACCATTTAAAGGTTCTTTTAAAGAAAGAATGTTAACATATGCATAGCGAGTGCAAGAAACTTTGTTTTATTTCGAGACTAACTGTTCTGGTAAAACTCTGTATCATTACAATGCTTCGACACATTCATACCATTACCGTCCCACAATCAACATTTAGGGCGTATGTTATTATCGGCCTACAATCGAGCATAAAGAATAATTTTGAATAATGAAACGGTTGTCGTTAATACATCATGGTCGACAATAACACGGTGGACAATGCAACGAAATTACATGTGGTCGTATCGGCGCAAATAAATATTTCCGAACTGACATTTGTTTTTTCTGTTATAACTAAAGACAAAGGCTATATCCGCCCACGGCTCGGACAGACGAAGGGCACCGAAATTATGGAGGTTTTCGAAGGCATTCCTCGACTAATGATTTCGAAAGATATCCTCCCCTTGAATGTAAAACGACTCCGCCCCTAGAATGAATTGAAACACTGGCGGGACCTTTTTTATTTATTTATTAATTGTTGTTTTTCAACTGGCGGTGGCCCGGCAAACATTTGGGGCGATATTTTTATACTTCTATTTTAATGGTTCAGGAAATTGGGATTAGAAAAACATAAATGAGTTATTGCTTTGAATTGGATGGTTTGTAATATGCGGATTAATTCGTTATTAAAAATGTTACATTAAAAATATTTTGTGATTCATTGGAATACCTCCTTACCTATTTATTCTCACGTTATCCAGATACGTTCTTCTTTAATTAATTTACAGTAAGTAAATGCCTCTTTTTACTACTTTACCATTAAACCAGAATACAGAAGCATTGTACGTAGTCGCTAAGAAACGTACACCGACCATTGGTCCACAGTATAAATATACACCAGTAGGGAAACTAACCCTATTTGATAAAATAAATACCTACACTCTGTGGAAGCAACAGGAATGTCACTATATTATTTTTGCAGCCGACATCTTTAATGTTCATTTTGACATCACTAAGTATTGGTTTCAGTTTCGTTTTCTTCGAAAAGTATGACGAAACACATTTGGATAACTAGATTATGTCCAAAATGAATAAATAAATAAATAAACCTCAACTTGATTAAATTTAACGATAATAATATTATATTAATGTCAATTAATAATTCGTGGCATTTTTAAAAAGATCGCGGAAACAAAGAGCAACATGACCACTCTTCTTGACGCGACACTCGCTACTGAAGCACCGCGAAAACCCCATAGCTGCCTCGTCGATGCGATGTTTATGTGAGTGTGCCGTTTTCGAGCTCTTATAGGCAGTTTCCCTACTGGTCTAATATGTCTACTGTGATTGGCCGGTGTACGTATCTTATCGTATGGTTCTGCGACCATTCATTCCGTATCCGTTTTATTAAAAAGTAAACTATACTTTTGGTTCAATCTGCTTACTCAGAACTCAACTGAATGGGAGCGCAGCGAAACTGGGACGTCACTTCATACTCTATTACTTCCATTACAAATAAAAACACAATACTATACAACAGTACTCTAAAACACATTACTAGTAAAATCACAACAATCTTCGTATTATTTAAGGATATAAACAAATCATACTTAAAACGAAACTTGACGCAACGCGTCATAGTATGAAATATAGTTGATTTGTATCCGCTAATTTAGTTCCTCGTTCCACTGGTTTACGCGGCTTTGGGCTATAAAAAACAAATAATTTATGTCACTAATGCGGTGATAAGTAAGCTGTTTTGTCATCTGCGGTCGCACCATCTAAATCCTAGTCGGCGCATCAATCCTCGTTAAGCTTCGCCCACACAGACCGGCATTAGTCAAAGTTTTACATATTAAAAAATAATCGACGAACTGTTTGCATAAGAGTTGAGGCGATAGGTTTTGATACGATTTCTGGAATTTTAATTCGAAATAAGATTACAAGTGCTAACGTTCCTAATTATAGATTTTCGAAAGAAGCGTTCAATCTATTAAATTTACAAGTAAGGCAGGTCATAGATGCATTTCTACTCCCGAGGACTAAGATGGTGGCCTCATATAAAAGTGTAACGCACTATTCCACAGAAAAGTAAAAACTGCTTCAAATAGGTGAAGTCATTGGGCCGCACCGACCGAACAATCCTATCATAGTTTTTCAAACCTTCATAGTAGTATTGCATATATGAGTTTACTCGTCTACTGTAGTCACCAAGAAAGATATGTAGTTATAAGCTATGACGTGATATCCATAGCTTTTAACTACAAATCTTTCTAGTGATAGTCATAAATCCTAAGTGAGCTCTGACGACCCACGTGGCCGAGTGGTTACCATACCGGTCTGATGCGCAATGGGTTCCGAGTTCGATTCCCGGCTAGACAGGTATCTGAATGATGAGTTTAGATTCCTGTTCTGGGTCTGGGTGTTTGTGTATTCTTCTTTGTGTGTGTTCATGGTACCCACGATACAGGCGAAAATCCTAGTGTGGGGCTATGAGTGTACAAAGCGTGTGTAGAAAGCTCTACGCCTAGCTGTGAATTTCTGAATGATCAGCCGTTACTAGTTGACACAGTAGATAGTTGGATACCTTACTTAGTCACCTTACTTATTTTAAATAAAATACAATAATGGATCTTCTGTTATAAAGCTCGTTTTCTTAAATATTTGGCTATTTTGTTATCTTTATTATACAAATAAAGCACTTAATATATACAGGGGCCATAACTATATTTGGTATATTGATTAGCATTTATAAAATATGTTTCTCAAAAATGGAAAATTGAATATTAGTAAAACATTAAAACAATGACAGCTCATTAATTTACAATGAAACAGTAAGTAGAAATACTTAATATGTAAAAAAATATTTCAAGAGTCCGTTTATATAGATGTTGGATTTAAGCACCGATCATGACATAATGACGTAATGGTTTATTTGTTATAGGTTAATATTTCTTCTTATAAACAAATATTGAAGAATTGTACCGTTTACGTTTTTGTTTTTGAAATGTAATTTGCAATGTACTCGTACTAAGGACAGCACTGACAGTAAAAAGTTTCATGTATTATATGTCTTATTTCCAAACAAATATTAACAATATATGACAATGTCTGTAAAAATACAAATCTGAAATTTATAAATGAAAAATAAACCATCATCCTTATCGATATAATCATATAACTTTAAACGCTTACACCACATCAATTAACCAAAAGATAAATACGTCGACAATGCGACTAACGCATACATCTCAAGTTCCAAACACGGAAACATGAGCCTGGGCATATCTGAAGATATATAGATACGCTTATTGGTCCTAATGAGCCAGTAATCTTTCGTCACCATACAAATCGTGTTTGTCCGGTTCCCAGGCGTTATTTTAAAACCGTATAAAGTTTCGCCTTTATGACAGCGGGATATCGGATTTGTAAGATGTATGCCCAGATTTCTATGCAAGAATTTGGCTAGAACCAATGAATTAATTAAACGGTGATATTAAATTGTAGTGTCGCTTGTAAAGATGCTACTTAATCTTTGTGTCAGATTTATTTTTATTAATATTTCCTAGTCTTATTGGTTTAAGTTCTTAATGATGTTTTTAACCTGCGATTTGTTACGGAAACCTACGCAATCCTACCGATTTATTATACCAACCTGTATGACAATTACGTTAAACAATAGACTAGAAATAAATCTAGTTTCATTATGCAGATCTCCCTCGATATCAAACTTTACAGTATTAACAAAATCCACAGCTTAATCCATTTGTTCATCATTTATATTATCATTTATTAGTTATTGTTTATCTTAAAGCCAAAAATGGAGTACCTACTTTGTTTTGTAAAAAACCGTATTTAATAGACACTAAATAATAAAATTACGTTTATGCAATTATGTGATAGGTGTGTTTATTAGTTCTAATAAGATAATACACAATGCTACATCATTATTATTTATAATAGCTTAAAATCGTAAATTGTTTTACGGCATAAATTTTCATCGCACATCAAATACTTCAATGTCATAGATACTTATACTAATAATCATACTTAGACGAAAAACGGAACTAAATATAAAGAATGATAAACTAAAATGATCTCTTTATTTTGTTTATTTATTATAATTGTTATAGATTTGATTTTTTTTTTAATCATTGATTCAATGTAATTGACTTTAAATTATGTTTCTTATTGACAAGTCCTAAGTTATAATTATTTCTATGATGTTTTCAATTTACGAATGTGTATTTTTTGTTTTGATTTGTAATGTATCTGAGTTAGTTAGTGTAATTGGTCTTGATGGCCGTTCTAGCTAACTATAAATAAATAAATAAAATAAAATAAATAAAGCACCGGATAAATATCGATGAACCGTAAACATAGATAATAGATCAATTAATTATTTATGCATCACAACCACTCAGGTCGATGTGGGTTCCGTTTCCTGCATGATTCATGGTTGCATTTACTTTTGTCTATTTGTATTTGTTAATTTAAAACAACCATAAGTTACATAACATTTTTGTTATTTTTTCTATATTGTACAAACAATGTGGTTTTCAAGGTTGTAGAACGAGTATTGTTCTATCGTAACCCTTGCTGTAGGTACTTATATATTTTTTCTGTTTAAGAGGCGACTAAAACGGGCTTCCGGGGTTGCGGCGGCTAGAGTGAGAGCTCAAACCGCCCCGTCAGTCGATCCCGGGAAGGACGGCTGTATGTGTGGTCGCATACCGTCGTAAAGACCAGACGGAGCGGTGGACCCAGCTGCTCACCTGGGAGGAGCCAGATGGGGCAACGCGTTTAGAGGACTCCGGTTGAGTTCCTTTGGAGATCCCGGAGTCCTCTTTGTAGCACTGGGGAAGTCCACCGGGGGGTTTTAGTGCGTCGCTCCCACGGCGTCTAGTACCTTTTGAAGGTTTGCCCTTCAAGAACAAAAAAAAGAAGGTACTTACATTTTGCGTGAAGCAGTTCTTGTGTTACAGTGAAAGAGTTTGCATGTTTAGTCCTCAGGAGCAGCAACGCATCTATGATTGGGGTCAGATAGAACCCCAATTCCATAATAAAAGTTTGCAGATGTTCATGGGCGGAACAGTTAAGGCACGTGTTCGTTTGTTTTCTCAATCGAAAAAACGCCATTTAATAAAATACCTAAAGTATTACATGGAGCAATAGCAACTATACTAAGTGTACGAGTTATCGTTTGAAACTTCATTTTAATTTAAATACAGAAAAAAGTAATGCATCAGGTTTAACAACTAGGGTTAGTTTTGTTGTCACTTAGTCAAAGTTGGGGCCAGAAATAGGTATATCTTATACATTTACTAAAACAAGTATCCATCTCCCTAGATCCCACTAAAACTTAGGGGGGATCTCTTAAGGTTGTAGTCAATAGTCACCAGGTTTGGTACACGTGTTGTGGATCGCAGTATGTGTTGCTGTTACCCAGGAAGACACTATTACCTATTTTTTGGATGTTCCTATTTATAATATTGAAGTAGCAAACGAGCATGCAGTCCACCTGATGGTAAGTGATCACTGCCGCCCATGGACATCTGTATGCAACTTCATACAAGACATTGGTTCTATCCGAAGTTAAACACAGATGCTACTCCCGAGGACTGAGATGGTCGCCTCATGTAAAAGTGTGCTGGTAACCACACCCTTCCATCGAAACGCAAGAAATGCTTCACGCTAGAAATAGGTTTGGCATTTCCCCACTTGTTCTACCACCTATAAAGTTCTTCCGACGCCACTGATATGCATAATAAGAAAGGGAGTGGTGCTATTCAAGAAAGATACCACACAACACAAAATGAATATACTGTATCGTAAATAGCAAGGCATTGAGTCATAGTTAAGATTACAACTTAACTCAATCAATACGTTGAGTATCCAATCTAGGTCAATTGGTATCAATTGTACTTAACGATCTGTGTCTTCTCATAGTCATCAATCAGCTGATCGTGAGTTAAAGGCTTCGTGCGTTAAGTCACTCGACGACGTCATCTTGTGGTTAACGCATAATATTTAACTGTACTACAAATTATGAATAATATATATTTCATGGTACATTGATAGTCTTTACTAGACAATTTTAATATACAATCAATTTATAATTTGATTATTTTAATAACTATATCATTTATTTTGAATATCGTTGTGCCAATTGGTTGGTTTAATTATTTAATGGTTTAATTATTATGTGTAGTAAATTTATTATTATTATCTGTGGCTGATTTTATAGCTATATGCTTTTTTATCTGATTGCAGTAGCAAACGAGAATGCAGACCACCTGATGGTAAGTGGTCACTGCCGCTCATGGACATCTGTAAACAACTTCATTAAGAACGGGTTCTATCTGAAATCAATCACAGATGCGCAACCATCTTAATCCTCGGGAGTGGCAAACTCCCGAGGATTAAGATGGTTGCCTCATATAAAAGTGTGCCAGCAACCTCACCCTCCCATCACAAAGCAAAAAATGGTTCACTAAGAATAATGAAGCTGATTCTGGGCAGGTTAATCGCCTAAATAATCTCAATAAAATGTGTCTTTGTAAAATGTATATGTATTTTATGTAGTACTAAGAAGATTATAATACCAATGAAATGAAAGTGAACAATATAGGAGTTGTAGTTTAATATAATAAAATAAAATATAAACTTTGGAATATCTATTATTAGCATTATGAAACACAAACATTTTAGAGACAACGAACATAATTATGGTTTAATTTATTTTACTTTGTAATGAATGTCAATTTTTCATTTATACGTATTAAATCAATTTATGAATTTAATAGCAGTAATAAATTCAATAATTCATTGTTTAAATAATAAAAAAAATCAATACACAAATAAAATAAAACGAAATAATAATAATAAAATTATCTTAAACCATAAATAATTCAATTAATGACTCGCTTATCGCATGGTTACTGGCAATGGTGCATGTTCACTACGTATACATTTTCAAAGATGATTCATATTATCTCCATTCCCATCTTGCATATAAATTATAATTCACATGTTGTTTTCATTTTACAATATTTAATATTTTACAAAATATCTTTTGGGTAAGAACTAATGTGTTACAACTTTATTAATTCCAAAAGATAATATTGATTCTTTATTTGACTTTTATAAGCCAATGTAGTATATATTAGCAATTAGCCACACTTATTAGTTTTGGACGTGGGAGTCTTTTTATTAAGTGTGGTGAACACGCCAGGGGACTGAACCCTTCGACGTAGGGCAGTCGAAGTGCTTCGGAGGAGAGCCAAATGGCGCGCTCTGAGGTGCTGGCGTGAGCGACTCGAGGAGCCACACAGCATATGCCAACGGGTGGTCGACGCTATCCTGCCGAACTTCCGCGCATTGATGCGAAGCAGCGGTCGAGTGACCTACCACTTGACTCAGATACTCACCGGACATGGCTGTTTCGGTCAGTATCTGAACAGGATAAGGAAACAGGTGACGGCCCTCTGTCACCATTGTGGGCACGACGAGGATTCCGCACAGCACACGCTCTAGTACTGCCCAGCTTAGGAGTCTCAGCGGCGGATCCTCGTCCAAAAGGTTGGAGCGGACCTTTCTCCGGCGGCTGTCGTTGCGGCGATGGTTCAGCGGCGAGAGGCCTGAAACGGCATGATCACCTTCTGCGAGGACGTCATGTCAGCGAAGGAAGACGCCGAAAGGGCCAGGGAGCGCGCTGAACCTTCTCGGAGAAGGATCCGCCGCGGCCGCCTGCAACGGCGCCTCGTCCCTGTAGCTCCGGGATTAGAATAGGGCTACGGAATCCCCCCTGCCTGTCGTAAGAGGCGACTAAAAGGGGCTTCCGGGGTTGCAAACGGTTAGAGTGGGAGCTCGAACCGTTCGGTCAGGCAATCCCAGGAAGGACGGCGGTATGTGTGGTCGCATACCGTCGTAAAGACTAGCGGAGCGGTGGGCCCAGCCGCCCATCTGGGAGCAGCCCGATGGGGCAACGCGCTCGGAGGATTCCGGTTGAAGTCGTTTCGAGATCCCGGAGTCCTCCTTATTAGTTTTAGTGCGGTAAAAATCCCACATAACCCTGCGTCGCTCCCACGGCGGCGGGTACCTTTTGAAGGTTTCCCCGTCGATAACAAAAAAAAAAAATTTAGGTGAACAACATTTACAATTTAAAAACAAATTACAGAACATTATGTAATTGAAGATTAAATAAATAGTTAATGGAATTAATAAAGTTCTTAGTATTAATTCCTTGAAGTGCGAGTATTCATCCATCCATATATGTAGTAGCGTCTTAATGTTGTGGGTCTATTTTTCGCGGAATTTTAGTCGTGGAGAACCCATACTCAAGAGATATAGTGTAGTCCAGGTTGCCAGATGCCTTTTCATGGTAAGATCCCAGAAAAAAGACTGCTGTTCATCTGCCATAAAACACTGTTAAGTATTGTAATTTGGTAAGGTAAAATATTCATAAAGACATAACAATTACATTATTAGCCCTGAAGACTACGTTGTACTCAGTATTACTAAGCAGACAAGGTAACTAACTGTTGCCGACTTTAGGTCCAACCGTACTGAAATTCTATTTTGATACACTTACATACTTTTTTTTATCTGATTGAAGTGGCAAACGAGCATGCAGTCAACCTGATGGTAAGTGGTCACTGCCGCCCATGGACATCTGTAAGCAACTTCAAATATAACATGGGTTCTATCTGAAGTCAATCATAGATGCGTTGCCACTCCCGAGGACTATGATGGTCGCCTAATATAAAAGTGTACCAACCGCATCCTTCCATCGAAACGCAAAAAAATGCTTCACGCTAGAAATAGGTGTGGCGGTGGTACTTCCTCGGTCGAACTACACTGGTTCTACCACCTGCGAATACTAAATTCACTATTACATCCACTGACCATTAGGTGGCCTAAATGCTTTTGCAACTTCAATTTTGTAAAAAAAAAAAACATCAATCAGACAAGCTGCTACTCATACATCCTAATATTTCCAAACAACAGATTATAGGCTACAAGATTTGCATCATTCAATTCAAATAACCTATCTTGATACTCTACACCGACAATTGACTTGACTATTAGAAGGCAATATGCAATAAGCGTACACAATCAGATGGCAATCGCAGAACATTGCGTACAATACGCAACAGAAGTGATTACGTAATTTATATCGTAAAGTTCATAGGTGTAAAACGTTGTTGACCATTGTACACAAACATTATGTGGATAATCTTCCACGAACTTTAAAGCAATTAAAGTGATAGGTTGTAGTCTTAAATAGCGATTTCATATCCATATATTTCTTGCCTCACAGTAGGGTTCAGCGTTAAGTTCGCAGCTCGTTTAGTTGGTTAATAGATGGTAACAGAATAAAAATATTGATTGTGTTGGGTAATAGAATATTGAATTTAGTTTCGCTGTTCAAATAACATGATATGCCTTTATACCGATGTGTAGCAAAATAGACACCTAATACATAACTAATATTTTTCTTATAGAAAATTGTTTCTTTTTATAAATTAATGTTGCTATATGCAATATTGATTTATTTTATATGCAATGAGCAATTAAACTCTTTGATAAATGTATGAACTTAAAATTAAAATTTGGAAATAAATGGATTCATTCTAAATGAAAAACCTTACCACAGCAGATCACCTTTAAAAAGTACACAACACATATATTATAACTATATTCAGTGATATAACAATCCGTCCTTAGTTGTTATAGTGTTGTGTTAGTACTAGGATAGCTCAGCATTCGTATGTGAAAGATTGCATTAGGACTCTATTTTGTTCTTAAATCTATGTTTCGGACATCGTATTGCGTATTGATTTGACTTGGTATTGAAATTACATAATTGTATCCTCGTTTATCTCGTGCCTAATTAGAAATATTTCGCCATTGCTGACAAATATCAATTTTATTTATTTCATTCGAAATTACAATTTATTATAACTACTTTGTTATTACATATTAATCGTCCAGCAATTCGCACTTGGCCAGCGCGGTGGACTATGGCCTAAAACTCTCTCATTCCGAGAGCAGACCAGTGCTCAGCAGTGGGACAATAATGGGTTGTACCCCCAATTATATATTAATCGTTATGTCTAGTTTGTGTTAAATCAATTACTACACAGATTATGCGGATTATGCCTAAAAACTTCTTAATAGCATAAAACTGCTTATCTATGGCGAATTAAGTTAATGCAAATGGTTAAAAAAGTTAAGCTTAAACCATACAAAAAAATCGCCACGGTCTATTGTTTTTCAAAAAAGAAATAAAAATAAAGATTTTGAATTACTTGCTTAAACTGAGCGTGCAGTTACACTTTATCAGTTACTCTGTCACGTTTATTTTGAAGTACAGTACGTGCTAGTACTTTTTAAAAATGAAGTAGCTAACGAGCATTCAGTCCACTTGGTGGTAATTGGTTACTAAAGGCCATTGACACCAGCAACCAACTTTGAGTAGAGCAGAGATGTTTTATCTGAATCCTACTATCCTATCCTATCCTCGATGACCCGCGTGGCGGAACCCGGGACCCATTGCGCGTCAGACTGGTGTCTGACGCGCAATGGGTCCCGGGTTCGATTCGCGACCAGACAGGTATCTGAATGATGAGTTTAGTTTCATGTTTTGGGTCTGGTTGTTTCGTCTTGTGTGTGTCCATGGTACTCACGACAGAGGAGAAACGTGTTTTTATTTTTTACTATAGATGCGTTACTGAAGTTAATACTACTCCTGAGAATTAAGGTATCTCTTATGTTCATCAGGCGGCGTCCACGCCTTTCCAGCGAAATGCACAAATGCTTCTTCGTAGAATTAGACGTGCCGATACAATATTGTCCTGTTTGACATCGATTATACAAAATCTACGTAACTACGAAAATTACTTACTTTTAGATATTAAAAGTTGTTTAATCGTAACCTTTATCATAAAGATATATTATTCTAAAGACAACCCGCATCGCAGAATGTCAACAGACACAATCATGTGCAGATACCGGTTTGATAAACGGCTTCCGGTTCGATCCCTGGCTAGACAAGTTAATAATAAAGTCTATGATGTCTGTAAAATAAATAAAATATTCAAATTCCGATATTGAGCTTTAGACATCACACTCTGATCATTCAATTCGCTATTCAAAGTTCTTCCATACAATATAATACAGTTCAATACAATTTTGGTGCTCTCGGTGAACGTACGAGGTGGTAGAACTAGTGTAGTTCCATCGGGGAGGTGTAACAGCCACATTTATTAATAGCGTGAAGCATTTTTTGCGTTTGATGGAAGGGTATGGTTGCCTGCACACTTTTATATGAGGCGACCGTCTTAGTCCACGGGAGTGACATATCTGTCATCGACTTCAGATAGAACGCATATTCTATATAAAGTTGCTTGGTGACGTCCATGGACGGCAATGACCACTTACTATCAGGTGGACTGAATACACGTTTGCTACTTAAATTTTATTAAAAAAACCTAACTTCCACTAGTTAAGTGTAAAGTGCAATGGACTGACAGATCGCCCAGCTAAACATCTTAAAGACGGAGATAAACCTATTTACCTGCAAATATTAATTATTAAAATACAAGGTAGTAGAACCAGTGTAGTTTGACCGGGGAAGAACCACCGCCACACTTATTTCTAGCGTGTAGCATTTCTTGCGTTTCGATAGAAGAGTGTGGTTGCCGGCACACTTTCACATGAGGCGACCATAATAGTCCTCGGGAGTAGCAACGCATCTGTGATTGACTTCAGATGGAACCCATGTTCTGTATGAATGTATGTCAATGAGGGGCAGTGACCACTTACCATCAGGTGGACTGCATGCTCGTTTGCTACTTCAGTCAAATAAAAAAAAATACCATTAGTAAGCAAGAACTTTAACCATTAATTAAACACTTTAAACATTAATTCTATATTTGAAGTAAAACCAACGATCTAAAATCATATAATAAACAACAAGAAAAATCCTTATAACACGAAGGCCCATAACGTAGCCAATAGTCCCAAACGTTCGATTCAACAAATACCTAAACTGCTTGTCATATTATTTGCTTGACACAAAAATATTTATACAGAAGTCGATCCGTTATGTTTATTATTAAATAAAGAATTGTTTGATTTATTTTCGGAACTTCGGTCAATTTCAAGAACCAAATCTCTACAACCGATCTTTTGTTTGTGATTTCTGTATTAAAAAGCGTCTCGTTTCTTTTGTGGCTTACTCGTAATGTTATCTAGTCCATCATTTTCGTTTGTATTGTACAACAATACTCAAAACTCACGCCTCGGTTTGAGTGGCACTTAGGGTTGCCAACTAATATGGCATGCTGCAGCAGTTGTGCGCTGTTTCAACTTTAAACAGTCAACCATTTTTTTGCCTCTAGCATATGATGGCGGATAAAGAGAAAAGAATTTAGTAGACAAGAACTACAGTTTCAGATTACTCATTTTAAATAGCCTAGACTGAAACTTTTTTCAACGTATAAGTATAATATTAATAGTATTGATGATAAAAATCGACCAAGGGCACAAGTGGAAAAAATATCATACACATTTTTTACAAAAATAAATAACCAACATTTTTCTTTTTCTTGAGGTTTATCACAATATGTGAAGTGTTTTTAGTGTTTTATTGTGTATGTATTTATGATTATTGTAGATGATTGTTTTAAATGTTGATCCGGAAAAATGCTGCCAGCCCTAGTGGCAATAGAAAGCTGATTGGGATTGCGCAACCGAATCGGACTAACCTTTCGTATTCTTGCATTATTCTTAAGTATCGATATGAGACTTTACTGTTAACTTTGACTCGTTAGGCTGAACGAAAGTTATGGATCATTCGGTAATCGTTGATAGCAAAGCGGGTGAAGGGTACTTTTAAATTGATTTAGTTTAACTCTTGACGCTTTTTTAGAATACCTCATGTAATGGGTACAATGTCTAGGCTGAAAACAGTCTTAATCTATCTTAGTCATTACTCAGAAGTCCAAAAGTCGAAATCGGAATTCTTTACGTGTCCGATCGTAGGTGACCGGTCTACTACAAAAGCCATAGTTAAGTAAAGAGATCTTCCTACCCTGATATTATCACAATCTCCACGGATTTTTTTTACCTATAACGGTTACCCTCCGGTTTGTTAGACAATAGAAAGATAGATATTTCATTTAAGAAAGAAAAAAACACGATTTCCACACTCATAGTGCCACACTAGGTTTTTCTCCTGTGTCGTGAGTACCATGTACACACACAAGACAAATACACAAACACCCAGACCCAGAACATGAATCTAAACTCATCATTTAAATACCTCTCTGGCCGGGAATCGAACCCGGGACCCATTGCGTGTCAGTCAAACTGGTATGGTAACCGCTGCGCCACGCGGGTCGCATTTTTCCAATACCACAGGTATTGGAAAAATATTGAGTACCGCTCTAACTTATGCCCAATAAACGTTGCTGAAATCAACCATGATTCAACTCTACATAATACAAACATTGGGTAGCTAACGTATGTCATTGCAACTTCAAAGAAATCGAATTTCCATCGACCAACAATAGACTGTGACATAAAAATCTTGATGCAACTATTTCATTTACAATTCTAAATGCTACTAGCATTCGAATGTCATACGGCATTATGCTAAGCTGTTAACAAAGACAATACAATTACAAATTATAATCCACCAGCACCATGACCCACACAATGGTGGAATGCGGTTCAGTTTGGTTAATATTTTGATCGTTGAACAATTAATCACTTGAGTCGTTTTATTAATCGTGAGTAATCGCGACTGTGGAGCAAATGTGTTGATGTGATTAATGTCTGCGAATCGGATTTGATTATCTGCGAAAGCGGCAAGGATGGAAGGGCTCGGATATGGACCGGGATGGAGCGG
Source organism: Spicauda simplicius (assembly GCA_949699795.1). Taxonomy (NCBI): domain Eukaryota; kingdom Metazoa; phylum Arthropoda; class Insecta; order Lepidoptera; family Hesperiidae; genus Spicauda; species Spicauda simplicius. The sequence goes on from OX453068.1 coordinate 7,426,251, forward strand.
TTAGCGGATATTGTTGTCAAAGTCGCTGCCAATATTTATTTTAAACGCACTTTCATTAGCAGGTGTTACATTTTTTATGAATATCTTTTTATATTTTCTTAAAAAAATATCAATTATTAAAAGTATTTAAAGTGTGAATATCCAATGATACAAAAACTTAAAATGACATGTACTTATTATTTCATACGATTCCTAAGGAAAAGTAGAGTTTTTAAATGCTAGTTATCTCATGTGTCCTTGATGAAGATTATAGAAAGCAGCAGAAAGCAGCAGGTCCTGTAAGGCTTGTGTTTAGATACATGCCTCCATTAACAGGGGTTTCACCGATAGTTATAGTGCTTGGTATACCAGTTAATAAACACAGTGGGTTTGATTATACACATGTAGACGCTGCTGCCCATCTCTTAGATTTTGTCCCTGAGTTATTTACTACGACATCCACGGAAAGAGAAGCCATGGAGACTATTCAAATCACCACATGGGTGAGTCTTGCCATCTCACGATAAAATACAACTTATCAATGCAACCTGTATATTAATCATTATTTTCATTTACTTGTAATGAAGCCATAAAAATGCACGTCTGTTTCCGCTATCGCTTATTCCTCGTTGCTGATCGGAGATACGAAGACAATTACCAAAACGCAGCAATTAGGGTCCCAGGCGGCTGTCAAAACTCTCGATCAAGACAGATTTTATTAACTTCTGACCGGAACGTAATTCTTTTGAATGCAGCTTATTTGGGGCGCTGTTGATTTCTTAATGTAATATACATTTTGATTCGTCTTTTGTGCTTAAAATACTGTAGCAGAAAGCAAGTGCGTCTGACTTTTGTGCGATTTCTTGACAGCAGAGGTCACTTTATGGTTATGCAAAATTTTATTCCAATCTTGAATATTAAATTGATGTTAAGTTCTTCGATTAATGCTGTTATGTACCTACTTGTAAACAGCGAACGCAAAAGCGTTCGCTGTTTACAAGTAGGTAAATAAAAATTTGTATTCAATATTTTATTTCTAAATAGAGGGTTATTTTGGGGTTATGAGGGTTGCCTACAACACTCAGAGGATTTTGGACTACTGATTGTTGCAGACTTTATGTTTAAAGTATCTTATTGAACCTTCATAGTTTCTACTGTGAGCACAGAATTGTTTTTCATTTCATTTAATTAAATCGCATTAGTGGCTATAAACTTCAAATAACACTAAAGTACCTAATTACTTCCTGCAATAGGATTATTTACAAAGATTAGGTAGTGTTACGCCTTGAAAGACATTAAGAAGGAATAAATCGCAATGTATCTTCTAAGTTTATTTCATTATAGGTTCTCAGTTTTATAGACATGAATATGACTCGAGAAATCTTTGATGTCTAATTACGAGCTTTGTAGCTGTAATCGTAAAGTTATGAGTATTTTTGGAAACGTCGGTGAAAAGACAATAATTATATAGAGGCTCGTAATAATTACAGTTTATTATAGTAATTTACGGAAAACGAGCTATCCGACAGAATAATGGGTATGGTTCTTTGGTATATTGCAATTACAGTGACATGACTACAAAGACAGAAATACTACTCTTTAATTTTTATGAATATCTGGTCTTAGAACTTTAAATTATTTTATGATTATGTATGATATTTATGAACATTGAAATTAAAAAGTTTAAGTTTAAGAAATTAAGTAATGCAAGCGATAATACGATCGGTGTTAAATGCTCAGTGCAGATTGTACGAAATATTATTGATTTATATTTCGGTATTTAGTATTGGGTAGATAAATAATGTATATTCTCTCCTCCTGCTTTCTTTTTACTTTGAGAAGAAGACGTTCAAAAATCGGAATTTGACTTAGAGATATCAATGTAACCCAAAATTAATATTATGTCAAAGGTTTGTTGGTTTAAAAGCTTTTACTGGAAGCTTATGAACCAGTTTTGATAATAACTGGGATATAAAAACCGGCCCCTATCTTTCAGTTCATTGGTTCCGACGCAACAATTCGAAGAGACTAATTGTGCCAAATCCGATTCAAGTAGTTTGTCGACGCAGAAACTCTTCTGCATCGGTTACTTACAAAAACCATCCGGTAGCTATATGAAACTATTTACGTCTTAATGTGCTACTGAACATTGTTGGTGAAGATTACGGTTTTGTGAGTTCTGTGGATCGTGAATAAACTTTTGAGTAAGAAAAATATTTGTAGACTGTTTTTTAGCGTTAAAATTTAAACGAATGTATACTGTGATTTCCATATTTTAGAAGTTACATGAATAAAACGAATAATTATATTATTAGTACGATTTAGATTAATAAATGTATTTATTGGTTGTTCGTCCAATCTTCCAGCTGGTAGAACCGATTTTAAATGAACCTTCACGCAAATAATGAAAAATATTTTTAATTCCGATATATTTATGTCTTTCTATAGTTTAAGTGAATATTTTATATAATAGAAATAGAAATATATAATAGAAATGTAATAGTAATATCGTCATTACGTGGCGGCGTGGCGTGGCGGAACGGTCACCAAACTGTCTGACACGCAGTGGGTTTTGGCTTCGATTCTCGGCAAGACAAGTTTCTGAATGATAAATTTAGATGTCTGTTCTAGGTTTGGGTGTTTGTGTATCCGTTATTGTACGTTCATGGCACCCACGATACAGGAGAAAATCATACTGTGGGGCTGTGAGTGTAGAAAGTGTATTTTTAGTAATAGTACTAAGATTAAAGAAACTCGAGAAAGTAAGGCATATGTGATCAAAGTCATACGATACTTCTGTTCTCTTGCAATGGCTCTGCAAATTAAAAAGTTAAAGCTCTATGAATAATTACGGGATTCTTAATAGGCCTTGGACCATTTTTTTTCTTAAACGTCAGTAAAACAACATATGGACGTCCTCATATTTCTCGTGCCTCATTATAAATGGCGTCAGGTATTTTCTATTGTATGTTTTTTTTCGAAATACAAATAAATTTATATTTCGATCGCTACCTGGTCTCGAGTGCGGATTTCGGGATTTCGGTTTTAAGAAAAAATTGATGCTCGCCGCAAACATTGTTTTTGTGTGGTTACAAGCTAAACTTTTGGAAATATTACCGATCAGGGGTACAAAACATTTACAAAACAAACAAAAGAAATTTCTAAGAATTTTTTAACAAGTTTTGTTTATTTTATAAAATATTAAAATGTTAAGAGATGAGTTTTATTACACATTTTATAAAATAGTAAAACTAAATCAGTATACTAATAATAACTATTTATTAGGAATAAAATCATAATTATGTCAGGAACAAGAATATTACAGTCAGCATTGAAAAGTAAAGTTTTCGGTACATAAATGTTTTTTTTTAAACATGCACCCTTAATATATTTTTAATTTAATATTTGTCAACAAGTAAATTCAACGTAATAATACCGTCTGGCAAAGATATTAATAGTAATATTCAATAAAATTAAATTCCAACATATAAAAAAACAAAAATGTTTCAGACCTCTGGGGTGCTCGCGGCAGGGAACCACAAAAATAATAAAATTTTTAATGTTGCAGATCCTCGCTGTAATGTGCATACTAACAATGCCATATATCTTCGCATACGTATACATTGCTCGCTAAATTCCGTTTATCTTATATTGTAGTCCAACACACCCAGCAATGTATGTGATATAGTTAAAGAGCGGCAGATATAAATCTTGTAAAGGGCGGGCAAGGGAGAACAGACGTCATATGGCGATCGTTACGAATTTCTCTTTGTTCTTTGGATCGTTGAAAAATTAAGTTGGTTTTGCATCATTTGTTTTTTAACCATCGATGTGTTTTTAGTTAATGATCGAAAGATAGCGATCTTAAGGCCGTGTACTCTCCGCAGGGTTACTAATATGTCAATAAATTGTATTAATTAATGATAAATACTTTTCGTACTAATGGATGGGTAAAGCGTAATCATAAATTAAACAGTGCAATGTTTTAACAACGCGTACGTAACAAAGCTTCAGTTGCAATTATTTTATATCACACTGCTAGATATATCACAATGCTATAAATATTTGGACAACGCTCCATATTTTTAACCGACTTCCCAAAGGAAAGAGGTTATCTATTCGTCACGTATATTTTTTTTTTTTTTTTTTTTTTTTTTTTATGTATGTTCGGGCGAAATGACTAGAAATCGTCGACCTACCGACACGATTCATACGACATTGTATGCGACTAGTTTCACAGGCAGTCCCATATTGAGGAAAATGAAAACCTTCCGGCGGTTTTCCCGGAAAATTGGAAAATGTCGGTTTCTTAAAATCTTGATTGACTTGGGTGTTTATAAACCGATTTCCATTTTCTTTCTTTCATTTGATAGGAAATTTCGTCACGCAACTTTTTCTCTTGGACATGGGTATGCTGTGATGCTTAACTCTTTGAGTTATGGGGTGGAAACCACCACCACTCCTCAAGTTTTTTAGATAATTTGAGATAACTCGGCTTCTGCCGAATCGATTCTTATGAAACTTGGAATATGTATTATATATCTATGCTTATATAGGTTGACGAAAAATTTGACCTTCAACTCTTCGATCCTGATGATGCAGGGTTACAGTTATCCTAAACTATAACATTAGCTATTTGGTGCTTACATATATGTAATAAGACTACTAAGCAGAGACATGTGATGAAAATTTGACCTTCAACTCCTCAATCCTGATGATGCAGGGGTGCCTCAAGCCTAAACCATAAGGGTTGACCATTTGGTGCTTATGGGTATGTTATAACAATACTAAGCAAAGACATATTATAAAAAAAATGACCTTCAACATCTCAACCCTGATGATTCAGGGTGCTGTAAGCCCAAGCCGTAGGTGATGGCCATTTAGTGCTTCCGGATATATAATAAGATAGCAAGGCAAAGATGTACGATGACAAATTTGACCTTCAACTCCTCAACCCTGATGATGCAGGGGTACTGCAGGCTTAAACCATAAACGTTAGACATTTGTTGCTCACGGATTTGTAATAACATTGCTAAGCAAAGGTACACGACGAAAAATTGGACCTTCAACTCCTCAATCCTGATGATGCAGGGGTATTGAACGCCTAAGCCATAAAACTTAGCTATTTCAATCTTACGCATTCAAAATGATATTTAAAAAAATGTAAGGTAAAACATTAGAAAAATGGTTGTATACAGTGGAAAATTGGACCTTCAACTCCTCAATCCTGATGATGCTGGGGTGCTTCAAGCTTAAACTATAGGCGTTAGCTACATGATCGCTACGTATATCTGATAAGATTACTAAGCAAAGATATAAGATGAAAAATTTGACCTTCAACTCCTCAACTCTGATGATGCAGGGGTTCTTCAGGCTTAAACTATAGGCGTTGGCCATTTGATGCTTATGGGTATGTAATATATTTACAAAGCGAAGACGTATGATAAAAAAGTTGACCTTCAACTCCTCAACCCTGATGATGCAGGGTACTGTAAGCCCAAGCCATAGAAGTTGGGGATCTGTTGCTTACGTGCATGCGATGAGATTACATAGAAAAGATATGACATGATAATTTTGACCTTCAACTCTTCGGCCCTGATGATGCAGGGGTACTTCAGGCTTAAACCATAGGCGTTGGCCATTTGATACTTATGGATATGTAATATATTTACAAAGCAAAGACGTATGATAAGAAAATTGACCTTCAACTCCTCAACCCTGATGATGCAGGGTACTGCAAGTTTAAACCATAAGCATCGGCCATATGGTGCTTACGTATATGTAAAGAGATTTCTAAGCAAAGATATGACATGATAATTTTGACCTTCAACTCCTCAACCCTGATAATGCTGGGGTCCTTCAAGTTTAAACCGTAGGCATCGGCCATATTGTGCTTACGTATACATAATGTTGTTGTTCACAATACCAACAATGAGTTTCGGAGAGGATATAATTATGATCAAAAATTCCACTTTGAATACAATTACCTGAAAGATGCTACCAACCTTTTTAAATTGGATGGGTTATTTTTATCAGTATCAGTTGAATTATACTCTTAGTTATAAGGTTTATATTACTTTTTCTACTTTAAATATTGATAATTATAGGTCTATTCTTTAAATAAATGTTTACTCAGAAAAAGTTGTTTTATTCGGTTAGGTTAGGTTCGAACAGATTTTTCTAATTCAGAATCTAAGGGAGGGGGCGCGGTAGCGCCCCCGACCGGTTGTGTCAAAGAAGTCTATTTTTAGATGATGACGTCAGCACATAATTTTATTCATCCGAAAATCGGACGAATAATTAATTTTATTCATCCGGTTAGCGGACGACTAGCAACAGCCATAACTGATTTTATCGTGACTGAAAAGCGTGAAAAAAAATTTTTAAACAAAAAATACAACCGACTTCCATGCCACATAAAAGTAAAAAATAATTTAAATACATGTTGGTTTAGAGCAAACACAGTACTTAGTACATAGTTCCGAAGTCGGCGCTCACCATATTTTGCTGGATCATGACGAAACTACATGTATCTTATATGAGCGCCGACTTCGGGACTATGTACTAAGTACTGTGTTTGCTCTCAACCAACATGTATTTAAATTATTTTTTACTTTTATGTGGCATGGAAGTCGGTTGTATTTTTTGTTTAAAAATTTTTTTGACACCATAAATCCTACTATCCTATCCTATCCTACTAATATTATAAATGCGAAAGTTTGTGAGGATGTATGTGTATTTGTTATTCTTTCACGCAAAAACTACTCAACGGATTTGGTTGAAACTTTACAGTAGTATAGGTTGTACATCAGAATAACACATGGACTATAATTTATACCGATTTTTTTAAATCCTACTAATATTATAAATGCGAAAGTTTGTGAGGATGTATGTGTATTTGTTATTCTTTCACGCAAAAACTACTCAACGGATTTGGTTGAAACTTTACAGTAGTATAGGTTGTACATCAGAATAACACATGGACTATAATTTATACCGATTTTTTTAAAATTAGGTTATAATATAACGAGAAATACCAGGTTAGTCGCAAAAAAAGTTGTCCTCTGAGAGCTATCTTCGCGTACGCTGCCTAAACCGTTGGAGATATCCAAATATAATGTACTGTGGAATTGTTTGGCTCACATAGATCTAAATAAAAGTCCGCGACAGCATATATCTATATTTTATGTATAACCCACAATGACTCTTTTTATACTTTGAAAATTTAAAAAATATGAAGTTCATGTTTCCATGGGTTTTATACAAACTAAATATTAATCCTTATCAAAATAAATGATTTCAAAAAATCAAGCATCTAATAAAGATTGAATCTGTCTTTTACACCATGTAAATTGGATAAGTAGTTTAGAAGATATTACGAGTATAACATATTGCGTAGTCAATTGATTGACCGGCAGTACGCGCCGTCCGCCGCCGCCGTATACAACGAAGTTCTATGATATTATTATGTGAATGGTTATAAAACACGGAGCAAAATGTGAAAGGTAAATGACGGCCCTGTAGTTCCGGGATTAAGGCTATGGTATCCCCTGTCTGTGGTAAGAGGCAACTAAAAGGGGGCTTTCGGGGTTGCGGGCGGCTAGACTGGGAGCTCCAAACACCCAGTCAGCAACTTCGGGAAAGATGTCAGCATGTGTGGTCGCATGCTATCGTGAAAGCCAGGATGGACGGAGCTTGGACCGTCCAGCCTGGCGATCCCGGGAAGGACGGTGGTATACGTGTGGTCGCATATCGTGGTGAAGACCAGAAGGAATGGTGGGCCCAGCCGCTCACTTGGGAGGAGCCCGATGGGGCAACGCACTCAAAGGACTCCAGATGTGTTCCTTTGAAGATCCCGGAGTCCTGGTGCTATAAGAATCCCACATAACCCTGCGTTGCTCCCACGGCGTATGGTACCTTTTGAAGGTTTCTCCCTCGACAAAAAAGAGAAAAAAGGTCAATGAGAATGAAACAGTGGAAAGGTTAAATATGTTATTCAATCGTCATCGACCTTTTAATGTTACAGAACTCGGCACATATGTCAGATTAGCAGTAGTTTAGGTCGTAGTTGACCACGCTAGCCAACTGCGCGTTGGTAACCGTCACGCGTTTTGAGACCTTTCCTAAAACTTTTAATTTCAGAGTAAACATTAATATCTGTTGCCGACAAAACTAATTCAAATTAATGTATGTGCCTGTGATTTGAAATTTGAACACACTGATTTAGGCGATTAACACACGGCACCGCGCATCGCCGCGAATAGCGGTGCCCCGCGCGGTAAGGCGGTTTACGCACCTGTACGCACGGATGGACCGATCATCAAAATAAACTTTTCGACATCGATATTCCTTTTATTAAATTGCAACACGGCCTGTATCAACGATGATCCGCGCGGTTAGGCGCCAGCCCGTGTGTGAGGCGCCGACCCTCCGCACTGTCGTTCGCGCGGAGACATGGTGGTGATGAGAACACCGCTGGACCGCGCGGTCGGTCGGTGTACGTGTGTGAGGCATCAATGGATTTATTAGACCCCAATACAACATGAGATCCGCTTCACCGCCTACCGCGACAGTGAGCGGTATCATGTTAATCGCCCTAGGAAGTATGGCAAGGGTTCAATCTGAAGTCAATCACAGATGCGTTGCTACTCCCGAGGACTATGATGATCGCCTCATATAAAAGTGAGCCGGCAGACACACCCTTCTAATGAAACACAAGAACTGCTTCACGGTAGAAATAGGTGCGGCGGTGATGCCTCCCTGGTTGAACCATTGCTCTACCACCTTGCAAACTTTATGTGGCAGACTAAATTCCACGCGAGCGAAGCCGCGGGCAAAGGCTAGTATTTATATATAGTATGAATATTTAAGTAAAAATTATAACACTCAAGATAAATTTGCTAATGAGAAATATTAGTATTTTTGTTACCATATATTTAAATCATATGTTGTTGTCAACCCATTATTGTCTCACTGCTGGGCACGGGTCTTCTCTCAGAATGAGAGAGTATTAGGCCATAGTCCACCGCGCTGGCCAAGTGCGAATTGGTGGACTTCACACACCTCCGAGAACTTTTTTTTTTTTTTAAAGAACTCTCGGGTGTGTAGGTTTCCTCACGATGTTTTCCTTCACCGAAAAGCAGTGATAATTAATTTCTAATACGCACATAATTTTAGAAAAATCAGTGGTGCGTGCCGGGGTTTGAACCTCGGACCTCCCGATCGAGAGGGCAAGTTTCAACCATTAGGCTATCACTGCTCATTTAAATCATATAGTTAAAGCAAATTTAAGGTGCAAAATTAACGTGTTTCCATATGGAAAATGATAAAGAGAACTAGAGTTTAAAGTTAATCAAGGCATAATGATAATTCTATTCTCCATTGATGTCAAATTGTTAAAAAAATTTAAAGTTAAAGTTTCCACAGGTTCCATTTAAATCCATAAGATGCGCAAGAAGTAGCGTTTGTTAAGGACTACATACGATTCGTATATTCTACCGCGTTTAAAAAACAAAATGCATAACTTTTTCAAGGTATGGACTGCAAATGTTTCAATACTTAAACAATTCTTTAAATTAAATTGTATGTTTTGTTTCTTATTAATACTTAATGAACAAGGACGCGAACTTCCATCTTATGTACTTATTATACATCTATGTGGCTTCTTTTTGGACTCCACACTTATTTGGCGACAAGTGTTCAATAAACTTATGTTGCTTACAAAATATGTAGGGTAAGGTGGTGTAAGAGTGCGCGGTCGATAAGAGTGCGCGTTACACTTCACAGTGGTTCTGTGCGAGGTCTGCGCCTAACTTCAGTTGTGTTTTGGTTCGTTAGTGAGAAGTGTTACGCAGCCGAAAAATAATCGAAATTGAATGAAAAACGGAGATACCACGTAAGTCAATTGTTTTTTACTCGTTTTGATGTAATTTTCTTGCGTTTTGCACAGATTTCTGTTCGTAAACTGCTAGGTTAACAAGAATGTTTATTTATTGTCAGAATAATGTACCTATTGGGCTAATCGATTCGTCCGAAAAACTTCGCACAGATATCAATAGATGGCGTCAGTAGTTAAATATGTTTAGAAAGTGCGAAGTGTATAAGAGTGCGCACGGTGTATGCGTATAAGAATGCGCGCGTACTCTTACACGACGTTTATTTTTCTGTATTGTAGAGTGTAAAATAAAGTCTAATTTTTATTATAAAAAATTAATTTTACAAAATCATGTGTATTCTCGACTCTTTACAGAACGTCTCGCAGAAAACGAACCACTCAGCGGCAAAATGATTCATCAGAGGTTCTTGATGAAGCTCGAAAATTTATAGAAATCGGACATCAGCAGCTCACCCTACAAATTAGAGATTGAAAAACAAATGGCACTTCAAACAAAACCAAAGTTAAAACTGGATACACAGAATACTCCGCATAAGCAATTCAATATTCCTAACACTGCCCCAAAAAAGAAGATATGGAGGTGCGGTGGGTGTCAAGAAATATATAAAGAGCCCATAACAGAAGACTGGATTGGATGTTCGGTGTGCCAACAGTGGTGGCACGAAAACTGTACCGCCTATTTAGGCAAAGGACTGTATATTTGCGACCTATGTACTAAGAAGTAATGCGCGCACTCTTGTACGACCCAACGCGCACTCTTATACACCCGGGTGTATAAGAGTGCGCAATTTTGAATTTTTAAATTTTCTCAGTTTCTTATTTAGTGGATTATATTTTTATATTTCATTGTTACCAAAATTGTTACCAAATATGTAGAGATTATAAATAAATAATGTTGATTTTTTTTTATAGGATACTTTATTTTTTATAGAGCTCCAAACTTAAAATGCGCACTCTTACACCACCTTACCCTATATTTCATTTTGATTCATCCGTCCACCCATCAGCCTTTAAAAGTCCACTGCTGGACTTAGGTTTTCCCTAATCTGCGCCACTTCGACCGGTCTTGAGCCATTTGAATCCAGCGGTTACCCGCCGTCTTCTTCAGGTCATCCGTCCACTTGATCGGGGGGCGGCCTGATTATTTAAGTAAAAATTTTGATTATTTACGTAAAAATCAACACATAATATACGTGTTTTGTTTAGAGATAGACGTATCTTAAATTTTCAAAACATTTTCAACCCATACTTTTATGTATGCGGAGTTTTTGAATAAATGAAATTGAACAGTGATTTATGGTCGTAATCGCTAAATGTGTTCGGGGACAAAAAAATCAATATTTAGTAATAAGTTATAGCAAAAAGCTTATTACACGAATATTTAATCAGTATTGCGCGACGTCAAACCTAAAAGGTGTTCTTGATTAAAATCTATTCCATGAATGTACGCTTCTTGATCGTTTTTGATTAAAATGTATCCAATGAATGTACGCTACATTAAGCTACATTACGGTGGATATTGTAGAAATTTGATTACTACGTGATTCTATGAATCTTTTTTGTGGTCATTCTGGAAAATATTAAATTTATAGGTTTGGTGATGTCTGGTAAAATTTCGTAATATTGCTTACGAATATTTTAAATTCAATTTATACTACTTAATTGAAAAAAGGATTTTAATTTTCGATCCATTAAGCTGTTATTTATATTACTTATAATGTATGTGCGATGAAAATGGCAAGCGAGTAGGGGAAATTACCACCTATGGCCATTTATAACCAACCTCACAAAGGAAATAATTGCAATCTGAGCTATTTCATAGACGCGTTGTTATTGAATTGAAAACTATTTTTTTCTAATATTGAATTAGCAAATGAGCATACATTCCACCTATAAGTAGCAACTGCCGCGTCGGAATCAATTTGAGATAAGATTGAGGTGGTCTTCTCATGTTTTGATCACTCTTTTTAGAGGACAAGGTTGGAACGCCTCCGATAAGTATGGGACATATTACCTTAACTCACCCGTCAGACCAAAACAGAACATCTCTTAATACTGCAGGTATTAGACAGAAATAGGTGCGGCGATGGTACCTATAAAGTCGAACCGTGTGGCGGAGCGGTTATCATACCGGTCTGACGCGCAATGTGTCCGGGGTCCGATTCCCGGCCTGACAGGTATCTGAATGATGAGTTTAGATTTATATTCTGGGTCTGGGAGTTTGTGTATTTGTCTTCTGTGTCCATGATACCCACGGCACAGGAGAAATTCCTAGCTAGTGTGGGGCTATGAGTGTAGAAAGCCTGTGAACCACAGGAGGTCATTCCACCATCTAAGTCACCTTCATACCCGTAACGTTGCTCCAATTGATCGGGTCTTACTAAATATCTAATCTCACTTTTTAAGTAAAGTGCTTCACGGCGATAACATTCCAACTAAAGCATTCGTTCAAAACCATTTACAAAGGCACGGAAATAAGAAACGAATTCGCCGCGTCGGAACGAGAAAATATTTTACGAATAATTGCAGTGGTAGGTAGAAGTTAATGGAATAATTATAATTATAAGGCTCTAAAGGAGCCGGCGGCCACCCGCTGTCCGCTGACTTTCGGCGATTGTTGCGTCCGAAAAAGCAATTAAAAGCAACCACGTGACCAGGGAGGGAAGCTTTCCAATAAATACGCTTTTGATGAGATCCCCTTTGTAACGTCTTAATTGACAGTGATTCGTAAGATGATGTTTGACGTTATCTCTCAAGAAATAACATATGTTAAAAATAGTCAATTTTTATAACGGGACGATACTATCGTCATACCGAAATCTGTTTGTAATTATGAAATCGGTGGTAGAACAGAGGCGCTGCTTCTTACCTATATCTACCTAGAAATAAATATTTAGCGCTACTGACGAAACTGAAACGAGCATGCAGTCCACCTGATGGTAAGTGGTCACTGCCGCCCATGGATATCTGTAATCAAATTCATACAGAACATGGGTTCTATCTGGAGTCAATCACAGATGCGTTGCTACTCCCGAGGACTATGTTGGTCGCCTCATATAAAGTGTGCCGGCAACCACACCCTTCCATCGAAACGCAAGAAATGCTTCACGCTAGAAATAGGTGTGGCGGTGGTACTTCCCCGGTCAACCTACACTTGTGGTAGAACAACCTCAAGATGATGACAGAATAAATTTAATTGAGTTTGACTGACATAACTTGAAATGAATTACAAAGTAATTAGTTTTTAATTAAAGTTCTACCGGTGGGGTGTTTATATTGAGGCAAGTGTCAGTATTCTAGTCTATTTACAGAAAGGCGTAAAGCATATTTTTCCTCCGCCGATGTCAACGTCAGTAACTCCAAAAAAGTAAAAAAGCGTGTAATTACTAAATAACCGAAATAGACCACTTGCTAGAATTCTCAGAAACAATGTTCCTTCTCTTAACAAATATCTATTTAAATTGGACGATCGGTTGCTTGGAAATCTTTGAGCTTTAGTCTGTGAGACAGATATTAAACTCAAGTAGCCCTTTAGTTAGCATTAATTAGTAATGTATGCCTGTGTTATAAAATTTGTATATACATTTCCTTAAAAAATAATTTAGATAATTACATTTTATTTGGTTTTGATACTTTAATCAATAATCAATGTACGGACATGAATTAATATACGGACCAATATTATTTTAAATACTTAGGTACTAATTATTAATATTATAGATAATTCGGATATTGTTTGATTTATTTGTTGCACTTAAAGACTTAGATTTGAGAAACAATCTATATACAAATATTACATCGCCATTCAGTACCTGTAGTGTTTAATTACTTTTTCTTTAAGTTACTTAATTTACAAGCTCCTAGACTATATCATATTGCGAATGAAATTGAGCTGTCAGCCATGTGTGTATTAACAAATGGCTCGCTATGAATATTAATAATACGTACTGTATATTCGTTTGCTTAGCTTTAGTACTGCGGCGATGCTTACAAGTTTATTACTGAAGTAAACACTCGTGTTTGTACGTGTTACAATGCCACGCTTAAAATAAAAGCTTTGGTAAGATTTTTTTATCTGATTGAAGTAGCAAACGAGCATGCAGTCCACCTAATGGTAAGTCACTGCCGCCCATGGGCACCTGTAAGAAACTTCAAATAGAACAAGGGTTCTATCTGAAGTCAATCACAGACGCGTTGCTACTCCCGAGGACTAGGATGGTTGCCTCATATAAAAGTGTGCCGACAACCACAGCCTTCCATTGAAACGCAATAAAATGCTTTACGCAGAAAAGTGATGAAAGAAGAAGTAGGTAACGCAGATTATCAAAAAAATATTTAACCATTATCTATCAACTCTTGAAAGTCCATTGCTGACAATAGCCCTCCCCTAATCATCATTTCGATCGGTCCTGTGCTATCAGAATTCAGCGGTTGCCCACCTTCTTCCTCTAACCATATAAATATTACCATTAAACTTAAAGTAATATTGAGTGAAGCGGATCTTGCGTTTCGGGGGAAGAATGTATAGTTGCTGGCTCGCATTCACATAAGCGACCTTCTTACTCCTCGTGATCGTATTTTATATGAAGTTTATTAGATTAGTTTATTAGTTGACCTGGCGAACTTGGCTCTGCCTAAAAATTAATAATCTAAAATTATCAGTGTTTCTCCACTGTATTACACATGTATTATTCTTAAAAACCTTCCTCTTGAATCAGTCTATCTATTAAAAAAACTGCATTAAAATCCGTAGCGTAGTTTTAAAGATTTAACCATACATAGGGGAAAACAACGCGAAGCGACTTTGTTTTGTACTATGTTGTGATGATGTCGATGGGCTGCAGTGACACTATACCATCAGAGGGATTGCACGCTCGTTTGTTACGTAAATTGTATATAAAATAAAAACTTAATTATTTTCCATTTTAACTCTTCATAGAACATTAATGAATAGGATTAGTGTATTAACTGTATTTTATAGAAAAACTTTATCTTAGAAATATATTTTACTGACATATTCATTCGTTACAAGTAAGCCTGCGACCCCATTAACCTGTGAAATATCTTATAAATTCCTCTTTTAAAAGTCGTTAGTTATTATTGTAATTCAACTATCGTGTCATGCTTATGACCGAGTGACAAATTATAACATTTAAAACTCATGATGTCAAATAGAATAACACATTTACTTAATCGTCCTTAACGTTAATCTCTATACACAGAATTTATAAAATGTTTTGAAAATCAAAAGGTAAAGTGAATAAATAAATCCGATTTCTACATGTAGGGATTTTGAACGATGTAAGAACTTGAAGGGACTACTTTAAGTCGGATCTACGAAAAAATAGGTAGATTTTATTAGAGTTTGAAGCTGGATAGATAAAGATTATTTTTGGTTAAGTGCTTGCTTTCGTTTAGTGATTAGCCTAGATCTGTAGTGATATAATTTCTATCAATCTATATAATTCGGGTCCTTATTGAGGTTGGCCAAAGGTGGCTGCCTGGACGACTGTGTTGAATCATCGCGCGACCATCAACACGTCTTAGATTAGAACTCAGTATGTACTTTGCTCGAATGGCGACCACGTTTAGGCAAAGGAACACTGGTCGCCCTCCCACCAGGTGGACTGATGACCAGAAGAAGACAGCGGGAAACTGTTGGATTCAGAAGGCACAGGACCGGTTGGAGTGGCGTCATTTAGGGGAGGCCTAGGTCCAGCAGTAAACCTTAAAAGGCTGATGGATGGATGATGTACGTTTCTCTATCCCTGTTATTCTCGAAATAATGTTTAAGGCTTTTAATAATAATATAATGTAGTAATATCTTACTTCAAATATTATTATAATCTTCAACAGTTTATGGTACAAGTGGATACGTATGATTAGCAAAGTGGACTTTCTATTTTAAATTTATTATTATTGTTATTTTTTATTTATGACATTGTTAATAAAGAAACCAAATATTTATATACACTCTGTTAGCAATTTGTCCGTAATATATATAGCAATTTTAATTCACATGGCATTTAAATTAATTTGTAGAACCTCCTCAAGGCACGTTGATTTCAAATAAACATTTTTTGGCCATAAATAATAGTAAACATGTTATTTTAAGGCGTAATCACGGACAAAGCAACCCTGTTATTTATGTATAGATGATTAAGAAAATGGATTCGATTCGAAGCCTAGCGCATTGGAATGATTAATAGCTTGATTTGTTGCCGAGTAACTTATCTTGTGAGAAAAAATAAACACCCGTTTCCTTGTTGAAATTGCATTATTTATTAACGAAAATACAAGTTGGTTTTTACTTTATGTATTCTGTTATAGTAACTATATCTATGGAAATTAACAAAAGTATGGACAAGTACATATTTTTATACGATTAAAGTAACAAACGGGCATGGAGTACACCTGATGGTAAGTAGTCACTGCCGTTTATCTATCTGTCTAGTACGTGGACAGATGTCCACGTACTTGTTGTTGTTGATACTCCCGAGGACAAAGATTGTTTTTTTATCTGATTGAAGTAGCAAACGAGCATGCAGTCCACCTGATGGTCACTGTCGCTGGACATCTGTAGGCAACTTGATATTGAACATGGGTTCTAACTGAATTCAATCACAGATGTGTTGCTACTCACGAGGACTATCATGATCGCATCATATAAAAGTGTGCCGGCAACCACACCTTTCATCGAAACGTAAAAAATGCTTTATGCTAGAAATAGATGTGGCGGTGGTACTTCTCCGGTTGAACTACAATGGTTCGACCACCTTTTTTTTTTTTTTGACTGAAGTAGCAAACGAGCATGCAGTCCACCTGATGGTAAGTGGTCACTGCCGCCCATGGACATCTGTAATCAACTTCATACAGAACATGGGTTCCATCTGAAGTCAATCACAGATGCGTTGCTACTCCTGAGGACTATGATGGTCGCCTCATGTGAAAGTGTGCCGGCAACCACACCCTTCTATCGAAACGCAAGAGATGCTTCACGCTAGAAATAGGTGTGGCGGTGGTACTTCCCCGGTCGAACTACACTGGTTCTACCACCTTGAATAATGCCACCTGCAAAATCATGATGGTTACAGCAATACAATATACAATAATGCGATTCATTTTGTAATTTTTCTTTTCATATGTTCAATTATGTCAAATTATTAAGAAAAGCTAGTTCGTTTTATTAACAAAAATACGGTATCAAACATGTTAGTTAGTTGTAAGAATTGGTTCTTAATTTTAGAGTAAAAAGAACGTCACAGCGTACGCTAAATGTATTTACTGAGGTGTTTTGAAGAACTCCCTGTAATTCACTTTTTATCATCACATTTCGGTATACATTCCTCGCGCACGGTGGCTAAGCCTCCACCCAAGGCAATCTGAGAGCGAAGTAAAATTCGAAATAAGGTCACGTGCTGGGAACATGTAAATCTACTTACGCTCGTGCCTTGACTACCAACCGTATTTACTAAAAGTTACACCACACTATCGTTAACGTTCTACTTAGCACAAGTCTGCTAGAATTTCTTTATTTCGAACTGTTTTCTACGGATAAAAACGGAGTTTCGAGTGACATTGTCGCGCTAAGCCCAGCGAAACTGGAGTTTCCTAATTAGTTTTCCACGCGTGAAAGTTCGACTGTGTTTTGGTTGAATTCATAACGGCAAGCAGCATAAGAGAAGGCATAAATTAAATTAAATTTTCTCAAGTACATGTCTGTGTATGATACGAGGACTTGCTTCGATGCTTGTCGTCAATGCTTAATACCATAAATAATAATAAGAAAGGTAAACATAATTAAAATAGGTGTTAGCTAAATAAAAGTTTTAATATAAGCCTAAGTTGTACAATATACAATACATACAGATCTCATACAATAAATAATAAATACAGATCTAATCTATTGTCAAGTAAAATACGATAATACTTAACATAATTTCCACAACAATTTCCAAATTTGTAAGGCTTACAACCCTTACAAAATTTGGAAATTTATCAACCCGTCTAATACCAAGTTTATTGTAATAAATAATAAACGAATAAACAAAATCATTTTTACAGCCGTTATAACATGTTTATAAACTGACGATTTGTTTTCCATAACAATCTCCTTTAGTAGAGCAATTTATTAGGTTCCCAGCTTACTCTGCAAGTATTCCATTTTCTAGCTTAAGATTAGCCTGCTTGATAAGCCTGGAGCGTGTGGCGATGGGATCGATTGAAAGGGCTCAGTCGGATCCGATAAGATAATTTAATTGACTCAATGTAAAACAGATTAAGTCTATTTATATAGGAATGATTGATTTTTATTACTTTCTCGTGTTGATATTGAACTGGTGCGTTTGTGGTGATACTTTATGAGAATACTGTGTCGTAACTCTATTTAAAGTTGTTTGAGAAATAATAGAAGCTTTGAGGCATTTTACGATAAAATATACCAGGAGCCAGGAGTTTCATCTAAGAATGAACTAGGTAACAAGTCACAGTTATGAAAAGCGTAGTCACGTTTTCAAAGTGTGAGTTGGTAGGCATCAAATAATCACTACATAGTATAAAACAAAGTCGCTTCCCACTGTCTGTCCCTATGTATGCTTAGATCTTTAAAACCAAGCTACGGATTTTAATGTGTTTTTTTTAATAAAAAAAGTGATTCAAGAGGAAGGTTTTTATGTATAATACATGCATAAAATAGTGGAGAAATACTGATCATTTTAGATATTTGACTTTTAGGCGGAGCGAAGTTCGTCGGGTCAGCTAGTTTTGAGAACAAAGCGGTAACGCGGGAAAGTCGTAGACTAATAGGTTTTTTCGCTGTGTTTTTGTTTATAAGGCAAGTTCTAATTAATTTTGGAGCGCAGTAACAGATGGACGGTATGCTACTTATTTAAATGAAATAACAAACATTAAGTTGAGCAAATGGGCAACGAGGCACGAGGAATAAATTGGGATGGGTGGTATAGGTCTTTTCCTTACCTCACCTTAACTAGAATAGCGTTTAACACTACTTTTGTTAGGTTTAAATGGATGTGGTAGTTTTTATTTGTTACTACCCTAGAGTTTTTAGAGATCATAGTACATTGGGAAAAAAAGGTAGAAAGAAAAGTAAGAATTTCAAAATTAAGTACTTGACTGTCTACCTACTATCTACAATTTGAAACACATAAAAAGTTACCAAGTATAAATATTGTACTACTCTCTAAACAAGGTGGCTCTAGACACCCTATGTCAATAGAATTTTTGTTTCCCACATAACTGCTTCCAATCTTTTTTAATCTCAAATTATGAAAAATAAAGTATTTTTGTCTATTTTTTTCATGAAGTGTAAAGTACGGCTATCCCAAATTAAGTACAATACTTTATAACAAAGTAGGAGCCGCAATCCTATCCTAGTGTAACTGTTTTGAAAAGCGTACGATTATAGTCTTATTTCATACTATAAAATATTTAAGCGAAACTAATACTCAATAGCGTGCCAAGTTTATTAGCAAGCGTACACTGCAATGAAATAAAATTTTATTATTTTATGAACGGTGTAAATTGTCTAATGTTAACTATTTTCGCTTCATCCTCTGCTCGTGTTGATTGCTAGTTTTTCGTAGCATCCCTAATTTTATTGTAAGTACAAATGTACTAGTGATGTAACGAATATTCGAATTCGTATGTTTTTAAATGCATTCGCATTTACAAGGAATGCGCGAATGTTTCACGAATATTGAATTGCAGTGCTTTTCAAATAAGTGGCCAAATTTATCCAATTTCAAATCGAACTGGAGTTTGATTTCCGAAAAAAGAGGTCGACAAATTTACATCTTCCGGCCCCTTATACCAAAAATTGTAAAACTAACAATATTCGAATTCTCAAATGTCTGTAAGGAATATTTGCATTCGCGAATGTTCAAATATTAACATTCGTACGTCACTAATACGTACTAAATATAAGTTTATATTGAACCAGTTTGTTTATATACGGGTAACACGCTATACCGGCATTGTTAGCGGGTAATATAGAACGAATAAATCAATTAGCAAAAGACACGGTATAAAATGTGGCCCAGAGCTAAAATGGTAATAAAGTCGTGATTTTGAACATTAGGTACGTACCACAAATTAGATCCCGGATCTTTAATATTCGCGTTAAAATGTACAGATGTTTAGATTTTTATAATAAGTAAATTTTTACTCCTTGTATTTATAACAGACTTCGTTTAATAAGTGACTATAATTCAACATAAAGACAATCATTTTTCATTGCTGTCAGCGTTCCAAAATAAGAATGATAGAGTCCATAGGCCGTGATTTTACCGGTCTGACGCGCATTGGGTCCCGGGTACGATTCCCGGCCAGACAGGTATCTGAATGATGAGATTATATTCATGTTCTGGGTCTGGTTGTTTGTGTATTCGTCTTGTGTGTGTCCATGGTACCCGCGACACAGGAAAAAATCCTAGTGTGGGGCTATGAGTGCAAAAAGCGTGTTTTTTAATAATGGGCCATCATGCTAAAGTAGTGTGTTGATCAATTTTGAGAGCTATGTTTATAAAAAACGTTCATGTTTCTGGATTTCTCCGCGTTATATAATAATCATATCAACAGGTGATCATGGATTCGTTTTCTTCTATTCATTAATTCATAAAAGAATGACGATTTTTTTGAGATTTGTCAAAAATTATAAGTGTTGTGGAATAGTTTAT
Source organism: Spicauda simplicius (assembly GCA_949699795.1). Taxonomy (NCBI): domain Eukaryota; kingdom Metazoa; phylum Arthropoda; class Insecta; order Lepidoptera; family Hesperiidae; genus Spicauda; species Spicauda simplicius. The sequence continues at coordinate 7,446,819 of OX453068.1, forward strand.
ATCTATCTGAGACAGCAATTTTAGTTGTTTCAATAATAGCAGTATGTACATAGGTACTACCGCGTAAAAGTATAAAAGTAAATTATCCCATAACATTATCTTACCGTCCTGCCCGACTTTGTAAGTTAAATACACAAAAAGTATTAAGTAGCCACTAATCTGTCTTTGCTTAGGAATGTTAGCGATAAACTAGGGACAGTGTCGCCGTCGTGCAAACATGTCCCTTCTCTGAACTACTTATTTGACTGGACTTCCCTTACTAAACTATTTGACTGGACTGGAAGTTTTTTCTGTTCATCCGTCTACAAAGTTCTGGATCCGTGCATATCATATGAAATGAAATGAAATGAAATGTCTTTATTTTGTATAGGCCTACGGGGGCACTTACAAATTGTCAGTTCATTTTTTTTTCTTACACTACCACCGGATTGGAATACGACCTCAACTGAGAAGATCCGGCAAGAAACTCAGCGGGTTTGTCTTTTTTCTTATTTATATCCATTTTTTTATTTTTTTTTATATAATTACAATCATGTTTTTTACATGGTAATGAAAGTTACAATAATAAGAATTTACATTATAAATTCGAAAGCTAGTTAAGACGTATGTGTGTTTGTTACTTTTTCACGCAAAATCTACTGGTTGAAACTCACTAAAATTTGGTATACACATAGTTTTTAATCTACAATAACGTATAAGATACTCATTACCATGTGACCGAAGAGGGCAAAGTAGCGGGAATAACCCCGTATAAGATAAATATGTCTTGAAATTATTGCCAATTATATTTTTGGAAGAAATAATTACCTAATTGATATTTTAATAAGCAAATAATAAGAATATAGATAAAGCGATCCTAAGTAGGGATAACCGTTTTTGGTCAAAACTTGAAATTTGCTTGCAGAATAGACCTTTTATTTCTGCGACTGAATATTTACTATGACCACGAACCATGCAACTAAATCGAAATATGGACAGAATTGAAATTAAAACAGCGTATATACATAGCTATGGCTGATATAAATAATTATCATATTTAAATTAATGGAATTATATTATCCTTCACAGATTGTTGGTCACATTACAAAAAAAAAAGGAATTAAAATTACCAGAAATTTAAGTATTTTTTTCAGAGAATATTATATTTTTAATTTTTTTTTGAGCGCCATCAACTTACCGTCGCTTCAATCAAATAAAGATCATAATATTAAACCATAATATAACCATTTATAAAAGTTCATGATGAAGACCAACTTTAGCTTTAATTATATAACTCACTGCAGAATTAGAACCATTATCAATGTAAGAAAATAAAGTAACAATTGATAGTGTTCCATCTTCTACCGATAAGTCTGAAATATAGCAGTTAAATTCATTGCTATCTGAAATATATCGTTAAGATAAATCTGTTTTCTACTTCACTTAGGTCCCATAATTTCTATTTAATCTCCAGAAGTTTCCTATTGACTTATCCAATTTATCGCCTAAGAACTAAATTACTTTGATTTTTATAGACCTCACGTAGCCAATAGAATGTTATATTATATTATGTTTCTATAAGGTTAAGCGCAATATTTGTAAATCCTCGATTCATTAGGTTTCAAGTGTTCGCGAATGATTGAACGAAATGAGACGTTGTTATGCGTCACGAAAATTGAAATAGAACGTTAATTCATCAGGGTGTCAATATGTAGGCCGTGTTTACTTTTTTTTTATTTCACTGAAGTAGCAAACGAGCATGCAGTCCACCTGATGGTAAGTGGTCACTGCCGCCCATGGACATCTGTAATCAACTTCATACAGAACATGGGTTCCATCTGAAGTCAATCACAGATGTGTTGCTACTCCCGAGGACTAAGATGGTCGCCTCATATAAAAGTGTACCGGCAACCACACCCTTCCATCGAAACGCAAGGAATGCTTCACGCTAGAAATAGGTGTGGCGGTGGTACCTCCCCGGTCGAACTACACTGTTTCTACCACCTGGTGACCGCACGTTCTAGCTACGCGCACTTTATGTATGTATGTTTGTATTCATTTTGTCAAAGTGTTCTACATTCGTAAGAAACATAAAATAAATAGATAAATGTTCATAACTTTTTTCACCATTCAAATTACAGTGTCAAAACAAAGTGAGATCAAATCAATTCATGCGTTTGATACATGAAGTTAGACTTCAAGAAATAACTATACCAGAATTATTTAAAGTAACGATCGATTCTGGAGACACTTTTGCCTCACCTACAACTATTTCTGTCTTATAAGACACCATTAAGGTCTGCTGTGTTTTGATTTGAATATTTTTAAGCAAGCGAAACGGATGCAGACCTTTTTATGTTTTGCTGGTCATTAGTCTCACCCACGGTCAGAGGAAACCTAAAGAACACTTAACCATTGTTCCAATATTATTCCAATGCGAATAAATGGAGGACAACAAAAGAATATGTGCAAATAATATTCATTATCAATGGTCCAACTACCCAACTAGTTTGAATACGAGTATTGACTCATTCGAACAAAGCATACTCAAATTACTATGTCTTTATGAGTTATGGATGCTGTAAAGATAATCAAACTCTATTATGTATTATGGAGTGAGATAAAGTAAGAGAACAAAGCTGCATTCTGGTCCGATGGGTGTGGTAACTTCTGAAGCGACAATGCGCCTATGACTGATATTTGGTCTTGGACTAACGATATAAAGTACCTCGACCATCATCCACCCATCATTACGCTAGTAGGAACAAGCATCTCATAGAATCAATTATCTTTACCTTTAAAACACAATTATATTCATTAATATGTACTAGATTACTTACGATTACAAGAGCAAATTTTATTTTCTGAGGATGCCATGTACGTACTATAGTATATCATAATTATTTAAAAAATAAAATGTAAAGTAAATATTTGTATTTTAAATTTAAAATATCGCTTTTTATGTGTCAAATTCACAACTCTGTGTCGTCTTCGAATACGGAAACGTGTCCAAATTCAATTAATTCTGACATCTGCTAAGCTGGAATTCAATGGATTTGTCCGTTAAAAAGGCGAGCCCAATAAGAGATCCGTATACGATCGCAAACATTTGACATTGGATCGACTGTGTCGATTTTGACAGTGAATCAATTTGAAAGGCACCAGTTGATCGGCGGGAGCATTGCTTGTTAAATCGATTATTTTTTATCGCGTTCTTTGCTGCACGTTCTATAAGATCGAGAATCGAATGCGGTTCAATGAAAGCGAAATTTCAAGCTGCAAAACGCATTTGTCGAAACAAACGTAACAAATATCGATCGTCGAGGAGATAGCCGTAGCATGTTGTTGAATCGATACAGACATGGCGCTTTGATTACTCGATTCAATCGAACTCATAAGCCTTCGGTTCTCGGATGCCGCAAACCGTGTTTCGGACTGAGGTAATGTCCGATACCTATCTTTGTTGATGTCGAATCAACCGATCATTCGAGTGTAATGCATTACGTATTCATGTTGAGCAATTGATATAACTTGTCTGTGAAGTGCCGGTGCCTAGTTCTGCGGTATCGCCTATAGATTCACATAACAACGTATTGCAACTACATTAGGCTTGATTGCTGAACATTTTTTCTGCGTGTTTAAAAGGTTGGATACGTGAAGAAATAATTTCCTTGACTATATTTTGAAGGTCATTTTTTATGTTACTTTATTGATGCGTCTTTAAAGAAATATTAAAAAATATGTATGCTAATTATTGACAATTAAAGTCATTTTCTATCTTTGTCGCGATTTAAGTGGTCGCTATCGACTATGGATATTTTGATGGCCACATAAAGCAAAAAAATGCTCCGAGACTAAGACTTAGTCCGTTTTATGAATCTCAACTCAGACGAATTAGGTTACAACATTTTGTGTAATTTAATCTAGTCTACTTGTCTTATAGTGTGTAGGAAATATATATATATATATATCATATCCATGTAATATAAATATTTTTTAAATAGTAACACTGCAAGGAAATCGATTCAATACGCTATTAAGTAAATAAATTATATTTTTATTAGTAGTTAGAGAACTCTGTGTAGTAATATTATATTTAAAAGACAAATAAAATGTTATGAAGCTTAATTTCTTAATTTAATGTGTGCCATTTATAAAATTTTGAGGTTTCTGTAGATTTTTAAATAAACTGAGAACAATACGAATTATAACTTAGCTCTTAAGATTCATACCTAAGATAAGTTAAAAAATCGTCATGAGATGAGATGTCACAGGATGAATATTGAATAACCTATAATTTATTTCGCAGATGCTTGCTTCTCAAGAACAAACACAAAGAATGGACTTCAATAGACGAGTATTTTCTTCCGGTCAACCTTTGAATGTCCATTCATTGTCCACAGAAAGATAATATCTGTGTAATTGATCTTTGTGAGCATAATCATATGATTAACTAGCAGAACCCGCGACTTTGTTTGCACAAACCATAATATGATCCATTATTAGTTTTGTGAGATCCGTTGGTCGGTTACTAAGATTCAAATTTAGCGGATTTATGAAAAAAAATGCAATCTCTATTTTAAACTTTTAGGGATTAATTTTGCAAAAATGTTAAAGTTAAGAAGTGTTAAGATTTAAACTTTTAATATTAATACCTAATAATAGTTCAACTAGTTAAAATGTTGTTAATTTAAACCAGAAAGCCAAATATACAGTTTCATTACGTTAGTATAAAAATTACCGGACTTCCTCCTCCGTCCTTCCATTTTTGTCCCCTAGAGAAGCGAATTTCCAAAAAAATCTTTCTTGGTGCTCACCATCACTATAAATGATAGACATGGTGCAATTTCAATTTTATAATCACAGTAGTAGGGGCTGTGCGTTATTCCGGTTGCGTTCATTAGGAGATCCCGGAGTCCTCTTTGTAGCGCTGAGGACGGCCACCGGGGGGGTTTGGTGCGGTAAAAATCCCACATAACCCTGCGTCACTCCCACGGCGTCGGGTACAGTTTGACGGTTTCCCTCTCGAGAACAAAAAAAGGCTGTGCGTTGGTATGTCAGTTGTTAAGTCAGTTTTAATTTTTATCTATATATATTTCCATGCATATTTGAGTTACAAAGCGCGTGTTATGTGGTAATAAAGCAAGGTTCGGATGTTGAACAAAGATGTTTTCTTGTCTAGATTAGCTCGTGGGCGGACCAATTAACGATTACGGAACAAAATACCATTAAGTATGACGTTACTATTCAGAGATAACTAATGTACGTCGTACTTGTTTGTTCAGCAGAGCCTTTAGAGATTGGTTCCCGTTCAAGCCGATAGTATATTCAAATATAAATATCAATGAACACAATTTCTGAAATATTTGATCCGCTTTATGTAAAGCGATCACACAGTAACAAACTAATGAACAAAACAAAACAATAAACACACAGATAAACAGTTTACGAAAGTCACAAGTAAATTATAACTAAACTAAATTCCAGTGTTATTTAATTTTTTTTTATTCATATTTTAATATCTAATTTTGTAATACTAAATGTATTAACGCTTCCATTAGCGTTTTATAGTTTTTGTTACTTCTTTTTATAAGCAGGTGTAGTACTTAGCATCAGATGGACAGTATGATCGATGTATCTCCTTTCTATTACATAAATATTTTTTGAGTAGGTATTGATAAGAATGTGAAATACGGGACAAATCATTAGCGACCAATTCTGTCCACACTCCAAATTCCTATTGTGCAAGGATCTTTAACGGCCTTATTATAACGCATTCACGTCACACAATGCATCCACAAATGTATGCTTAACGTAATATTGCATAATCTGATCACGCGTTGCCCAAATTCGAATCTGAAAGAGTTTAATAGATCGAACAATGTGACCTGACTGACACCTCCAAAAATTTCATTTAAAATTTTTGCCGATACTAATTCCACTGCATCATTCAATGCTGCGTTATTTCGAGTTGTGGTAAAACGGTTAATATAAAACTAGCAATGTATTACAAAGTGCAACGTGAGGCGTATAAAGGTGTATCGTTAAAGATTTTGGTAATAGGTTCCATGGCTGATTGTTTGGACATTTTGACAGCTGACCACGCTCGTTACCACTGTCGTCGTGAAAGGCATCAGTTATCTAAATGTAAGGCTAATTGAATACAAAAGCATCGATAACTACGGAATGCACTTTACATGTTCGGTTGTGTAACGAGTCGATAATTGAGCAACGGATCGATCTTATTTGAGGTGCGGTGTGAGTGTGCCATTTTTTTTTTAATTTTTGCATCTGTCAGGGCGCGTTCATATTAGGTCGGCTCGACAGTTTCACCATTTATCATGCTGGTCACAGTATACCTACTTACTAAGCTGTCAATTCAACTGTTAATATCTGAAAAAAGTCGCACTTCTCGCTTAGTGTGGTTACTCTCCAAACAGTCAGTCACACAAAACACGTAGAACAGTCGGCGAATGGTAAAATTGTCGTACCGACCTAATGTGTACGGATCCTAAGATTTGTGCTTAATATACTTACCAGAAAGATCATCATCTGTAATGTACTCTCTGTGCTATTATAAAAATACATCAGTTAAGTTATTTAGTTAGTATACGTTTTTAGTATTTTAATAGTAGCACAGAATGTATTCCATTGTCAGCATTTCCAGGAAGAGAATACAAGCCTAAAAGGGGAGTTATGTTGTAGCTACCACAGTTGAGCATGTTACTGCAGATACTGCAGAAGAAGATATATAGGTAATTATGATCTTCTGTTTTTATAAGTAAGTCCAAAATTTCTTCCCGGTTCGCCCCAATCGTCGTCAACCCATTATTGTCCCACTGCTGGGCACGGGTCTTCTCTCAGTATGAGAGAGTTTAGGCCAAAGTCCACCGCGCTGGCCAAGTGCGAATTGGTGGATAATATTTCGCCCCAATATTTATTACTATTATATACTGAGAGTTACTACATATATCATTACACACTACATGTATCATTTCTTTGTGCAGATTTCGTCGAAATGTCCTTCTTAGAAACAACACGCAGGTAAAAATAATTAAGTTACGAAATTAATTAGTTACATTCGCCTTTTAATTGACATGGATGAAAAGAACCTTATTGATAGCAAATCGCATTGTATTCGTTTAGGGAAATTGCCCACGCTATGTCCTACACCTACACAGCCATCAGTTTTACTTAAAACAATATCAACTGTAATACTCTAATTGTGTGAACTGTGTTTGTACGTTGAATATTTTCGGTGGTAAGAGTTTTCACACAACAATGAAATTTGTACGTGAGGTGAATTATTTGACCCTGAATCGTTTGTCTTTGAAGATTACAAGGCTTATGTACTAAAGACATAGCTCAAACGAAGTTATGGCTCATTACGGTTATTTCATTAGACACTTTAATTGAAATTGTTGATAGAGTACTTTGTAATAAAATAGTAAGTGGCCATTAATTCGTACGGATAATCGTATCCTAGGTAGTATTGTAGTGTCTCTGTAGTTCCGGGATTAGAATAGGGCTACGGTATTCCCTATCTGTCGTAAGAGGCGACTAAAAGGAGCTTCCGGGGTCGCAGGCGGCTAGAGTGGGAGCTCGAACCGTCCGGCCAAGCAACCCCGGGAAGGGCGGCGGCATATGTGGTCGCGTGTCGCCGTAAGGACTAGACGGAGCGATTGGCCCAGCAGCCCATCTGGGAGGAGTCCGATGGGACAACGTGCTCAGACAATTCCGGTTGCATTTCTTTGCAGATTATGGAGTCTTCTTTGTAGGTCCGAGGATGGCCACCGGATGGGTTTTAGTGCGATGAAAATCCAAAATAACCATGCGTCAGTCCCTTTTGAAGGTTTCCCCTGCAAGAACAAAAAAAAGGCAAGGGTAGGTACCCCATAGACAAATCGCGAAGAGTTCTGTCACTATAACTACGTAATGCAAATACTTTGAAATGAATTTTGATTGAGAAGTATAGTTGAAGCACAGACAATACAAGGAGCGAAAGGCTAGCGGATTGTACAAAGTGTTTGTGGAGCGAGTAGGTTGGTAGTTAATTAAAGGTGGATGCCGGTTCCCAGGTAGTCGATGTTTGAAGAGTTGATTCGTTGAAGCAAATTAAGTGATTGGTATTAGCTACCCACTGGATTACAGTTATTATCTATCTTTAATTCTAGGACGAAATATGCTCTTATGTATACTTATACGAAATATACCTTGTCGTTTTAAAAACCAGTGCTCTATACGTATTTTTGTGTAAGAAGAAAAATACTAAAAGAAGTTTAAATAAATGTGTAACGTTGAAAAAGGAAGTTTTTTAACGTTACACATTTATTTAAATATAATTTCGGATATCTGAAAAATATCGATATGCTAGTGCTATAAATGATGATCATAGTCAAAATCATTTGATCTTATAGCATGAATCATTCATAAAATTGATTAATGATGCTGAAATGTCATAAAAGACACACAAAATACAACTAAACTGTTTGAGATATTGCCACGGGATTAATATTGCTTTTGTTTCAGAGTCATCAAGTTTATTTCTGATTTAAATATTAATTTTACGCTGCAATCGGTACACCACGCCTCCGCCTTCATTTTAAATAAACAACACCAAGAAATGTTAAACAAACCACGGATTTATTTTGGAGCCTTTACAATCCGCAACAAGTCACCAAACGGACTTATCTCGCAATCTTACGCGGACGTTAGCAGTCTCCTGGCTTTACCACCTCATCATTCATCCTCATACATCCTGTCTTGACAAAGCTGCGACCCCCGGGCGTCGCACACTGCCTCCTGGTTAATGACGTCGTTAAATATGAACCAACGCCCATACAGGCCCTTTCTGTGACGCGGTACCGTTTAGCTTGGAACGGTGTTGTTCTAAAGATACCGAGATTGCGCTTTTGTTCTGATCCTTGAAAGGTTTTAGTTCTACTAACATTTTGTGCACTCGTTTTATAGGGTACAATGTTAACGAGTCGTAGTTTTGATTGTATTGAAGAGACAAAATATTTTTGAAATCGGCTTTAAACTTGGGTTTATAAACCTACAGAATTAGCAACCAAATCTATAAATTCAATTTATTGTCGTTGATCACAGATGCGCTGCTACTCTTACTTAGCTGTAACACCTTATGAACGTATATTACGTTACAGCGATAGAAGCTGGATTGAAAAGTATATCTGGGACGAGATGCTATGATAAAGTTATTCGTATCACATATACAAATAGTCCACCAATTCGCACTTGGCCAGCGCGGTGGACTATGTATGGCCTAAACTCTCTCATTCTGAGAGAAGACCCGTGCCCAGCAGTGGGCCAATAATGGGTTGATGAGAGAGATACAAATAATAATATCTGTATATTCTAGTCTCGCAACAACATCGTTCATACTTCTTATTCTTCCTGCATAAGACACCTAAACTGTCTTTAATGAACCGCCCATACATTCCAATGCTTTTAGCTCACTTAACACACGGTCATTGGATGTATCGATGCCGACACTTGGCTGCCATTCACGCGTGCTTGATAAGATACCGTCCCTAATGAGACAATAGCTTTTTTGGGTTCGGTGCGCAACAATCTTATCACTTCCTCTATGATTCGTTAGCTCTCAACGGTCTCAGTGAATCAGTACCTGATAAGTAGAGAAATATAGATAAGGTTTGTATTGGGTGTGACTAATTTTATGGTTAAATTGTGTTTATTTGTTGGCGTTATCGAAATTGATTCCAGGTTTATCTTCAACATTAACGACTTCATCATTGTCATGGGTCAGTAGGGTCCTTTAGGTGTGATTTAATTACCATGATTATTACTCATTTACATATTATGTATGTGTGAATAAATATTAGGCAAGTAACAAAGATAATTTAAGAAGTATCAAATATCAATCTTGAATTGGAATAGAAAAAAATGAAATGTATTGTTTTAGGAGTTGATAAAATATTTCATTGTTTTGGTGCTTTTTAGTCTTAAGTAACCTTTATTTCCATAAATGTACCTGTTCTCCACTGGGTAAGTATAGCAAATGGTTGATTTAAATAGTAATGCTATCAGAAGAGATGGATGAAGAGGTGGTGGGAAAAAAATAAAGCTTACAATATTCTCTTATGAGTAAATCATGTTCTCCACCAGACTTCAAACTACTGTATTTTATTTTAAATCATCTTATAGGTATGTTAAGTATATTGGAGCATCAGAACTTTTAAAATTAAAAGGAACGAAATGTTGCCTTAAAAATCCCAAAACTTATGAAGCCTTTAAAGTTTTAAAAGTAATTGGTGAGTAAAATATAAAACGTAATAATACTTCTGCAACATTGTACTAAAACAGACCATTTCAACGGCCATTATGAGAAATTATTTATTTTGAAAAATTCTTTCGTCTTTCTTAGTAACAAATTTTCAAACCACAACATCTTTGTGCTTTAAACGAACCAGTCACAGTTTGCCTTCTGTTGCTATAATATGAATTGCATTTTTTATATCTCCAGTATTGTAATAAGGTTCAATATTGCAGTTAGGATTTTTTGTGGCAACATTTGTTAAATGTTTGTTCAGCGTGCTGGCGAGTTAGGGTACTCATACGTCGATGTAAAGTATTTATACAACTATAAGTTTATATAAATAGAATTGACGTGTCTGTCTATAGTATTAAATGTTATTTTCTTTATTTGCTTGTTTAACTTAAGTTGCTTATTATTAATTTTGTGTATAAATTTATCGCTATAAACAATAAAACCTTTTAATTTAGTCTATGAATGTGTACATATAATTTAATAATAATATAATAAGTTGTAATATTTGTTTCATTTTCTCAGTAGCAAAATACGACATGTTAGTTTGTATATGATGTACCTGATAATTGCTGTACATATATAAATACGTATTCAAAATATTTTTTTCACTGGCTCAGTAACAAAATAGCTAATATGTGTTTGTATACGAATAAGATGTACCTTATAAGTACTGAACCTATTTCGATTGGACTTTTACAAAAAGATGGACTTTTTTAAAAAGTAACAGGCAACTTTTATACAAAAATATATGACATCTGACACAATAACACTCAAAAAGTCAAATCCGGCGCATGCAAGCGGAACTGGGTGTGTAAGCATGATACAAATACTCGTATGGTTACAAATTGGAATGATTGGCCCCGATCCAACTGTCAATCATTGCTCTTCAATAGAAACTAATGATTTTTTTACAATGTTTACGGAGTTTTTATAGAATATATTATTTCAACTTCAAAGCTGCTGGTTTTATAGTTATAAATAGATTGGGGTTTAGTAGGGTTCTCTATAATTTTGCAAAATAATATTTTGAAAGTGCGGTTACACCTATTTGTAGATATCATCAATTTTGTTTCATAAAATTTACTGCAAAACAGAATTTGAGGTATTTTAGTACCTATAGATAGAATGAGAGTAGGTAATATTTGAGGTAGCTATAACAGTTACAACTTCTAAAGATATTTTTTTTTATCTTACCATTATTATACCTATTACTGTTGTAATATAATAGTGTTAGTAATGTTGCTAGCATTCTGGGAACTCATCCTAGGGACAATAATTTGAATGCAGATTTTTAACTTTAAATTGGCAATTTGTTTCTTTTAAATTTAAGTTATTATTTTGTATATACATATAATTATGAAATTTTAATTTAATTTTCTTTATTTAATATTTTGTCAGAATCAACATGATTTCATCGGCGCTACACTTCTTTTATAAAATAAAAAATCTGAACTTTGTCACCTTTACTTTTACTTGTTACTTCATACTTTATCTTTGTGACTGCTTTCATGACATATTTTACCAGCAATGATCTGATAAGACACATAAACAAGGCTTAGTCATAAATGATAGTGAACACCGGGAATAAGAAAGAAAGAAACTATGTTATTCCAATTATTATAACACACAATATTTAAATTGTTTATCAGTGATCGGTGTGTGTTTCTTTCGCTCTCTTCCTTTCTTCTTTGTGAGTTTGCCTTGAGAGGGAAAGGCGTGCGCGTGAGTCAGGAGAATAAGCAGAAATAAAATAAAAAATTTCATGAATTCAATATGATATAATATTCATAAGTAACTTTCAATTATGCCCGGGATGATTTTCTCAGCTCCCGTTAGATGCTTTGAATGAATAATTTATCGTTGTTTTGAAAACGAAAGTGATTTGAAATTGGCAATGCCGATCACGTATTTCCCGTGCTTGGTGCCTAACTTATTATACTGTGATTCCACATATTCAACAAGTGTAAAGAAGATTTTATTATGTAAGAGGTTCTCATGATAAGCGGTTGTCTATTTCTTACCAATATTATTGACGTGAACGTTTGGGAGCATGTATGTATGTATGTTTGTTACTCTTTCATGTGAAAACTATTAGTCAGATTTTGCTGAAATTTGGCACATAGATAGTTTTTCCTGTATACTTATTACTGTGGTAAATATCACTAAAATAGGCAGAACCGCCAGAGTGCTTAATAGAGTAACTCTTTTATTTCATTACTAGCTGTACCTGCTAGAAATAAGATATGATAGGTACGCAAAGAAGTAAAATGAATCAGACGTCGGTGACATAAATTAATAAACAACCAATGTTACTCAAGATTTCTCTCTGTTACAACAGTTTCTGTCTATAGGTACATGATTTTTCGATAGAATTATCGGAAGCAATAATAATCCCTTAACGTTAGAAAACTAAAATGCATTAATTTCGTGGTAATAACGTTTAAAATCATATGTGTAACGAACCTAAGCACATGGTGCGGCGGTTCCAACTTAGACTAATCAGGTAGTGTTTTTTACTGTTTACATTTGATTAATGATATAGCGCGAACTGTGATTGATATTGAATGGGCACTAACCATCCGATCATTGTGAGAAACGTGCGCCGCCAATTATCCAATTTTCGTCATCGTGCTGTTATGCGTGTGGTATCTTTCGCCGGCCGTTTATGGTATTGCAAACACATCGCCAATTTACCAGCAATTTCCCGAGCGGCTCGAATCGTCAATCTTGGTGTACTCGTATTTTAGATAATGGCTCGTCTAAAACACTTGAGCGGAGCGTCAGTGGAAATTATGATTAATATCTGGCCAGTTAACGGTTCGTGGGTAGATTAGGCGCACGACTTGTACGTAACGAACTGGCGTTTGCCGACGGCCGCGGATGTCCGTTGCTATATCTGAACGCGTCGTTTGTTTGATCAGCGGCCGGTCTTTGCTACCGTACAATGTTTACTATGTTTGATTTGTCATATGTAATAGAAATATGTTTACTCCCCACTCCTGGGCAGGTTCTGTTGCCACAATTAGAGAAGGTCTGGAAAGGTCTAGCACGGTGTGTTTATGCGAATTGGTTGAGAATGATAATATGGACTCAGTTGCTCATAGATCGGATGTTATCCAGTCAGATCGTACGATGTTGCAATGGGGATAATTTAATGTGTCCCCCGAAGCACGAATGTATGAAACTTACACACTAGTGGCCATCTTTTCAACTCTAACCAGATTTTGCTTAACTGAAAGTCAAGTGCTTAACTTGTTCCGTAACTATTGTGATCATATTTCGGCCTAATAACAGCAGTGTTACGCGCTTATGTATTTTGGTCTGAAGAGTGTGTTAAGGATATATCGAATTATCCGAGGCGTTCTAACTTAGCCCTTAGATTATATGGGGCTAATTAAAGAGGTCCATGGGCGCAGCAGCCACTTATCATCAGATTGACTTCATGGTTGTTTGCTTTTTATATATAAAAAGATATAAGTGGTAATAAAGAAATGGTATCCGTTTGCCGCATGTGGAACAAAATCTTCATTTTTATATTTTCTCAAATTGTCGATATTTTCAATACTCGAATAACCGCGATGTTAAAATTACCGGTGGATCCCAACACTTTATTTTCTCGCCGACCGGTCCGCTACCGGACCGTACTGCGCTACGGTATTCATAATTTTCAATGAACCCCTTGTACCACTGTCCCGCTGACAACTACGCTTATGGCTCTCTGATAAGATCGCTGTGCGCCATTAGCCAAAGTGATTGACGTTGTTGGTCTGTTGTCAGTAATTTTGTTTGAAATTTAGTTCAGCTTCTTTGTTTCATTATGTACACATTATGTTGACACGAGGAGTTAATTATTTTAGGGTTATCGTCTCTGCTTATACTTTAGCTACATTACGTTTGAATGCAAAGTGCTTTATTGTTTAGATCACGATCTCATGACTACTCACTAGCAATTTTATATTCGTAATCAGAATTTATTTCTAAATGCCTGAATCGTAATTACTTGATGATAAATGTACCTAAACGCTGATCATAATTATGTAGGGACAAATTTATGCATATGGACAATATTAAGCGTTAAAGATATTAGACAAACAAAATGTTTATACAACTAAGGATTTCTATTTTATGAATAAGTTATTTGCATGAAGCCAAGAAACTAATATATGTAAGTAACATACTTCGTCTCATGTGTATACCGTTTTGTTTGAGTAGGTAAATATATTTATACTTAATTCGGAAATCAATAGTCGACTAATCTTAACAATAAATCCAAAAGATTTCTGTTCAAATTTATTTGGTTTCGTAAGAATTTAATCTCATAAATAGCAAATCAATTCGAAACGTTTTCACGGCTAATTTGGAATAATGACCACCTCTCACCGTGACCACCACTAGCAAATTGGTGACGTGATGCGGTGATCTAACCGAATCTAAGCAATTATTTGGATGAACCTGAGCATCGATTAAGAGAGAAGTAGTAGAGATAATTATTTAGAAAAAAATGAAGTTAGGCTTGGTATTTTAAATGTGGAGACTGATTCTTCATACAATTTTGATCTTAAGTAGTCATTTTGAGTTAAATAGGATTGTAGTCCTAACTTTATGGATTACGCTTAAAGTTTCCTGTAAGTAATAATTTATTATGCTTTATCACAGCGTTATACTTGTAATGCTAGTATGAGACCGCAATAAACACTACTGTAACCAATAATCAACACCAGTGTTTGATTGCCATAAATGAGTTTACAAAGTATTTCAATTGACACCCAAATCAATATAAGACGAAAAGAAATTCAATTCCCATTCTTAAATGATAACACACAGGTATGAGCTATAGGTCATAAGCACAGGTTATAAGGCTTACACGTCAAGTTTCGTGACCCGCTGAACGTGGTACAAGTGCGGAGGCGGTGAGCTGAACTCACTTGAAGGCTATAACCTAACCTTCTTTGTCATGTTCGATCACGACTGAGTTTGGAACTTCTGGTGCTGTTATTAATTGGGAACAAGTTCCGCTGATTTGCCGCTCCTTCGTGGGAAATAACTGCACCAAGCCCACACGCTTGTTTTTGCTTAACACTAGCGTAAAACTGATTATAAATAATAGCATTTTTGTTTTGGAAAGTGCAGTAGTATAGAGGAGCTGTGTTGTGTGATCTAGGTTTTGAATAGTACTACTTAAATTCTTATATTCAGATTAGAATTTGCTCGTGGAAATCGTAGAAGAAATATATAAACTACAGTAGATTAGCAGCATTGTCCTATCAATAAAAATACTGTAAGCAAATATCCATGAAAGATTAATGAAATGCCTTGTAACAGAAAGAAAAAACACATATAATATAAGCCAAAAATAGCTATAAAGATTCTTCAGCAATATATTTATGAGAGTTACATCACACAAAAAGGTATTGTTTACTTTCTAGTATCCTGTCTTGCTAATCTACTGATTACTTATATCATTGCACAAAGTTATTACCTTATTACACCTTTACTGTAGAACTGTGTCAAAGGTACGAACCACGATTGTCCTACTTAATTGCAGGCACACCAGTCCTCAATTTCACTCATAGCTCACGGCTTGTCGACTCTCCTACAATAAATTAAAACCGGCAGCAATTTATTCTGTCATGTTAGACTGACTCGAGATATTAAGCCGCTAATTAGTCATTCATAATGGACCCTGGTGTTAGGTTTGACTGTTAGACATTGAGAACAATATGTAGGCGTTATTGTTCGGCGGTAGTGGTATAATGGATCATAAGTAATCAGATTGTTAAATGCTTTATGACGTTTTGCATACCCGTTTGTTAAGTAACGTTAGTGTAGTTTTATTTAGATTGGTAGTATGTGTGGTCGATTTTGATGTACAGTGTAATGCCCGTCTTGAATACTACCATTCGTTTTTGGTCCTACGTAGATGTCATACGGCTCGGAGGACTCCGGTTGTGTTCCATTGGAGATTCCGCAGCCCTCCACGCAGCGCTGAGAATGACCACCGAGTGGGTTTTAGTGAGGTAAAAATCCCATATAACCCGGCGTTTCTCCCACGGCGTTGGGTACCTTTTGAAGGTTTCCCCCTCGATAACAAAAATAAAAATGTCATACGAGGCGAAATCCAGGAGATGGTCTGCAGTGTCTTCCTAAATAAGGTCACCCACTGCGATCACTAACATTTATGCCAGGTGCAGTGGCTATTGACAAAATTCTCATAAGGAAAGTTCAAACTTATCATCAATAATCCTAAAAGGAGTTTATTACTCGTACTAAGGAGACAGGTGGATTGCATACTCATTTTAGGCCTGTATGTCAACGGTTAGCAACGGTACTACCTGAGGTTATGTTAGATAGAACAGGATATTTTTTATTTAAAGTTACTTAGAAACGTTTAAAAAAAATGTTCGGATCAGGTATCCGAACAACTAGATACCAGTATCACCCGAGCATTACATTGCGCCAGTGACCGCCAGAAACGGCAGAAGCTCATAAGGGAGAAGACTGAGGAGGGTCATCACGATACTCAGTAATAAGTGAACGACTACTCCTACTACCCATCATCTACTTCCCTTCAGATGAGCTTAAACCATTGCTACTTCTTTTTATGAAAAAGGGAACGATTTTTATAAATTGTTATACTGAGATTAGGACTAATATCCTTATAGACTGCATTGACTATTTATTATTGCGTAGACTCTACGCCCGTGTTAGTTCTATTAGGTATGTACTTAAAAAGATATAGAAACCACTTTGATTTATAGGCAAATTCCTAAAAGAAGCGACATTATAGATTACAACATAATACCATACTTACAATTTCCTAAATAATTAAGTAAATCTTGACTCTGACGTGATTACGTTTGCTTCCCACTAAACCGGTCTCGGCCCTTTATTCGAAACCGAATGAGTCGTGTAGTCGACTCGATAAATTATTTGATCTATTCCACTGTCCCGTTTTCACATACCACGAGCGAAAGAGACGGATGTAGTTTATTGAAATGAATATTCAAGTCAATTGGTTTTTGATGATATTGCAACAATAAAATGTGATATAAAATGTTTGATGTAATAAATAAATGGGAGAAACTGGTAGGTGTATATGAAATAGAAATCGAAAAACTAACAACTCAGTAAGGCGGTAAATATATGATCCCCTATAGTGTTTGAGAAATAGTACACGTGTATGAAATGTTAAAATGGTGAGAAGAACTTATCGTCGACGACGATTATGTTACTAAAATAAAAATTGGCTATGAAAAGCAAAAATCAGCATGTAGTTTACTAGACTTATACGAATTTAAGTACCTATTTAAATTTATAAGACTGAAGTAGTAAACGAGAATACAGTCCACCTATGGTTGGTGGTCACTGCCAACGAGCAACTTTATTTAAAAGTGGATTTATACCTGAAGTCCACCATCGTTGCTATTTCCAAGGACTCAAATTATCAATAGTTGTCGCCTCATATATATATATATATATATATATATATATTTTTTTATTTTTTTTTTATTTTTATAACCGCAACCCTAACCCTAACTACCAAAATGCAAAAAAAGCTTCATGCTAGAAATACGTGTGGTGTCCGTATCGGTCTGCCAAACTCGTTAAACCATACTCGTTATACTAACTAAATATAGCCTATAAACTATGTTATATTAATTTTAACATTATGTTTTTGGCAAAGGGAGATTTCTCACCAGGCGAGGTGATCATGCCTGAGGAGCGGCCGTGCTCCGTCAGTCTTTGTTCGGACCTTGTATATATATATGCAGTGTATTGAGAATACTTCGATAGCGTATTTCAGAATACTAGTAGCGCCATCTCTAGATGAGTTGCGGGAGGTCGCCGCACGTTCTACAGCAGATTTTAATTGTAGTAGAAGTAGCGGAAGTACTATTGCAAAACATTTCTTGCATAAAGCATGCGGTTAACTTACACATGTGGCGATCATCTTAGTGGCAACGCATTTGTGATTGGCCCCATGTAGAAGGCCTGTTCTATAAGAAGTTCGATTCAGATGTTCATGGGCAGCAGTGACCACTTCCTATTAGGAAGATTATATGCTCCTTTTGTACTATATCGTTAAAAAGATGTACTGTATCGCCGTATTTACATTACTGTGTTTTTTTAGTTTTTAGACTCAATACGAGTAGTTTTTAATTAAATTAAAGAATAAATACGATAACGTTTATTTAACGCATGCCATATTGAAAGAAGGCAATATAGATGAGGCTTATAACTCATATTTGTTTAAAGCTAGGTAGACAAAAAAACAGAAAAAGCAAATTGGAATTAAACTAACATTTTTTGGGCGCCAAATTGAGGCCCGCGACACTAGTTGTGAGGGGTTATTAAAGTTTTTTCTCGTACGAATCCTGTGTGGCATCGTTATACGTTGTTTATTTTATTCTTGATGACGGGGACTCCAATTTACCACATGTTGCTCTCGTTCCTCATAAAAAATAATATCCACATGATTTGCCGTAATTTATATCAAGTTATGACGATCGTGTGTGTTTAAAAGCATTTTTTCCGTCCCGTTGTGGACCGGTAACAGTTTTTTTGAAGTAAAAAACTTAACGAGAAGGTTGTAACGAGGGCTAGGAACAAGCTTCTCATTATAATAACGAATATGAAAATAAGGGGTATTTTGGAGAGTAAAAAATATAAGGCTCAATAACCATATGCCTTATCGATCTATTTTTGACATTAATTTTACACTTGGTTACACTACACCATTGCATATTTTAGGTGTAAGGTGGAGAATGCTCGAGGTCTACCTCAGTTGAGTGGACAAACTATTGCCTAAAAGTGGGTCCTGAGAAGTAGTTGGGATCCCAAGAACTTCCAATATGAACGTTGCTTGCTATTTTTTTTTAATATTTATAACTTCGTAATTGTATAGATTTGTCAGATATTATAACGGTTCGTGCATAGATCTCCTTCTAGAGCAAGAAAAATTTGGGTCGTCCATCATGCTAGCAAGTGCAATTTACGTTTTATTATGAAAAAGTAGCAAACTACCTCTGAAGACTAAACTGTAACGCCTCGGATTAGTTAGTGCTCGTATATTCTTGTCCTTACAACAATCCGCCAGACCAGAACACAGAAGCTATTATTAGGCAGAATGAGTGGTGGCCTCCGAAGTCGAGCTACAAATAGTTCTACCACTTTAAAATACGTCACAATAGGTTACATCACTACATAGTATAGAACAAAGTCACTTCACGCTGTATGTCCTTATGTATGTATGTGATGTAGTTTTTTTTTAATAGATAGCGTGATTCAAGAAGAAGGTTTTTATGTATAATACATGTATAATATAGTGAAGAAACACTTATAATTTTTGAGATTTTTGACTTTTAGGCGGAACAAAGTTCACCGGGTCGACAAGTAACTATGTATATGTATATAATTAATTTAGCAATTTATTTGACATTTACAATATAAATTAGGCAAAGTATATGTTAAGTATCTCGAGTATCTAAAATCTTATATTCGCTACAATAATTTTATTCAAATAAATATTGTTTTCAATACATTTAATTGATGTTTCGGCGACTCTATAAAATTTGAAAGGCAATAGAAGCGTTATGTTTGTTCATATTTAATTTGTATTCAAACAGAAATGTTCTTTATCGGCAGTTACCTACTACCTCATATCGAGATTATTACACTCACCGGGTTCCGACTATAGACTAAGAATCGATTGTGAATAGGAATTGCCTTAAACATAACACTTAAGCGAATTGGATTTTGAAAAGTAAACTTTGGAATTTTTGAAGTACGTTTCATTCAATGCACATATTTTTATAAGTGGCTACTGTTTGTCGATCGAATTTTTATTATAAGCTTTCGAAGATCCGGACAACTGTCTTCACCTACATTTGTTAGTTTTTTCGAAAATAATATGTCAACATGTCAATATATAAAATCCATATTAAACAAATAATAAATAGCCAATACACCCAGTCTGAAACTTTATGTAAATTCTTTCAGTATTTTTAGTTGATTTGTATGAATAACAGTACCGTTCAAAATTCTTCAAGTTTCTTTGAGTTAAAGATACAATTTTATCATAAGATAGATAAAACATTTATTTTATAGCTTAAGACACAACACAAAACAGATATATAAAATATTAAACATAGGTTGGTACATACAGAGGCAGAAAACAAATACATAAAAAGGTCATGATTTGAAAACTGGATGGATTAACTACATTGAAGTAAATGACCGTTTGATATTTTAATTGTTTCAACTTCATTCACTAAAAAGACAAAACAAAAAGCATGGTTTAATCTCTACCCAATTCTGCTGTAATTTAACGTTTTAGTGTTGTTATTCAATCCAAGTAGCGACGTGTTTCAAAACATATTTATGTAAAATATTAATAACATCCAAGTGATATTTTTTGTTATTACATCAGTCAATTGTTTCCTGCTTTCTGTTAAATCACAGTTTCACAGTAAATAAAAACATCTCCATATACGGAGAGGAGAGCTGTGATAGCTCAGAGTAGAGATAGCCTAATGGTTGAATCTTGCTCTCTCAATCAGGAGGTGCGAGGTTCAAAAGCCCAGGCGCGCACCACTGATTTACGTGCGTTTTAGAAATGCATTATCACTGCTTTTCGGTGAAGGAAAACATCGTGAGGAAACCTACACACCCGAGATTTCTTTAAAAAAAAACTCGGAGGTGTACCAAACCGCACTTGCCCAGAGCGGTGGTTTATTTGGTCTAAACCCCTGGCCTTCAGAGAGGAGACCCGAGGCCAGCAATGGATTAACAACGGAGAAATTGCCATACGACGATTTTAATGCAGAAATTATTTTTATATATTTGGTTTATATGTTTTTTAATGTATTTAATCAGCGACTAATTTGGCCGTTATGTATTAATGTTTTACATTATAATTATTCGACTATCCATACAACTACGAGTTCGCATAGAGTTTTATATTGAAGCGATGTATTTATACGTATAATTATTATTAATCGATTAGTTACAAAATATTCATTTGCTATTATTTTACTTTTTAATGATTTTTGTGATACTGTCATTCTGCAAGAATTTGATTATAAAAAGAACTAATTATAAAAGATATTAACAAGACGCTAACTATTGTCATTAAGGAAAATTATGGTTTTAATTATTAGATTCTATAAACGTTAACTTAATTTACGAAATGTGGTAGCAGACTTCATTCATTATACCAAATTAAAATGATAATTGGTCCTCGAAGGACGCCGATTCCGTCGTTGACATTTTTGCTTTACCGTTCGTTATTATTCGAAAACTGTTATTGTCGTTTATAATGGATTGGAAAGGTAAAATATTTACTATAATACTGGTCGATAAGCCTTTAATCTAATTTCAAAAGACTTGCGATAAACAATGGCATAACAATTGCAAATTTTAATACGCTCGATATAGTAATTAAGACCCAAACAAAGAATCATAATCAAACGATTACAAATCTAATCAAGTATCACCTCGTTTTGTAACGCTTTCTTTTCAAACTGTTATAAATATTTCTTAAAGTTGTCGTAATGATTTGAAATGTTTGCACCCAACACTAGCAGAAAAAAAACCTCCCATTGAAATACGCAAAGCGATCCAAAGTGCACGTGCACATACGGAATTTCGCGGTTAGTCATCATTGTCAATGGCCTCTCAATCCGAGAATCCTGGGATGTACGCACCTCTGATATTTTAAAATTATGGTCGTATTAGAAATCATTTTTGTGTGTGATAACGGCTTTAAGTTAAATTATTCCAAATTGATATTTTATACTGAAATTATGACTGACAAAAACGAAACCTCTCGACATTGTTTTTGTTAGAAGAAATCAATTTTATAAATATGAGACTTGTACCACTTTTCAACAGTGGTACAGTTTTATCAAAGGCTGTAGTGGTGACGGGAAAAATCGGAAACTTATACGCCTGAGAGATCTTTAAATAAAAGTTATTAAACGTGTGTGAAGTCACATCTATTTCTAGCGTGAAGCAGTTCTTGCGTTTCGATGAAAGGGTGCCACATGGGTGGCAGTGACCACTTACCATCAGGTGGACTGAATGCTCGTTTGATACTTCAGTTAGATAAAAAAAGTCTATTAATTCGCACAATTTACTTACCTCGCGGAAGACTATGGTGTAAACCTCTCTAATTCTGAGAGGATCCTCGTGCTCAAAAGTGGAACAGCAAAGAGTTAACGACGAATTGCCCATCCAACTAGACGAAAATAGTCATACGGAGAATAAAGGCTTGTATTAATTTATCTCTTTTTGATTACTTTGATTAGTTTCTGAAGATGTATATATGTGTTTGCAAGTCTTTTACGAAATTACGAGCGGTCGGTATTTCAAATTTGGCACCTATGACCTATATATAATATCACATAAAATACTGTGGTAGACGTGCCCGAAGTGGGCGAAGCTGCGGGAATAAGCTAGTAACACATAGTTTATTTCGAACATTGTTTTACCTCTTAGAGGAACATAACTTTGACTTCTGAATATCTAGGCAGACATTTTAGCTACGTGCACGTCAGGACAAAATTTTGAGTGAAAACTTTGAGAAATTGGCTTGACACACATAAATGTATATGTTTATATTTTATATATGTTTACAACCTCCTCTCTGTGCCCAGGGTTGCCACACGTCCTGATTTTGGCGGGACATCCCGATTTTTTCTTCAATATTCAATGTCCCGTGCGGGACAGGCGCTGTCCCGCTTTTCGGGAAGGACCGGACTTTTGCAAATAAAGTTCGCCAATTGCAAATATAAGTGGAACTTAAGTTTGTCGACCAAAAAAAGGTCGCCAAATCCTCCGGTGTTTCTATACAAAGGAAAGGACCTATAGGTCCTTTCCTTTGTACCTATAGGTGTAGCTACACCTATATCTGCCTAATAACAACAGTGTTATGCGCTAACGTTCATGGGCGGCAGTAGTCACTTACTTTTCTGGTGGATTTTTTTTGGTCTCGAGGGTGAAACCTTCAAAAGGTACCCGACGGCAGATAGCGGAGTCTCAGTAATAGAGAAAAACCTCGATCATTGAGTCTTAACCCATACAATACATACTTTGGATTTTTATTTTACATTGGATGCTCCAACTTAATTATCAGGGACCTCTGTTGGTATAACGTAAATTAGTTGTAGCTGCGGTACCTGTTAAGGTTGGCGTAAAATGGGTACCCACGTCCGTCCAAACTTTATTTATGATAATAGGTCCTTTGCTTTAAAACCATTTTCTTGACTAAAACTCAAAATGTTATAAGGCCTCGTGTTGTTTTATGTCGCATATTTCTTCGACATGGTAAAATGGTTTGAACGTGTATGCATATTTGTATTTATTTTTAA
This sequence comes from Spicauda simplicius, assembly GCA_949699795.1. Taxonomy (NCBI): domain Eukaryota; kingdom Metazoa; phylum Arthropoda; class Insecta; order Lepidoptera; family Hesperiidae; genus Spicauda; species Spicauda simplicius. The sequence goes on from OX453068.1 coordinate 7,470,477, forward strand.
AACAATTATTACAGTCGCTTCAAAGTAACTATTTGTCTTTAAAATAAATGTTGCTTCGGTCTCCATTTTGGTTCTTGGTTAATGAATGTGTCAACTTTAAGATTTAAGGAGACCACACAATGACAAGCCTTTGTGTCCTTTTCTTTGGTGAAAATAATAAAACGTTGGGTTAGCCTTAAAGTTTTGAGTGTTTATTTGCTTCCTTAAAATTATTATGCAATCAACATTTTTCTTATTTTTACATAAATTTTCGTTCTTTAAATGTTAAAAATTAAACAAACATAATATGATACTCATTATATGTCGTCGTCGTCAACCCATTATTGTCCCACTGCTGGGCACGGGTCTTCTCTCAGAATGAGAGAGTTTAGGCCATAGTCCACCGCGCTGGCCAAGTGCGAGTTGGTGGACTCATTATATGTATGTATGCATATACACGAATTGGTGTAAAAAAGTTTTTTTTCAAAGTTCTAGTAAAAATATTAGTGCCAAAAAAGGTTGAACTATGTATTTGTAAAAAACGAATATCAACATATTACTTTAACTAAACGAAATGATTTAAGCTAGCTTAGTTTAAGGTACATTTTATATCATCCATCCATCAGCCCTTTGATGTCCACTGCTGGACATAGGCCTCCCCTAAATGGCGCCACTCCAACCGGTCCTGTGCTCTCTGAATCCAACGGTTTCCCGCTGTATTCTTCAGGTCATCGGTCCACCTGGTAAGGGGGCGACCTGAACTCCTATATAAATATATCTTATAATACGTAAATAAAATTACTATGGTAATTTTGTATACGTATATAAAATTACTATGGTAATTTTGTTTACGTATTATTAAATTTTAATTATTATAACCAACGTGCGCATAACTGGTTATAACAACGGAAATTAGCCTTACGCAAATAGTAAAGCACTTATCTTTCGTGAGATAAATTAGCTATTATGTAGCAAATTATGTTCTACATTGCAGCTACTTTGCAACTTGTATCAAAGGGCGCTTTATTAACGTTATATCCTGTTTTATTAAATTAACCATTCTCGATCTTTCGAGTAGATCATTTGCACCTATTTATAATATTTATTCATTAAAATTCAAAGTCCCATGTCTTTTATCTAAAACTATGGGAGACTCGTACTTTTGCCACATTAATAAATTGAAATAACTTTTGATATAAAAAATAGAGTACATGGATTTATAAATATATTTAATACTCTGTAATTTTTTAAGGTTAATTCAATAGTTTTGGTTTGTTGCGTTTTTAAACACACAGACGGAAGTGTTATTAATATAATAAAAAATACTAAAAATAATAAAAAATATTAATAAAAAATACTTTCCTCAGCCCTCCAAATTCTATAGTCAATGACGGATGCATTGTTACTCCTGAGGATAGAGATGATTGTCGCATGTATAAGTGAGCCTTTAACTTCACTATTCCACATACCTTCCTTTTGAATCACTCTATCTGATAAAAAAATTGCATTAAAATCCGTAGCGTAGTTTTAAAGATCTAAGCATACATAAGGGCAGACAGCGTGAAGCGACTTTGTTTTATACTATGTAGTGATTTGACTATTATTAGTACAAATTTAACTTCTGTTTTTTTTTTATTTTAACCTTAATACTCACATTTGACGCTAAGTTCACCTCATTTTTTACTCCTGTGCCACAAAAAATTAAAACAGTAAGAACGAAATTACGATGTAAGTAGAGACAGGCATTCGTTGTTTATTGTTGAAAAGTCATTATATGTAAATCGTGGAGTCGTGATGATGGGTGAGCTGATAGTGACATGGCATGTTTCGCAAGCATCTAGCTATATATATGAATAGAAGAGTGTTTGGATGTTTGTGTGTTGAATGCATGGAAAAATAAAATTTGGCTCTGACACCGTATCTTTTGACATGCCTTGCCATCATCTTTCGACCGCGTCTGGCTTTTTTCCTCCGAAGATGGGTTGAGATCTACATAAGTTGCTGGGTTTTCCGCCCATCAAAAACATCTTTACTCAAATATATTGTCTATCATGGATACTATGGGAACGAAAATAAGTAGACTTTTTACTGGGTGATAGAACCAGTGTAGGTTCACCGAAGAGGTGCCATCGCCATATTTATTTTTAGCGTGAAGCAGTTCTTGTATTTCAGCCGAAAGGTGTAGTTGCCGGCTTACACTTATATGAGGCGATTATCATAGTCCTTGGGAGCAGTTACCGCCTCTATGATTAAGTTCAGATAAAACCTCTGTTCTATATGAAAATGCTTGCAGATGTCCGTGGGCAGTAGTGACCATTTACCATAAGGTGGACTGCATGCTCATAGGCTGCTTCAATTAAAAAAGGAACAACCACCCGAGATGAGAAATCTAAATTACACGCACACACACGCTTTCTCCTGTGTTGTGGGTACCATGGACACACACTAGACGAATACACAAACACCCAGAACATGAATCTAAACTCATCATTCAGATACCTGTCTGGCCGGGAATCGAACCCAGAATCCTATGCGCGTCAGACCGGTATGGTAACCGCTGCGCCACGCGGGACGTCAAAAATTAATTATTTCTTAGTTTGATTGGTCAGGAATCAAACCCTAAACTGTTAGTCGAAACGGCAACCACTCTGATTGCAACAAAATACTTAGAAGCTTTAACAAAGTCACGGGCACAAGCTAGTGGAATGATAATTTGAGTCCCAGCGATGAACGTGTGGGCGCTCGGTAGAGGGCGCACCTGTCTTTCTCCGTAATAGACGAGATGTTACGATACGAGCACAGATTTATATTTCATATACGTACGTGATCTTAAATGCACGCTTTGTTAGTTAGTTCTGTCACGGAACTTCTAACTACATGTCTAACATTTTTTACTTAACTTAAATGTGAACATTCGTTGTAGCAAGTTCACAATGAGCAGTGAAATCTAACCGCTAATTTAGTTTTCATTTTATTAGATTTGTTCTTATTTGGAAATACGTGTACGTTCTAGTGACGTGACACTAAAATGCATCGTCATCGTCAACCCATTATTGTCCCACTGCTGGGCACGGGTCTTCTCTCGGAATGAGAGAGTTATAGGGCATAGTCCACCGCGCTGGCCAAGTGCGATTGGTGAGTGAGTCACACTAAAATGCATTCGCAAATATTTGCATGTTTTTAGATGTTCGCAAGAATTGTGCAAAAAAGGTCGTCAAATTTATAAAAGCCCAAGTCTAACTGAAGTTTGTAGATTCAAAAAAAATAAACAAAAGGTCGCCAAATCTAGATTCTCCGGCCTCCTACACTAAAAACTGGAAAAATAACAACATTCTTATATGCATTCGCGAATGTTCAAATGATAGCATTCGTTATTTAACTATAACTATAAAACTAACAAGCACATGTAATCACATGCACGGATATTTCCAAAATTAAAACGAAAATGTAACTATATTACGAAAATACACTTCAATAATAGTTGTAAAGTATTTTGATTTTTTTTCTCATTCCTGGGCAAGTTTATTTGAAATAGCAAAACTAAATGCCGGCTTAGGGAGCTAGTCCAAGAACTTGAACAATAAGAATGATTGGACTGTCGGTCATGTGTTGGCTCAGTGTCAATAATCTGTTGTCTTCCTAACTCGTTAAATCGCCAAGACTATAGTATAAGACTGGGTAACTTTTGGGGGTTAACATCTTCGTGATCATTAAGGAGATAGTCTAGATCACATAAGCACACGTACTCGTAGTTTATCTCGTAAGTTTTCCACCGCATTGAAGCATTGTGGTATGTGTTCGAACTCAGCATCTCAAGTATAGGACCTAGAAACATAGCGGTGTAGAATTTACGTATATAACAAATAAAAAAAATATTTTTCACAAAGCAGTATTTTTAAACTACTTCTATGTTAAGTTAGTTCTAGGTTATTACTATGCTTTGTGACAGTCTGGAGTAGGGTAAACTGAATCCCAGATCTCGAGGTCCTCGCCTCGGAAAGGATGTCTTTATGAAATATATTGTATAAACACGATTAACATAATTAGAATTGAATGAAACTATATGTTTGATGAGATATAAGTTTGTGTGCGTACGTGTGTGTGTGTGTGTGCTTGTGTGGTATACTTGTTAGGATAATACTGCTAATAGACTTTCGGTTGTATCGTAGTTCGGTGATTGTAGTCAATATAAGAATATTCCCTAAAGCGAATCCCAGTGTTTCGAAATACGTTCGATTATATTATGAGCAGAACCTTAACTTCACGTAATACATTGACGACCCGCGTGGCCGAGCGGTTACCATACCGGTCTGACGCGCAATGGGTTCCGGATTCGATTTCTGGCTAGACAGGTAACTGAATTATGAGTTTAGATGCCTGTTCTGGGTCTGGGTGTTTGTGTATACGTCTTGTGTGTGTCAATGGTACCCACGACACAAGCGAAAATCCTAGTGTGGGGCTATGAGTGAGTGTAGAAAGCGTGATATTATTTTAACATTATATCTGATTTCAGAGGCTCAGATTATTACACAAAGTAGCGATGAAATGAAGCGTAGGCGTTGGCAGATTAACTTTGTAGGCGTTTGGACTACATTTTGAATTTGCAACAATAGCTTCTGGCGTAGCTTTAAGCTTCGCTTAGGAGGAAATGATTGTGTAACTGTTAAAAGCCTACGAGTGGAAAACTAGCTAGGCCCCAGGTTATTGACATATTTTGAAATTAGTTAAGATTGTAAAAAAGACGGGTGTTATAGTTTTAATGGAAATACTCTTGTGGCTCGAATTAGACGCTCCACTGTCACACTTTTTTCTGCCTAATAACCATCATTCAATTATAGGCAAGGCGGACATCTGTACATGACATACTTTAAGTTATTAAATTAATTAATTAAATATAAATTAATAATTATTAATTAGTTAATTATTTAATTAATTGTAATTTATCGTCTATGGATATTTTATTTTTTTATTTGACTGAAGTAGCAAACGAGCATGCAGTCCACCTGATGGTAAATGGTCACTGCTGCTCATGGATGTCTGTAATCAAATTTATACACCACATGGGTTCTATCTGAAGTCAATCACAGATGCGTTACTACTCCCGAGGACTATGATGAACGCCTCATATAAAAATGTGCCGGCAACCACATCCTTCCATCCAAACGCAAGAAATGCTTCATACTAGAAATAGGTTTGGCGGAGATACTTTCCCGGTCGAACTACACTGGTTCTACCATCTTCAATTAATTATTATTATTGAAGCATTATAATATGTAAAAAATAATTAAGAAATAGGGCATATGTTAGTAAATTAGGTATAATTAGTATTATTTACAAATAGATTGCAAACAATTTGTTTATTTATTTAACGGCGTCTTCATCCTTCACTTGTTCTTAATCATCTTCATCTTAATCATCTTAATCACTTTGAGCTTTCTTCAAGTGACTGTAACAAATTTTACTTACATTTTCAGAAAGTGTCTCTTTTAATTTAAAGCAACAAAGCATTCAGCGTGAAACTTGGCGCAAGCGACGGTGGGTGTAATTTGGCTTGTTATCTGCACTAACAGGTGTTGCTCTTGGCTCTGTCGACAAGCTATTTGGCTTGCTTTACCGATATTGCTCTATCTTACAAATTGCTATGAATATTGCCATGTATCGGTCTGGTGTCTATCAACACACTTGGCTAGTTCTATGGAACTAGACCCCTTTCACCCTTGTCCAGTGGAAGAAGGTGGGTTACGTTAGGTTACGTATGACGTTAATGCATTGTACTAGGCATAGTATTCGATTATCAAATTCTATCTCAGGTAGATAAAATTGTAGATTCGTTGTAAATTTAGATATTCTGATTAGATTTTTGTTAAAATAAGGAAGAATTGTATAATATTTCTAATTTTGAGTTATTTGTATTATTAGCGAAATTATCTACTTATCACTCCGTTTTGATAAAATTTCTATAAGGTAAGAAATATTAAAACGCAAGACTAATTCTTAATGGAAATTTGTTGAAATAATATGTATTGAACCTGCGAAAAACAAGCATTGATCACCAATTATGTGAATTAAACTTATTCTGTTCATATTTTATTTGCTATGAAGACATGGAGTATTGAATCGAAAGCTTATGTAATTCTTATACAACGGGAATTATTATTGTAAATTTATTACGATCATTTGTTATAGAACTCTATTTGAATTTTATATTTCAATGAAATGTTTGTCTATAAATTCTACATGCAAAAAATGAATGGTAAATATCCCGTAACAGATCACGTTGACGTTGGTATCAACTATCAATGGGTGGCAGATCAATTAATGAAGGGAATAAAATTCAATCCAAAAACTAGCAAGGTATCCGTGTTCGGTTTTATTTATATCTATACTAATATTATAAAGAACAAAACTTTGTATTTTTGTTTGTTGGTTATAAATAATTAACAAACTACTAAACCGATTTTGAAAATTTCTTCACCCTTAGAATGCTCTATATATAGTAACATAGGCTATATTGTAACTAGAATGCATAATGCGTCCTTGCTCAAACTTCAGTAACGTGAAACAAGGTGTAAAAAAATTGTAAATAGGTTGGATAGATTACATTACAGTCTGCGCAAACGCAGCCGCGTGGTTTCTACTAGTAAATAATACGGCGCTAATATACACCAAACAATTGATGGGCGGCTTGTCCAATTGCCCCTACCATTTCATGGAAAGCGCCAAGATTTAAGATAACATTGCGTACGTACAGAATCCCAGACGGACGATGCTATAAAATAAATATCACTAAAAACGAATCGTTAACCGTCTGTAGCTACAAGTGAAATACATTATCAACACTTTTGTGGGCCCTATTAAGCTCGCGTACCTAATTAATGATCTTGATTAAGTGACAACTTCCGTTCACTCCGGTTGATTATCCCGAGATACTCGTCCTTTATAATTGTAATTAGGTAGTGCATATTCAGTGTCATTATTCAGTTGTCCAAAGGAGTTGACAGTTCCCGTTGATAATCTTGCTCTACATGTGCTAATTAAACGGACAATCCTTACACAATGATCGCGGCTGTCCCGACGGAACACGGTGCATACGAGCCTTTCTTTCCAATCGCTGACTGACTACCAATACCGTGTTCTAAAGGTAGGCTTAACTTTTCAATGTGTATTTGTTTCACCGCATGCCGCACTATCTCGGCTTGGAAGCGCGATGACAACGCTGTTTTAGTATACATTGCTGTGTTACTTTTAGACGTAAGTAGTGGTGTTTGAAAAAGATGCAATGGAAAGTATTTTTGCGATGATTTGAGAGGGTAGTTCGTAGCGGTTAGCAGCGGGCTTCAATGATTGCATCCTGATAATCGCGATCACGGGTCTCTGACATTTCTTTTCTTTTATCGCAACGGTTGCTGTAAGATAAAATGGCAATAAATAATGCGGGAAGACACGGTCGGTACGTGGTCTCGGTTGCACTTTTCATTTGTATTATCCGCGTAATTATGCCTCGTCCGACGTATGGTAGCCTTATTTATTGCTCCACCGACTAGCAAAGGGATATAGTTTGTTAATGGGTGGCAATAATTATTTTAATATGATTTATTATCTACTCCGTGAGTTCTTGCGCTCGTCTAATTGGTTTTACTTGTTCTAATAGTGTAGTTATGTTTTAGTTTTAGTGATCGCTATTACTATTGCTTAAGTGGTTCGTAAATCTTTAGTATATTGTATGTTACGCAACCATTTAATTTTCAAGTTATAAATTAGTACATACTTCTATTTAATATTATATCTATTCTTAGGTTTCAGCTCATCCAATTAAGTTTTCATTGTAATTCAGTATAATTTTCAGTATATCATGTAATCATTTCTATTTTAAGCTGCCCCTTATATAAAATGATTTAATCATGTTCATGAAGTATGTTATTGTGTTCAAAAATCTATTTTCATTAATTGCTGTTCCGTTCATCATATTTTGAATGAATAATGTGAAAAATATAAATACAGACAATATTAATTTTTGGACAGCAGATTCGAGTTAACTTTATTGATGTTTCTGACATGTCTGTTTGTCATTGGTCTATAAATAATAACTGCCGTCCATGGATATATGCAAGAAGCATCATACAGAACAGTGGTTCTATCTTAAATCAATCATAGATGTGTTACTATTCTCAATTTTACATGAGACAGTCATCTTAGTCCACGGGGATTAAGATGACTGCCTCATGTAAAATTGAGCAAGCATTCTCACTCTTCCACAGAAACGCAAAAAATTCTTTACGCTATATCTTGCAAATTACGGGACATAAGACACATATGGGACAAATAGGTAAGCTTTTGACTTAACACTATGCATTGTTAAAAAAATACAATTCGTTTGGTTCAGTGTGAATCGCCATTATATTTACAGTACGAAAAATAAAAATAAAACTGCACCATTTGTTAATAATAAAGAATACAAGCCTATGTATGTATGTATGTAGCGTCTCATAGAGACAATGTCAACTTAGCCGATTATGATAAGACTCTTACCTCAAATAGTAGGTACTGTTATAAATCAGACACTGAGATACTGTTTAGCTTAAGACGGAGCTTAAAAAGGTTTCTAGAAGTCAGGTTTTCCAAGCGAAACAAATCTCGTTGTATGTCTGTCGGCGCGGTTCCCTATTGTCATTCCTGTCACGTTCTTCCACGGGATGTGTAGCCACCGACTGGATACCTCGAGTTAATATGACAGGTTTTGGTGTAGCTTTGTGTTAAAGAAACACCATTTTTAAAATATAGCTGGATATGCTATTGGATATAGAAAATACAGTATTACATCTTTCTGAGTTACGGTAAGTGTTAAATAAAAAGACAATTTAGACCACAGCATTTATAAACGCTTAAAAGTTAAACTTAAACTTTAAAATAACTAATGCACTGATAAAGTATGCATCTATATGCATACAAAAGTATGTAATAATATATCTATATAAGGCACTTGTTTGTGTAATTTCATGCTTTTACATTTACTATTTTTAGATGTTCATTGTCTGTCAGCTAGATATTGATAAAATCATATCATTGTAGGTATCATAAGAATAGAGCACAAGTGTATATATGCTATACTTTTAAGTCCTTAGCGGTCTATATAGACGCTTCATCTAAGACTAATGCTGTATAGTGCCTATAGATAACTACAGTTATACATCGGATGCGTATCTGTTATTTGTATGCGGATTGGGTGCGTGTCGCATCTGCTCGCACGTCGGAAGTTTTTAAAATAGTGGGGGAGTGTCGATGTCGTTTGGATTCCATCTTCGTTTTAATTTATAGGGGATTTGACAAAAAACAAAACTTCGTTTCTGTAATGTTGTTCGTTTGGTTTCTGGACATGTTCTGAAGGGCTGATGTGATGTTTTGTATTTGGCTAATGTCTGCGGCTTTTTTTAGAAATATACTTTTTTAGTTTATGGGTGGATTAAAGGAAACGAGTGATTTTTGTGTCACTATATTTCGAAAGCAGGGGTAGATTATGGTGTTAATCTGGCCAGCGCGCATACCGCGCGGCCTTGTCGACGAGTAAATTATTATTGAGGTCTTGTCTTGTTTAGAAGATTCAATTAACTTTATTAATAATATATTATTTTTCATCTTGTATTCGAATTAAAACATAGTTTTACGTTATTATTTAAATCGTATATTAATGCACGAACGTCGTTGTCACGTCGGAGAATCTAGTTTAGGCGATTTTTTTTCGTTGACTAATTGCACTTCACTTTCATTGTGTAGATTTTGCGACCTTTTTTGCTAAACACTGCAACTAAATATTCGCCTAAGATTCCCACAATTCTTGCTAATGCGAACGCTCATGCGAGTTACATCGCTACTTTATATAGTGAATTCAATCCAATGTATAGCCGTGTAAGTGGATTGCGTGTTCTCCAGCCATTTAGTACTAAAAAGAAAAGAAGATATCTGATTAAAACCAGCAGTTGGCCCTTTAGCATTGTCTACACGGGTACAGGTTTGAAAAACAATTTGTCTTCAACTATTTGAGGACTTGATTGTACGTTTAAACTAGATATACGGGTTGTTTGGCTTGTATTATTGGTTTATGATATAGGTCTATAGGTATGTTTGTAAATGGAATGTTGATTAATATTTAGAGAATTTGCAAGTAAGGATTGACTGTTTCTAACGAGAGCAATTTCATGTGTTTCGTTGGCAGGGAGAAGAGAGGGCTAACTCAAATGGCTAACTCAAATTCAAGGCTATCTTTTTAGTAATTACTCCTGTTCCAAGAATTGATTAAATATGTTTATTGGTCGCAGTGACCACTCACCATCAGATGGACTATATTTTCGATATAATAATATAATAAGAGAATATTTTTTTTTAGAAAATCTTTTACTCTTCCAAGATTTTAGTTGTTTCGTCCCTGTAGTTCCGAGATCAGAATAGGGCTACGGCATCCCCTGCCTGTCGTAAGAGGCGACTAAAATTGGCTTCCGGGGTTACAGGCGGCTAGAGTGGGAGCTCGAACCGTTCGGTCAGGCGATCCCGGGAAGGACGGCGGTATATGTGGTCGCATACCTTCGTAAAGACTAGACGGAGCGGTGGGCTCCGCCACCCATCTGGGAGGAGCACGATGGGGTAACGCGCTCAGAGGATTCCGGTTGCGGTCGGACCAAGTTCCCGGAGTCCTCTTTATAGCGCCGAGGACGGCCACCGGGGGGGTTTTAGTGCGGTAGAAATCCCACATAACCCTGCGTCGCTCCCACGGCGTCGGGTACCTTTTGAAGGTTTCCCCCTCGAGAACAAAAAAAAAAGAGAGTAACAAAATACATATGATTTATTAATATTTTATATTTGTAGCTCCCAAATAAAATTTCAACGTGTAATTGGTGCCATGAAAACGGCCAAGAAACATACATCATAAATACAATTTTTATTCTTCCATTTAGGACGTTTGCTACCTAGCAATCAATCCCCTACCTAGGGGATTGAACACCATACTCTCTGCTATTCATACAAGTAAAGAGCCATGCTAATTTCACAATGATAAAAAATGCAACTCTACTAGTATTATTATAACGCTACTATTAAAACAAGTACTTCTGTATTATCTATAGTTTTTGCACTTCTGGAAGCGAAAGAAATAAGTAAGTTCACTACTTAATGACGAAGAGTGTAACTATTATAGAACTCAAAACTAACTTAGGAATATTAAAATGTAGAATTGCGAGCGCTTTTAATCTTTTATTCTTAAGAGATTCCCTTCCACAAATTTCTTTCGTGGTGAAACAAGTTGGTACAAGAAGACAATTTTCTATAAAACTGGGATCTGATTAAACGGAAATTGAATATTTTGTTGGTCGCTTATCTTATTCTCCTTCCCTATTTTCACGCTACAATGCAAACCTTTCCATTTTCGGCCTAAATATATAAATAGGCAGATAAGGTTTTCTCAAGTTATGTTTTTACAAAAAATACAAATCAATTGTACAATATTAGGGTGTATCTATTTTTATTTATATTAGATTTCAAATATCATTAAACTGTTGTTATCGCTAATAATATTTAAACAAAAATAAATAACTTATTTTTTGTATTTGTTCTAAGAGCTAAGAGGCGTGTAAATATAATTAGTGACAGTCTTTAAAGATTAAAGATAGTGTTCCGTTTATATCTGAGTTTGAACGTGTACGACTATTTTGTACGAAACGGTATGTTCGTTGCATACAAAATAGTGTTCTTCCATGTCGTCAACTCATCATTGTTCCACTGCTGGGCACGAGTCTTCTCTCAGAATGAGCGAGGTATAGGCCATAGTCACGAGTGCGAATTGGTAAATTTCACACACCTCCGAGAACTTTTTTTTAAAGAACTGTCGGGCGTGTAGGTTTCCTCATTTTTTTTCCTTCACCGAAAAGCAGTGATAATTATTTTTCTAATACGCACATAATTTAAGAAAAATGTGTGGTGTGTGCCTGGGTTTGAACATCGGACCTCCCGATCGCGAGGGCAAGTTTCACCCATTAGGCTATTACTGCTCTACATTCTTACTTCCTCTACATATTCTTCCATACTGTTTAGTATTGCGGACTAAGTTACGTATGTATTGCAATCATTCACAATAAGGATATCGTTCACAAGAGATATAATATTACGGAATATCAAATATTTGTTGTGGTCACAGGATCTTAATAATACGAGATAAAGAGTTAAGTGATTTTGGGTAGTCGATTGACAAGTAATTTTGCATTGAAGACGGAGGTATTTATATATATTTTCACTTGTAGTTCTTACCACTAGTACGCCAGGATTTTAATTATTAGATATAAGACTTTCACATTAGGCGACCATCATAGTCCTTGGGATTAGCAACGCATATGTGATTGTCTTCAGATGGAACCCATGTTCTGTATGTAGTTGATTACAGATGTGCATGGGCGGCAGTGATCAATTACCATCAGGTGGACTACATGCTCTTTTGCTACTTCGGTCAGATAAAAAAAATAAGGTTGGATTTCAGTTATTTTTATTTATATCAGCGACCTTAAACCATACATAAAAAATGTACTAAGGTAACGTAATAATAACTGCAACACCGCACAGACACTGGCCGTACATTTTTAAACATAGTTAAATAAAGAAGTAATTGAATTATTAACTGTATCCTACCAACTCGTCTCTTACCGAATTTGATACTGCCACAAACACTACTATAAGATATTTCGAGATTATACAAAGATGAGAGTTTAGAATTGTAACAACTAATGAATAAATATGTTACTTAATATTTTTTTTATCATAGAATATTTCAGATGATTTCTGCCGTTTATGAAAATCCGTAATCAACCCCAGAAAGCATAACAGTCCAATCCTTACATGCTAACTTTGAGGACTAAGTATAAACATCCTGCAAAAGTATATATTATTTTACACAAAAAGTACCACCTACTAAAGATGTCAAAGACGAAATTATTCATAACCGCATTCACAGTCTACTATCGGACTTATAGAAAGTTACTTCAATTAATAATAACATTTTATAATTCAAAATTTTCACTATTGATTGGATAATTTTAAATTAAGGTACACGGATTACTTAAACTTGATTGAATTTTTAATGAATTCGTAACGACCTGGACATGAAACTAATCTATAATGAATATTTGTGCCATAAGGGTTTCAATCAATGACACTGCCGTGTCTACATAACGGCCTTTAGCCTAATCCGATACGAGGTAGTAATAAGAAGATTGTAATTGAGCGTCAAAGAGACCGCCGAGGATTAGGCGACTGAGTCGCTCCGACGGGCGACAATTCACGTTTTGTCTATAAGAATAAATCAGAACGTCTGTCTGTATGTATAATATTTGATTTTAAGCTTTACCTAGTAAAATAATTTAAATTTCGTAGAATAACTCATTTGAAGCGATTTTTTTTTAATTCTATGCAGTCATATTAGGTTTAAATATATTATTATATCAATCTGTATGAACATTTGTGTATGATCAGGTAAAATGTTGTGTGTGTAGCCATTAAAAATATAGATACGAGTATCTACGAAAGATTTTTAAACTTGATGTTTTATGTGTTAGTGTCATCCAAAAAAGCAACAAAAAGCATGCAGTCCATTTGATTGTGATTGCCCACCGCCACTCATGGACATTTGTGACTAACCCCACAAGAAAGAAATGTTTAACCTGTGGTTGGTCGCTGATATTTTGCTACCCCTGGGGACTGAGGGGATTACTCTGTATGAATATGTCTCTCTTAACACATACTATAAACTAGAACAGTGCACCTTACACTAAGTTATTTGTGAGGAACAGGAAAGATAGTGAGGCCTTGGGAGCCAAAAGTGCCACAAAGAGACTCACAAGGAATAAATATATAATAACGCTGGATGACTCACGGTCTAACCAAAGTATTTGTCCACTTAAAAAATATACGTGACGAATAGATAACCTCTTTCGTTTGGGAAGTCGGTTAAAAATGGACTTAAAGCAAAGGAACATTCAGCCCACTGATATTGTTAGGTTACCATGCTATGAACACTTATAACTATTTCTAAATGTGACACACATTCTAGGTAAATCACAGATGCATTACTGCTTCTGAATAATAAATTAGAACGTGTCATTATTACACACCTCTACAAAATTGAGGAATTTAAAACTAGAGATATAGATTTATCCAAAAAAAATGGTGCCCTGACTGTACCATTACATTTTTAATATATCGTCGTATTTTAGTTTAAAATTATCAATTAAAATATATTTAAAAAGGCAGTCATAAGGACTGCCCACAAAGTGAAAACTTAAAAAAATACATACGACGGCATATCTACACGTTACATACACAGTATAAAAATTAAAAAATGGATGGAAAAAGTTCGTTGAAGATGACGCGAGTTCTGAGATTTTTGTTCATCCAAAAGTGCTCATAGCGTCTAAACAATTTTATTTTTTCCCTAGCTCTACTGTAATATTTGCTTATTTGTGTTGTTTTCAATCCAAGGAGCAAAATGAGTGTATACGTACAAAAGTTATCACGGAAAAAATACCAACAGAATGTATGCAAGCAAACCCATGCTCGGATCTAGTATACGGGTATGATTGACACGATACTATTCCATTGGTTACTGGCCTGTATTTCGGAGGCATGGAGGCGTTTATTTCATTATCGTTTTCTTACTAATCACCACTAATCGCCTGTAAGCGTTCGCACTAGATTGACGGGGACATATAATGTTACTGCTTAATGGTGACAACTAATTAAATTAATTTTCAGGTGTTATAAAAAGTCTTGACGTCTTACGAAACTATCCCTTTTTGGTTTGTGGAACGGTTAAGGTGTACCGTTAATATGGCAGTTAAATTCAGCTTAACTAAAATATTTTGATGAAACTTCGGTACTTATACGCTCGAGAGATTTTGTATTTTGTTTCCTTTAATGTACGAGTATATAAAATCTTGACATAATTAGACTTCAATCCACATAAACAGTATTGTGCGTTATAACTATTTCTACATAGGTGATACACATGCAAACATAAGTACACATACACCGAAAAAAATAATAGTATCACTTATCCCGGTTGGTTATCGAACCTGGGTCGTAAGACACAAGTGAAATGTCGACAGTACAATTTCTAATCTATATAGAGTAAGTTAAAGATTTCCATGGAATCAACGGTCCCTTAAAATCGGCTCTTTTCAATCGTTTGCTCCTTCAATTCTGTATATTAAAAACATACTTAAGTAATGCCCTTAAGTAGAATATTGTAACATTATTTCATGAAACAATGCAATTAGGTTTACGTTGCAGTATTCACATAAATCCAAGTTCCGTTTAGGAATGACGATAACGCTTGCGATTTATGGAAATTAGGTTTTTATTTAGGCTTTTGAATAGAGTCGTGAATCAAAGGTATTGTTGCCGGAGGAAATATTCGGATTTTGTTAACGGGTTCCTTGCGACTCGAGCCCTTGTCATACTGGAAAAGAATTTATCAAAAAAAGTAGACTTGGACGGTGGACTGACAATCCGGGTGGTGGAGCGGTCGACTATGGCCTAAAACTCTCTCATTCCGAGAGAAGTCCCTTGCCCAGCAAGCAGTGTGACAACAATGGGTTGACAATACTGGGTCTAGGTGATCGTGTATTCATCTTTGCCTATGTCCCTTGCATCCACAACACAGAAGAAAATCCTAGTGTGAGGCTGTGATACGCTCATATAGCGTTAATTCATTCAAAATACATATATTTGAGTTTTCTATACAAAAAGCAAACAAGCATACAGTCCACCGATAACGTTCACATGCCCATAGACATCTGTAATGAACGTCATATAAACCAGGGACTCTATCTGACCTGATCCCGAGCTATTCCAAAAGACTAAGATGGTTACCTGATATAAAAGTGAACTGGTAACCTCACCTTTCCACCGTAACGCAAGTGCAAGATACCTGTCTGGCCGGAAATCGAACCCGGAACCCATTGCGCGTCAGACTGGTATGGTAACCGCAGCACCATGCAAACTTAAGGAACATCTCTGGATAGATCGATACATTAAACATATACATGCATATAATGAGATCGGAATGATTTACAGTGAAAAACAAAAAAAAAACAGATATTTAATTCGATATAATAACATTTAAATATTATGTTTTCGCATGCATGTCACTTCCAGGGAATGGTTAGAAGTTACCAGCCTTAGGCCTACGCCGTCTACGTACGTAATCTTATTAATATCAAAACGCGAAAGTTTGTGAGGATATATGCATGTACGTTTCCTCTCACTCACGAACTATTGGTTGGTTTCGCTGAATAGCACATAGTTAGATCATGATCTGGATGTGCATGCATAGATAGCACGCGAATGAAGTGGTCGGAAGCGCAACGGGAATAAGCTACTAAACCAATATTTCGCTGGCTATGAGTTTCAAAACTTGCAACTACTTTCTCGTTTGCTATAGAACACAAGCTTTATATCCTCAAATGTTTCTATCGAGGTCCATAAAATACTCTGCATAACGAGCATTGTTCCCCATATTTTAGGCGGAATTAGCACATTAGTTTGAATAACTATGTGACGTTCCAGATGACCTATAAGATACAGAGACCGTTGAATATTTCGATGTCGCTTATAGTTTATTATTTTTGAACTAAAGTTAGATGCGATAACGATATATGGAAGAGAAAATGCAATATTAATGTACGCACGTAACGTTTTTTTTAGTGTTACATTCGGTTTACTAATTAATTAAAATAGTAAATTCACGATACCGGCTTTAATTTTTTCACTCAATATTTATAAAATAAAACGACTCGATAGTACGAAATTGACAGCAGAAGAAGTTTCAATTTTATTCAAAAAAAAAAATTATGACATAAGAATAGACAATACAAACAACACGGGAAATAGGTACAGATTATTAAAAACATAGACATTTTGATACAGGCTATTAACACCCCCACTTATCAAAATGAACTAATAATCATTCAACAATTCTAATTAACAAAAATTACACCAGGCTTTCTATACCTATCATTTTCATGAAAAGGTAATGCTTTGACTTACATACACTTTTAGTTAATAAATCAGCTGGCATTCGTGCTGTCTCCAAATATTGCAAAGTTACAAGTTTATTGTTAACACAATCACGGCAAAAATGGTAACGCACATCTATATGTTTTGTGCGGTTGTGAAATGCACTATTTGCAGACAGTTTAATGGCACCTTGATTGTCATTAAATATATTAACAATATGCTCTTTACCAGTTATTTCATATAATAGTCTGCGCAGATATATTGCCTCTGTACATGCTTCTGTGATACTCATGTACTCTGCTTCTGTACTGGACAAAGCAACAGTTTTTTGCTTCCTAGATGCCCATGAAATTGCACCACCAGACAATGTAAAACACAGACCTGTATATGACCTTCTGTCTACAATATTATTTCCAAAATCAGCATCAGCAAAACCCTCCAATTCAGAATTACTATTTTTGTCATATCTTAATCCAAAACTAATAGTTTTCTTTAAATATTTTAAAATCCTTTTAGCATATACCCAATGACTATAATCGTAACAATTATTAAATTGACTTAAATATCCCACAGCAAAAGTTATATCTGGTCTAGTTAAAACTGATAAATACATCAGGCTACCAATAAGTTTTTGATAAGGAAATCTGTCATTACACATAACACTCTTATTTATGTTTAACTTAGCTTCCATTGGAGTCTCTACAGTTTTACATTCTGACATATTGAATTTCTTCAGTAACTGTTTTACATACTTTTCTTGACATAATGTTATGACTCCTTTGGCTTTATCTACTTTAACTGTCATTCCCAGACATTGCTTTATCTGCCCTAAGTCTTTGAGTTTAAAATTAGAATCTAAAACATGTTTCAAGTTATCTGTTTCCAATTTATCATTTGAAAATACAAAGAAATCATCTACATATAACGCTATAATAGTTTTATAATTGTTATTACTTTTTGTGTACAAACAAGGTTCAATTTTAGATCTATTATAACCTATTTTAATAAGACAATCATCTACCTTCTTGTACCAGGCCCTCGAGGATTGTTTTAAGCCATATATAGCTTTCTTTAGTCTTAAAACTTTATTATCATCTTTGGAATTAGGAAACCCATCCGGTTTCTGCATATAAACGGTTTCCTCAAGGTCCCCATTCAAAAAGGCTGTAGTAATGTCTAGATGTGTTACATCCAAATCTAATTGTACTGCTAAGGCAAATAAAAGTCTAATAGTAGTATGTCTCACCACTGGCGAAAAAGTCTCGGCATAATCCATTCCTTCTTTTTGCATAAATCCTTTAGCAACAAGTCTTGCACGATAACGAATGTTATTGTCACTATCGTACTTCTTCCTAAGTACCCATTTACATTTTACTATGGTACTACCAATTGGAGGATCCGTTAGCTCCCATGAATCGTTATCCTCGAAGCATTGTAATTCTTCACTAACTGCCTTCAACCATTGATCTCGCTCAGAACCTTTAAGTGCCTCGTCAAGAGTTAGGCTGCTCAACTCCTCAATAGCATCCTCACTGACATGCATACCTGAAAATCCAAACCTTTCTGGCTTCTTTCTCACTCTTACAGATTTCGGTGATGAAGCGCTAAAATTAGATGAATTTTCACAATCTTCATAATCACTTTCAGTAGGTATATATGTTTCATCCAAGGAGTTATTTGAGTCATTTGTACATAATGTTTCATTTTTTGTATCAGTTTCCCCCACTAAATCTGAAATTTCCTTTTTAACAGGTTTCCTATCATTTATAGGAATAGTAACTTGGGGAGTCTCTTCAATCTCCACAATTATAACATCTCTACTAGTTATTATAGCTTTTGTTATCGGGTTATACACTCTATATCCCTTTACATTTTCTGGGTAGCCGACTAATATATGTTCTACTGATTTTTTGTCCCATTTCTGCCTTTTCTCTTTGGCAATATGAACCATAACCTTACTGCCAAAAACTCTTAAATGGCTCACATCAGGTTTGTTTCCTGTCCATATTTCATAAGGGGTTCTTTCATCCAATGTCGGAGTTACAATCCGGTTTTGTAAATATACTGCAGTGTTTGTGGCTTCAGCCCAGAATTCTTTGCCAAGACCTGAATCAAACAACAAACATCTGGCCTTTTCTACAATAGTACGGTTGCATCTCTCACTTAACCCATTCTGCTGAGGTGTGTAGGGGTTCGTTCTTTGATGATTAATGCCTGCCTTCTGCAAATATAAATCAAACTGTCTGTTACAAAATTCAAGACCATTATCACTTCTAATCGTTTTGATTCTTTTGTTGGTTTGATTTTCTACATTTGCTTTGAATTCCTGGAAACATGACAATGCTTCACTTTTGTATTTTAGAAAATACACAAAGATCATGCGTGAGTAATCATCAATCAATAACATAAAATATCTAGAACCTCCCAATGATTTCACTTCCATTGGTCCACATATATCTGTGTGCACTAAGTTAAGCAATTCATTACTTCTTGAACCAATATTCTTAAATGGTAAACGACATTGCTTACCTTCGCAACAAACTGTGCATGATGTCTTACATATGTCAACCTTCCCGCTAAGATTCATACCACTGACAGCTGATGGCATTTTATTCAAATAATCTTTGTTTATGTGTCCCAATCTCCGATGCCACATATTGCCTGATATTGCTGATGCTACCAAAATATTTTGAGCTGTTTTTAACTTATACACGCCGTTAGTCAACATAGCTTCAGCTACTAGAATGCCACAATTATTATATACTTTGCAACCATCCTCTGTAAAAGTTACTTGATTGCCGTTGCTAATCAATTGACTTACGGATAATAAGTTCGTTGTCAGGTCAGGAATACATAGTACACCTTTCACGGTCACTTCAAACTCACATTCCTCTGTCTCTGTGACAATGTTGACATCGCCGGTACACAAAGCTTGCATTATATTATTATTAGCAACTATTATCTCTTTATCATGTAATTCTCGTTTATTTGTAATCCAATCTTTGTTTGCTGTCAAATGACAACTGGCCCCTGAATCAATGTACCATTCGTTTTTATTAAAATTTGCACTTAAAAACACAACACTAAATGCGTTGGTTTGCTTTCTTGTATTTTTCTTTTCAAGAATGTCGTTGTTGGGACATTGATTTTTAAAATGACCTTTTTGATGGCATTTATGACACTTGATATTAAACTTATTGTATTTCTTTACAACGCCATCTTTATAGCCACTGCTGTTGTTAACCGTAAATTTATTTCTATTCTTGCTTTGGTATTTCTGTGAAGTTGCAAATGCACCAGTAACTTCACGATGCTCACAACCGTTAGATTCAACCATGTCTAACAATTTTGATTTTATTACATCTGACGTGATTGAAATCCCTGAGTGCTCAATTGCCATGATCATAGGCGCATATTTTTCTGTCAGCCCGGCTAACAATAAACACCCGATCCACTCATCGTTAATATTAAAGCCTGTACCACTAAGCTTTTGACCAGTTTGAATAATATTAGTTACGTACGACGCCATCGAGTCGCTATTATCTAGTCGTATTGAAATCAAATTTCGTAACAAACTTATACGTCTTGTAAATCCTGAGTCATCAAACATATTTCTCAGAGTATCCCATAATTCTTTACACGTTGAAACATTCTTTATATGGACGTATAGTGCGGAGTCTATGGTCATAATCAATTTTGCTCGAGTCTTTTCATCATCCGCTGGATCGATGAGTTTTCCTTCTGGCTTTTTAATGCATTTAATCATTCCTTCTAGCACAAGGAAATTCTCTGCAGCAAACGACCATTCACTATAGTTTTCCCGGCCTTTAAGCTTCGGCACGTTGACAAGATAATTCACAGACATCCTGGAAATACCTAATTCTGTCAAAATAACTATACTCGCATCTGACTATACTGATCCTAAACAACAAAAAGGAACTAATATTTCTGGTATTCTGGCTACTACATGGGTCTGGGCCCATAACCTAAAATAAAACGACTCGATAGTACGAAATTGACAGCAGAAGAAGTTTCAATTTTATTCAAAAAAAAAAATTATGACATAAGAATAGACAATACAAACAACACGGGAAATAGGTACAGATTATTAAAAACATAGACATTTTGATACAGGCTATTAACAATTTAAGCTCAGTAGATGGAATTATTTTCCGTATTTAGAAAGAAAACCTACTAAGCAATACTACTCTAAGATCAAGTACATATTTTCAAATTGTATAGTTAATACTAAGTTAATTATTTTTCTGTTTTAATCTTGTCTTGTATTGAAGCTTTCTGAGAAGTAGGTTGGTACAATGGCTGCAGATCCATATGGGTAAACATTGCACGTTAAGAATAAATCGGACGTAATGCAAATTGTATTTTCTGGAAATGTATTTTCCATTCATCCATTGTGTTATCACGAGTTAATATAATTTAACTCAATTTGCTAAAATGATTAGTTCAGAGACTTTCCTGCTCACTGAAATATATGAAAGACCAAGGCGTTCATCATTATACCATCATTATTTTATAGTCATTGAGCGGTAGTTTTATCTTAAGTGGCTTCATATATTGACAACCAGCATGAACAAAGTCGTCTAATAGGTGAAGTTACTTCGTCAAGTTCTAATAACCAGCATGAAAGAAAGTCTTCCTACTATTGAAAATAGTTTCATTAATGAATGCTATTTCATGATGTTTCTAATGTAAGTTTATCTGCTTTACCATACCAACCGGTAAGAACACAGCAGCGCTTAAAACTACTGTTAATATACACACGCTTTCTACACTCAAAGCCCCACAGTAGGATTTTCTCATGTGTCGTAGGTACCATGGACACCCAGACCCAGAATAATAAAGTCATCATTCAGATACCTGTCTGGCCCGAACCTCGGACCAGTCGGGGAATCGAACCCGGGACCTATTGCGCGTCAGACCGGTATGGTAACCACTGCGCCACGCAGGTCGTCAAACGGCATTAATGTTAAACGATATTAATATTTTCAGGTGCAAAGATGATGCCACCACCGTCAAACAACTGAGCTTTCCAATAATACTTACAACTTACAACTATAATTTAAAAATATATATCCCTTATTCAATATTTAATGTAATTATACGTATTTAAGCCAAGTTTTGATGCATTCCTAAAATTATGTCCATAGCTCTCCGGCCGAGCGAGGAATTCCTGATGCTATCGTCGTACGGGAGCTTACTTTTATGTGAGTTATGGCGCAATAAATGTGGTGTCTATCTTTCTAGGATTTTGACGGACAGTGCTAAGACTTCGTAAGGTTTACAAAATAAGGTACGGGTTAAATTTGGTTTTAACAAGAAATGTTATTTTAGGGATTGTTACTATACATTTGGAATTTAAGGGTAAAATCTTATTAATATTATGAAGCCTAAAGTATGTGTGGGTGTACTCGTATACGGAATATATGTGTGTTTTATTCTTTTTCACTCAAAAAGTACATCTGGATTTTGTGGAAATTTGGCACATATATACATATGTAGTTTATAAATAGACGAAACATTTGATATTCATTGCCAAGGCAGGCGTGGCCGAAGCAGGCAATGCCGGTAGTTTATAACAGTTAAAAGGCTAAATTAATAAAATAGTATGGATTTAAGAGAACTGAAAAATATCTAATGGTTGACAGAGTCTGATACTTAACAATTGCACATGATAAGGGTTGCAGGCATAATAAAAATGACATGAAAAATAATAAATCTTTATGCACCTGAGATAAGAAATGAATAAAACACATTATGTAAATAAAAAGATGTAATGAAACGTGCATAAAAGTTACGTAGCTTCAAAAGTGCAAAAATTTTAATACTTTGACACGTCTTTTTTAAATTGCCACGTTAATTTAATCAGAAAATGTTACTATTTCTTTGTCTTTAGTTAAGTACTTTGTTTAAATCAATCCTGTAAAAAGTCTTATATAGAACTATCAAAAACGTGGTTATCCGACCAATAAATAAAGTACCGTTACGACACCTATTTATGTCATCGGTCATAACTAAGTATAATGGATTTGCGGAATCAGCCGTGGCATCTTTATCCTCGCGTCATAATAATGCTTTCTACAAATTGGTCATATATCACAATGTCGAGATTACTTGTTTATGATTATGAAAAGCTCCATAAACGCTACCGTTATTTACACCTTCTTAATTTGCTGTAGGTATAGTAATACTTTAAAGTAGGCATCATTTTAACGTTTTATTAACTGTTAGGAGGTAATGGTGCTATTTTGCAGGTAGTATCCATACATTATTATTAGTACAACAAGTAGTGATAGTTTAGTTGTTTAATAGACTTCTTAACTTAGGCACGCATGTATAATTTATAGTAGTTATGTCCCTATTATAAACTAATTATCGGATACTTTAGCGGGAAAGAAAAAAGGCGAATAGACGTGCGTGTCTTTAATTCAAACATAAAAACAATGTTAAAAATGCGTGCATTAGATAGACTAAGGGCCCCTTCTCATTTTGGGATGAGGTTCATGCCCAGCATGGGGATAGAAAATAATTTACGGCGATGTATATATAGCAGCAACAACATGCAGTCCATCTGATTGTAAGTGGCGTCCGTCCATGCGATCACCCCCAGATAAGACAAAAATCGTACCTGCCGTCGTCGACCACATATGTTACTACTTCCAAGGGAAAAGATGGTCGTTATACCCACCTCTACCTTACCATCACTCCCTTCCTCTGAAACGCAAGAACTGATCAGGCTAGATACATATAACTTTGGCGGTGATACCACGCCGGGCGAACTATACCACTTATCACCTGGTAAATTATGTAATAACACAGCTAAAACACAAAAATAAATATTATAAATTGGGGTCTAAACACTTGGTTTACAGATATTTACTGAAGGTGATAGAACCAGTGTAGTTCGACCGGGGAAGTACCACCGCCACACCTATTTCTAGCGTGAAGCATTTCTCGATGGAAGGTTGTGGTTGCCGGCACACTTTTGTATGAGGCGACCATCGTAGTCCTCGGGAGTAGCAGCGCATCTGTGATTGACTTCAGATAGAACCCATGTTTTGTAAGAAGTTGATTACAGATGTCCATGAGCGGCAGTGACCACTTGCCATCAGGTGGACTGCATACTCGTTGGCTACTTTAGTCGGATATAAAAAAAATATATATTTATACTTCAGCGAAGAAGGAATGACTTAACGAATTATCTCATATGTCGCGAAACTTAATGTTAGTTTTATTAAACGATAGGATGTTCCTAACCGTAACGTACAAATATAGAATTTCCTCTTAGCCACCCATAGAATCTTTATGGCTTCGATTCCCACAATCGTATAACGGCCATTTCCTTCAGAATGTTCTCGAGATATTCAAATTGAATTTTGAACAAACTTGAGAACTAAGGATCATGTATGAAAGGCGTTAAACCGATGTGACAGTGTTATAAAGGACCGCTTAAAGTCGACAGATGAGATGTCAGTAGAAAATTGGATTTCGTAAAATAAATATGTCGCGTTGACTTTGAATAAATATGAGTCAGTCAAAAATAGTCCGTTTTAGCTAAACAGAGAGTCCTACTTCGTTTGGATAACGTTTGAAGAGCAAAGTTAATTTTAAGTGCGTTTTGCTGCCCACAAAAGATTTAATTTTCGTCCGCTATAGGCGATGATATGATCCTTTGCAAAGTTTTATTGCTTTATCCTTAGAATTAATTTTGTTACGTTTGCAGGTAAGACCTCGTTACGTCTTTGAATGACATCTACGTTTCGGAAATAATGTCAATTTTGACGTCAAAGTGACTTATAATCCCTTTGTTAAGTTTAGTTTAAATTTTAATCCCTTTCACTTACCTGGTCCGTTTGTCAGTTTATTGTATTATGGTTAATTGTTTTCGATTTCATACATAATTGCGGATTCTTACTTAATTTACTTTCATTGTCGTTTTTATGAAAATATTTTTTTCATAAGAAACAGAATTTAAGATGATTACGTCAAATTAAAATTTAATTTGCGATGGCAATAATGTGTATGTACGTAATTTACTTTGAAATCTGCAGCCAAATTACTTAGTTTCTGTCCTGTTTTCGATCCGACCACTAATTAATATCGAATTCGGTTTTTCTGAAAGGCACATAAAGTCCAAGAATAATTTGTTTCTTTGATAACTCCACCGCAAAAATCACTTCGAGAAATTAAAATCCGTAATTAATACTCAATGGTCATATCATGTATTTTGTATGCGATAAAAAGTTATGAACGTATAAAAGTCGTGGTCGAACAAAATAAAAAACGCGTGACAATTTCAAGACACAAGTTCCTGTGGTCGTAGCCTCGATGTTTATTTTATGCCTTTTAAAACAAGGGTCAAAAAGAAATCGTTGCATTGGCCCTGTTCGACAAGGTACGGCCGTCAGATAAATCACTACCTTAATAACAGTAAAACGTCAATAATACATGACTACAGAATATAAATTTAATAAATTTGGTTATGATTAAGACAGGGCGGACAATATTAACTGGCAATGGACATTTGCAGTTTATTAGGGTAAATTTATTTTATAAAAACGTCGATTTCGGTAGCTAGCAGTTATCTGATGTGTGGTATTAGTAATAAATAGTTTTTTGGTGTTACGACGCCGAAATTACTGCCGGTAAGTCAGTATTCCGTAGTTGCACTCTTGATTGGACATAGATAAGGAGATAATTATGTATACTTTAGAAATTGCTATATACTATTCGGTATCAGAGGAATATCTTAGATTGACATTAGAATTTTATCGTGTCTTATTAATATTATTAATTTGATAGTTTGTGTGGATGTACCTAGTTGTGTTTTTATGCAAAAAATACTGGTCATGTTTCACTGAAATTTACTACACAGATAAATTATGACCCATGTAGATTAACACATAGGATACTTATTACTGTGCTAGACCTGACCGATCGTCCCTGTAGTTCCGGGATCAGAATAGGGCTACGGTATCCCCTGCCTGTCGTAAGAGGCGACTAAAAGGGGCTTCCGGGGTTGCGGGCGGCTAGAGTGGGAGCTTGAACCGTCCAGCCAGGCGATCCTGGGAAAGACGGTGGTATGTATGGTCGCATATCGTCGTAAAGACTAGACGGAGTGGTGAGCCCAGCCGCCCATCTGAGAGGAGCCCGATGGGGCAACGCGGTCAAAGGATTCCAGCTGCAGTCCTTTGGAGGTCCCGGAGTCCTCTTCATAGCGCCGAGGACGGCCACCGGGGGGATAACCCTGCGTCGCTCCCTCGGCGTCAGGTACCTTTTGAAGGTTTCCCCCTCGAAAAAAAAAAAGACCTGACCGATGTGGGCAAAGCCGTGGGACTAGGCTAGTTAGTAATAAATAGTTTTGGTGTTTCAACTGCGAAATTACTGCCACGCTAACAACAGTATTTCGTAGTTGCATTCTTGTGTGGCCACAGGTAAGGAGGTAATTATGCATACTTTAGGAATTTCTATGTACTTACCTAATATCTGATAATTGAGAATTATTTTTGACTGAATTTTGTTGAATTTGTTAAAATTTTGATAAATTTAATGAAGCTGATCATGGCAGTCCATCCTATGATACGTGGCACTGCCGCCCATGGTCTTCTGTAATCAATACAGATATGATCAGTCTTATCTGAGGTTAACCACAGATGCATTATTTTGAAGGTGGTAGAACCAGTGTAGTTCAACCGGGGAAGTACCACCGAACCATCTATTTCTAGCGTGAAGCATTTCTTGCGTTTCGATGGAAGGGTGTGGTTGCCGGCACACTTTCACATGAGGCGACCATCATAGTCCCCGGGAGTAGCAACATATCTGTGATTGACTTCAGATGGAACCCATGTTCTGTATGAAATTGCTTACAGATGTCCATCGGTGGCTGTGACCACTTACCATCAAGTGGACTGCATGCTCGTTTTCTACTTCAGTCAGATACAAAAAATAAATCCAATATGCACATCAGTTTACAAAAATCAGCGGTGCGTGCATGCCTTAGAATCAAACGTTGGACCCTACAACTGAGAGTAGGTACTGTGAGGCCGAGTTTTTTACTGATGATGATTACTGCAATGATGCTTATCAAATAATGTACTACATTTTAACCAACTGACAGTGATCACCAGACCTAACTATGTAGTCTATACCTAAAGTATTAACATCGAAAATTATTTCGTTTTTAGTAGTTTACGTAATTTCGTATTGTTTGATAATGTTTAAATATCATTATAAAACTATAATAACATTTAATGGTGTGGAAAAGACGGTAATAAATAATAAATATGCAGCTCAAATTGGCTTAAACGTTAGAATGTGGAGGCGTACCATAATTTTTATATAAAAACCTTTAAAAGGTGCTCATCCATTTTTATTAGCTGTGTAAATATCTTATTCACTTAGCGTTTGTGTGCGAAATTCTATTGTGGATAGTAAAACACTTCGAGTCGTAATCATCAGAGCCCTGCGAAATTTGGACCACACTTTGACTAACTTACTGTTCAGTGTAGTGGTGAGGGAACACTTGAGTGATTTGACTTTAACAGTAACATCAAACTTGCGAAAGCGTATATGACACGAATTTCACGACATAATTATGAAGTAGAGCACGGTTCCTCATAATTGTACTTTAAGTAGAAAATATTTGTGGCGAATAACCTGCGGTGAAAAATTTTTAAGGATTGTTCGAGGTTTGTTACTCTTTATCTGGCTGAAATTTGACACACAGATATTACACAATCTGGATACCATGTGAACATTACCCGAGCGGGTGGACCGCTCGGGTAATGTTCACATGGTCATGAGTAAAAACTAGTTCTATATAAAATATTTATATGTACAAATATGTTTATGAACCTGTATCAAAATACCAGTTTTTTATTTATGATTGCGCTTTCCTTATTAAATTGCCTTAGATGTATTAAATCACCAGAAATATTAATTAATGGGGTAACCTTCACATTGTTATAAATAACTTGCGTGATACAATCCACAATTAAATTTTATTTTATACCATAATCACGTCGCTCTAATTATGTAGGTATTACTTTTTCGTCACGCCTTCGTAACGTAATAATTATACAACCTTTCGTTAAAATTCTATAAGAAAATACCATGCCGATTTTTATTATTTTTTGGTAATTAAATAATGATTATTTTAACATTCATTTCTTCAAAGCAGTGTTGGATTCCGGATTTATCATGGAGACGTATAGAGGCACAAACGCAAACTCTCCGATTTAATAAACAATTATAAATCTTTTAAATGAGGTAGAAACAAGTGCAATTAAATGATGTTAGAGGTAATAAGCACGAAGTGGTTAAAAAATTGCCTAGTTGTCAGTTTCAAAGTGCAATTAGTTACATTATATTAATGATAGTAAGCGGTAGAAAAGAAAAACTGCTAGTTGTCAGCTTCTTTATACAAAAAAAAAAATGTCTTTACAGGATTTTCGTGTATAATTGTTTTTATCTAAACGATCTAGTATGCTCGCGCCCTTTTAAAACTGCATGTGTATTATTAATCGTCATTTAATTGGCACCATTTTGCATTGACATAAAACAAACCATTCGCAAAACAATAAAGGGTGCAGTAATTTACGTTCATGTATGAATTTTGTTGATTGTTAGCGAGCTTTTAGTTACAGCACGTTCTAATTGGAGTTCTCATGAATTATTTCGATTCCAATGACGAACTTTGAAGCCATTTTTATTATGTGTCAATTTTTAATATTTCGTTTCCTTGTAGTGTACTGTTAACTTTTATACCAAATTTATTTTTTATATCAATAGTATCATTAATGTTTATTGGACTCTTTCGGGCATATAACGATGACTCAATGACTAATTTAAAAATCAACACACATATTTTAAATTGATTTCGTACTTTTATACAATTCGTTTATCGGCCAATTAAAAAGGCACTTCATTGAATATAAATTCGCTTAAATATTCCATATAGCTCACATTTCGTTCTAGTGTTACCTGTAATGACGTCACGTACACAGCGGAACTGCGACCGCAGTGCGAAGGAAGCGGATATACGTACACGACCGCATAGCGCATCCCATACTATTCACGTGGGACTATTACTTTGTAGGTTTGTGATCAAATAAGATTTACTTACTGGTAAGAATTTTGAAGATTGAAGTAAGATTGTATGTATGATTTCTACTTTTATTATGCGTCATTTATATTTCATTATCTTTTAGTGTATTGTATTTTTTTCATATTATTATTATTTTTATATCATTAGTCTTAAATATTTATTGGACTATTTGCGGTATTTAAGGATGAGTCAAGGACAAGTCATTTAAAATACTCATACACTTTTTATTTCACACTTTAATAAAATTCGATTGTCCACCAATTAAATGGCACTTCATTGAATATAAAATCGTTTAAATATTCCATATAGCTCACATTTCGTTCTAGTGTTACCTGTAGTGACGTCACGTACACAGCGGAACTGCGACCGCAGTGCGAAGGAAGCGGATATACGTACACGACCGCATAGCGCATCCCATACTATTTACGTGGGACTAATACTTTGTAAGTTTGTGGTCAAATAAGATTTACTTACCAGTAAGAGTTTTGAAGATTGAAGTAAGAACCAGTATTAGAAAAAAAATAAAAAATGAGAATTTTGGTCGACTTCTCATAAACAAGATTCACTTACTAATAAGATGGAAGATTGTGAAAATAAGAACCATTAAAAGACAGAATACAACAATTTTTGTCAACAGTCAGGGGTTGGTAAGCTCACTAAAGTTTGTCAAACATTGCATAGCATTCCGGTACATAGACTTCCTTTAAAGCAAATGAAACCGAAAAATTTGGTGCCAGAGCATTAGCACTAAGCCAAATTACTCAGCAGAGTCTGATTTACAGATTTGAATAGTTCTAAAATAATTGTCAAGCCTAACCAATTACTTCGTATAGGAGTGAAATTTATTTATTCGTATGTGTATTGTAGAATGTTGACAAATGGTAAAATTAATTGGTTTCTTATCAACCATGTTAAAAGTCAAGAGACGTTTGACATTATGAGTCTAGCGGTAACCTAAATACATAAATCTGTCTGGATTAGAATTAGCTTACATAAAGATAAAGTGACGTGGAGGCATTAATTGGCGAAAGGACAGCTAGACAAAGGGCATCAGTCATCTGCAACGAGAATGCACGACTGGGCTGAAGTTCGATGTATCGGAAGAAAACGTCATAATGAAGTACGGTCACACCTCATCAATTACTTTAGTCCTACGATGAGTACAGGTCGCTTTTTAAAGTAAAGTTTAGACCAACACAAACACATACTTCGCCACGATGGCTAAATATTAATAGAAAGATCGAAGTGCCTAAAGTAGAATTTCAATGGATTTTTTATTTTACATTTTTTTATGAATATTAGAACTTGTAGAACTTATAGTCGATCTACATAGATTTGTCTATTTGTTTCATGTTACAATTATTGTGACCATCTCAGGATGTAGTAATGTAATAGTCAGCTTTGGTAAGATCGAAATATACAAGATGTTTTTCAATTTACTTTCCTGCATTAACAGCTCTTTACCTTACACTTATTCCTTCCTACCACTACGTATATCATTTTAAAACTTGATAATTGAAAAAGTCCCTTAAAGTCAGTAGGTACATGTTACCAAAAAGGATTACATTTAAGCAGTTTCTTCTCAATGAATCATATCAATGACTGTAATTTGAATAGTAACAGCTTTCGAAAAGAGCATTACGGTGCTTGTAAATGACTCTGATTTCTCAATTTATATGTACCGTATACTAAATTTACGCTCAAAGCGATTTGGTGTCTTGGCGCATACGCCCGAGCGAGCTGTCTCTAACAATTTGGACGACACGACAGAAATACAATCGTCCGAATGCGCTTAAGCAGAAAGGCAAATAGCTCCGCCTTTTTAGAAACGAGAAACGGAACGACTGTGTTCTTGTTTGATTATTTATATTCGAATTACTGAGCGTAGAAACACTGTAATTACTTCACATTGTCACTAATGTATTGTGAACGAGTGAATACTTTGTATTGAAGTGCGATGGTTGATGGGGTTTGCAGATAGATAATTTATTATATAGGTAGCATTTACGATGAATAAAATAGGCAAGAAATTATACGGCATTGTAATGGGGTCGAAATGTCAGCATCTAAAAAGCTTCGCATGGGTATTTGTTACATACTAAATTATATGGTTTTTGAGGCGATATTTCACTTGTAGGTTCAAGTTCCTTTTTCCCACTGGACACACTGGGTACGTGCCTAAGGCCCCGTGATCAGGGGGGGGGGGGCTAGTTCCTACTTAATTAACAATGGTGTTGAGCATAGTAGTTCGCGTAAAGGAGCGCTCAGAAGAGGATCGTCGTCAGAAGTATACAGATACCAGTGTGATGACAAAAAAAGGTCGTCAAGCAAACGAAACTGTTCCCTCCGAACTAGATCGTTTGCGAACTACCCAAGCCTAAATAACAAACCCATGACGCTTCATTATGTGCCCAGGGCCCTGTGTAGGTTGATGGTGCATCCTGTAGGATTCTCATCATGTAGTGAGTTAGCACGTAGTTGGACTACGACGTCCCAACTTATTCTTAGAAAAGGCTGATATAAATATTTATACAGCATGTTGTATTAAATGTTTATCATCATATTTTACACGAGCATGCAACAGAAACCGCTTAAACAACATTATGTAAACATGTTTTGAAAATAAAATTTATACATTACATTTTAACAAAATGTCTTGTACCAAATAAGACTTTATATAAAAATACTAGACTAACGTTCTTAATAAATGTACGCGCTTTTATTTTAACTTTATTTTTGTATTCAGCATGATATATGGAACATGGATCCTCGCTTTGGATTTCAAGTATTCCCTTTCATGTATGTCGCTTTAAAAATGTATGCACGAACGGTTCCGTAGGAATATTTCGACTTTAAGGAAATACTCACACAGAGAAACAGCCGTCAAAGAATTTGAGGGTAACAAAACGAAGGTTTGCTCCCTGGAGATATGTTTTATTGACAGCGAACTATTGTTTTTTCAGGCCAAATAATTCATGTAGGCTCATGTAATATATGTAGGGCAATCTTTATACAATTGACGGTGCGTCTGTGAGTGATCGCAAAGCTTCTATAAGTCTTGAGAATGATTGGTGGTATTTTGACGTTCGAAGGCGTATGATGGTTTTGAAGCGTATGTTTAAAAATAGTTTGGCAAAGGGTGATCAACCGCCAGGCTAGGTGATCATGCCTGGGGAGCGGCCGTGCTCCAACAGTCGTTGTTCGGAACTTGTTTATATGCGAGGTATTGAGAATACTTCGATAACGTGTTTCACAATACTAGTAGCGCTATCTCTTGATGAGTTGCGGGAGGTCGCCATTATAGTATGGTTTCATCAAGGTCTCATTATACAACGGTAGTTTCATATTTAGCATGATTTTCCTTCATATCCTTATGATAGTTTAGGTCCATCTGTCCATTTGTTCATTGCAAGCGATTACTTGACTTAAAATCTAGTTATAAAACAATAATTTCAAGTCTCATTCAGGACAATATACACAAATACATCCAAAGCTATAAGATAGCTCCCTATACCTTTCATAGCGTGTTTACAGCGTGTCTATAACAACTGTAGATGCCTAACGAGCACACGCAAAACATTAATCGCACAGTAATTTCAAGACGTTTCAACAACAATAATAATCGTACATTCAGTGAGCGTGATTCAATGGTCTATTGATAGCGATCGTCAGGGCGTAGGCACGATTATCGATAGAAACGTAGGATATACGTATGGCAGGAATATGTCCATAACTATAGGGACGTATAGTTAGTTATGAAGAAATTGACTTTTAAGTTTTAAAAGAAGACTTGACTTAATTGTAATAGAATCTACTTTAACTCTCGGATTTGCGCCCGAGCCATTTAAGTTGTTCCGAGTCGTATTAGTAGTTTACATCAAAATTACTCAAATACATGTATATCTTCTGTTCGTTTTAAAGACAAGCCTAGACTAAATATTTACGTAACAGACTTAAAGTTAAGACTTTTGCTTAGTCTCTATCTAGTATTATGTGTCTGTAAAAGACTGATTTTCTTTCAAATACTTAGTAAAAGCTTAGGATGGGAGTGATCAATATTAATATCCCTTTTTGAATGTATTTACATTTAGAAAGTGCTATCAAGGCCAAGTTTAATTTAAAAGACTTAACAAATATTAGAGTTTTTTTAATCAAAAAATATTCAGTCCAGATTTAGACTGTACACAACCTTGCCAAAAATGAGCTAGGAGTGTATTATACCAGCTTATTAAATGTATTCAAATAGTAATAAGGCCTCAAATAAGACTTAGCGACTTATACAATGAAAACAATAAGGACTGATAGCTTAACGTGTCCTCCGAGGCACGGAAGCATAAAATATAGTCACTAACGGTCACCCATCGACCTGCGGACTGCTCACGACATTGCCCAACTTTGTTGCTCATTTACGACGCATACAAAGATTTACACAAAGGACTTTGCGCGGTTCCCTATAATAAATTATTAGTAACGGTAAATAAATTTATCCTAATCATGGTTAAATGAGGTTTTATAGTCTAGGGAATATTGAACAAGGTGTCTTTTGAAGTACGTGTAATTTATTTACCGTTAAAATATTTTTAGGTACAGTTATTGAGTACATATCGACGCAGGAAAGTCAACTTGTCGTATCTCGCAAAATAAGATATTATTCGGAGATATTTAAAGCGAACTGTTTCAAATCTTTCCACTTGTTACATTGTAAAGCTTATCCCAATCTCCCACAACACTTGTCACACAACGAACAACAATAGTCCTACATTCAGCATTCAATGGGCGTATCGATAACGATCGACGTTTGACGGGGGCGAAAGCGATATCGAACGAGGAAGCGATCGCGCGATATCGCCAGCCAATTAGCCAATTAGAGAGCAACATCGCCCGCCGACGCAGCTTCGTTTTTGTGCGCTCACCCTAATATAGGCATTGTCAAACTTTAATGAGTTTGCGATTGCATTGTTTGTTTTTTATTTTATAGTATCGTTATATATTATTTTGGAACGTTGGTTTTTTTTTAAATATTTAAGTAACAAACGGGTATGAAGTACTCATGATAGTAGGTATGTGATTGTGTGTTGATAACTTCATGCAGAAAAGTGGTTGCTACTCTCTTTCATATAATGGAGGAGGCAAATAAAATTTGGGAACGATATTGAAATCCGAGGATATACAGCACAGCATATACTGGATAAAAATTGAAGTTATATTGAATGTTTAATTTAAATTTGCAATGTTTCCTTAATTTGGCAAATATTCTTTATCTAAGAAAATTTGTCAAGAATTTAAAACCTAAAGTTTAAAATAACAATCATGACTATTGAGAAGCACTCGATTCAACGATTTTCGCCAATCCGATTTCTAAATATTGTGCTTGACTCTCGTATTTATTATTAACGGGTCTCTCGTTTTGATGATTTCAAATACAATACAAAAAACGTGTACGTTTACAAATACATTTTGTTGGTACCAAATTCGATAGCATACATAACAGCAAACAGAAATATGTTGCTTACATCTTGAAGATTCAGGCACTAATAAAGTTCTTGTAAGCATAATACATAGGTTTAGAACAAGATCAGGCTTAGTATTGCCATATATTTACCCAAAATGGCAGTTCTCTTAGCGAAAACGACGTGAACTTATTCACACTCAGCTTTGAGAATCTCTGGGTCAAGACATTTTCGCTATCACATAAATCGAAGTCAGTCTTACAAGCAATGGCATCTTAGAGTCTAAGTCGTGACATACGAGGATTCCACCTGATCTCAACACAGCCTCAATTAATAATGTTTCCGTAAACTGTTTCCAAATTCATAAACGGCTTAGTTTAATTATTCATATTCACTAAAGTAAACTAATGTTATAAAAATATAGACTCCTAATTCAGGATATGTTATTTCTAGTACTGTATCAGTTGAAAATCTGAAGGGATGGCTCGCGGGATAGTCTTGATACGCAAAGGGATCTGGCTTCAGTCTGTGTGTAGAAAATATTCAAATTAAGTTTCAGGTGCGGATAAAAGTGTTTGTAAGGCCACGACCCTCACGATAAAATATATTGTAACGTGGAGCTATGAAACAAGTAGATGTGAAAACTGTAAAAGAAAAATGTATTTTTAGTACTCTGCCTTCTTTCTGTTTTTATAATAGGTAAATTTTGCGACAACTAGACTCTGACCAAAATATAAAGACATAAAATACGAGTTTAAGTATTACGAACAAATTCTGCAATCCGTTTTACCTGTTGTCAAATGAATTATCTATTGTTATAATAAATTGCTATTTATATTTTTTTATTCTAAGTTATGACTCACAAATAGAGCAGTCTATTGGGTTACCTCCTCAGCGTTTAAACCAATCGTAATATACGTTAACAAATGACTTGTCACCTTAATAAAGAAATACAGTTTTCTCGTTTCGATATGTTTAGCAACCGTTTTAATACGTGAAGTGGACGAATAGTAATATCGGTTCTACCTGTTTTTATACTAGATCTATTAGTCATGTCATCTGTAATAATATGATATCATAATAATATTGTTTTATAAATTATTACTCATGTACATATTCTGTCACTGGTCATACCATACAAATTCATATTTGTATTTGTATAGCACTTTTGAAGTTTAGCTAAGAATTCTAAGCATTTATTACAAATAATTTCACATAAAATTAATCGTATCCGATCATAGACATCCATGGGCGGCAGTGATCACTTACCATCAGGTGGAATGCATGCTCGTTTGCTACATAAATTTATTAAATATCACGGTTCATAAGAGTTCATGAAACAACCTGGTAAGAAACAGACGGACAGAGGGACTGGCGAAGTCTTAGTAATAGGTTTCCATTATTAGTCTTTGGGTCTCGTCAACCTATTATTGTCCCACTGCCGGGCACGGGTCTTCTCTCAGAATGAGATAGTTTAGGTCATAGTCCACCGCGCTGGCCAAGTGTGAATTGGTGGACTTCTAACACCTCCGAGAACTTTTTTTAAAAAGAACTCTCGGGTGTGTAGATTTCCTCACGATGTTTTCCTTTACCGAAAAGCAGTGATAATTAATTTCTAATACGCACATAATTTTAGAAAAATCAGTGGTGAGTGCCTGAGTGAGTGTTGAACCTTGGACCTCCCGATCGAGAGGGCAAAATTTCAACCATTAGGCTATCACTACTCTCTCCTTCTTTGGGTACGGAATCCTAAAAAATAAGTTCTGTCTATTTAGAAAGGTTACGGGATCCAATTCCTATTTTTATTAAACCGACGACCCGCGTGGCGGAGCGGTTGCCATACCGGTCTGACACGCAATGGGTCCCGGGTTCGATTCCCGACCAGAAAGGTATCTGAATGATGAGTTTAGATTCATGTTTTGTGTAATCATCATGTGTGTCCATGGTACCCACGACACAGGAGAAAATCATAGTGTGGGGCTATGAGTGGAGAAAGCGTTTTTATTTCAAACCAAATCAAATCGTTTATTTATACCAATTAATTCTTACAATTTTATTTTCCGCTACATTCCACCTCTAGGGCACGCAAAATTGGGTGCGGATTCGCAATTCATTATCACTAGATTTCCGGTAACCGAAAATATTTCCAGAAATCCGGAATGTCTAGGTTTTTACGTAAAATTATTTTTCAAAGGTACGTGAAGTCTATAATTTATAACTTTAATTAGTTAACGGTGGCTTTAAGTCGTCGACTTTAGAGTAGCACTCGTACCCAGTAGATTTTTATTGCTTATTATGCTATTTTAATACCTTCTATTAAAGCATCCAATCAATGTAATTACATATTTAATGACATATATTAATTTTCTTTTTTAGTTGGAATGTACATTGTTTTTAATCGAGTATTTTAATTCAAACCAACTCAAGTTGTTATAATATTAAAAAATATTTGATATTCGGCTCATTTAAGCTTACCAAAACATGTGTTCTATTATTTGCACTATAATTTCAGTGGCAGTTGTGCCGCTTTTATGAATATCATAAATTTTAATACACAAATTATCGTACGTTGTGTTGCATACAAATTCCAGAATGTAATTTTCCAACTCGATTTCCATTAGTTCCTATTAGTTTTGTTGACTCCAATAGAGGTTGGACCCAATATTGCATAATACAAATTACCATGTTACAAACACGTTGGTTTAACGCAGTGGTTTAAAAACTTTTCTTGTCTAAAGCACACTTTTATGTTTTTTTTTTGCGTTCGTTTTTTATGGTCGATAATAACAAAGATTATTTTATAACTTGTCACGTAAAAAAAGGTTGCAAAAGAAACAAGTATATTCTTGATCCGTCTATGAAATAAGTTGGTGTAATTAAAAAAATAAACCGCATAAATCGATTTACCACCTCCCGCTCCTTTATAGGCCTCCAGCACTTGCATCCACAAGGGGACGTTATTGCACGAGGGTACATACCGTCTACTTTGAGAACCACAGTTTTAAAGCTATATTATTAAAGATATGGTGGTATGGTTATTTCTTTATTAAAATACATTATACAAAATGTTTATAAAATGGTTATAAAATAAGTAACACTTTGCAATCTCTTACGATCCTTAAAATACCTAAACAGATGCTTTTCAAATAGGTATTTATCTTCCCGTAAAATTCAAATATTTAACGGGAAGATAAATAATATTATGTACTATAGTATCAAGATGGCACAAGTGACCTAATATCAAAAAGTTATTTAAAAAGTTACTTCCTAAATGTTATTATCATAAATTATTATATTAATACGTGAAGCAAAAACTTGTGACGGATTTTTAAGTATTATGCCGCGGACGGATTAGTCTGAAATTTTGCACGGTTATAGTGGACGTAGAGAAGGAGTGCAGAATGTTAATATTTTTTTCAAATAACGCATATATCATACATAAAATCAACTAAAAACACATTACACACACTACCGTGCATTTGTCACAAACACATTGGTACATAGTAAATGAAATAGAACATTCAATGTCTACTATGAAAACACAGAACGTCAAAAATGTCAGACGTCTTTTGTCAAAATAACGCTATTGCTTTTAAATGCGGCTTAGATAATTATACTTTTTATATTTAACGGGCGCGTTCAAAATATTCGTACTGCTTTGGACAATATGAAGTTTAAAATTTTAATTTAAATTACGGTCGAATTTCGACCGATGCTACGGGTGACTAGTAAATAATTATTATTCATCATTATAAAATTGAGTATAATGTAAAACTTATATCTTGGTCAAAATAAAACTAATAATCTGTAACACATGGGCAAATAGGCACACGGCAAATGATTTTTAGAAAATCAGACATCAAATGATATTACCACACACGTTCATATAACACAGTTTGATGTTAATCCGATTCCTCCCAAATGAACAATCTCATGGAATCTGCAGCATATGCGGATTACAGCGGCCTTCATTAGCGCGGATTACCTGTATTCGAGCTACGGACAGACTCATTTTGAGTCCGGGTGTTATTAGCAGTTTTCACTTGTTTGGGAGACTGTTCAATGCATCACGAACACACTTAGCTACATATATAGCCTTTAAACTAGTTTTTAGCTAAGCATGCAAGACATTGTCTAATGTTACCGATGTCTTGCTAAAAACTAAGTTATAATTAGGAAAAACGAAATTTCAAAAATATGAATTTAATTAATAGAAAACTAAAATCCAATGATATGTTAGGTGATTGGTAGCACACAGGAAATTACTTTTAATCACAAATCAGACAAAATCAGACATCAATCGATATCACCACACATATCTTTAAATGATGTTAATCCGATTCCTCGCAAATGAACAATCTCATGGAATCTGCAGCATATGCAGATTACAGCGGCCTTCATTAGCGCGGATTAGCTCTATTCGAGCCACGGACAGACTCATTTTGAGTCCCGGTGTTATTAGCAGTTTTCACATGTTTGGGAGACTGTTCAATGCATCACAGACACACTTTGGTACATATGTAGCCTATAACCTAGTGTTTAGCTAGGCATACAAGACATTGTCTAATGTTACGGATGTCTTGCTAAATACTAAGTTATAATTAGAACATAACGAAATTTCATAAATAACAGTTTATTAAAAAGAAAACTAAAATCCAGTGATATGTAGGTGATTGGCAGCACACAGGAAATTACTTTTAATCACAAATTACAAAATCAGACATCAATCGATATCACCACACATATCTTTAAATGATGTTAATCCGATTCCTCGCAAATGAACAATCTCATGGAATCTGCAGCATATGCGGATTACAACGGCCTTCATTAACGCGGATTAGCTCTATTCGAGCCACGGACAGACTCATTTTGAGTCCCAGTGTTATTAGCAGTTTTCACATGTTTGGGGAAAAGGTTCAATGGGACATAAGCAAACTTAGGTATATATGTAGCGTTATAACCTAATGTTTAGCTAGGCATCCAAAACATTGGCTAAAAGTAAAAAGTAATGCCTTGTCAAAAAGTAAGTTAATGTCTTTTGATTACTTCAGACATTTCATGTGAAAATACGCGCCTAAACAGGCGCAGCAACCTAACACAGGTTTTACATTATTTTAGCAATATATTATTATAATTCAAATTAATATTACATTTAATTTTCTTATTGATTCTCTGTAGGTGTAGATTTCAACACCGAGTTGATTGAAGAAAAAACTAAAGTTAGATATGAACAATTCTCGGCATGGAAAATTACTTTTAGTGACAAAATACAAGATCAGACGTCAAATGATATCACCACACACACATCCATATAACACAGTATGATGTTAATCCGATTCCTCGCAAATGAACAATCTCATGGAGTCTGCAGCATATGCGGATTACAGCGGCCTTCATTAGCGCGGATTACCTCTATTTGAGCCACGGACAGACTCATTTTGAGTCTGGGTGTTATTAGCACTTTTCACATGTTAGGGAAAGGGTTCAATGTGTCACACAACACTTAGGTACATACTCGTATATAGCTTTAACCTATTTTTGCTAGGCATACAAGACATTGTCTAATGCAATGGATGCCTTGCTCTAACCTAAGTTAATATCTATTAGATGCACATATTTTACACAAAATAGGTGGCTAAACAGGCTGAGCGATCAGACGCAGGTTTTACTTTACTTTTTTTATCTGATTGAAGTAGCAAACAAGCATGCAGACCACCTGATGGTAAGTGGTCACTGCCGCCCATGGACGTCTGAAGGCAACTTCAGACAGAACATGGGTTCTGAACTGAAGTTAATCACAGATGCGTTGCTACTCCCGAAGACTAAGATGGTGCCTCATTACACATAACACACCCTTGACCCTTGATTCTCGATGGGTGTTGATTTCAGTACTGGGTTGATTAGGGCGTCGTAGTGGCATGACATGATGGCATACAGTTTGACCGAGAAGATACCACCGTTATGATTATTTCTAGCGTTAAACAGTTCTTGGATTGTTATGAAATACGCTTTCTACACTCATAGCCCCACACCAGGATTTTCTCCTGTGTCGTGGGTACCATGGACACACACTAGACGAATACACAAACACCCAGACCCAGAACATGAATCTTATCTCATCATTCAGATACCTGTCTGGCCGGGAATCGAACCCGGTACCCATTGCGCGTCAGACCGGTATGTTAACCGCTCCGTCACGCGGGTCGTCAATTTATGTCGTCGGGATTGTTATGAAACGGTATTGGTTGCGGGTTTACTATTATATGAGGCGACCGTCTCAGCCCCGGAGAGTACCAACAATTCTACATGAAGTTGCTTGCATATGTAGTGACGACTTATTGACGAACTGTATGCTTATTCGCTGCTTTAGCCTTTTATTGTTTATCTTTAGGTGAAAGTGATTTGAACATCAGGTTGATTATAGCGTCATATGCCGATTCAAACTGAGTGTTACTAAACTGTATGTAAATTAGTATGGGACTTTAACTAATACCTAAAATTAAAATACTTATACTTCTGCTAGATCCACTTGTGACGTCCCTGTAGTTCCGGGATCAGAATAGGGCTACGGTATTCTCTGCCTGTCGTAAGAGGTGACTAAAAGGGGCTTCCGGGGTTGCGGGCGGCTAGAGTGGGAGCTTGAACCGTCCAGCCAGGCGATCCCGGGAAGGACGGCGGTATGTGTGGTCGCATATCGTCGTATAGACTAGACGGAGCGGTGGGCCCAGCCGCCCATCTGGGAGGAGCCCGATGGGGCAACACGCTTAGAGGATTCCGGTGGTGTTTATTGGAGATCCCTGAGTCCTCTTTTTAGCGCCGAGGATGGCCACCGGGGGGGTTTTAGTGCGGTAAAAATCCCACATAACCCTTCGTCGCTCCCACGGCGTCGGGTACCTTTTGAAGGTTTCCCCCTCGAAAACAAAAAAAAAAAAAAAAGATCCACTTGTGAACACTGAAGAGCACATGTGTGTAACACTTTAACAATCCTTAGCAATTGCACGAAATGAACAATCTATTCCGCTCTGTACGGAAGCGGATTACACCGAGGCCTTCGTTAGCGCGGGGCTAAGCTGTGTCCGGGAACTGTTCTGAAATCTAAGTACTCACTACCTATATACTAGAAGCATGCTTATATAATTGAATCCTTGAAATAGTTCTATGCCATGTACATTGATATAAGTAGGTACTTCGATCGTTTGTCCCTGTAGTTCCGGGACCAGAATAGGACTACGGTACCCTCTGCCTGTCGTAAGAGGCGACTAAAAGAGGCTTCCGGGGTTGCGGGCGGGAAGAGTGGGAGCTCGACCCGTCCGGCCAAGCGACCCCGGGAAGGACGGTGGCATGTGTGGTTGCATGCTGCCGTAAAAACCAGCAGGTGTGGTGAGCAGTTCACGCCCACCAGGGAAGAGCCCGATGGGGCATACGCTGAGGACACCGGCGGCGGTCAAGTGGAGTTCCCGGAGTCCTCTTCGCAGCGTCGACGTCGGCCACCGGGGGGGTTTTAGTGCGGTAAGAATCCCACATAACCCGCGTCGCTCCCACGACGTCGGGTACTTTTTGAAAGTTTCCCCCTCGAAAACAAAAAAAAAAAAAAAAAAAAAAAAAAAAGGTACTTCGATCGCTGGTAATAATTGGAATAACCTTTGTACTGATGTGTAAGACTTGTTTTCGGGCATAGGATATATCCTATCGTCTCTGTAGCCTCGGGGTCAGAATAGGGCTACGGTATCCCCTGCCTGTCGTAAGAGGCGACTAAAAGGGGCTTCCGGGGTTGCAGACGGCTAGAGTGGGAGCTCGAACCGTTCGGTCAGGCAATCCCGGGAAGGACGGCGGTATGTGTGGTCGCATACCATCGTAAAGACTAGACGGAGCGGTGGGCCTAGCCGCCCATCTGGGAGGAGCCCGATGGGGCAGCGCGCTCGGAGGATTCCGGTTGAAGTCGTTTCGAGATCCCGGAGTCCTCCTTTTCAGAGCCGAGGACGGCCACCGGGGGGGTTTTAGTGAGGTAAAAATCCCACATAACCCTGCGTCGCTCCCACGGCATCGGGTACCTTTGGAAGGTTTCCCCCTCGAAAACAAAAAAAAAGGATATATCCTATTGTCTTTAGACCATGCTGCTTGTATGTGTATCTGTATACTTTTAACACCGATAAGAAATTGTTTTTAAAGAGTTCGCAGGTTATTAGGTTTTTTCATGATTATTTATTTATGGTTAGTATTGTAAAGAAGTTTCCTTAAT
This sequence comes from Spicauda simplicius, assembly GCA_949699795.1. NCBI lineage: Eukaryota > Metazoa > Arthropoda > Insecta > Lepidoptera > Hesperiidae > Spicauda > Spicauda simplicius. The sequence continues at coordinate 7,513,318 of OX453068.1, forward strand.
TTCGTATATGAACGTAACTTCAAATTCTGGCTAAAAGTGACAGAGTGCTAATCAGCGTTGTATCACTAGAAGAAATTAATAAAATTCTAAATGTCATTATAGAAGCTTATGGCAATTGATCTAAAAGAAGTAAAGTCTAAGGTTTACCATACTATAGTTTGACTCGAGGGGAAACCTTCAAAAGGTACCCGACGCCGTGGGAGCGACCCAGGGTTATGTGGGATTTTTACCGCACTAAAACCCCCCGGTGGCAGTCCTCAGCGCTATAAAGAGGATCTCTGGGATCTCCAAAGAAATCCATCGAGCTCCTCACAGATGGGCGGCAGGGCCCACCGTCTGGTATTTACGACGGTATGCGACCACATACTGCCGTCCTTCGCGAAGCCACCTGACCGAACGGTCCGAGCTTCTTGCCGCCCACAACCCCAGAAGCTTCTTTTAGTCGCCTCTTACGACACGCAGGAGATACCGTAGCCCTATTCTAATCCCGGAACTACAGGGACGACTATAGTTTGACCTAAGATTGTTAAGCCAATATCTATACAGTTAACAGTACCAACTCCTTATACCGCCTCACTCGACCGCCGATGTAGGCCCATTCACGCCGTTTAAATTCCCCACCGCACCTGCATACACCTTTATATTGCTATCGTAAAAATCTTATTACTTTCCTAGCGTAAGCCAATTGTTGGAAATCTTTATTTACATTTAATTTTGCTGCTTTATACTCTCCATAGTATCGTATCAAATTGGAAACCTTTATTCTTGAATGACTTAGAATTATTATCCAATTGTCATGATACACAACTGAATGCACTCAAATCACTAATAATAATATGAAAAATTAGTTAAATAATAGAATAATTCATTAGAATGTGGGTCTCTCTTATAAAATATTCCATGGGTTCCAGTTCTAAGTATGGTATCTTTTGTCTTTCTATATTTATAGGAAGCAGACGTATCAAAGGACAAAAATAATATTCTTAAAGAAAATGTGGTCGTTATAGAATACTCAAAATAGGTCAAACATCTTAATTAAGCGTTTATAAATAAATTTACAATTAGACAAAATTAAAAAATGAAAACAAAGTAAAGTAGTAAACATTTTGGGAACAAAACGTTTTTGATCTTGGTAGGACCCGAGATCAAAAACCTTATAGTAGGCATACACACGTATATGGAGGATAACAGAGTGTATGACACACACAACAAAAGTATAGAACAGTGGACGAGAGGTATGACCACATAACAGCATAAAAGCGTCATCCTGTCTATCATCACAGCATACGAGTCGGTCCCAACTTCAAGGCAGGCCCAGATGTTTTACAATATATTTGACGTAGGTACGTGTGATTGATAAAAAGCCATATGTTTACAGTTTCAAGAATTAAATTATCATAAGCTGGGCCGTCGAGACTTCTAGCACACGTACTCGTATTTCGAAGTGATAATTCACTTCCTATACCAGGTATTAGAATTAACAACTTCAACTTCACATGTAAACGTCTTTATACGCCATCGTTAAACTCTTGGTTTTAGTGGAGCGCATTGGAGCCATACAATATATCGCGAACATTTATTGGCTCAATTTTTTATTACTTTTGCTGTCCACGTAATGAATACACGTAAATCGGATATGCATAAAACTATACGGTCTATAATAACTGTCCGTTCCTATCGTAACCTCACGATTTGTAACCGATGCAAGCGGGGGAAATGTTCCGGGAATTCGGTCGGATGAATAGTTCTATAGTGCTGAGGTATTCGTTTCACGAAAGTAATGTAACGAACTTTGCTATGTGGATATGGTAATGTATTGGTTTCTTTTGTAAATTAGAAAGTGGGTCTGAGATTGAATGCCGCTCATGGAAATCTATGAGTGTTACGCAAGTCGGTCCATAAATATATAGCTTTTAAAGAATTGAAACAGGAAACGAGCACGATGTCCACCTGATGGTAAATGGTTATCACCGCCCATGGACACCTGTAAGCAACTTCAAATAGAATATGGACTATGACGACCACCTTATATAAAAGTGTGGCGGCAACCAAACCCTTCCATCGAAACGCAAGAACTACTTCACGATAGAAATACGTGTGGCGCGCGCGCGCGTTTCTGTGTGTGTATGTTCATTTCTTGTGTTTCAGTTGAATGATGTCGTGGGCGGCGAATTTTCATATGAATTGACCAGTAGTTCTCGGGAGTAGTAAGACACCGTGATTAACATCAGATAGAAAGGACCGGTCATATATAAAGTAGGTACTTGTCGGCGTAGCTCCACCCTCACACTAATTTTGTTTCATGTTAAATTTACAAACTAAACTACATTGGTATGGAAGTAACTTATATTCACTTTAACACTTTTATTTATAATTCGGGCAGAGTAACAGCTTACAATGACACTTAAATACGAATGTATCTGCTAAGTTTGTGTGCAGACTTAAATGATAAAGCAAATATCATTACTACCCACAAGCAACACTATTTTGTGGCGTGACTCGCAATGCCTACTAATATTACTGAGTTGCACCTGAACTCCTATATATTAGTCAAACATTTTTTAGCAAAATATAAACAAATGGCTCGCCGCCCATATACAATACCTATTACTTAATTTGAACATTAAGTTGATAACAGAAATTATCGACTTTATGCAATTTTCTCAAGAATGATACTTCCTTAAAACAATAATTCATAAATTTCTGTACTCCAAAACTAAATATACACTTTTTCCTTAATCAAACTTATTGCGCCGTTTGTTTACGACCAAAATACGGAAAATGTTTGAAATATTTGTCCAAAAGTATTTTATGGGTCGAATTTGAATATTTTGACTTTGTGCGTATCAGAGTTGGAATCTAGAATGGTCGTAAAACATGAGATATTGATTTGGTATTTTATAATAGATATCATGTTTTTATTTGCGTTGATCCAATTACATAGAATATGAAAACTTGTGTGGGATTTGATTATGGGCACTTTTAGTAGTAAATGGCTATATTTTTATGAAATGGAAGAAAATAGCATCCTACATGATATTTGTAAACAGTTATTACATCCCATTGAATACTGGCTACTATACTCGAGGCAAATTCGATATGGAATGTTTAATAACAAAGCGTTGCCTAGCAACCACTGACAGGCAGGGGAATGCAACTTTTAGTTGTTTTATTAGCCGTCTTTTACCTATTATTAACTTTTATCTGTAACTTATAATAGGTTGCAAATCCCTTCATGGAATAAGGGTGGTAACATCGTAGTTATGCAATAATGATAATGGTAAATAAATTTTGTTTGACTGGTTTTAACATATTACTTATTTTGCAGTTGGTCGTTATTATTTAATCAATTCTTTCTTAATTTAATTACTTCGCGAAAATTTAAGGCATAATTTGGTTGAATATAAAATGCATTTGTGTACAAAGTTGGTGATAACCCTACGCATAAGCATTGCTCTTAAAAGTGACGGTAGGGTGGAGACCAATAAAGTAATACAATTGTCGTCAATATTTCTCATGTATATATATATCTCACTGCTGGCCACAGATCTTATATCAGAGTAAGACTGGTCTATCATCCACAGCGCTAGCCAAACGTGAATTGGCAGTCTGTACTTATATAGGTACACGCATTACACGCTTTCTACACTCATAGCCCCACACTAGTATTTTCTCCTGTATCCTGGGTACCATTGACACACACAAGACGAATACACAAACAGGTAGACCCAGAACATGAATCTAAACTCATCATTCAGATACCTGTCTGGTCGGGAATCGAACCCGGAATCCATTGCACGCCAGACCGGTATGGTAACCGTTGAGCTACGCGAGTCGTCATATAATTATGGAAAATCGTAGGTGCATGGGATGTGAACTTTAATACCGGATTGTGAGGGTTGAATATGAAACCACTAGGCTACCACTAAAAATTGAATGCAGAATGATAAAGCTGATAAAAATAATGCCTATTAGTTAGAACATTTGCAGCTAAAATATTTTCATAGGAGAAATACTTAATGTGCTTATGCTTCATTATGAACCTAACATACTGTACTGCACTCCATCCTGTATTTATTGAACTTTCCCCTATAAAATGAGTTGAATAAAAATTATAACAAGAGGAACATTTTTTATAACATTAGATACTGTATAAAAATAAATTTTCCCGTGATTGTCAATGTGACTGTATATAGCCAGCACGTGTCAGTAAAATACCTGAAAACCTATTAATTCACTCATTTTTAAGTATACTATGGCGTCACAGATCTATATGATCTTCGTACTTTATTTCAGTACTACTTAAACATCTACACCTGAAGATTCTTTAAGCTAACATCATAATGTATCACAGCGGCGAAAAAAGACTGCAACAGCGGTTTCAAACGCCGACGCCAAACTGTTTGTAAGATAAACTCAGCTCCTTTAATAGAGAGCTGACCTTAAACGACAGAATAGTATCGTCCTAAACCATTACTCGTATAAATTATCGAATATGTCAGCGGCTGGCTTCAGTAATGTGTATAAAATAGTTCTTTCAGACAAGCGCCTTATAAACGCAGACTGTTCTTTTAATCGTGTTTTTAATCTTGAGGTAGTAACGTATTAGTGATCACCGGATTGATTCCAGCATCTGGAATCAATCCAGAATATTGCAGATTTGCAGAGTTTGCAGTGGTCACTTACCATCAGGTGAACTGCGTAGGTACTCGATTGCTGCTTCAATATTATAAAAATAAAACGTAGACTGTCACAGTTATACAAAATTTTCATTTTAATTTTGCCTTTAAGACTTAATTGATAATGCCATCTTTACACAAGGTTGTTATACGAGTACATCATTTATTGATCGCAGCGTCTTTTTGACATTTATTTTTATTGCATTGTAGTTGTAAAATATAAAATTGAAAGTGAAATTGTAATGTTTTATCCAAATGATGTCTGATTATTACTATAAAATGACCAAAGTTTGTCATTGTAGTACGATACTAAAAAAAACAGATTTTACGTGTCAGTACATACACAACAAAATTTGAAGGTCTCCGCTTGTCCATGTTACAGTCTTGTAAAACACTGTTAATAATGAGCACTAACAATATTATAAGCACTAACAAAATACATTATGAAATCAAAAAGGTAGACCCTAAATTTAATTTTGAATTAATGACCACTAAAACTGCTTGTTGTTTACAGCGTTCAGCACCCTGCGTACAAGTCCCGCTAGTATGAAAAACCTATAAAACTTCATTTGAATAACTCACTTGGCTATGCCCCGTCGTATTCAAACCTCACTCTTCATTTATTTTTTACCCATTGTATAAGTCTTCAGATAGGAAAATTGTAAGACATTTAATGAGGTGTTTGGCGCATATAAAGCACTGTCTTGTATATTTATAAGGTTTATGGATTGCTTATAAATGATACGCTGAAAGATATCAGTGTTTTAATGTGTACGTTGCTTGACTAGTAAGAATAGATATGTAAGGCATTTTATACATTCTCCATAAGATATCATGAATGAACAAGTACGTGACCAAAATATTTCAGTTTTAGTTTAGAAGTTGTATGTAGGAATGACCATTCATGGGACTTTTGGAGGGAAAATAAGTAAAGGTTTTTTTTATCTGACTCAAGTAGCAAACGAGCACGCAGTCCACGTATTGGTAAGTAAGTGATGACTGCGGCCTATGGACATGTATGCTTACATGTTTATCACTATACTGATCTGACATACGAAGAGTTCCGGGTTCAAATCTCCGTTCAGGCACTTAAAGGATAAATTTAGTTTCCCGTTCTTAGTACCGGGCATTAGTATTCATCTTTGTACTCCAGTCTATTAATGTTATTCGCGATTTATGATTAGTCGTATAACTGTTAAGAAAAGCTAATTACTGTTTATGCAAAATTACCGTAGAATTTATTAGTAAGTCGCTATTATTAACGTTTATTATTCTGATGTTAGGGCAAAGCTGTAAGGGCAGTCGTAAAGTTTTATCATAATGATAGTTCAATGAACCCTTTTCTCATTTTCTGTTAAGTTACGAAAATGAATGCTGTACCTATACAAATATTTTATATTGTGTTTATAATTAAAAATAAATGGTGATTACATTTTAATATTAGTGGTTTTAAATTGTCGTAACATAAGGTTATAACCTTATATTTTGTTTGTGCTTAACAAAATATATCATAACCATAAGTTACAATAATGTAATAGAGATAACATTTGATCCCCTGATACGGAATAAAAATAAAATTGCCACGTGGTGTCGGTCTTAAATAGCGCCAAGTTCTAATTTCTGGTAGATGTTGTACAAGGTTTCTATCATCAACACCCACTGCATCTCATATCCTAGCCGTGGTGAATTTTGGCAAAAATCCCCATCGGGGAAGGCCTATTTAATGACATTTCAAACACATTGGCAAACACACACACAAAAATAACTGAAAATTCTATGAATATTCCTCTGAGTCCCCGAGACTATTCATTTTTGGTACTACAAGAATTGACACGAAAAACTTTTCTTTTTTTATAGTACACTAGCTGTACCTAGCGCGCGTTGCTACGCCATTACAAATACACCAGAAACCTTCGCGAGCTCAATAGCAACTTAGCTAAAGATCATCACATGATCAAATGAATAGTTTACGATGAATAGTTTACGAACATTCATTTTTATAAAGAAGAGCAGAAGAAGAAGATACGTACATAGATGTGAAGGCAGAATCTCCACCCAAAAATGTGTCAGGTTTTTTTTTAATCTGCTCGAAGTAGCAAACGAGCATGCAGTCCACCTGATGGTAAGTGGTCATTGACGCGCATGGACATCTGTAAGCAACTTCATACAGAACATGAGTTCCATCTTAAGTCAGTCATCAAATGCGATGCTACTCCCAAGGACTAAGATGGTCGCCTCATATAAAAGTGTACTGGCAACTACACCCTTCCATCGAAACGTTAAAAACTGCTTCTCGCTAGAAATAGGTGTGGCGGTGGTACTTCCCCGGTCGAACTACACTGGTTCTACCTCATTTAACGGGTACTTCATTCGTAGTAAAAGTAGTCGTAAATGCCATTCAGTTTTGCAGTAAGTGTACCTGTAGAAAATCAACAATCTCGTACAAAATTACTACCCGAGTCCCTGCCCTCCGAAGAATGTGCACCTTTGCTTATGTCATAGTAAAATGTTTATGCACCATAATATTTCCATTCAATCCTCGTTGCATTTTAACGGTAGGCATTATGGCGTGTGTGGCATTATAATCGACGATTTGCATTGTATATGAAGGGTTTACGTCAATGAAAGTTATAAACATCGGTAGGAATTTGTTATGAGGTCAGGGGTAAGAACAATGGAATACTGGAACAATAAATTTTCTAAATAGTAACTTTAAGCTAAATAAATGTAAGCGCAAGAATATTTGTAGTTTGGTGGGAAGATGTATTCGTTTTTTTTTATAGGATTGGAGTAATAAACATGTATGTATTTTATCTGCACTAGCACCTGCCGCCCATGGACATCTATGAGCGACATCGTTGACTAAGATGATCGGGTACAACCCATTATTGTCTCACTGCTGGGTCTTCTGTCAGAATGAGAGAGTTTTAGGCGACAGTCTACCGCGCTGGCCAAGTGTGAATTGGTGGAAATCACACACCTCCGAAAACTTTTTTTTTTTTTTTAAAACTGTCGGGTGTGTAGGTTTCCTCACGATGTTTTCCTTCACTGAAAAGCAGTGATAATTAATTTCTAATACGCACATAAACCAGTGGTGCGTGCCTGGGTTTGAACCTCGGACCTCCCGATGGAGAGGACAAGTTTCAACTATTAGGCTATCACTGCTCTAAGATGATCACCTCATATGAAAGTGAGCTGGCAACCACCAATATGAAATAATTGCTTAACGGTAGAAATAGGTGTGGTGTTGCCACCTCTTTGGCGAACCATATTAGTTCTATCATGTTTAATTTATAAGAAAATAAATTAAACGTGTTTTAAATCACTTTTTTATTATTAGAATATGCTTCTGCAGAAAACACAAATATACCGATATTAAACACCAATAATGATATTATCATTATTGGTATTTAATATCGGTAGTATTAGTCGGTAAAAATATACTTTGCATTATTTTAAGACAATTAAAAAATACTAAAAAATGTCGGTAATACAAAAATATAACATTTTCAAAGAGATAAATTAGTACACAGGGTAGATAGTTAATATTGTAATATTAGTATTATTAGCGGCTAAAGTCTAAAGTGAAGAGACAAAGTGCACCTGTATTTTATGTAACCGCAGAGCCACCAATATTTAGTTGGCCTTTAAGAAGAACTCCTTACACTTTTTTCGAAGATATTTTGAGAAAAGTATCTAAACAATAACAAACTACCTGTTTAAAAGCGTCATCGCCTACGAACCATGGGCCACGCATAATGACAGGCGGTATCCAAAAGACCCGTCACATCGCTTCCTACCACAATAGACTTCCTATACAAAACCTTCGACACTCCTGAATATGATTACATGACAAACTCTAATTAGTATTAATTTATTCCGGACACGGTGTCACCAATGTTAAAAGCATAAAAAGAATCCGAAACGTTCACAACACCGTCTACATAATATTATGTTGAAAAACATTGGAACTAAAAAGCCGAATTTGTATACATCAACTTAATATAATGAAGCTTAACTGACATGCGCGTCTAATGTAGTAAATTGCCTTATTACGATTGTTTTCTATTATGAATCCGTAAATTAAATGTGACGTGCATGGAATGTAACATAAAAATTTAATTTTAATTTCATAACTTTAAATATTAATATAATAGAAAATAACATATTACATAAAAACTCGCGAGCAAATTATTATATTAATACGTGAAGCAAAAATTTGTGACGGATTTTTAAGTAATATGCCGCGGACGGATTAGTATGAAATTTTGCACGGTTATAGTGGACGTAGAGAAGAAGTGCAGAATGTTAATATTTTTTTCAAATAATGCATTTTTCATACATAAAATCAACTAAAAATACATTACACACACTGCCTTGCATTTGTCACAAACACATATGTACTTAGTAAATGAAAATGAAAAGACACAACGTCAAGAATGTCAGATGACATTTGATTTTTAATTTAAATTACGGTCGAATTTCGGCCGATGCTACGGGTGACTAGTTAAATAAAAAATATGATTCGAAATATTATCTTTTGATATACATACATTCGTACAAGGATACATATACATTCTTATTTTAAATATACTGTAAACAAAAATAATAAAGAGAAAATATTAAAAAGAGTGTAAAAAACATTAATTTAGCTACGAAATGTATTATATTATGTAACGGTAAAATTCGTAAAAAGCATAGCACGGACGGGTTCAAATTAATTACAACAAAATGTTGCGTGTATGATGATATTTAGAGCTATTTTTTAAAATAATGGGATTTAATTTTGTTTGACGATCATGTTAACGACACTATCGTTAACATGATCGTCGTTAAAAAAAAATAAATAGATAACTTTGTGTAACACTGTAGTTAAAAATAAATAAATAGATAACTTTGCACCTAGTTGCCCGTCGCAGTGGTTGAAATGTGACACTAAACTAACTATAATATTGATCTCATTACAATAGTGTATTTACTTTATATATTTATCATTCAAAATTACGATTTGATATAAAGTTGATAAACGTGATTATTGTCTGTGCAATAATATTTAAGTTATTCTAAAAACACGCATTTTATGAATAATAATATTTATTGATTGAGAAGCATCTAAAAGCTGTTTTTCGCATATACATCTTACATTGTTGACATAATGAGTTTTACATTGCCCGTCATGTAAAAAATATACGTTATATTATGTTTAATTTAATTTATTTTAACCTTTATTACACATGTGATTATTATCTACCGGTACGCCATCTCTAAAATAACTAACTATGCCAATAGCAATACTCTTTCGCAGTTTTCATAAAAAGGGGTCGTAATTTTACTTCACATAAGATTTATACAAATAGCAAAATTACAACTTAGTAAAGTGATTGAGATTTAGTATCTTATAATAATACTAGGACTTACCCGCGGCTTTGCCAGCACGGTCAAAGGGAATTAACATTAGCATTTGATAGCGTGATACAGAATGAATGAATTTTACTAACGCCATCTATCTATTAATAACGTCTGGAACTATGTATATATATATGTATCAACTCACAAAAAAATGATATTCTCATGGAATGAGAGAGCGCGGTAAAAGGTAGCCTACGTCACTCTCCGCCCTCCTATCTCCCAGCATATAAACCATATCATATAATATCTATGCGGCGACGTGAAAGAGCAATAAACACACTTTCATATTTATAATATTAGTACGGATCGAATATGATATGTGAGTATTAAATAAACTCTTATCTTGACCACTTCGAGACTTCACAACTTAAGAGTCAGCGCGTCGAAACAAAAAACCAAAACGAAAGCGACGAGCAAAATCTTAATGCGTTTAATAATTAATGTAAACAGACTAAAAAGTATCCGTGTCCATAAATTAAACGAAGCGGAAAGGGTCCAACGCATATCGAGGACCTTTTAAGAAACCTGTACACTCGAATGCCATTCCTTGGTCCATAGTTAAAATGCTCAAAGAATAGCTATTCATTAGTGGGTGCGAGAATGAGAATTCTTGAGGCACTCTGAATATTCCATTGGCTGAGGCTTGTATTGTCTTTAGAAAAATGTTTTGGTCATCGGCGCTGGTGCTAAATTATGTCACGCTGGTGACATCGGCACAAGGTGCGAGCTTAGTGATACGTTTTACGGATTTGCGACGACCTTGTATCAGTACATTTACGAAAATAATTTAATTATTGGAGCGCATTATTTCTTTATTACACTTATTTGTGTATAGAAAGAACGTGTTTGGATTGCTTAATAGTTATTTTATCGTATTTATTAAAGTTACCTCAGTATACCCTATCCTATACAGATAAAAACCCGAAACAACATACACACAACAAAAAATGATTTTTTAACTTTTCGCTGTTTAACATGCAAAGGTTTTCCCTCAGAGCCTAAGCCTAAATTTTACCTATGTAAAGTAACTGGGCAGCTGTCTGCCCTTGTGTTAATTGGTAGAGTTCACAAGTCTTTCGATATACTCGTATTGTGGAGAAAGAATTGAATAGGAGTCTATGAAATATGAAAGTAATGTAGGATTCGAATTTAATTTTTAACTTCATATTTTTTTAACACTGGGTTATTGCTTGAACTCTTTTCGGAATCAACGACGGGTAACCAGCGCCTCTATGCTCGCACCCAAACACAGGATGTTTGCTCGTCGCAGCTCGTATATCCTTGTTCATTATCTAGTGATTCCATAGATTTTATTGCCATCTGTCCAGACAATGGATGGCTATAGCGCTAGAAGTTAGATTGTTTGACTCGATTATATGGCTTGTAAAATGTTATAGCTTTTGAGATTTTATTTCAGTATATTACAGTGGTCATTAAAAATGTTTCTTAAATTATTATTATTACATGTCCTGTAATATTGCATCAATAAGGTCATTTACTTAAGTTTATCTAAAGGTACAGTTTTACGACAATTGCTATGTGGTAATTTTCGTTACATCCGGCATCTATTGTACTATTGAGTTTTGTACATGCGAGTTTTATTACGAATACTTATAATAAGAAATACGAAAACGTCGCTTAATATTTTAATTTAATAATATCTTTATTAATTGTCTAAACATTCCAAGAGTACATTAATAATTTTATGTGAATTTAAAACACATACCTTTATGCATGGAAAGTTTTAATATTCCTACGGTTTCCTTATCAGCTATATCGCGAGTAATTACTCTCGTTCACTCTTTAAATAATTAACATTCCCTGTTACTGTGTCAATGCAAAGCGCTTGAATTAAAACGACACGCAAGCATTAAGACCGTGTAAAATTATTCAGCATCCTGTCGGAAGAGGCACAAAGTTTGCACTTTGCATATTTAAAGAAATACTCGCCTTATCTGGCTCATCGGCGATTCTGTTCACAGATATTCTCGGGCGAAAAACGGAGCAAACTAAAGCCAAAGATTCTTCGGCTCGGCGCGCGCATTAGGACAAAATTAAGTGCGGTTATGTGTTCACCCGTCACATTAAAATGCCATCGGCTACTTCGCGCCGTTTCGGTAAAAATAAAGGTTAAGCTATTGGCAGTACAATTATTCGACGAATCCCTCGCGCGTTCTGTACCGCAAGTTACGGCCTTGCCTTGCTGCCAATTTATCGTGAGACGCTCCAATAAAGTGCGGTACACACGCCACCCTTCAAGTTTGAGTACGCTAATACCGACTAACTGCTTTTCGAATAAGGACCATATTTAGATATGCAAGTTTGATTTGATTGATGCGTTAGACCAAGTGCCGCACGGATGCTGATCTCGACTATTTGTTTGCGAAGTTGTTAAAGTTACGAGCATTTTTGCCATAGCCTTAAACGGCCGTAATGGACTTTATTGCTCGATACACGCAACCGTCGCCTTTCGTATTTCTTCCAGACATCGTATTTGCATTAGTAGAGTTTCAAGTTATACTAGATATTTAGAACAGGAAGGTATTAATATCATTGTCTCTGAATGGGCTTATTACCTCTACATTTTACTACCTCAATTACACATTAACTATATTTGAGAGATAAGTATGTGTTAGACCGGGAAACAGCACGTATAGTGTAGGTTTTAACCAATAGGTATACAAATGTTTTTTAAGCGGTCGGGGATTGTATGATTGACTGCTAGTGGTTTTTATGCGGACTTTCAAACTTTGGGGAGGCTCAAAAGGCCAAAAAACAGACCTTTTCCTTCAAGAATTAGGCTAATGAAAGAAAAGTAGGAACCGTATCTTACTCCTAATTTTTAACACTACTCACTAAATCACTCAAATTTTTCATGTGGCGTGGATGTGACGTATACGTAAACAAAACTTAACACAGAAATCTAAACCTATCATACAGATATCTGTCTGGCCGGGAATAAAACCCGGAAACCTCTACGTATTAGACTAGAATGGTGACCGCTCCGCTACAGAGATTGTCAAAAGCTTACCAGGTGGTAGAACCAGTATCGTTCGACCGGAGAAGTACTACCGCCACACCTATTTCTAACGTGAGGCATTTATTGCGTTTCGATGGAAGGGTGTGGTTGCCGGCACACTTTCACATGAATCGATCATCCTAGTCCTCGGGAGTAGCAACGCATCTGTGATAGACTTCAGATAAAACCTATGTTCTATATGAAGTTGCCTACAGATGTCCATGAGTGGCAATGATCACTGATCAGGTGGACTGCATGCTCATTTGCTACTTTATTATGATAAAAAAATACAGATGTTTGTCTGGCCAGGAATAAAACCCGGAAACCTCTACGTATTAGACTAGAATGGTGACCGCTCCGCTACAAAGGTCGCTACAAAGTTACCAAGTCAAAGTTATAAACAAATTTCAAACAACAACTAAGTTAACATTTTATTCTATTAAACACTAATAACATTTCCACGCCGCGCGCTAGCGAAACGAGCGACAAACCCGAAAGAGTGAGTCAGCTCGTAAAAAATCATTTCCGTAGCGAGTCCATTCGTCTCGAGCATTGAGATCAATTAAAACGTAAGCGCAGTCGAGCGAGCGGTACGAGATGGAATCCCGCGGGAAGCGAGCGTGCGACAACAGCCGGGTTACGCTTCTTGAACGAAAAAATAAATCACTACTAGATTAAGTATGACAGTAGCGCCTGGACGTACAATAAAATGTGTATACCTATACATATTTTTATTTAATATTTAATTTCATGAAATGTGAGGAGTGATTTCATTCGATCAGCAATATAGTGGGTATGCGAAAATTTGCTAGTGACTACTATTCATTTTATAAAACAAAAAAAAAAATATTTTTTGGATGGATTCATAAAAAATGACAAGTATTACGGCGACGTGAGTATGAGAGCTTAAACACATAATGTTAAATTTACAGTTCGCAGCTGATGTAAAGTATTAAAAAATAGTAAGCCTGTGATCCTGTAACGAATCGTCTATCATACGCGTCGTACTAATGACGATGCGTACGATAAAATCTCATAAGTTTCTTACGCAGTACGATACTACAGTAAGTAACACTAAGTGTTAAAGTAACAAACACATACGTATGCATACTTTGTCGTTACTAATAAGTCTGTAAAAGTCCTACTAGGTATATCTAAACGTGAAAAATGAGTAAAAGTGAAAGACTAAATTAGATTTTTTCATTATATTAACCTTTGTAAAATATATTGTCATCTATTAATCTAGTATATTCTTTGGCAGCGGTCAACGCCGTTCCCGTAACGCACCGGTTATCTGACCATCTGGCTTTGCCGGATCATCGTACTTCAAATTAAGAGCTCCATTATATTCCAAATTTAAATATATGACACAGAAAACCGCATCCTGATTTATTTAATTGAAGAGGAGGTTTATATTTTTTAAGAATACGTTTTTATTTTTCAGGTAGAATAATTTGTGGTTTTTACAATTAGTTGTATTTGTGTATCGAAACGTTCGAAATAAACAAAATATACGTGACGAATAGAAAATCTCTTTCCTTTGGGAAGTTTGTTAATAAAACATTATCACCTGGACCGTACAAATTTCTAAGTATTGAATGCCAAATATTTAAGGAAAAATTTTACATTCCATTTTTTCTGTTTTATACGACTGTCTATTTTAATATTTCGCTTTTTTGGGTAAACAATATAACAGAAAAGTAAATATAAAATATACACAAAGGAAATAAATTGTATTACCGAAAAAACAACTTTAAACTGAAGTTAGTTTATGGTAATTTGCTAGGCTGAAATTGATGAATTCAATTGAAAATGTATGCGTTAATAATTTAACACTTTTCAATTACTCAAATAAATTTACTCATCCTTAAAATCGCAATTATAATGTCACAATTTCCTTAACACTGCACGCCATATCCATTCTGCTATTATAATCAATCTGAACGAATGCCACCAAGAATTCAATTTCCTGTGGCCAGTGCAGCGTGTGATGGAGCCTTCACACAAACCTACTGTAGCGTGTAACGGTAGAGTAATTAGTTGTACGGTAGTTGTCACATCAGGCAAATACAGGAATCGATGCTTATAATAAGCATTGGCGAGTTGATATTCGAGTAAATAAGGCAGTTGCTAATAAGAGTCCCGAGAGCAGTGATAGCCTAATGGTTGAAACTTGCCCTCTCAATCGGGAGGTCCGAGGTTCAAACCCAGGCACGCACCACTGATTTAAGTGCGTCTTATCACTGCTTTTCGGTGAAGGTAAACATTGTGAGGAAACCTACACACCAGATAGTTCCTTAAATAAAAAGTTTTCGGAGGTTTATGAAGTCCACCAATTTGCACTTGGCCAGCGCGGTGGGCTGTGGCCTAAAACTCTCATTCTGAGAGAAGACCCGTGTCCAGCAGTGGAACAATAATGGGTTGTACCCAATAGGAATAGTACGAGCGATGCTTATTCTATACACCCATCTGCATTTTGAGGTCCAGCGATGAACCCAAGCTTACTCTTTAGGGCGTTTGCCAAAATCACCGCGCACAGCGTTGTAGTAATACTTCTTATGTATCTGTAAAGCTTTTTAGTAAAATCAAGTCATTTCCGCTCAGTAAGGCTGACTGAGCCATTCAAACATAGTGATTAGAACCAACATTCATAAAACATTTTAGTTACATAAAACAATTTATCACTTTTTGAGGATTGGTTACCAAATCTATGTTCTACAGAAACCAGAAAACATTAGATGGAATTTGTAAATATATAGTACAGTTGACTTAAAATTAATATCAAAATCGCAACGACGCAATTAAAAAAACACAGTTATTAAGAAACATTGATCTAAAAATAAACTATTGTTTTATAATTAAATGTGTACAAATAAAAAAACAAATAAATATACGTATAACAAATACATACTTAGAACAAAAAAACTATTAAAGTTTCTATAGCAAATCAATTGTGTGTGTGGCCATAACGGCAGAGTAATTAAAGGTCCGTAGGCAGCCGTTGTCGGCTTCGCAACTCTTCTTCAGTTCAAATGCACTTCCGACATACCGTCTATGGTATATTCATACTAATATTATAAAGGCGAAAGTTTGTGAGTGTGTATGTTTGTTACCTCTTTACGTCTAAACGACTGGAGCGATTTTCATACAATTAGGTAGGGAGTTAGCTGACAATCTGGATTGACATATAGGCAAATTTTTACTGTAGGAAAATATCTTATTCCCACGGGACACTTTTTTTAAAGGCGAGCGAGGCTGCAGAGTTTAGCTAGTGAAAAATATCATACGTAGGTAGAGTAAGAGCTCCTTATTTACAGGTTATAAAAGTTGAATTAGTTCATATATTTACTTATTTAAGTTATTTCTGCGGCTTTGTCGCCTGTTGTTTGCCTTGGTAATGAGTATCTATGTATCTATTAATGTAGGTCAAATTATGGATGTGTCAAATTGCAGCGAAATCCAACCGTTTTTTGCGTGAAAGAGTAAGAAACACACATAAAACCTCACCATTAATAAGATTTTTTTTCTTTGTAGGGGTGGTATTGCCTGACGCACTATTAACCTGATATTTATATCAGGTTAATAGTGCGTCCGTGCCTCGTCTTCCGACCGCGACTGAATATGGTAATTCGAAACTTGCTATAAATCTACTTAATTTCACATACAGCATTCGATAACAGGAAGCATATAAAAATTAAATTAAAATTCCGATATTCCTGATCCGTTAATTTCTGAGCGTTAAATAACACAAGTACCAACAATATTAAGAATTAGACAGGTAAGAAGAAAAAATCAGTATTATCAGAACTGTAATAATTGAATTAAAACTAAACCATTAATTTAATAAAGATTTATGCCGAAATGTCAATATGTGTGGCAATGCTAATCAATTTCAGTCTTGAACAACAATGTGGTTTATTTAGGTAGTTTAGACACGCCGTGGTAGTGACAGTTAAATTGAGGGCCACGAAATATTCCCCATAAGCGTCAATTGGTCTAGCAAAGTTCATTTAATGCTGAGGTTTGCAGAGTCAAACAATTTTAAAGGCGGGGCTGGTTTAAATAATATCAATTTTAAAGGCGGGGCTGGTTTAAATACTATATATATAATGTGTATGATGATGATGACGCGTGCTAAACTGCTACCACACGCACGACACGACAGCGAATTGTACGAAGAACAACGGTAGCGTGGTGAAATCAAAACCAATAAACGGCAGTCAACAGGATCGTGTCGAAAGAGAAACGAGCTAATTAGTAAATCGTAAAATTATTTTGATCAAATTTAATCGGAAAATGGGGATAGAATATTGAAATCATGAAATGTGACTCTTTAGTATTACGTTTATGCCGATTCATGTAATTTTAATATTACTTACAATTAAGCGCGCATATGCAGTAAAAATCAATATAGAATTATTTTAACAAGTAGAGTTCCCAGAGAGAGCCCGTCAAAAATTCAAAAAAGGAAAGATTCAGTAATAAAATAATATTATCCTAATGTAAATGTAGGTGTAATAAAAAAATATTATACAAAATTTCAATTCGTACTTGGCCAGCGCGGTGGATTATGGCCAAAAACTCTCTTTATTCTGGGAGAAGACCCGTGCCCAGCGGTGAGACAAAAATAGGTTGACGACATCCAAAATACATAGAAAAATAGTAATAAAAAATAATTGGTAAAGGGTAAATACTTAAAATAGTACTACTTAAAATTTATTAGTATAACTTCAGTGATAATTTCATTCGACAAACACCGAAAAGTGTAAAAACACTGTTGCAGCCGCTACTGTTTTGGACGGTCAACGTTTTCCTTGCAAAAATCGCGTCGCTTGTCGCTTAGCCCAATGCAATGGCCGAGCGATTAAACATTAGACGTCACTGTTTTTTGTGAATATTGAAGCCATTTTAGCAATGGTTTTGCGTTCTAATGGCTGCCTCAAAACTCTTGACCTTAATTGTGTATTCCGTTGATCTGACAAATATTGTAGCAGGCGGGCCGCCTAGTGTGTAACGAGCCTAATGCATTGCAAGCACTTCCTAAATATAAAATTCCCTTAATCATCGCGTTATACCTCTATAATTTTATTATCTGAATCACGTCTAAGGTCGCCACGGTTGAGTGAGCAGTGGTTGTAATTAATGACTTTTCACTTCTCTATTAAAATTGATTTTTTGTATCAGATTTATTTCCTTAACGTGAACACTATGAAGTGGGTTCTGTAGGCTGTCGGCTCAATAATAGACTTACGTATAGATTATTTGCTTCGCTTTTGCTTTGCACTTAGCATAAGCTTCATATATAAAAAACTAGCTGAACCCAGCGGCTTCGCCCGTATTAACAAAAATCGATGTATCGATTGTTTCGTGGGAGTAAGATATTTTCCCACAGTAAAAAAGCCTATATGTTAATCCAGTGTCAGCTAACTCCCTACCAAATTTTATGAAAATCGCTCCAGCCGTTTAGACGTGAAGAAGTAACAAACATACACACTCACAAACTTTCGCCTTTATAACATTAAATATAGTGTAGTATATTATCTATAGTATAGTATAGTATAGTATAGTATAGTATAGTATAGTATAGTATAGTATAGTATAGTATAGTATAGTATAGTATAGTATAGTATAGTATAGTATAGTATAGTATAGTATAGTATAGTATAGTATAGTATAATATAGTATAGTATAGTATAGTAAAGTATAGTATAGTATAGTACAGTATAGTATAGTTTAAAGACAAGAAGGGTAGTAGAAAACAAAAGTAAACTAGCTAAAGCATTTTAGAGAGCACAAACCCAATTAAATATTGCTATAATATCGGCATCCAAGCACCGTTATCCAAATACTGGTATTAATCATAATCAAGCGCGATTCCCAAGCGGTCATAGATAGTGGTTAGCGAATAGCGGTCGTGAATTATTGTGAAGGTAACCAGTAATGGAATTTTAAACGGCCTTTTTATATAGCTTATATTGTTAACGAGGTTTTCTGATCACTGTGCGTTTAACTTATACTTGAAGGTACTACTTGATGCTCGCCTGCGGCTTGCACTTACCTGATAGCAGCAGTGTAGCGCTATTTAATACTGTTATTTCGTTTCGTTTTGTTTCTTATTTGGTGTATTCGATCTCAATTCTCAAAATATCCATTAATGAATTCAGTGACTTAAGGATAATATCTAGTAAGACTACGAAGTTGTTTGGAACTTATTAAAATGTATATACATAATTGGCAGAGAAGATAAGTAAAAATATACGTTCGTGTTTGTACGTCGCGTGTACATATTTGTAAAAAAACAAGACATGTTCTACATGTTGACGATGTTCGTATCTTATCTTATAACACTGATTCTTACCATTAAAAAAATATTTTCCCCATCAAAAGTTATTACAATTGAAAGTTATGTTACATTTAAAAAAAAATGGGTGAAACCACCTCGGACAACTAGAGTCTAGAGTCTGTTGCAGGTGGTAGAACCAGTGTAGTTCGACCGGGGAAGTACTACCGCCACACCTATTTCTAGCGTGAAGCTTTTTTGCGTTTCGATGGAAGAGTGTGGTTGTCGGCACACTTTTATATGTGGCGACCATCATAATCCTCGAGAGTAGCAACGCATCTGTGATAAACTTTAGATGTAACCCATCTTGAGGTTGCTCACAGATGTCCATGGGCGGCAGTGACCACTTACCATCGGGTGGACTGCATGCTCGTTTGCTACTTCAATCACATATATAAAGTCTACCTAATTTAAATGACGATATAAGAACCACGTAAGTGTCTATTTAACACCGGACACACCGTATAAACTAGAACAAAATACCGCTTAACACTGCTGTTAACGCACAAATAGGCGTAATAGTGGTGTAGACGAATTACGAAGGATTCTCCCTTTAAATTCAAACAAGCCTACATTAACTACCAGTAAAGCTGGGTAAATCTCTTGTACAAGATGTTTAAATCAGTCCAACGTAACATCTCAACAAGCCACCTTCATGTACGTATAAGGAGAGACACGGTACCTTTAGTACCGGAAATTTGCGATATATTCAGATAATAAGAGTTTACCTCGCCACACCTGAAATAAGGATGGTGTACACTTGTCTGTGTATTTTTTTTAATCTGACTGAAGTATTAAACGAACATGCAGTCCACCTGACGGTAAGTGGTCACTGCCGCCCATGGACATCTGTAATCAGCTTCATACAGAATATGGGTTCCATCTGAAGTCCATCGCAGATGCGTTGCTACTCCCGAGGACTATGATGGTCGCCTCCTGTGAAAGTGTGCCGTGTCTTGACACGATTAATTTTAATTTGTACATTGTAGTAAAATGTTTATACGCAGTGATGTTTAAAAAGATTTAAGAATTGAGCATGCATTTCTCTTGAGTACTTGTCGTCTATGGATCTCTGTAAATAAGTTCATGGAATGGAATGGAATAGAACATGGGTTCTCTCTATGTAAAGTCATTTACAGGGACGTTTCTTTTCCCGAAGACTAAGATGGATAAGAAAGATTAGCAATAGCACCCTTCTACCGAAATGCAAGAACGGCTTGATGCTAGAAATAGAGGGGGGGGGGCAGTGGCACTTCTCCAGTAACCATACAACTACTGCCAACTTGAAAAATGTTAATGTTTGATGAATATTGCGTTTGGGTTGAATTAAGAGAAAAATTACAGTAACTTATGTGTCCAAGATTGACTCGTCATAAGATGGTATGACAAGGAATTTAAACTAGAAATAATTAAAGAACCAAGATAACGATAGTGTTAACATAAAATTATAAAATCGAATAAGTCACAACTTAATCTACACAATACATTATTGCAATAATATTTTTTTGCCTTTATAGTAAGTGTGCTCCTACCTGAAATATATACTTGAACGAAAGAAGCAATTATTTCTCAAACCCCCTGCGTTGCGATTAAAAAATCGACAAGATTGTTTTCAGATAATTTAATGACGATTCCTTTAGCTCTTACAATCCATAATGGCCCTATAAAAGGCCCTCGCGTGCAATCCCCCGCGAGTTAAGGTCCATTTTATAATTTTACATATTGTTTTAATAATATCTCTGTAAATTGGCAGCGGTCTTATTGGAAACATAAAGTAATTGAATCGATGACTCCCAAAATGTAATATGCGCATATACTTTCGAGTAACTTTAACGCTTCTATATATTAATATGTGAAGCAAAAACTTGTGATTCGTTTTTAAGATACTTGCCGCAGGCGGAGGAGTATGAAATTACGCACTGTTATAGTTAAAGTAGAGAAGGATTGCGCAATGCTAATATATTTTTCAAATAATGCATAAAATATACATAAAATAAACTAAAAACACATTACAGTCACTATCTTGCATTTGACACAAACACATACATAATAAATGAAATATATAGAACATTTAATGTCTTACTATGAAAACACATAACGTCAAAAATGTCAGATGTTTTTGTCAGAACACTCGCTATTGCTTTAAAATGCAGCTTAGTTAATATATCTCTTTTTACCTTTAACGGGTGAGTTCAAAATAACTTGGAAATTATTATAATTTATCTAAATTAGAGAAATATTGGTGCTACTTTGGACACTATGAAGTTAGGTTTTTTAATTTAAATTACGAATTTCGACCGTTGCGACGGGTGACTAGTTCTTATAACACTGCGTTCATAGCCCAAAAACAGAAAATTACCAGACCCGGAACAGAAAATCTAAATTGATTATTTAGATAGCCTTACCGAGGTTTGAAGCTACTGGGAACTACTTCGCTACAAGGGTCGTCAACGGTACAATTTGTAAATTTGTCGTATTTAAGCAATATATTGTTAAGTGTGAGGCAAGAACTCGCATGCTTTAACAGGAGGGTTAAGCACTTCTTTTATAATCTGAACAAATCAGGAGTATTCAGCTAAATTCAAAGTTTACAATTTTATACAGAGTTGAGTCCAAATTATCATGGGCGGTGACTACTTATATATATCATGAGATTTAATTGTTTGCTACTTTGATTAAAAATTCCTCAATGCAGTTATTACTATTGTATGGAAATCCTTACAGTGTTTTCCATTAAAATTAAACCAATTGGTACTCGTAACTAATTTTGATGCATGAGATGATTTCAAGAATAAACTTTGAGGATAGTTTTAATTGTTTATTATAATTGTATTTATTGAACGCGATATTAATAAGCACGAATTAAAAGTCCCGCTTACAAAGAGTTCACTCCACTTATAACTACATAGTACGTACGTCTATTGAATTAACCTGTCACCCGGGCGTGACAGTATCGTAGCGACATCGGTAGCGGCGACGGATAATCTGTCGACCACATTTTATTTTACGCTCCCTGACGTGTGTCGGTAGCTGTCGCCGGCGCTCGTTATTGTTGTCACGTGAAGCTTCTACTTTCTGCCTATTAAAACATTAAGTTACCGCAGTGGCTTATATGAAACAGAAATTTAATGGTTTATTTGGTATCATAACTTCATTGGTTACTTTGGAACTGGTAGTTTTGTTTTGTTGGGACGATCCGCGTGGCCGAGCGGTTACCATGCCGGTCTGACGCGCAATGGGTTCTGGGTTCGATTCCCGGCTAGATAGGTATCTGAATGATGAGTTTAGATTCCTGTTCTGGGTCTGGGTGTTTGTGTATTCGTCTTTGTGTGTGTTCATGGTACCCACGACACAGTAGAAAATCCTAGTGTGGGGCTATAAGTGTAGAAAGCATGTGTGTATGATATTAATGTACTGTACATTTATTAAACGAATTATATGTGTGGATCTAATTGCTTCTACAATATTTTATGCTCTCTGAAGTGCTTGGTAGGTGTTATCGACGCTGGTTGTATTATTATTGTTACCGGGTGGTAAAGCTTCTACTTTCTGCTTATTAAAATGTTAAGTTGGGTACCGCAATGGCTTAAATGTATCAGAAATTAAGTTGTTAATTTGATGCTATAAGTTCATTGGTTACTTAGTATCTGGTAGTGTTGTTTTATTATTAGTGTTTTACAGTACACTTATTAATTGATTTTTATTCACGCATCTTTTTTTTTTTTGTTTTCGAGGGGGGAAACCTTCCAAAGGTACCCGACGCCGTGGGAGCGACGCAGGGTTATGTGGGATTTTTACCGCACTAAAACCCCCCCGGTGGCCGTCCTCAGCGCTGAAAAGGAGGACTCGGAACGGAAACCGGAATCCTCGAGCGCGCTGCCCCATCGGGCTCCTCCCAGATGGGTGGCTGGGCCCACCGCTCCGTCTAATCTTTACAACGGTATGCGACCACACATACTGCCGTCCTTCCCGGGATTGCCTGACCGAACGGTTCGAGCTCCCACTCTAGCCGTCTGCAACCCCGGAAGCCCCTTTTAGTCGCCTCTTACGACAGGCAGGGGATACTGTAGCCCTATTCTGACCCCGAGGCTACAGGGACTTATTCACGCATCTAATTGCTATTAGTTTATTTTTATATAGTTTCTACAAATGATGTTTTACGCTCTCTGACGTATGTCTACAGCTGTCGCTGGCGCTCGTTGTATTGTTGTATCGCGGTGAAGCATTTACTTTCTGCGTATTAAAATTTTAAGTCACTGTAGTGGCTTAGATGAAACAGAAATGAATAAGTTACATTAGTTATATAGTATCTGGCGGTGTTATTTTATAAAAACTAGTTGATCCGGCGAACTTCGTTTCGCCTAAAAATCCATAGCGTAGTTTTAAAGATCAAATCATACAGACAGCGGGAACCGACTTTGTTTTATAATATGTAGTGATGATAGCCTCACGTATTTTTGATTTCACGTTGTATCCTAGATATATAAAATGGTTCCAGCTTGTCTAGTGGCAAATCAGGTCAACACTGGACGTGTAGCACACTCTTAACAAAGTACTACTTTACATCAAGCATTCGGCACACGGCATATTAGAGGCCATCGCATAGAGCAATCCGTGTTCAAGTAGGCGTTTCGTGACTTGTCGAACGTGTGCGCACACCGTACTAAGGGTGAAACGTCGACGAATGGCCGGCTGAATAAATTGGAACACCTTGCTCTTTAAGTTATCAAGTGAAGCCAAATCTACGTGAATAAATAAATTCTATATTGTATTTATTGATTTTATCAGCATTTTTTGGTTTCTATTCAAACTACTTTGAATAGAAACCAAATCATGTGTTGTGTAAATATTATGTACGCTTATAAAGTGCTAGAATTAGAGATGCGCCGAATAGTAGTTTCACCGAATAACCGAATACCGAATACCGAATGCTATTCGGTTTAACTTTTACCGAATCGGATATTTAAACGGATTATTCGATTTACCATTTCTTATTAAGAAACAAGTGCGAAAATGTATTAAAAAAATTAAAATGTTGATCTGAGGTTTTAAAATAAATCTAATATATAAAATTCTCGTGTCACAATGTTCTAAGAATCGGCCAACATTATTTTTTTATACCCCTTAGTGATAAGAGTTGTCCACCTTTAACATTTTTAAAATTTTTATGTGGGAAAACAACGTTTGACGAGTCAGCTAGTGTTGATATAAGAGTTTAGAAAAATGCCTTATTCAACACACTCTTCATAGGATTTTCTTTCTTTGACTTATAACATAAATTTTACGTAATAAGTTTCGTCTTTTTATTCTTTACCGTGACGTGTAGGCAAGAAAATAGAAAAACTCGAACCGAATATATTCGGCACTAAAACCGAATAATTCGGCACAATACAAATATTGAAAAAGATGCTAAATACGCCGAATACCGAATAACAACCGAATATCAGGCGCATCTCTAGTTAGAATCTTTCGTGGCTCAATTGTATTTATTCTATATCTGGTAAGAAGGGTGGAAATAGTAGTTTAGATGATTCTAGTTAGTCTTTAGTAATAGTCTTATATTTCCGGGCCGATTAAGTCCACCAGTGACACCGACCACTAACCATAGTTACTTCTATTTCAAAACTGGAAAACGGGCGTTCCATAAAAAATAAATGTTATCAAATATGGTGGGCTTTTAAAATGAATGTTATTCGTATAAATAACTGAAAGTAAGTAACAGATAAAACTTAATAATAGGTTACATAAAGAGATATATATCCAAAACTACGCTCTCGTATATCGTGGGTGGCGCGTATCAGGCATTAAAATTAAAATATTTGCCCAGCTCCGGGCTACAGCGCTATCTAATTAACCGAGTAGTCATAGTGCGAGAGATATAAGACAAGCGATAAAGGATTTATTACTGAGGCATAAGAAATACTTCTGACTCATAGGATCAGTTCTGATGTGTGTGCTTTACACTAATTAGTAGGTTTAAGAGATAAACAGTTATGTGTGTATAACTTTTGTTATGGGAACATGGTGACAGTTGTCCACAGATTAGAGTGCCACTTAATATGAAAGGAACGGTTTGCACGTTAGCTGGCAGGTCAAGGTGGTAGAACCAGTGTAGTTTGACCGGGAAAGTACCACCGCCACACCTATTTATAGCTTGAAGCATTTCTTGCGTTTCGATAGAAGGGTGTGGTTGCCGGCATACTTTCACATGAGACGACCATCATAGTCCTCGGGAGTAGCAACGCATCTGTGATTGAATTCAGATGGAACCCATGTTCTGTATGAAGTTGATTACTGATGTCCATTGGCGGCAGTGCCCACTTACCATTAGGTGGACTGCATGTTCGTTTGCTACTTCAGTCAGGTAAAAAAAAGCTTCTTAAGTCACAGAAAATATTCGTTTATAACATTAAGTTTATATAAAAATGTTGCAATTAACTATTTACATTGGTTTATCCAATTCAAAATTGCTATCTTTAGAATTGGCTATAATATGGCCAGTGAAATGTATGGTGAATATAGTTCTAATTGGATTTTATCGCTTCGCTCATACTTGCTGCTCGTAGACTATATAACAAGTACCGGAATGATAGACACTGGAAATCCCATTAAGTTGTCAAACGACGAATAAACTTCGGCAATATAGTAAATTGATTGGACATCTTTGACCGATAGTGAATTCGTGAGATTGCTTGGATAAAATATGACTATTAATAAAATATTATTTTTGCTAGCCTTGCGCGTGCTTTGACTTCGGCTTGTTTTACAAGTATTATGTAATCTACTTTAATTGAACCTTCAATTAACTGTCTTTTAAATACATTCAATGTATTTTATATGTATATCGTGCGGAGTTTCTTATGTGATGTGTGTGCGTATGTCATACGACCTAATATTGCAATCGGCATTACTTTGTATCGGGAATGCAGTAATAAAGGAGACTTGGTTTGAACAGCATGTAGTCTTATTTAATCCGAAACCTAATACACCACATCACGCTTATTTATATTCCCTAATATTCATTAGTTTAATTCAATGTACTTTACATGGATTTCAATTTAATATTTTCTATCGGTAAGACTAATGATAGATATTTTATACGATTGAAGTAAGAAACGAGCTCGTCCGCATGATGGTAAGTGGTCACTGCTTTCCGTCAAGGTCTGTAATGAACTCCAAATAGATCAGGGGTTCTATTTGAAGTAAATTACAGATGCGTTACTATTCCATAGGACCAAGATATTTACGTTTTTTATATAATAATGAAGTAGCAAACGAGCATGCAGTCCACCTGATGGTAAGTGGTCACGTCGCCCATGGATATTTGTAAGCAACTTCATATAGAACATAGGTTTTATTTGAAGTCAATCACAGATACGTTGCTACTCCCGAGGATTAGGATGGTCGCCTCATATAAGGTGTGCCGGCAACCACACCCTCGAAACGCAAGGAATACTTCACGTTAGAAATAGGTGTGGCGGTGGTACCTCCCCGGTCGAACTTACTCGTTCTACCTCATATAAAAGTGAGTTGACATTCGTACCCTTTCAGTAAAACGCTAGTACTCCTTCAAGCTAGAAATATATGTAGCGGTAGTAATTCCCCGGTCGAACTCGTTCTATCTTTAAACATTTAAAACACCGCCATCACATAAGCAAATGATACAAGTATATTAATATGATTTACTCACAAGTTAATTTGTGATGAAACATCGTGGTAATATAAATATTTTCGCCATCATCGCTTATAAAATATTGCCGTGAATATTTTATAGCGTTACGTCGATACGGGCGCTACGCCCACTCTACAAGTTTCAATTAATATCTTGTTGACAAAAAAATAATCATGTTTCTGATATTTAAACTTTAATTTGCTCATTAACTTTATCTTTCTAGCTTCCATTTAACGAAATGGTTGGGTTTTATTGCGTTCGATACCAAATTAGTTAATTATTTTGTGATGTAATGAGGAAGATAAATATGGTAGGTAAACATGGAAATAAAAATATATGAACGTATAATGGTAGTGACCAACTTACAAAGTTGTATGTTTTAGTTATTATTAACAATTGCAGTTTTCAGGGGTACCTAGTAGGGTAGACCGGGGTCGGTTGAAACAATTTGCCTTTAATTGCTCACAGCATAGCTAATAGCTATAATTAGCTGCATACAACTTACAAGTTTTTGGGATGAAAGCATAGTCATTTGTCTTTAAATTAACGTCAACTTCAATAACTTAGATAGACTAGGTTGCTAGCAAAATGATGTTTTATGGAGTGTGTCGAATTGTTACAGCCGACCCCATGCCAGGGGCGGTTGAAACACCAATGGTGAGCGGTTATAGTACTCGAAATAAAATAAAAAAAAAATAGTTTTTATTAATTTTAAATACTGAAATTTTTGTGTAACAAATAAACAATGGTAATCAGGCTTTAGGCAGGCTTGTAGCTTGAGCAGCGCGTACAGATAGTTCAGGATTACGATTCATGTAAGAACGAATTCATTCCTCTCCAGTCATTGTATTTTCCAGCCAAGTGAAAGGCGCGTTTAAATTGTATTTTATGGTAAGCTCAAAAGCCAAATTTCTCATCTATTTTGTGGAAAGACCAAAATATATTTGTATCAGGTATTTTGCTAATTGCAGGTTGACGTTCGTTAAAAAGTCTGTTATGTTAAAAAGTCTATTACATATCGCATGCTTATATTTTCAACCTGATCATGGTCTTCATTTACTGTATCCGTCTTTCGTTCATATCTCAAAAGAGATAGTTACCGCCATAAATAGTTAACGCCATACTTTTCTGCGGCTCGTCTCAAAATAGCCCTTGACTTGACATCTTCGTAGGCATTCTTGTACGATAAAATATTTCGCCTTTGCCTCTAGAGGTCTTTTTATGCCTTTACTAGCCATATGCAACACAAAAATATAATTTAGATGATGTTTCAACCGTCCCCGTGAAAATCGTTTCAAACGTCCCCATCCCCCATTTCAGTAATAAAACTTACCGCAACGTAACAAAGTTTATACGAAAAGAAAAGGCCTTACTATAATCTATAAAATATAACGATTACAAAAGCAACCTTTGA
This sequence comes from Spicauda simplicius, assembly GCA_949699795.1. NCBI lineage: Eukaryota > Metazoa > Arthropoda > Insecta > Lepidoptera > Hesperiidae > Spicauda > Spicauda simplicius. Next base: position 7,541,851 of record OX453068.1, read on the forward strand.
AATACGATAATTATATCAATATTTAAGATATCTTACGATGAAGTTCACCACAAATTCTTACTTTTGGTTAAAAATTATCAATAGGCACCTCTGTAATCGTTAACACTGCGCAAATGGTGACATAACCCTAAGAATCGTGCTAGGATTTGTCGTCTACGTGCCTTCTTATCGATAATATTTGAGTTGTTCAACCGCCCTTCGTTTCAACCGTCACCGGTCTCACCTACCTAACGCATTTGAGGCCAACCTTAGGTATGAGACTTATTTTGATCTTAGATTGATTGTAAATGTACTTCTACCTATGGCAGTAGCCACTTACCATTAGGTGCACTGCTTGCTCGATTGATACTTCCATATTATAAAAAAGAACACATTAAACTAATTTATGAGGCTGATTTTTTTACAAAAAATATTTCTCTCATTGACTAATAAATATGTAATACTAGTATATTACACACAGAGAGACTCACTCACACACACACAATTCTATATCTATAATACTGTAATTGTTCTGTAGTTTCTACATAGTGATGAATTTTACGACAATATTAATTGTATAACTGTTTTTGGCGATAATAAATAATTAAATCTTCAAAATTCTTCTACATCAATTAATTTGCAAATTAATAATATGATGATGTCTTCATTCAATTACTGTTAAAATACATACATTCACAAACATTAATGCCAGCTATTTATACCTTCCTCCGTGAATACATTTTCGAATATCCTTTCGTAATTTTCATCTACTAAATTACGCAACGGATTTTTAATAATGGGTTAAGCGATAAATATATTTTATGAAAAACGACTGAAATGAACCCTGTAAAGTACAAGAGTGACATTAAAATTACATACCTAATCTTGATTTAATTTATTTTATACGTAATCGTTTGAATATCAAGTATATTCTTAAGTAAGAAACATACCAAAAGATATTTAAAACACAACTATACATTTTAAGAGAGCCATTACAATACGATAAAAGTCATGATTTGTGGTATTTTCGTACTATTGGAGGCGTCAACGAACACATAATAGTGGTAGTAAAAGTTAAACATTGGTTTCTGATAGTGATTCATTCCCAAAGCGAGTCCTCGGGTTTTATTGTTCTACTAACGTTTTACCCGCGACGTTGTCCACTTATTAGAGCGCTGAATAAAAATTTTAAACAAAAAGTACAACTGACTTCCACGCCACAAAAAGTAAAAAATAATTTAAATACATGTTGGTTTAGAGCACACACAGTAGGTACTCAGTACATAGTCCCGAAGTAGGCGCTCACCGTATTTCGCTGGATTACGACGAAACTACATACATATGTCCTATGTCAGCGCCGACTATAATGAGAAAAAAATATATACCGGCCGAATTGAGAACCACCTCCTTTTTAAAGTCGGTTATAACGTAATAACTCAATTTTGCTTTCTTTGTAAGCGTTTACCGACCTTACAAATACGTGAGTATAAACACCTAAACCAAACTAGTTGTTGAGCCATGACTAGGGAACCTTTTATATGAGATAACTTAATGGCGAAAGTTTGAAATAATGTACATTATTATATTAATTACCGCAAAATTTCTAGTATTATAAAAGAACTATTCATGTTTCTTGTGAAATCGAATACATATTATGATTGGCGCGCCCAGTCAAATGAAGTATGAAACGGTAACAATTACAAAACTTAGATTTGTTATAGAGAATACACAGATAAGATTTTATACATTTCTAATTTAAAAAAAAATGTGATGTACAGACAAATTACTACAGTTTTATAATATTAAAGATTCCTTTTGATCGAAGGACAGAAACGGCTGGTTGTACGTTTTGTGAGGGCAAAGCGTGTTTGGATTTTACGAGCACATAAATATCAGAGGACGGCTGTGTCGCAGGCGCGGGCGCAGCTTTAGGCACTCCCTTAGGAGGTAGAAGTCACGTCGGATCTGAGGCACGAAGTAGACAGATTTATATATCTTTACACAAAACATACAACATAGATGTAGCTGTAAAACACAAAGAGATGTTGGTGTTATGCGTCGGATTACTCCTGTGCAGCTCGATGGACCACGAAATGTTCGTCTTAAATTTCAATAGGTGTGCACTAAAGACTCCGCATTGGCCGTTAAAACAAACGTATGTGTCTTATCTTATAAGGGCACGAAAATTTTGCTGCAAATGTAGCGAGATTTGCCAAAATTTGACGTGACGCTTACAAAGCTAGGCGAAGTTTGGTGTCTAAGCTATAAAGACCGATACTCATTGTGATCCCGTACGCACAAAATAAACGATGACTTTTAGTGTAACATGAATGTTCGCGTCGTGTGACGTGCCGCGTATTCCGGCTTTGCCTGAAAAATAGTCGTGATATAGAATATTTACAACGCGCCAAAGTAACGCATAACGCTTAGTGGCGCATAGCGTTGGTGCACCGCGCCGCGACGTTTTCATGTGTGCTGGTCCTAAGCACCGCTTAAGCAGGCTTAGGGTTAAAGATTTGTGCGCCGGCTAGAGTCAACTCTATCATAATTTTATATAAATAATCTACATACAAAACAAAGAGAGGATACGTAAATGTATCTCACCAAAATTGCTCGGCTATGCATATGGTGGCGACAAATCGAAAAACTGGAAGTTTTTTCGACGTATCTTCCGCGACGACTACTGTTAACTACAGTGAACTGGCAAACCCATTCTCATATGAACTTCTCAGCTAAAGGTGTTACAACTTGTCTTTACGAGTATTGGTACTCATGGCATGGCATGGGATTTACATCACGTAAGAATTATTAATGCATACTTGGCGAAATGTCTCGGATGGTAGTGACCATTTAATATCAAGTTTTTATATCATACATAGAAAGTAGCAGATGAGCAATTTTCAATGAGCAATGACTAAGATGATCGCTTGGCACTTTCACCAAATCTTTACAACCTTTACCTGGAAATAAGAATAAAAGTCTGTCATTTTGAGAAAAGACCCGTGCCCAGCCGTGGAACAATAATAGGTTGTACCCAAGTATGGTGGTGGTACCTTACTCGTCGAACTATATTTGTTCCTATTTGGAATGCACAACACTACCACTTCAATTAAATTAACAATAAAAGATACAATATAACGTCATCCAAATTACTCAACGAATTGCTTTGGTCGTCAACACATAATATATTCTGAATGCATGAGGTTCCAAATGGACTGAATTAGCAAATGCAATTTTGAAAATAATTGGTGCAGTTTTGTTAATCGTCGCGCCTCTATTTTCAATTATTCGAAATTGCCTCTATCCCGTAATCGCATTTCACTGATGAAATTTATTTGTCATCAAAGCAATATTATTTCTGGAAAAATAAAAGTATATAAAAGTACATCAACGTATATATCGTGTTCAGAAAAAAATCAAAATTTTGAATAAAGAGTTTCAGGTTTCTATTTTTGTTTTAAATCTCGATGTTTGTGAATACCGATGTGTATATGTATTTACTATTTTAATAACATCTTAATTACTGTGGCAATAAAATAAATTAAATATAATGATAACTCTGATGTAGAAATCTAGTCACACCAAGTTCCATGGCTTTGCATCCCAAAACCATCACCTGGTCCATAGACCGTTGGTTTTATAGATCCGATATAATAAATAGAAGTATTTAAAAATAGTGACAGTAGCCTCCTGAAATCCTGAATCAAACTCTTTAAAATAAGATAAAGCTAATCATGTACTCAAATTGAAAAACATCATAAACGGTATCGAACAATATTAATGAAAGTGGATGATAAATTACACCACCTACATTTTCGACGGCCACCGTGGGTATTTCGGGTTTCCGACAACGATATCAATTTATTGCGACGGTATTTACGAGTTATCGTGAACACAATCGTAAGAGCCCGTCAAATATCATTATCATTAAATGATGGATGGCTAATTCTTAAACTGTATCTGATAGAAACCCGTATAAAGATGCGTGGGACACAACGCACAATGCATCATTTGAAGGCAAGTAGCGTATCGCGATATCAACCTTGAAATCGATGGACCAGCTTAACCCTAAAACGGTGTTCAGTATGTTTTTGAAGAAGAAATACATTTACAAGGTACCTACCGTGGCATGACGTCCATGGAACCGATATCATACCTACAGAAGACGAACAGAATAACAGAAGTATAACAAAAGTTCTTAGATTCTGCTTTACAGTGTATCATAGATGTGGAAGGTATACTATCTGAGATGTTCCAATATAATCAGAGAAACAGTAGGAACACAGCTGTTGCCAATCCCATGTAAGACTGATTGATTTTATCTGAAATGGATTACGGACGCCCAGGTGGCAGCAGTAATATACTATCAGATGACTGCATTGCGTAATAAGCTCAATGTCAAGTAGGAATGTGTTTTGATTTGGTGTGTTAACAATCCCTCCTCATGTTCCTGTACATACACGATCTATTTCAACTAAGGCTTCGGTAGCAATACTTATGATATGGTCACAACGTAAAACGATCTACTTATTATCAGATCAGTACAACTTGTATCTTTGCGACCCTTTGAAACCAAGCCAGGTAAGTAAATTACTTATTTACTTGCTTGTAATTATTTACTCGTTGGCAGTTTTATTGGTCACAATAAGTAAGCAATCATTACCGTGAGCTTCCGTAATTATAATGAGCTTCGTGTTTATCTTTCCTGGCAATAAACGATCGTGTGGGCTGTTTCTTTCATTTACTCTTAATTTGCTTCCAATTTGAAAAATTTCGAAAATTCTCTCTCGATATCTGTGTGGGCTTAAAAATGTGAACGAATACCAACGTCAATCCACACGACGATTACGATCCTGAGTCACAATTATGCTTTACGGTAATTCGACATTTTTGTAAAATGCCAATTAACTGAATTTTGGTTTCCGCATGTCAACTGCGATGTCACGATAGAGCTTATATTCGAAGTTTCTGCAATTTCGGATTTATCGTGCTCGTTTATCAGCGCTGTAAACAAATATTCACGATTTTCTTTATACTTCTCATTAGGAAGACGGGATTTGTAGAGACAAATTGTTATTTTTTTTGTCTAATGGCAGTAATATGGGTCTAGAAAACGCGCATGAAGCTACCAGATAATAAGTGGCTACTGGTGCCCATGGACACCTTTAATTAATCCCCGTTAAGATCAATTTTACGTAAGGTTAGCCACAGATTAGTTGTCAACCCCGTAAACTAGGTTGGAATGAACTTGCCACAACCTTCATACTAGAACACAGCAGCGCCTAATTTTGCTGTTATGGCAGAAAGAAGTACATGTACTTCTACATCGGTGGTACTTCTGTATCTTTACATTTTGAAAAATGAATTCTTAGTCTATGATTTATATGGATAAATTCGATGAAGATTAAAAACGAAGCATGAGAATAAAGAAATGAATTAGAGACTTACTCCAAAAGTCCTTTCATACGTCAAGCGAATTTTTATCAAGTTTCCCCGCTATTTCATATCCCTGAATGATTGGATGTATGGGCGTACAATGTATGGGAATTCGATGTTTCACGCTAACGCGATGCTTCAAGCGCCAAGTGTATGACGTACAAAGAGATTGTTTTTGTTTGTTACAACTGCTAACTTGAAGTTATTAAAAATAGTACAACATTGGTAACAGAACATTAAATTACATTTCTGTAGCATATAAGATATTCCATTACAACGCAACGTATTAAATTTTACAATACAATCGCTAAACCTTGTACCAACAAAAACATTCAGGAACAATGGAAGAAACGAGGTCCTAGAAACGTGTCATACTCATGGCAATCATTTTGCATATACCGCGCTCAAACCACCAATTGTAAACACATTGTACTGTACCACATCGTGATCCGAGATTTGGACGCCCCACATCCAAAGGAATGCCGTAAGACCGTGCACCGGGTCCAATCAAATTTGTACGGTGTTAACTGTGCTCTTAAAAGAAGGACATGAAAATGATTTTATTAAGTGAACACAAGAATGGAAAAAAATGTATTTATTTATAAGTGTGTTTATCCAAAAAATAAAAGTAATGGAAAGTAACCTAACTTCTCCTAATATTGAACAATAAATGAAATGAAATGTCTTTATTTTGTATAGGCCTATGGGGGCACTTACAAATTGGCAGTTACACTACCACCGGATCGGAATACGACCTTAACTGAGAAGATCCGGTAAGAACCTCAGCGTGTTTGTCTTATTGGTTACGTTGAATTTTTTTTTTCAATCACGTTTGTTTTACATTGTAATAAAAGTTAGCTCCAGTATCTTGCTTTACAGTAACCAAAGATGAGGCCTGTTGGGCAAGATACGCTACACTTTGACACTTATGAAACATACTCTAGAAATGTATATTATTGTTCAGTCTCAAGCTGTTTTGTCGTCTATGTAATCAGAAATTTTATAATATGCTTCACGGCAAAGTTTAGTCTTAATCAATGCTTTGAACTTATTTATTGACAAATTCCTGATTTTAACAGGAAGTTTATTATAAAAACGTACCTTAAGACATAATGTTATGAAAGTAACTAAAATAAACTATTCTAGCTGTTTCTATATCAGTCAAATGTCTATTTTTTTACAATACATGTTATGATTACGTTTCCATAGCATGTATTAAAATACTCCATTAACATGATTTATTAAAATACTGTAGGCGGGTAGCCCTAATGCGTACTCTCATCCAGCGCGTCTGTAGGTATAAAATTCAAGGACAGGGCCTAGTTACAATACTGTATGATACTATTACTGTGATATAACTTTTGCGGGATCGTTGTGGAACTTCAATATAAAGGCTATTATAATATTCAATATAAAAATATATAGAGTGGACTCTCAAGTTCGCGTTTTAACGGCACAGCTATCAAATAGGTCCAACTTCAAAACGCATTTGTCAAGAGCAATGATTCGTTGTAATTACTCATTCCGTCGAACAAATTGATATTATAACCTGGTGATGTTATTAGAAAGTTGATTATGCTTTTAATGCGAGATGGCCCAGTTTATTATGAAATGTTTGAGGCATCTCATATGCGATATGGATCTATTATAAATATAATATGACAATGGTATTAACAAAACTGATCGGGACGGTATGGGATCGTGATAAACATCAGTTTTGTTCATTCATCATTTTGTTTGGTAAGTAGCGAATGATAAGCTTAGAACCGGTGGTGTTTGAAGTCACTTAGGCATTGTTACACGTTAATTCTTACGTCAGTTCAGTCCATCATTCCATTCGGGTTTTGACTGATGCCTGAAAATTGACACGGTTACACAATCCAGATTGGCAACATACTGATAAAAATACGACACAGTCGTCGTTTGGACACTGAACGCAAGTCTTGTAGTTATATGGATATGATAATACAGAAAAAAAGGCCTGTGCTATGACAGTGACTGACGCGGGAATAACACAGGTCACACGATCAGTTTCTTATCAGTTTTCTATCATTCAAACGGACTGACGAACATTATCTAAATATTTAATTGTCATAAAATCAGACCATTAGTCTATCAGTTTGAATATTACCCGATAATTCTGTCGTCATTCTGACCAGAGTAAGACTGGACTGACGCCAGAATTAGCGTGTAACCGACGTCTTACGGGCAACGGAATGAACTTAAGATTGCATCGAACGTGCGTACTTAGTGAGAATAAGTTCATGTTGTGTAGCAAGCGGGTGCTATAATTTGATCGGATTTATATTGGTTAAGCTATTGTTTACAAGAAGAGTTACATATGCATTGTTGTTTCTGCCTAATAGCTTAGCACTTTTGTTCTTTTGTCTGATGGGCATGGTGAGGGAAACATACGTATTAGAGGCATTGCAACTTTTTCATAGGTGTTGCAAAGTATTTGTGGCCTACCTCGAGAAAATGTCCGGCATTATCTGTGCTGGAATATAGACCATGATTGCAGTAGCCACTGATCATTATTTATTAACTGTATGCTCGTTTCGAGCTGAAATTTTACAAAGAAAAATTAAAGAATACAGAACAATCTATCCCTGTCAATAATAAGTAAATATCGGTTTTTGGAATGTGTTGTTCCGGCAAATTATATTGCTGATTGTATCATGTACAGTTCAATCGAGCAAGTTGGCCTAAGTTAGCATAGCAGATTTCTTATACGTTAGAAACTTTACGGTAAAATTTTTGAAATTTAATCGTAGGTGTTTTACCGGTGGTTCTACCACCTATTTCTAACGTGAAGCATTTCTTGCGTTTCGATGGAAGGGTGTGGTTGCCGGCACACTTTTGTATGAGGCGACTATCACAGTCCTCAGGAGTAGCAACGCATTTCAGATGTCTACGGGCAGCAGTGACCATTTACCATCAGGTGGACTGTACGCTCGTTTGCTACTTCAATCAGATAAAAAAAGGTTTTCTCATATTTACTTAAACTGCTCACCAGTTTTTATTATTTCCCACACACGAGAATTTCCTGTTTTAAGGAACGTGGTCAATAAATACGGTGTGTCTCGGTCTCTCTATACAGTGGAATTAAAATGCGAAGCAAGTTTTGTTTAGTACAATTTGATACTCTATCATAATAAATACCTAAATGTAATACAGGACGTAAAAAATCTCTTTATTATTCTTTAAGCACACACTTAGCATGCTCACTTGTCACATGACAAAATCCGACAATGCTACTTTAGCATATTAATGAAGCAAATGTTCGTATATTTAAATTTAAGCAAGTAACATTGTCAAATTATAAAACAAAAAACCTCAGTGCCTAAAAACGATTGAGTCTCTTCAGTTAAATGGTGTTAGAACGAGAGTAGTTCGACCGGAGAAGTACCACCGCAACACCTATTTCTAACGTGAAGCAGTTTTAGCGTTTCGATGGAAGGGTGTGGTTGCCGGCCACTTTTATATGAGGCGACCATCTTAGTCCGCGGGAGTAGCGACGCATCTACGATTGACTTCAGATAGAATCCCATGTTCTGTATAAAGTTGCTTACAGATGCCCATGGGCGGCAGTGACCACTTACCATCAAGTGGACTGCATGCTGGTTTGTTACTTCAATTTTATAAAAAAAAATCAGTTTATAGTTCATAATAATTTATTGAATTAAACGCTTTTTTGGAATTTGGTTTTAAGTAACATAGTAACATAAAAGTGATATTATATATACGTTTTTATAATAGTCTATTTAGTAGCTTTCATTTGGTACCCATATTGTTATGATAATAAATAAACCATCCCTTTCCTCAGCTTTTTATCTAATTACAGGCGTCAAATTATAAAGCCTATGTATATCACTTTGACAACCGAGTCGAGTGAAATGATATGTTGTAATGTAACAATGTCAATTCGTTTGGGCTGTAACGCGTGCCAAATAAATGAACACTAGTCACCTGTCATAACGGTCGAAATTCGACCGTAATTCGAATTAAAAAAAATATTAAAAATATATTAATTAAATAACATGTTGTCCAAAGTAGAACCAAAATTTCTGTAATTTAAATAAATTGTAATAATTTACAAGTTATTTTGAACGCACCCATTAAAGGTTAAAAGAGGTTTATTAACCATGCTGCATTTAAAAGCAGTAGCGGGTATTTTCACAAAGACATCTGACATTTTTGACGTTATGTGTTTTCATAGTAAGACATTGAATGTTCTATTTCATTTAACATGTATGTGTTTGTGTCAAATGCAAGGTACTGAGCGTAATGTGTTTTTAGTTGATTATATGTATGTTTTATGCATTATTTGAAAAAAATATTAGCATTGCGCAATCCTTTTCTACATCAACTATAACCGTGCGTAATTTCATACTCCTCCCACGGTATCTTAAAAACAAATCACAAAATTTTTCTTTACGTATTAATATATAGATAAACGCACATCTTCATAAAAAAATCTAAAATAAAATAAATACGGCCCTAAATTCACTCGAAAAACATTACACTCCTACTGACGCAGTCAAATAAGGTAATATTAAAGTAATACAAATTTAAACGGTGTTTCACAAATATATATTTAACCCCGACCCCAAATATTGTACAAAAAATTGGTTTCTGCTAAGATGAACGAAGTGAAAATGATTAAATTACCGATAAAATTATTTTATTGGCCCATATTTTACATTAACATTTTCAAACGAGACTTAATTCTTATACACTACCTACTTGAGTAACCGTTGAATTTGACGGTTCCCGACATCAAATATGTTCATAAAATAGAATTCATTAATTTTCTAGTTAAAGAATCGCATTATCTTTGAATGTCGGAACGTATAATTAATCGAATCGATTTAAATTGATTGGAAAAGGCATAAAAATACAAAATCCACATAATAATCCGCGTTCTGTCGGATGAGTAAAAGGTTGCTTGAATAAACATTATCATTTTGTTACTCGTATTTTGTTTACATGTTTCACATCAAAAGGTTAACGACAGGCGATAAATAGTTGAATATTTAATCCATAGATAAAAAATTGAAAGTTCTGGGAGTGTACATCGAATATATGTGCTAAAAAAAATTAAGGTTGATAATCATGAATAAGTAATTATAGAAATTTCTATAATGTAATTTTAATATTTTGTTTATATTATGCGTTTCAAAATTTATCAAATCAAAACTATTGGATTTAATTTAGTAAATTGAATATATGTACCTATACATAGCTACGTTCATATAGTCTATGTTTTGATTAAGCGACGCCGCACACGGATCACCGGCTACACGCACAAAATGCCGCCACTGGCATATCTCCTATAGTTTCTATACATTTTATATAGACTCGCTACTCACGGTGAACGCTTCTAGCTTCTAGTGGGGGCGTTTGTGACCGCCGCGAGTGGCCCATGTGCGGCGACAATAATTATGCTTATTTTTATTGCATTAAAATCTATTAACGAAAAGTTATGTGACATTATTTTAACGCATAGTGAGCATGCTACTCGCTATCCTCCGTCAATAATACCAGTACATTATAAGCCTTGAGATAGTAATTTAAAAACAGATGTTGTTTACACCTGCACAAATCAAAGTTGTGGCCGTTTTATTTCGATGTCGTTGCTTGATGACTCCATATCACGTTGAATTATTAATTCCCGCGCTTTAGCTCTACGGAGGGAAGAAGAGAGCTAAGTGAGCATGTGTTCACTAAGGTGAGTTGGGGTAATATCGGAGATGGGGTAAGCGAGTATGATTGGAATTGTAGAATTTTGAAGGTGGTAGAACCAGTGTAGTTCGACCGTGGAAGTACCACCGCCACACCTATTTCTAGCGTGAAGCATTTCTTGCGTTTCGATGGAAGGGTGTGGTTGCCGGCACACTTTTACATGAGGCGACCATCATAGTCCTCGGGAGTAGCAACGCATCTGTGTTTGAATTCAGATAGAACCCATGTTCTGTATGAAGTTGATTACAGATGTCCATGAGCGACAGTGACTACTTACCATCAGGTGGACTGCATGCTCGTTTGCTACTTCAGTCAAATAAAAAAAAAAAATATTCGGACATTTCGTTTTGGGTGACTTTATCCACCACGCCATGAAAATGATGTTCATGTATAATGTAGTCAATTACCAACGAAGTCTCACTTACCCCACAAATGTTTCGCTCGGCACTGCTGATTTCGTGGTTTTATAAGATCATACATACCTACAGCCAGTCAGACCGAATTTCTATATTGGGCCGATCGCGAAACAGATTATTCGGCTTTCGCAAACACTTCGGCCGAAAGCGAAGCCGAAGTTTTAATAACCCAAAATTCAGTAACCAAGAGAATCGTAAATAACTATTTAAAAAACTTATGTTTTTAAAGCTTATATTGATTGTATGTAAAATACTTCCAAAGTAGATTACATACAATGTTGCTCATCCATTACCTTGTTACTTATCAAAAATCGAAAAGTTAATTTCAAGAATAATTGTGGATTCTACAGTGGAGTGTGCATTAACTCGTTCGTTTCGCCATCTCCATTGTAGAGTCGTGCATTCGACATTCTTCACTTAAATTTGACGCTAGCTAAACCCTTCGTCTTCGAAAAAAACCAACTGGTTGTGATTTTTGGTTGAGGATGGTCGAGGTCAAAGCTGGTCGGACACGAACAAATGTACTATACAGTTTTAACCCTCAACTGACGTTGCAGCGCTAAGCGAATGTCTGTTGAAACGAAAGTTTTGTTATTATATATTTAACCTAACGATAAGGCAGACGGGCTACCTGATGGAAAATAGTCGCCGTCGATATGGACATTTGCATCACCGCAGCAGTCACCAATGCATGTACGGCGATGCTATCGATACCCGTCGAGTACTATTGTCGCACCTTTTTTATGACCCTTAAATGAATTTTATTATGCTGATGGTGACACCTCAAATTATTTTTTCTATTAAGTGATATTTCTGAGTAGCTGACGAAAATACGAGATAATTGTTATGTTAAGCATATTAAGCGGTTTTTGTAATGTTTTACAGTTAATAAATATAGTTAATTTTATTATTAGACTATTATGATTTAAAGGTGGTAGAACTCTTCATGGTTTAAATCCGGAAGCACCACCGCTGCACCTATTTCTGCTTGTTTTTTGTTGTTGAGGAGGAAACCCTTATAAGGTTCCCGACGCCTTGGCCGCAACCCTGGAAGCACCTTTTAGTCGCTTACCACTATTCAAGTCCCGGAACTACAAGGACGGCACCTATTTCTACCTAATGACAGTAGTAAAGGAAATATACTTATACACGTTGGCCCAACTTAGTCTTAAGGGGTAGCAACGTATCTGGGATTAAACTCAGGCAATACTCTGATTTGATCTGGGATCAGGTTTATAACACACCTATTTGCCTCTTCCATTTTATATATAGTTTGTCCAATTTATTCAATTCATTCAAATTAAAATTATAATGACATGTGATTTAAATGTTTACTAACTAAACGTTTATTAACTAATCTTTACTAACTAAATATAATAACATATCAATTAACTTACCATAATGTTATTCAGTAGTAATCAAATAAAAATAATGCTGCGATGTATTCTTAAAAATTTACAATTATTTATAATTCATAAGTCTTTAACAAACTACTTTTTATTTTACATAATCTCCAATCATGATTAGCAAGTAAGGATAAAAAATATTTTTCTTCTCTAGTTTTATAATAAAGAAGCTGATCTTTTCAAAAACTTGTGGGTTTGACACTTAAAATTTAATCAGCCCATCAATCAGGGCGTCCTAATGAATTGTGTTGTAAGGTTGTATCCACAATCTCACGCGATAGGGTTACACTATGGGTGGTTTTAGGTAATTTTTTATCGCAAACTAGTTTTATTTGTTAGGCAAAGGATACAGGGTTCTTTTTTGGGTCAGTAAAAAATATCACACGACAATGTTTGATTTCCGGTCTAATCGGAATAAATTTATGACTTATATGTGACAAAAAATAACTATTGTGGTACTGTGAAGCTCTTTTTATCTTTTTTTATATATAAGAAATAGCAAAAGACCATGCAGTCCATCTGTGTGCCTGGTTTTGAACCTCGGACCTCCCGATCGAGAAGGCAAGTTTCAACCATTAGGCTATCACTGCTCTGATGGTACGTATGTGGCCACTATTGCCCATGAACATGAATGATTTGTCATGCTACAGTCCGTCATCCGTCCGTTTGGACTGTAGTGGTTGCCAAAAATTGAATATGCATACAAACACACATACATGGGCTGGAAAAACATTAACCTCCTTATAATGCAGTCGAGTACAAAGGGTGCTGTTACAATATCTAATCACTACATAGTATAAAAAGTCGCTTCCCGTTGTGTGTATGCTTAGATCTTTAAAACTACGCTAGGAATTTTAATGCAGTTTTTTCAATAGATAGATTGATTCAAGAAGAAGGGCTTTATGTACAAAACATGTATAATATAGTAGAGAAACATTGATAATTTTAGATTTTTGACATTTAGGCGGAACGAAGTTCGTCGGGTCAGCTAGTAGAATAAATAAGTCACTAAGTCCAATAAATTTATAATCGTGACTAGAAGTCCTACCATGATAAAAAAATTATCTCATCAACCCATTATTGGCCCACTGCTGGGCACGGGTCTTCTCTCAGAATGAGAGAGTTAGGCTACAGTCCACCGCGCTGGCCAAGTGCGAATTGTTGGACTTCACACACCTCCGAGAACATCTTTTTTTGTTTTAAGAACTCTCGGGTGAGTAGGATTCCTCACGATGTTTTTCTTCATCGAAAAGCATTGATAATTAATTTCTAATACGCACATAAATCAGTGATCGAGGGGGCAAGTTTCAACTATTAGGCTATCACTGCTAAAAAAATTCTTTCATCTATTTGTACCCCACCCATTTTGCCATTTGATATAATTTTAGCACGCTGATCCGATTGAGCGGAATCCACAGCCGTTGATTCGTAGTGGCGTGGGAGCAACGTCGCCATAAAACACTTGTGATTCTTATAGTTCACTTGGACTGATTGAATTTTATTGGGAACTATATCACAAGCATTCAAAAAGATATTTAAGTCTTATTAATATTATAAATGTGAAGTTTTGTGAGGTTTGTAACTATTTCACGCATAAAGTACAGATCATTTGCATCTTGCGTCTTAGCATCTAGGTCTTAAATGAACCGAGGATAGCCTTTTATTTCATCATAATTGTTTTATTTTGTCTGTGTTATGATTATTTTTATAATTTTACTGACGTTAAAAAGACGTATCACACAAAATAAAAATATAATACCGCATAACTATAGTTTTTATTTTGGCAATTATATTAAAAATGCTGAGTATTTTTTTAACTGTAAATATCAAGCGATTTTTATATTATTGTCGTATAGTTGTGATCGTATTATTCGACGCGGTTTTATAATTAAAAAACTTCCACCTATAATTTAACTACATAAACTTCTTTACACTCGTTATTGTCTTTAAACTAAGAGCTTCGTATTTTCACTTAAAAAACTAAGACTGAAAGAGTTGTTGTTGTGAGAATCCACTTATATCCTTAGCTATTTGTTGTCTTATCTAGAGCACTATTCACGAGCGCCAGAAGCTACAAAGGCCTTGCATAAACAAACCATTCGAGCTGTAAACGGGCCATTAAGACCGCAGACTATTTAAAGAACGTCCAATAATAAAGCTAACCTTTAATTCCATTTCAGCTGCAAATAACTCTATAAAGGGAACTTATTACACATCCACAATTTTATGTAGGTGCTCAATCCGAATTCGCCGGCACGGACATAAATGACCACATCGGCGCTTTACTATTGACTCTTCACCAATAAAATGCACCGTAAACCAGACCCTTGTGACAAATAAACCACCGTTTCGTCCACATGATGATACTATAATATGCATAGAATCCGCTTTATTTGAGGTTAACACTGAAATATGCAGTAAAGAGTGTCAGCAGGATCGGGTTCCTACATTGACATTTGGCTACTTGGTTACGTTTTTCCGTATTGCAAGGGCTTGAATTATATATGAAGTTAGGTGCGTGGCGCGATTTATGAAGGGTGGCCAGGGTTTTAATCTTGCGAAACGACCATACCAAGACGTATGGGCAAATTACTGAATCCGTTATGAGTGCCCTAAACTGATTTATATCTACTCGAATTTTACGGTATTCACCGACATATTTTTAGATCTTACCGCTACTGGTACGTTTAACATAGGTATGATCTGGTCAACCCTCTAAGAGAACAAATTGATTTAAGCAATGTAGTGTAATATACTTCATATTAATGTCAATACATATTAAATTATGTGGCAGAAGCGCTCCTATTCTTGTTATTGAAATTTGTAGACCCTACACTCCTGCCGCTAACTCACGTACCGGCCAAACACATTAACGCTCTGGAGCCCTTAGAGGCTCAATTCCTGTAGCACCATTGCCACATCTATTTTTGCTTTAAAGCAGTAGTGTTTAGATTATTGCCTTCTGGTTTAATGTAGGACTAGCAAATATTAGCGCCAGTACTCAAATAAGTATCCTATCTTAGCCCAGGCAGTTCGACTATCAGGTGCGTTTTCTGTTTTTTGTCAACAAGTTATGATGATTATGAGGTGGTTTATGAATTGATTCCGGAAGTATCAGTGCTAAATATTTGTGTTTAATAATAAAAGTTTTAAAAGCTGTTTTATTTTGAAAGGTGTTATAAAGGATAGGTACTTCCTTTCAGAAGCGTTCAAATTCCTCAAGGGTAGCAACAAATCTATGGCCTACCTCAGGTTCGTACCTGATAAGGTGATATTCGTGTCTTACCTTATCAGGGGTTGATTGCGAATATCCTAATGTGGCAGTGGTTATCTGTCCGCCTATTTATTAGGTGAACGTCCTCGTTTGCGACCTAAACAATATTAAATAATTTTAAAGAAATGTCTTCTGCCATGTGGCCAATTCACACACGAAAACTGTGAGACTTGATTATAATTATTTCTCATGTAGGTACTAAAATAAACTAAACCTAAATTACGAAGAAAAATCATCAGTGTGATTCAGGAAGAGGTAAAGCGCTATCTAGTAGCAAAAATAACAGCTTTCTTAACGTATTATCATCAAAATTCAAGTCATAAGGATTCTAAAGACGATATACCTACTTCAAAAACGATAATTAAAAAAGGTTACACAATAAAAGCATGGCAGCATGTTACAAACTGAAGTAGTGAGTCGCGGATCACCAGTGGCAAGTACTAATAGTGCTCATTCGTTCCCCATGACACGCGGTGACCTCGCTCCGTGCTCCCTTCATTAGCTCCAACTAGCATCGCGATACGCTCACGTGTGCGAATTTGAATAAAAAATAGCTTGAAGACTCCATTCTGTTTGCTTGACGTTCGAATAGACGTATTCCAGTGCTGTAATTTGTTTCGTGAATATATTAGTTTGGGAACCAAGTTTAACTGTACACGACGGGTAGGAATTATATAATCCATTTTGTCGCGCGAAATTTAATATGTAATTACTTATTCGCATATACTAAACTCGAAACCTTATACAAAAACGAAGTAGATCTATAGCGTGATTCAGCAAAGGGTACAGTGCCATCTAGTCGAAGCAACAAAAACTGCTTTTGTAACGTATTTTACCAAGTTTCAAATTTAAATGATTTCAAATATAATATAATTATATTTCAATAACCATGATTGCAAAAGGTGACAATATTATCACGACGGCATGTTGTAAACTGAAGTAGTGAGTCGCGGATCACCAGTGGCAAGTACTAATAGTGCTCATTGGTTCCCCATGACACGCGGTGACCTCGCTCCGTGCTCCCTTCATTAGCTCCAACTTGCATCGCGATACGCTCACGTGTGCGAATTTGAATAAAAAATCGCTTGAAGACTCCATTCTGTTCAGTTGACGTTCAAATAGACGGATTTCTGCTTTTTAATTTGTTTTGTGAATATATTTGTTTGCGAACCAATTCTTGTAAAGAGTTAATTTTCATATGACGATTTGGAATTATATAAATCTGTATTAACACGCATTATTGTTTTCTATCCTTCATAAAAAGGAAAAAAGTGTTCAACTGATTATAATATTACTTTCTTTTATATGTAATCCTATGGGATTGAAGTAGCAAACGTAGAAGTAGAAGAGGTGGAATATGCTGTCTCCCTGATGGTAAGTGATCACAGCGGCCCGTGTACATTTGTAAAGCTTTATAAAGAACAGGGGTTTCATCTGAAACCGTTCTCCCATGCTTTACTACTCCTGCATACTGAGATTGTCACCTTATATGAAATGTAAGAACTATTTTCCGCTTACGGTGTGGCGGTGATACCATACCACATAGTCGAAACATACTCGTACTACCACCACACACTTCCTCATGAGGCGACCATTATAGTCCTCGGGAATAGCAACGCATCTGTGATTGACTTCAGATGGAACCCATGTTCCGTATGAAGTTGATTATAGATGTCCTTGGGCAGTGACCATTTACAATGGACAATCAGGTGGACTGCATGTTCGTTTGCTACTTCAGTCTATGTTTGTCTTTTTTCGGTGTTTGTAAGTAATTTAAGTCTAGGTATTGAAACATGCAATTATTATTGATTGGATTAACAATTTCTTAATTGGCACATGAAGAAGGATCAGATATTAAAGGTAAAAGTTAACTTATCTATCATCTTAAAATTGGTCGCTCTTTGTTCTATATCTTATTTATAGTTTTAACTACTTTTAGAGTTCCGCATCTGAAATTGAATAAGAAAACACTTTATTCAGCGCACCTACATCGATCACTGTCGATATTAAGAAAACTGTGATAATATGACTTGTTATAGTAATATCATAATCCATATAGATTTCATTAGCCTTAGTATATACAATTATACTATAGAAAATATTTTTACTAACTCAATACTTGGAAAGCAGCTTATTGTTAAGATACTAGTAATCCACGCGTCTGACTCACTCTTGACCGTGTTTTTATTAAAATATTTATACGGTACATTTTATAAATGGATCGACAGCAATAAAGCTCGTCTAAGCCCCATTATGCGGGCACCTTCCATCAAACGAAGATCAAACATTAGCGATACGACTAAATGACTATACTTGTGTAAATACTAATAAACGAACATTATAATCCGTGATAGCATCTCGCTCTCAATATTTGGCCTCAAACAATGTCCACGCGGGGCCCACGCGTGTACGCCTCTTTCGATATACGAGTACGTATTGTTCATAGATGCTTTCGTGTATCGACTTTATCTGATCTGATGGGAATTCTTAAGATCCCAATCGTGATGTAAAGACTATTCCGAGCTGTTTTATGTTCCATAAATGGCTGAGCCGATTTAAAACACTATGTGAGGAATGTCCAAAAGATTATAGTCTAAATACGATTCATTAACAAAAAAGTTAAAGCCGAGTTTGTTTATGTATTTTTAAAGCAGTAAAAATTTATGCACCGTGAATACTTTGGTTGCGTCGCTGGGAGGCGGCCGCCGACAAACAGTTAGTGGTCGCCGTTTCAGATATTTGTTGTTCTAGAGTTTAATTTACTAGTTCGACTCGTTGCATGTAAGAAATATACGCGTTAAATATTTTTTGGGTATACAATCCATTCATTCTCTTTGGATTCGCTTCGGAGCAGTCTGGTATAGAACATTGCAGACTGTTATTATAACTAGTTATAATAACAGTCGGAGGTGTCATGGCCACACAAAGAAAAAATCAGAAATACCCAGACCCAGACTTAAATCTAAATTCGTTATTCAGATTCTGCGTATCAGATTCGTATATGGACCGCTCCGTTACGTGGGTCGTCGAAATTTTAAGGGAAGAAGAGAAAAAGGGTTTAGTCATATGTAGTTAGGTGTGCTAGTAAGGATCCATACAGTTTATCTTTTAAGAGTGCCTATAGACAAATTTGCTTTATTTACTAATCATTTAAACGTTAATTTCAACGTTTCGTTCAAATCCATAATTCATAGCGTAATTAATTTGACAGTTTGTTAATTATATTCTTTGCCGCAGTTCACCAGTTGCGAGTTCATCGTATATTCATTGTATCTACTTTAATTTACGACATGAGCTACCATCATGCAATTAGGCTTACCGAGACATTTTTTACTCAAAATACCGCAGCAGTAACATTGTCGAAAGTCACCACGAAAAACGTTAACTGTTAAAAACTCCGAATTATAATCGAACTTATTTCGTATTCGACTCTTGCACAAAAAGGACTTCCAATTATGCGTAAAAGCAGCGTTCACTTAAATTCGAACATTGACTCCCGTTTGCAACGAACAAAGAGCTAAGAAGGATTTGAAGAAGCTTATAAGAAAACTTGTGAAAAACTCGCCCAATACCGATGCTTCATTTGATATTTCTATACCCAGTTTGTCCCTAACGTCAAACGATGCGTCATTGTGTCGAGCCCGTCCGTTGCATTATGCATTGTTTCCATTGCACTACGAAATTTAACATAAAACCGATGTTAACGTTTCTCTCCATGAATAAAATACATTTTTTTAGACCCAACCGTCGTATCTTGAAGTAGGTATGGGACCGCTTTTTGTATGCACTTGTATAGCAATGGAATGATCATGAGGATGTTATTTTTGTTGCTAGAGGAAATTTAGTAGACCGTGAGTTGATCTATATCTAGAACAATGTAAGCAAGTTGCAAAAAGGACACGTAAAGTTTTATCGCTGACTCGCTATTTCTAGAATAGTTACAATGAGTAATCCTGAATGTGCCTGTTCCTGTATTATAAAAACATATAAACATATGTATATTTAAGTATCAATATACTAAGCAAATTATAGAAATTGAAATGCAGTTTCTTATACTACAATACAGAGATACTACAATCAGAGCAGTGATATCGTAATGGTTAAAACTTGCCCTCTCAATCTGGATTCAAACCCAGGCACGCACCACTGATTTATGTGCGTATTAGAAATTAACTATCACTACTTTTCGGTGAAAGAAAACATCGCGAGAAGACCTACACACTCGAGAGTTTACAAAAAAAAAGTTCTCGGAGTCCACTAATTTGCACTTAGCTAGCGCGGTGTACTATAGCCTAAAACTCTCTCATTCTAAGAGAAGACCTGTGCCCAGCAGTGGGACAATAATGTGTTGTACCCCATACTACAATACAATTGAAATGATAATTATGGCATGTACGAAGAACCTTTTTCGTTTGAATTGTAGTACGGTTATCATTTTGATAATTAAACAGGGCGTTCTAATAGTCCTCAAGCGTAGTTAAGTGGTGGGCAACTTAAGGCTTTAGTTTCTTTTAATTAGAATCAATTTCCATGGAAACTGTACTAGAATTTACCACAATCAGTGCTCTTAACAGATCAAGAGATATTTATGAATCTTGCAAGACCTCCTGTATTGTAAGTTTTTTTAATGCCTTTTGACTGTGGGTTATGCTAATAAGTGATATTTACACATGACGTTTCAATTTAATTCTCATAGGTCACACATAGCTTAATATTTGTTCAACCTGAGCGCAGTAATAATTTCTATTGATATTATACAAAAATCAGAAATCACTTAAGTAATGGAAAATAGAATAATTTTGAACAGTGTATTATTGTTCTTACAAAATAAATAGAACCGTTGTGCAATAGCTTGCATTATTATTTCATGGACATAACTCCCTGAATTACACAAGTAGTTACTGGAATCGGCGAAAAAAGTAAGACTTTGTTTTTAAAGCTACCAAAATACGAAACGGCGGTTGCATCAATTGATCGTTTTTGAGAGTGGCTTCACGATAAAAACCCATTGAATCCATTTATGATGGCCACTAAAAGCTCCCGTAAATGGGTAAACACCGATTTCGTTATCGAAATGCCTATGTCACTCACTAACTGTATTGAACGTGTCTCTGTTTACAAATACAAACCTTCAAAGTACGTTTCTAGAACAAATACGAAGCGATTTGCTATTCCGTCGGTTTGCTTGTTCGCGCCTAATATTTGTGTTTGTCACCTAAGACAAACTGAACGTCGTGCCCTGTTTCTTTAGTTTTCCTTATCCATTATGATTGTCATAGTGTTGGTAACACCGTAAGCTTCCCCCTTGAAAGTAATTTAAAAGAGATTACTTTGTAATCCGTGATAGACAGTTAGGGATTTTGATCATACTAGTTATTTTATTTATAAAACTAAACTTCATATTGTCCAAAGTAGCACCAACATTTCTCTAATTTAAATATATTGTAATAATTTTCAAATTATTTTGAATGCTCCCGGCTAAAAAGATAAAAAGAGGTTTATTAACTAAGCTGCATTTAAAAAGCAGTAGCGGGTATTTTGACTAAGATATCTGAAATTTTTGACGTTATGTGTTTTCATAGAAAGACATTGAATGTTCTATTTCGTTTATTATGTATGTGTTTGTGTCAAATGCAAGGTAGTGTGTGTAATGTGTTTTTAGTCGATTTTATGCATCATTTGAAAAAAATATTAGCATTGCGTAATCTTTCTCTACATCAACTATAACCGTGCGTAATTTCATAATCCTCCGGCTGCGGCAAGTATCTTAAAAACGAATCACAAGTTTGCTTCACGTATTAATACATAGATACACGGATAACTCTATCCTTGTTATACCTGAGGTATAGGTCTACCTGGATACCGCACTTGAACTCAGTTCAATCACCTTCCCAGAATGCATATCCTGATATTAATTGCATATTATTCCGTGAATATAATTAAACTAGATGGTTGCTTTGATGAAATTTGTAATAGATTCTCGTACATTATCTGGTACATTAAACGAGGTGAACAGACACATGAATGACGTGCCCGAGACTGAATTATTTGCCTGTGGACAGATTTATGCTGATGCCGGACTAGTATCGCAAATCCTTATTTATGTTCTAACTTACCTTACTTAGAAACCTAACCCAATTTGGTTTATTTGTTTTAATCAGCGTGGGCATTTTCTATGCGCTATTTCTGTTCTTTTATATTAATGGTGCACGCTTTGTGTAATAAAGTATGTTATACAGAAGTCTACTTTATAGATTCTATTTCTTCCAATACCAGATCTACTTCGAAAAACTAATTAAAATATTTTTTTAACTTGCAAGCGAAAATCCTTTTTTTCATTTAAATTACGCATTATTATTATTATTAATAGGTAAATTTGTCTTCGAAAAATCCCCAATGTTACAGTCCATTTACTCGTAAGTTGTGTCCATTATAGTAAGCTAAATATATCCTATTTAGCTTTCTGCTACAAATTATTACTCCTGAGAACTAAAAAAGTATCAAAACCTGTACACAGGGAATGTATGTAGTCACAATTAAACCACTAAGAATTTTATTATCTTAAAGATAGCTTCAATGGATTTATTCTCATAGTTAATCGATCTGCTATCTTAGTTTCATCTTTTTATTGCGCTTATCTTTTATGCAGAAGCGTTTCCCATACTTTACATATTTCTAGTAAGGTATCTATCTAATATACATATAACATTTATGATAAATAACATCACAAAACCAAATTCACTTGAAGCTCCGAGTTATGATAATGTTATCTTCAGAATGATATCACAGATGTAGCTGATTGTAATAGATTTTAAATTCTATTCGATTTCACGTCCGCTCAAACATTTCCATAATACATGTTTTGTAGAGAATACCTTAAAATAAAACTGTCGGATGCGTCTTATATTCAAAACATGTGAATGAACAAACTAGAGGAGCAAACGAGGTGCCTGGACCACACAGTGCGAACTGTCGTGCAGCGATTACAAAGGTACGTACAACGTACATTTGAATGGACAGTTAGGTAATATTGCATGGAACGATTAATTGTGCAGAATAAAGGGGCTTATTATTTTTTTTATAAAAATAACCAAGTCTTAAGACCGTCAAGATACACAGATAAAAGTTCCAAAAATAATGCTATCAGTTTTCTTATATGATAAAAGTTTCCTATAAGACAATCGAGCATGTAGTCCATCAGGTAGTAAAAAGAAACTGCCGCCCATGGACATTTGTCATTAACTTCAAATAAGATTGGGGTTGGTCCTAAATGACACTACTTCTTCTTTCCCGTAGGTCATGTAAGGGTAAAATCTAGTAGTAGGTAGCAGGGGTTCTTCTTATGTAACGTCAACACTTACTGCTTTCACCGACAATTTTGGAAGTGTACCATTAGAGGCAATAAAAGAGGGCTACATCCAGCTGTGAATCTAAATTATAATTCTATCGCATGTCTATCACAGCATTGCTATCTTTGGGGCCTCTGTGACTCCTTGAGCTGTTCAGTATTATTTACTAATTCAGGGTACATTTGCTGTTTTACTGAATTAAATATACTTTAACTAACCTTGAGCACACTTAATAATTATCCTGTTGAAGTCGTACTGTTGGTGTTTCGATATAATCTTGAAATATCTTATCAATTTATAGAATTGATGGATTAAGTAAGATGTATCGTAGCGATCTCATAAATTAAGAACTAGCTCGATGGGCATACTATTGTCAAAGGAAGTGCATCGGTTATTGTTCCCGTCGCTTTGGCATTATCTGCGTCGGCCGATCGCGAACCGGACTCACTACCCACAATTTACTCCGCCCTTTGGTTCGTACTCTTATTTTACTATCGAAAATTGTCTCGAATTGAGGCATCACTGTAATCGCTGGCAATTGTAATAGTAATTTTTTTGCGCAAGTTACTTTGCCATCAATTACATTATTGTATTTTTCACAAATCGTCATTGAATCATGATTTTAAGTCCCGTGTTTAAAAATCAATCTACCTAGCTATATTTTTAAACAATTTTTAAACAATTAAGCTTACTGCGATTTGATTACCTCAACTTCCAAACTACTTATTTCGAGTATTATTATAAAAATGCAAATAATAATTAATCTTAGACATACTGATTTTCATTCTCACTTAATTCAACAACCTGTTATACGCAGACAAAAAACACTACATCTTATGGATAAAAATCACATCATTAGTGTCATATAAGTCTTCTTATTGATTGTAATCTTGTTTTGCTAAATATTTCTTTGCTGACAATAATTGAATTGTGGTATAAGTAAAGCAATATAAAACACAAATATAATATCATAAGCAATCCATACAAGCTGTTGTTATAAATATTAGATATAAGTTGCGAGTTGCGACCATTATTTTTAAACTTCCCCATTTATTGGTAGCAATTTCTGCATAGCTGTTACTATAAAAGGTGTAGCAAATAATCATGCAATCCAACTGACTGTAAATGACTGATGTCGTACAGCGAAACTAGTGATCAACCCCAGATAAGATTAGGACCCTACTTGAGGTTGACCGTAGGTGAACCCTGTAGGGCTAAGTTGGATAAGTATATTGTGTTTACGCTCCTCACGATTGGGCAGACATAGGTGTGTTGCGATGTGGTAGAATCGCACCACTATTATTCTACCACCTTTAACATATGTCGATAAAGTTAACTGTAGCATTTGTGATAATAACATATTTTGTATTTTCCTGTCACTTACATTTAAAATTTGAATAACTTGTTTCTTTCCTTGTAGTTTATCAGCGATTTCAATAGTATTAAGTCGTCCTAGATTATTACTATCATTACTCAGAATATCTTGTGCCTTGTAAGCTACATAATTCATCTCAGCGTAATGTTTGCCGAAGATTAAATGTACGATAATTCTTAATATAATAATATGCAAATATTATCAATGTGATCAATTGCAAGGCTTACAAAAACTACTGCTGTCGGTCGATATAAATCGTATCTCTGATATCTCTGTAAATCCTCGGATCGATTGTGATCATGTCACACCGAGTGACGACTATCAACGTAATCGGTTTACAGCCTTCCTACCGATTGTTATTGTAATACTGTACTACCGGTTATTAATATCTTAGATTGAGCGTTACGGATTGATATGACTTGTAAGTTCACTGAGCTTATAATGTCACGTGTATTTATATCGGTTTATATGTAAACAGTATCAAAATTGAGAAACCAAGGAATGGAAAAGAAATATGTAAGAAGTGTGTATTTATGAGATAAGACCGCTTATTGTACTTAATATGTTCTTGTGGTTTTTATTTTTGTTATCTATTTTGGTGTACAATAAAGATGTTTTGTATTGTATTTTTTAAGGTCTAGCTTGTAGTCCATCTGATGGTAATTGGCCACGATCGCCCATGGGCATTTCAAGCAAGTTCATTCAGAACAGAAATTTAATCTGAAATCACAGATGTCACAGATGCGTTGTAACTCCTGAGGACTAAGATGTTTTTTTTTTTTTTTATTTGATTGGAGTAGCAAACGAGCATGCAGTCCACCTGATGGTAAGTGGTCACTGCCGCCCATGGACATCTGTAACCAACTTCATACAGAACCATCTGAACCATAGGTTCCATCTGAAGTCAATCACAGATGCGTTGCTACTCCCGAGGACTATGATGGTCGCCTCATGTGAAAATGTGCCGGCAAACACACCCTTCTATCGAAACGCAGGAAATGCTTCACGCTAGAAATAGGTGTGGCGGTGGTACTTCCCCGGTCGAACTACACTGGTTCTACCACCTTGAGTAGAAATAGGTGTGGCGGTGGTACTTCCCCGAAACCTAATGGTCACCTCATATTAAAAGTGACCTGGCAACCACGACCTTTCATCGAAACGCAAGTACTGCTTTACGTTATAAATAGATGTGGCTTAGATGTGGATAGATGTACCTTCCCGGATTATCTAGATTTCCTTGGTTCTTCCACCTAGCAAATGTAAGTATGTATTATTATATGATGTATATTTATTACACAGGCGGAAAAAAGTTTTCATTGCTGTTGTTGTGAAGCTATGGAAAAAAATAATGAATTTTATATGATAACTTTAACAAAGATTTACTGCTAAAAGCACCTAGGCTAAACATTTAGGCTTTTAAGATTCTCAAAGGTACTAAAGTAAGGAGTTTGTCCTTTATGGTACTGAAAGTGTTCACATGTTCATCCTACGTGACCACTACCGTGAGATGGGACCGCTGAACTTGACTTCTTAATGCATTTGTGATTTTAAAGGAGTATGAATGTCTGAAATTGTGAGTATATACTGTAGTGTCCATTAATTTCCTCTTAAATGACTGCCAAGTGACTTTAATGTGATGGACGTTGACTTGTACTGTGCCGAAGTTTGATACCGGCTACAATACCTGTTAAATTGTGATACATGGGATTTATGTTAGATTGTTCAAGTATGTACATGGTAGTATTCATAATAAATGTATATACCACCTAATATTAATACCAAATACTAATATAATACACTCATTCTAATAGCTGGTGGTTTTATAGGATTTTACTTAAACTAGACTTTTGTATGCATTATACATACAAAAATCTAGTTTAAAGTTATACTCGTTGAGACGAATCCTTTATATTACACTTATATTATATAACTTCACATGTACCTATCTAAATTAATCACGGTTTACGAAGGCTATCAAAAAATAATCTCAAAAAAATCAATTACAGCTAACAATACAGTGATTTTAATTTTTAAATTGCAGGCTCCATTCTCAGTTCAGAAGTCGTGTCAATAAATTATGAGTCTCAATCTGCAAGGACATCAGATTATGAGTTACGAACAAGAAACTCATCAAGGAAGGTGTGGTCAAATACAATGGTCAGGATAAACGTTCAAAGCTGTCCCTCACGATCATTACAGGTCATACGAATAAAGCGCTGTTTAAACTGTAGAAAGTAAGACGTTGGAAGCGATTAATAAGCTTTGTAGTTGAGCGATCGGCTATGAAACTTTTGCTTAAAACTTTAAGCGTATTGAGGGAATGTAGGTTATTTTTGCTAAAATTTATAGCGAAATTTCGTGGCCTAACAAGATCTGATTCAAACGCTCATTGCTGACGTTAAAGTTCGATTAACGGTTAGAGAAACATTTTGTGGCCCTCGGCTTACTTTTGATTCGCGGACGGAAGATATTAGTAGATGAGTACATATATTTTATTTAGTTATTCGTAAAGTTGTTTTGTGCGCATCTGAAGGACTGTTATTATAATTAATGAGTACAATATTAACAGTTTTTATTGGTATGATTATAATAAAATTGCAATGTTATTCATATTATTATCCCAATAGCCCGAGAGGATCTAAGGATGTTACAATTGGAATAATAATTTTAATAAAATTTCGTGGATTTTTAGCAGATGGTTCATTAGTTGTTCTGGCCAATGTCTGGCGTAATCGACCATAAGGACATAGTCACTGATAAGAACTGCATAGTTATTTATTTATTTTATTTATTTATTTATTTAACAAAATCCACAGCTACTAAACTAATGTATACAATACTTTCTATGTTAAACTAATTAGCCAATTTTGGATTTACATTATACGGACTATAACATTCAATTGCACTGCAACACTAAGTATAATTTGGCCTTTTGTGCGTATAAGTAAATATCATAAGGGTGTGTGTGTGTGTGTGCGTGTGTGTGTCACCGTGTGTGTTTATGCGTATGTGAATGTGTGTATATTATTAATGTCGTGTGAAGCGTGTGATAAGAATTTTCTATAGATGTAAACGGGAATCGCGGTCGGATGCTTGCTTGTTACATGTTAAATATAAAAACTTTTTAACAAAAAATATCTACCGACTTCCATGTCACAAAAAAGTAAAAAATAATTTAAATATATTTTGGTCTAGAACATACTCAGTACTTAGTACATAGTCCTGAAGTCGGTGCTCGACATATTTCGCTGGACGACGGTAACTACGTCCTATATGAGCACCGACTTCAGAACTATGTACTAAGTACTGAGTATGTTCTAGACCAAAATATATTTAAATTATTTTTTACTTTTTTGTGACATGGAAGTCGGTAGATATTTTTTGTTAAAAAGTTTTTATTTTACACTTTTTAGTGACTATATTTTTATGTTTGTATTTAAATAAAGCCTCTAAGTTTGCTTTGTGCATCTACATATTCACAAAAAATAAACATAAAACACTTTTACAATTCATACAAACAGGGCGCCCTCTCTGGAAGTACCCCTCCATCATCAGGGTTGAGGAGTTGAAGGTCAAATTTTTCATCTTATATTGTTGCTTAGTAATCTTATAACATATACGTTAGTACCAGGTGGCTAACTTCTATGGCTCAGGCTTGCAGTACCCTGCATCATCAGGGTTTAGGAGTTGAAGGTCAAAATTTTAATTTTGTGCCTCTGTTTGGTATTATTTTTACATACCCGTAAGCACCAAATTGCCAACTCCTATGGTTTAGAATTGAAGTACCCCTTCATCATCAGGGTCGAGGAGTTGAAGGTCAAAATTTTAATTTTGTGCCTCTGCTTAGTATTATTTTTACATAACCGTAAGCACCAAATTGCCAACTCCTATGGTTTAGGATTGAAGTACCCCTTCATCATCAGGGTTGAGGAGTTGAAGGTCAAATTTTTGATTTTATATTTTTGCTTAGTATTTTCTTTACATAACCGTAAGCACCAAATTGCCAACTTCTATGGTTTAGGATTGAAGTACCCCTCCATCATCAGGGTTGAGGAGTTGAAGGTCAAATTTTTCATCTTATGTTTTTGCTCAGTAATCTTATAACATATACGTAAGCACCAAATGGCTTATTCCTATGGTTTTGGCTTTAAGTACCCCTGCATCATCAGGGTTGAGGAGTTGAAGGTCAAATTTTTGTCCCATGAATTTGCTTAACAATTTCATTATATATTCGCAAACATCAAACGACCAACTTTTATAGTTCAGGCTAGCAGTACCCCTGCATCATCAGGATTGAAGAGTTGAAGGTCAAATTTTTCATAGTAAATACCTACATAGTAATTTTATTCTATATTTTACTCAATTGGACTTCTCCAGCTAAGGTTCGGCCGACTATCACTAATTTTATTATTTTGCTCCAAAAAGTTGAAGATCCTATGATTAGAACCTTATCAAACTCTTATCAGACTACCCCTGGAGTACATCCTTTCTAATAAAAAAAGAATCATCAAAATCGGTTGGCGGGATATTGAGTTATTCATACATTTATCGCGTACATTGAAAATGCAAATTTAAGACTTATGCGTTTTTCTTATGGATGCCCTAGTCAAAAAAATACTAAAAAAAAAATGGGACCCTATGACACGCACTACCTTTCAAATAAAAAAAATATCATCTAAATCGGTTCACCCAGTCCGGAGAAATGAGGTAACAAATATAAAAAAAAAAAAAAAAAAAAAAAATACAGACGAATTGATAACCTCCTCCTTTTTGGAAGTCGGTTAAAAAACAAACTTGACAATCAATTGCTTACACCATGTTAGTAGAAGCCATGTTACTCGTATAATTTATCAATTTATAAATAAAAGATACATGATATATTGCCCCTTGATATATAAAATTGTACGTTGTATATTGCTTCTTATAACATTGAATATATCATATTGTATTATATAGTATTGTATAGTTGTGTTAATATTATTACTCACAATAAAACTAGGTTATAACATGGCATGAAACAATTTATTGTGGTATTACAAGGATGGTTAAATTGTTATATCAAAAAAATCAAAAAAATCAAAATGTTTTTATTTCAGAAATTATCACTAGTTTTACAAAATAACAGTAATAATCCTTTACATTTCTACATGTAATTTTATATCACTAAACAGTGTTTGGTGCCCTCCTAGTAAGCATTTGTATGCTTGTGTTAGGAGGCACCGCTCTTCCATATCTTTAGCTGGATAATGCAAATCAAGGTTTAGGTATATTAACGGTATGTTTCACTGTATGTAGCATATTTTAGTCAAGATCTCGTTAACCTTTGTCTAAAAAGGTAAAATTCATATAACGTGGATTAAGTATGAAATTTTATCTTACATTTCTACAGAGGAAACTAGAGTAAGATTTGATTGAAGAAAACATGGACGGCCATGTACAATGAGATTGGTGTTCATATGAATTAATTGCTTAAAATTAATAAGGAAGATAGATAAACTGAAATGAGAACAGTCAACATATTGATCGAAGTTGTATTATCAGGAGATGCCGATACATAAATGGATATACCAATTTTTAACAGGTTCATATTATGTGTTATATTAATAGCGGGTCTTCAAAGGCTTCTGCGAATTTATGGTCTTCTGTGATTTACAGCGGAAAGTTTATAAAGTTCCCTAAACATAGGAATGGGTCAGTACTAGCGATAGATTTTTATTGCGATTAAATTTTAAGTGTATATAAGAACTTTAACAATCCACGGACATCAAATTTACGCGAACATCCCCTATTTCGATCATGATTTACGATGGTTGCTGGGATAAGTTGGAGATTGTAAACCGATTTATAATCTTTTTGATTTATTGACATGGTAAAAGTTTTACATCTCCGCACTGTTACAGCGACTCTTTTACGACATTTTTTTACTTATATGTTTTTATCGTTTTCGTAATTAAATTATTGTTATAATGTTATGAAGCTATTAATACATTTTATGGTCTCCCCGTGTTGGTTAATATATTCTGATGCTATTTGTTTAGAGGTTATTTCTAATTTTCTTTATTAAATTCAACTATCAGTAGAAACAATTCTTTTTTAGTATTTTTACGACAGTCTTAGTAAATGACACAGGATTATTATGAAAATGGATATCCCAAATTTGC
The DNA here is from genome assembly GCA_949699795.1 of Spicauda simplicius. Lineage (NCBI taxonomy): Eukaryota > Metazoa > Arthropoda > Insecta > Lepidoptera > Hesperiidae > Spicauda > Spicauda simplicius. Next base: position 7,572,992 of record OX453068.1, read on the forward strand.
AGGATATTAAGGATTGCAAAATAAATATTTTATAAAATATCTAATGCCCCTTGACTTATATTTTACATAAAAGAAAGAAATACTTATATTTTGCCAGCCCTGATAAAGAGCAGAAATAGAATTTTTTATGTATTTTTTTGTTAGAACCAAAAACCAAAATAGGTATATTTTTTTTCTAGAAAAATAAACATCACATATATTTGAAGTTCAGTTGTATAGTAGTTATACTAATATTATAAAGCTGAAGAGTTTGTTTGTTTGTTTGAACGCGCTTATCTCAGGAACTACTGGTTCGAATTGAAAAGTTATTTTTATATTGAATAGACCATTTATCGAGGAAGGCTTTATATATATTATAAACGCGAGTGAACCCGCGGGAACTGCTAGTAAATAATATTATTCAAAAATAATTAGGAGAGCAATTTAAAAATCGTTTCATTCTTCTGCCGAGAAAGGCTCATTTCCGTACAATAGCAGCCGCTTACCCCTCTTCAGATTCAAATACCTTAATCAAGTGTCGGCGGTACAAATAAGGTGATTTCGTCGGCCACAATCTGAATAAATATCTTCATTCGCACCCACTGGTGCAGGGAACTGGTGCCAGACACGCAAACTTAAGACAATTCTTATACGACTGCAGATTTTTCTACATAACGTTGTTTGCAACTTTGTGTATGTCTTCTCATGTTTTATATTGTTCAATTAATAGAATGAATATTTGTGTCCCCGTGAAGATTGCTTGTCTGTTACATTTCGTGGTTTAAAATCTGTTGCATAACATAAACATGTTCTTGAATAATTATACCTACTTGTCTCTCATATTAAGGTGAATGTACTTAAGTATAGGTACCTAGAAGCATTCAGGAACCTATAGTAGTTTTTCCTTATCTCAATCATTTTGTAGGTGGTAGAACCAATGTAGTCCACCCGGGAAAGTACCACTGCCACATCTAATTCTATCGTGAAGCAGTTCTTGCGTTTCGATGGAAGGGTATGGTAGCCGGCACACTTTTATATGAGGCGACCATCTCAGTCCTCGGGAGTAACAACGCATCATATCCTATCCTATCCTAAGTCCTATATGAAATCAAGTCCATGGGCGGCAGTGACCACTTACCAGGTGGACTGCATGCTTGTTTGATACTTCAATTTTATAAAAAAAATTATATGTTACGCAAAATCTTTCTGTCACACAATGCTCAATGCCATTATACTGTTAATGCATGTACATAAAAAGAGAGTAGCGATTTCATTATTAGCGTCAACTAAAACTACAGCGACATTAGCCACATTCACATACATACTTCTGAATCCTAACCAAAAGCTATCATTAACATCGGATTTACAGCCGACGTCACGGACGGTTCCCGTACGCAATTATCCCGCGATCTCCCATTGTTGTCGAAATTTAAAACAAATTTCCTGTACAACGGGGGGTCGCATTTTTCTGCCCTGCCAAATTGGATAAGCACTGTAATTACTCGTTTAATTTCGGACTCAGCGGACGGCTTGTGGATATTTCGAATCGGCCCGAATCTTCGCAGTTTATAAGGCGGAACGCTTCTTAAACATTTCCATATTTACGTTATTCCGCTCCGATAATTTGCTGTAATGAAACGAGATGCAAAAAGTTTCGCATCAGTTGACTGTAATTTCTCAGGGTACTTTGTTATTGAATTAAATTGCATTCTTAGCAATAAAGTAAACTCAAGTGACGTTTTAAAATTTTCATTATAACGAGAAAATTATAAATTGGGAACGTATGATTTGGCTGACAGGTCAAAAATACGATTATTATTAATATTCTGGAACAGCTTCAAAATAAGAGCCTCCTGCTAACATTTCTCGCCTCGAAGATTCGAACAACGCAATTCAGTCGCAAACAAACAAGTTGAACAGTGTACAATAAGCATTATTAAAAGTAATTCTTTTCACAACGACGTCCCGTTTCATCTTTATTAGCATAGATATAAGGTTCAAATGTACTAATTTGAGAGCTTTGGTGAGATGCAACAGTCCCACCCGCTGTCAAGTTGCATTTTGATGTGTGATACAATTTAATAAAGCCGTCAAATCCCCGTGAATCTCGTTAACTGTTGAAATTGTTTTGCATACGAATGCAACGTCAATCAGCCTTGAGCAAATAAAGAAATGTTTCTTACTGGATAACAGCTGCTGATCAGCAAATTTTTTGGGATCTGTATTATCACCGAGAATTAATTCGTTACTTGTTAATGATAAATCAAGGTGCATAAAGCAAATTGAAGCATTGTAAAATGAAGTTAAAGCGAATTGGTAACAGTTAATAAAAGTAACTTTCTGTTTATATGTGGTACAACCCATTATGTGCCCACTGCTGGGCACAGGTCTTCTCGCAGAATGAGAGAGTTTTAGGCCATAGTCGACCGCACTCGCCAAGTGCGAATTGGTGTACTTCACGCACCTCCGAAAACTTTTTTTTAAAGAACTCTCAGGTGTGCAGGTTTCCTCACGATGTTTTCCTTCACCGAAAAGCAGTGATAATTATTTTTTTATATGCACATAAATCGGTGTTGCGTGTTTGGGTTTGAACCTCGGAACTCCCGATTGAGAAGGCAAGTTTTCACCATGGGCTATCACTGTCCTCTGTTTATATGACTTGTTATGCGCCACAGTATTTAAATTTTTCCCGACAGCGTCAGATACAGGATATTATATTTCGAGGTTATAGGTATGTAAACATGTTTGCATGTCATGAAATTGAGTGCCATTTCTTTGGCACGTGCCACAGACCAAACGGCCTGAGGGTTTGCAACATACGTATAACATATCACTGGAATTAGCATAGTTGTCAGAGTGATATAGGATATAAAATTTCCAAAAATGACATTTGCGATCTGAGGGAAAAACGGTGAGAGGAAGTTTAATTATGTGTTTTATCATGACAATATGGTTATCAAATAAAAATGATGAAAATGTAAAACTTGACCGCTTAAAAACAATTTTCTTTGGAGTTGGTTTTTTGTTTTAATTATTTAATCATTTTACTTGTTTTATTTTTAAGGTGTAGTTCGACCTTGGAAGTACCACCGTCACACCTATTCCTAGCGTGAAGCATTTCTTGCGTTTCGATAGAAGGGTGTGGTTGCCGGCACATGTTCACATGAGGCGACCATCATAGTCTTCGGGAGTAGCAACGCAGTGGTTCACTTCAGATGAAACCCATGTTCTGTATGTAGTTGATTACGGATGTCCAGTGACTACTTAGCATCAGGTGGACTGCAAACTCGTTTGCTACTTCAGTCAGATAAAAAATGTGCATAAATGATAATTTAATTTTTAGTTTTAGCAGCTTATATAATAGGCAGATTTTTTTAAGACGTTTTTTTATGCAGAAGATATATGGAAGATAATATAGGAATTAAATCTGTAATTTGATGTTGGTTACAGGGTCTGTGTAGAAAAACAAAGTGATAAACAAGTGCATATAGTAATAAAATTATCCGAATAGAAGAAAGAATATAACATAAAATTTAAAGACAAAGTAATAAATGAAATGCACAAATAACATCGCACATTGTACTGACTTCTGTCCGTTTCGATCGTTGCACTGTCACGCTATGTCACGCGAAATGTATGACAATGACAAACGGGGAATGACTTCGTAGAGAAGTATGGAAAAATAAATTTCAAAATAACTTTTTATAACTATTGAAAGCCACCATATATATTATTAGAATACTATAACGCTAACTACAATAGTCATAACATGTGTCTATTCTTTGATTTGTGCATTCACTTGTAAATAATAATTTCATTCGCGTCTCGTTATATACCATGTGACTCATTAGTAAATAACATCGAATTTATAGCATGTAAGGTTAGGAACGTATGTCAAATTATTATGACTTAGCATACCTATTTTATACAATGTGATAGCAGACGAGTAGGGAGTCTTCCTGATGCTAAGTGGTCTCAGCCGCCCATAGACATCTGTAAGCAACTTCATATAGAACATAGGCTCTATCTGAAGTCAATCACAGATGCGTTTAAAGTTATAGCACTAATAAATAAATAGGTAAATAAATTTAGGATATGTTGCGTTGGCTTCAATAAGTCTAAGCGTCTTTGACGACCTGCGTGGCGGAGCGGTTACCACACTGGTCTGACGCGCAATTGGTCCCGGGTTCGATTCCCGGCCAGAGAGGTATCTGAATGAGGAGTATAGATTCATGTTCTGGGTCTGGATGTTTGTGTATTCGTCTTGTGTGTGTCCATGGTACCCACGACACAGGAGAAAATCCTAGTGTGGGGGTATGAGTGTAGGAAGCGTGTCTTGTATAATAGGACTGTAAATATATAGGAAAGAACATAAAAAGGCGAATGTCACAACAGCTTAGCCACTGGTAGGATTGTGCGCCACACGTCATTTAGGTCGCGTGACGTGACTAACCGACGTCAAACGTGGCTATGACGTAAGGCAAAACGTGATTAAGTTCAGGTGCGTATTAAATGGTATTCAGGTTTCCATTTCTTTTGATAAATTTCATAGCCACTTACTTTTTTCCCAAAGAAAGCTAAGGACTGTAATGAAGGAGTGTTCTTCTGATTCATATGCTTTATATTTCAATCAAAAATTTTGTCATACCAAAGTATTTGCACACATGTCAGCGTGTCTTAGCACTTTCAGTGATTTCACATCAGCAAAAGTATATCATTTTTAATGTCTACTAAAATGTTGACACTAAGAAGTAAGTTAGATTAAGCGAATGTCATAGCAGTGTGACCATTGGCCGGTTTGTGCGCTGAACCGCCACACGTCATTCACGTCGCGTGACATGACTAACCGACATCAAATGTATGACTATGACGTACGGCGACACGCGATCTGATTCAGAGAGATACATAATTTGCTTTCAGTTTGATTATAGACGCTTTCTACACTCATAGCCCCACACAGGAATTTCCTCCTGTGTCACAAACACTCAGACCCAGAACAAGAACCTAAACTCATCATTCAGATACCTGTCTGGCCGGGAATCGAACCCGGGACCTATTGCATGTCAGTTCGGTACGGTAACCGCAACGCCACGCGGGTTGTCAGTTTGATAATAGTAATTTGGACAATAATAATCGATTTTCTAAACTATTTCATATAGTATAAGCTCTACATACATATTTATTTTTATATAAGTATATCCATTCTGCTCTCGGGAATCAGAGATAATATTATTTTCCATAATTGGGATATGCACAGGTTTAACATTCTTGTACAAAAATATTTTGTCAATAATCATAGATATATGAGACTCCTCTACATAATTTTATGCTGCTAGATTCATTTGTTTGAACTATGCATTGTCTGTCCATCAATCAATTTCATTAAGTGCCCAGATATCGTTGTGAAACAATTGTAAAAAACATTACATTAACTTGACATTATCGTGATCATTCAACTCTTATAACATTAATTCATTAAACCTTTAATTCACATAACGGAACGCAAGTCAAAACAAAGATCATAAATTAGTTCCACAACTCAATACCATAAGTACACCAGTCAAAATTAGTTTGGCGGTGGAAGTTAAACACAGGGGCGTACGCTTTTCCATTTTCCGTGACAGTGGCAAGTTACCGAATAATGTTAGATTTCCCCGGAGATTGACACGGATTCATTGTGCGGTGTGAATGTGCCGTAACTAGTAGTGATTTGTTTGCACGAGGGCTGTGTCAACCTTGTAGGTTCCAGAACAATTCGCTTTGTGGACTCAGACTGCGACCTTAGTTATATTAAATTTGTTATTTGATACCTCTTTTTGGTTTAACAATTTAATTATGATTAATATAAACCTTAAGGGTTTGAATAAAACGACAAAGGATATTTGTAGACTAATAATTTATTTAGACGTAGTGAGGCTCATAAATTGTTGCATACACGGTTATTTTCTATTACTAAGGCGGACATAAAGTATACTGTACCAACTACTATTATTACACTAATATTAAAAAAACAAAAAATATGTACAATGAAATTACACTTAAATTCTAAAGTTTAAGTGTAATGTAGGTTCTCAAAAGGAGCTTCCATTCGAGTAAGATTTGAGCAAGATACCAAACAGACAAAGTCTCTATTTCCGAGAATAACTCGATCTATACAATTTGCAAATTCAAACCGGTCAGCAAACAACTGCCATCGCCCATGCAAATCGCAATCACAAACCGGCATAATATATCAGTGGCCATTAAATCATAAATATTTCACCGATTATGCACGAAGCGATCTCATCACTCATGCACTGTCACCCGGAGCTGAACACGCCTAACCACTCCCGGGAGATATCATCTCCGGAGATATCTCTGAACCGGCCATCTTCCTTAATACTTCCCTTATAACTGAATGTCCTCGGGTTATAAATGATCACAAAGCCTGTAACGAATTTTTGTATGAAATCGATGCGATCACCGTTTAACTTAATTTATTTTTATTACTCGTCTTTAGTTTATGTCATGTGAGTAAAGGAAAGGTATTGCGAAATTTTATTTACTGTCGCTATATATTTTTTATTTGCTGCATATCTTTGTGTGTCGTATTTCGTGATTTCTTTGCGTATAGCCGTTAATTGCCCTCTGGAGATCAAGGATTGTTTGGCAAGTGGTAGAACCATTGTAGTTTGAACGGGGAAGTACCACCTCCACACCTATTTCTAGTGTGATGCATTTTTTTACTTTTCCATGGAAGAGTGTGATTGCCGGCAGACTTTTATATGAGGTGACCATCATAGTTTTTGGGAGTAGCAACGCATCTTTGGTTGACTTCAGATAGAAACCATGTTCTTTTTGAAGTTGCTTGCAGATGTCCATGGGCGGCAGTGACTACTTACCAGCGGGTGGACTGTATGCTCGTTTTCAACTTCAGTCAGATGTCTATTTATTCTTTGACTTAATTCTAGTCCCATTTTCGATCTCTTCATTTGTCTATGAGATGTCCACGACTGCTGCATTTTCAATCATGATCATCATCTTTAATAACTGAAAATCTGTTTTCAAAATAGATACGAAACACCTTTAAAATGACAGGTATTAATTTAAAGACTATAATCTACTACGACTTTGTATTATGGAGATTTTTCAGGAATATATTTTTATATCTTTTATATATTCATACATCGTTAAACCTAGCTAGGCTAGCTAACTCTGTAATTAGTTTTCAATTAGGATTCCTACTTTTTTATTCGTAGGTTTTGAACTCGATACTTTAAAAGGGAGGTTGATACGTCGTACCAACAATTGTCTCCCTTTCAACTTCTCCCTTTTATAACGTCAAATGTATACAAAAGCAAATTACGAAATTCAATTTAAGTCATATTATGTCGTACTTTACACCGCTTGACGGTATTCCCAAATCGCCTTTCACCCTTTGTATCAAGTAATTGTAATCGGGTCCGTGATTATTGGGTCAGCAACAAGCGACGTTCCCGACGTTCCAATGACGTTGAGAGAGGCTAGCAATATTGTATCGTATCATAAGGTGCGTTTACATTTCTTGAAAACGTTATTTAATATTATATTTGGGGTACAACCCATTATTGTCTCACTGCTCGACACCGTTTTCTCTCAGAATGAGAGAGTTTTAGGCCATAGTCCACCGCGCATAAGCCATAACCATAAGCCCCTTCTCTGTAAGATACTATAACATTCTGGAAATGCCAGTGATTTGTAATTTTTCATAAAATTCCTATTACTTTGCATCTCTCGTCTAGTCAACCCATTATTGTCCCACTGCTGGGCACGAGTCTTCTCTCAAAATGAGAGAGTGCAGGCCATAGCCCATCACGCTGGCCAAGTGCGAATTGGTGGACTCAGACAGAGATAGAACATAGATTCTGTCTGAAGTCAATCACAGATGCGTTTCTACTCCCAAAGACTATGATGGTCGCCTCATATAAAAGTGTGCCGGCAACCACACCCTTCCATCTAAACGCAAGAAATGCTTTTCGCTAGATATAAGGTGTGGCAGTGGTACTTCCCCGGTCGAAATAAACTGGTTGTACCATGTAATGGTGTTCGTAATGTTTTTTATGGACTAAATGTATGTTATAAAATATTAAATTTATTTTGAAAACATGTTGGGCGTTGGTTCATTCAGATAACGTGTTACATTTCTTTGGCAAATCTTATAAGATTGGAGAATATTTAGTAACTATGCGAATTTCATAAAACCTTTTTGGAAAGATCGTTTTGTGAGAATGTTTAGGGTCTTATCAACGATGCAAATAAAATAAATAACAAATTGGTCCCTAAAACGAATAAGAGACTAAAAAGATGACAGATTAAAATAATATCCACTTCAAGTGGAAAACATTTTTGCCTTTGTATTCGTTTCACCATAAACTACGACTACGACGACGTAGGTACGGTCTGACACGCAGTAGGTCCCGGGTTCGATTCCCTGCCAGACAGGTATCTGAATGATGAGTTTAGATTCTTGTTCTGGGTCTGGGTGTTTATGTATTCGTCTTTTTGTGTGTCCATGGTACCCACGACACAGGAGAAAATCCTACTATGGGCTACGAGTGTAGAAAGCGTGTAGAAAGCGTTTTATAAACTTGAAAAAACCAAACCGCTTTATTCTATTAATGATCCACGTGTTACTACATCTTATCTTAACTATAAACGTACCTTAAGCCTATAATGTCGTGTAGAGTAACCACATTAATATGAACTCGGTTAGGAGCTGAGGCGCCCTGCTGCGCTTACAATCAATTTATTGCGCTAGAGGAGACAAATTGCGTACCTCTTCGTGTTTGTCACTGCACCACTAGTAATAGATCGCCATATCTTTATTAGATTCCCATATATATATTCGTGTAATGAGCTTGTGCTGGCCGTATTGAATTGTTTAATGATGGTATTGTAAGTGGAGCTGATATATTAGAAGCAATATGGGGTGACCATTGAAATGAAGCTAATAAGACGCAGGAATGCGGATGAAGATTGATGTAACGGTTTTGATCAGTTATACTTGGGATTGGTAGATATAAAGTAGATGATTTTAGTATTGATGGTTCAACAACTTAATAAAAAAATAAAGGCAATTAAAGGCAAACCAAATGTGGCAGAAGTCCTTGTTGTTCAACTCAGAAATAGCAACAAAGTGCGGACCTCAGGTAGGACTCGAATTTTATCAGGAGTTGATAACGTGGTATAAATCTATGGTATAAATACGAAAAACTAAAAGTTATGCTTTTTGAAATGTAATGATGGAATAATTATGTAACTGAAGAACAAGAACAAGAACTACTTCTCTTATTTCTATCGCAAAGCAGTTCTTGTGTTTCGGTCGAAGGGTGGGGATGCCGGCTCACTTTTATATAAGGCGACCATCTTTCTCGGGAGAGGCAACGCATCTGTAGTTGATTTCAGATAGTCAAAATGAAGTTGCATAAAGAGGTCCTTGAACGATAGTGACCATTTGCCATCAGGTGAACAGGTTTGTCAGCATGCGCGTTAAATAAACGAAAATGTGTGTACCTATTAACAACAACAGGCGCTTTTAAACTAATATTATCGCGAAATTTATACATTCTATTATGTAACGGGTACTCACGATATGCCATTTTTGAATTTTTCTGCCGATATCTCTGCCGACCGAGTTGCCATTTGGCCGTGACCACGATCCATGGGTCGAAATATCGGCAGAAAGAAATTCAATAATCTCATATTGCGAGTACAATACCCGTTACATAAAAATATAGAAACTTGTATGAATTATCAACAATATATGACATTAAAGTATTTTACTTTACCTCATTCCATTAGTATGATTAAACAGTCAATTTTGTCAATATTCATTGATATAGTAAAGTCATTGCAATTCATAAAAATTCGGAGCACTTCTATCGACAATTTAATTCAATTAAGGACCTCATGTTCATAGCTTTTGTACGAAAGGGTGTAGCAATTGGCTCGGGTAAGGGTTTATTCGTGTTTATGTCTATGATGTTATCTGCGGTCTGTCTATCGGTATACGGGCGCGCGCCCTTTTATTAAAGTCCCATGTTAAACAATTTGATACGAAAACTGTAGAGTAGACAACACAGTACTAGTGGTGAAAAATAAATTATTAATAAATATTTTTAAACTCAATGAAATTTATGAAATGAATTTAACAAATATTTCCCTATTCATCTTCTAATTTCGTTTTAAAAAATATGCTAAAGTAGAAATAATAATAATCTATACGAGTAAACAAACCGACACACAAACACTTTAATATACTCACGTTTAAAAAACCTAAAAGAAGTTCTCAAAAGTTCAAAATTTGTTTAATTTATTCAAAAATCCACATGTGTCTAATAAAGATAGGTACAAACAATTCAAATCAGTATAGTAATCTCTCAATCAGTCTCTCTGGTCAGTCTCGAGGTATACAAAATTTAAAATATAGAATTAAATTGTATATATTCTAATATACCTATTGTATAGGAAATGTGTGTACAATAAAACTTATTTTACAATAATTATAAAAAATAATATATTTTTTGTACTAGACTCTCTACGGCTTTTTTGTTCTATTTGCATTAGGGGGTGTGTGCTAAATGAAAACAGGACAGGCATCTAAATTTAATAAGTTTTTGTTACCAGTTGTATAGTTATTCAATAACTTTATAACAATATTGGCGTTGTTGTGGGATCAGTTATCAGCGGGAGTATATTATTTTATTATATTGTTGTTCAAATTATAACTCTTATGATTTTTTAAATTGGACTAAAACATTGTATGTGACTAAGAGAATATTTGTACCTAAAATTAAATTTCATAGCTTTATAATTATAATGAGATGGTTGAACTGATTCGAGGCACTAACTTAGACTAAGAAGCACTGTATCTGCTAAGGGAATTTATAAAATTGATGTTTCACTTTTACTAATCCAGTCTGAGGTTGATTACAGATGTCCATAGGCGGCAGTCGCAATTTTTTTTTTATCAGATTGAAGTAGTAAACCAGCACCTGAATTCACCTGATGATAAGTGGGAACTGCCGCCCATGGGCATCTGTAACTTCATACAGAACAAAGGTTATGCTTAAAGTCAATCACACACGTCTTCTTCTCTGAGGAATAAGATGGTTGCTTGGTTTAAAAGTGAGCCGGCAATCACAACCTTTCATCAAATTTCAAATACAAGAATCTTCACGCTAAAAATACGTATGGCGGTGGTACCTCTGGTCAACCCATATTAGTTCCAATAACTTGCAAACTATCGGGTGGATTAGAATAATTTGTTTCTTCCATAGTATAAGAAAGATGATTACAATCTTTTAAACAAAATAATTCACTCCTGGACCGTTTCCCGGTCACCGAACTCCGAACCCCTGACAGTAATGGCCGGTCACGTCACTCCGCTGTCGTACGTCACTGAGAGAAGTTAATTTCAACTTAATTATTTATAAAAAAAACATACATCTTGGTCCTTTACGTACTGGTCCTATACGTTTTGTTTACCGTAATTGACTTAACGTCATTCAGCTGTCTTTGACGGACCCAATTTGCTTTTGGATTTGGAACTTTTTGGTAGTCAGATTTTTTACGTAATTTAACTCGCAAACGATCGTGCCATTCACGTAATGATAAGTATTAATAGTACCTGCCGCTCTTAGACACTAGTAAATGTACTAAATAGTATCAGAATCCTAGCTGAAGAAGACGTGTGCCCTTAGCACGTGTTTATATTTCCTCAATAATAATCATTGTAAACGATTTCGCACATACATTGCAACGCACGTTTTTGGCTATAACTCACAATGAACTTCATCACTACATAGCATAAAAAGTCGCTTCCCGTTGTCTGTCCCTATTTATGCTTAGATCTTTAAATCTGGGCTACGGATTTTAATGCAGTTTTTTTAATAGATAAAGTGATTTAAGAGGAAGATTTTTATGTATAATACATGCATAATATAGTATAAGAATAGTAGATACTTTTAGACTTTTGACTTTTAGGCAGAACGAAGTCCGCCGGGTCAACTAGTTAAAAATACAGGCGAAAACATAAATATTGATTATTTTACTCCATGGCTGTTGCTTAATCGTTTTCGATATTACTTAAACACGAAGCTGAAATCTATTTACCTAACTGTTAATTAATAAATGTAATATAGCTTGTAATATTAACGATAACTTTTTCATTCCTCAATGTATGTATAATAATCGTTACCACATTACCCCATTGTTTGTTGGATAAACAAACTAATCATAGATCAGTATGTATACAATGTCCGTTTGTTTTAGTTTATTTATTTTTATCGACTATTGCTGAATCATCGTAGATGCGATAAGGCATACGTGTTCATGGACCTAAGCTTGTATCCGGAGATGAAAGTGGCTTGTGACTACATTAATATGATTGTATGACTGTGATTGTGTTTTAAATTAATTTTGGTTATACTTATAATCAATGTTGTTGTCCTACGTTTATAGTTTTAATAAGATTGATGAAGCAAACGAGCATGCAGTTCACCTGATGGAAAGTTATATATCGCACAAGGACACCTGTAAGCAATTTTAAATCGAGCAGGGGATCTATTTGCAAGCAATGACAGATGTATTGCTAATGCCGTGGATCAGAATATGTCTGCATTTATACATGAAAACATAACCGAGAAATATGAAATCGTACGGTTTACGCGACAGCATTCTTAAATAAAACGGTTAAAGTTTGAACGCATAAATATTTGATTTACAAAGTACTTCTACTTATATTTATTCGTCAGCCATTTTGAAATCCCAGCGCGGACTGCGAGTAAATTTTGAAAGAAATTCATGCTGAACAAACTAACGTGTGAACTTGGATAGAATTTCGGCGTTAGGTATATTCTAAGACTAAAAATTAAAAGAAAAAACATCGAAACAATCTATTGAAATTAAACTTGAAATACTGAGATTACAAATGTAAACTTTATGAGTGGAGGTGAATTTATTTTAACTGACTCGTTCAAGATTTTTACATACGGGTCTGAAATTACGAGTAAGGTTACGTAATCAGGCAACAAATCCATTGTTGCTGGGTTCTGTGGGCATAACCACTAAGTACAAGTATTTCTGTCAAAAAACATCAGTGTTGTTAAGTGCTGCTGCATTCTGGTTTAAAAGAAATATATCCGAGACATTCCACAATGATCAAGGGTAACGACACATTTTATGATTTTAGACTAATATTATCGCCGAATTGACACATTTTAATACTTAACGTGTACTGACGATATGCGGTTTTTGAATTCTTTTCGAATTCTTTTTGCCGATATTTCGACCCAGTTGCATGGATCGTCGTCACGGCGAAATTGCGGTGACGGGAAAACAAAAACGACACATTTTTGACCAAACTTATCTTATTATTACGTGTAAGTACTACTTATTTGTTAAAAAAACAGGATCGTCGAAACTAATAATTTTTATCTAGTAGATTTTTTTGGCTTAATTTGTTATTAAAGACTACGTCCATCTTTTTTAGTCTGAGTATATATTAAAAATTGTTCTCAACCGCACTAAGGCACAATGCACATTGTCACCGCATATAAAGATACACTGTTGCTTTTATAACACTATTGTGTTGCACCCTACGCTGTTTACTGTTTTCACGGCGTATTCTAGTATTTTATTATTCATGTAACAACAGCCTTATGCGCACCTTCTGCAATGTTAATAATTGAAGACTTCCGTGACAAGAGGCGGGTACAGGGAGCTAACGCGAAATAATATATAATTTACTGACAGACATTTTTTATGGACGGTACAAGGCACCCTTTTTGAGGATACGTTTTACAGCCATTTCAGATGTTTCTCCGGTGCGAAGAATTTTATTTAAGGATGTTGAATTATAGTGCTTAGAAGTTGACGGAAAATAGTTCCTATTCAATGCAATATTACAAACAGCAGTTTAGAATATTGTTACCGTAAAATATGGTAGTAGTAATCCACGTACCACGTCATATGACTGTATTATAGAGTAAGATGCTCACACCTTTTTAACCAAATTTCCAAAGGAAAGAGGTCATCTCTTCGTCGTATATTTGTATAGATAGGACAAGATTTCGTCGCCATGATCCAGCGAAATATGTTAAGCTCCGACTTCGGGACTATGTACTATGTTCCTAACCAACATACATTTTTTTGTAGTCTATTGTAGCTAGGAAGTCGGTTGTACTTTTGTTTTAAATTTTTTTAGAGTAAACCTTTTATGAGTTATTACAGATATAATTATGTTGAAATGAACCGATTATGTTTTCGTTTTTTGTCTCAACTTACGTTATGTACTTTGCAATGACGCTCAGAAACACAAACAATAAAAAAATGTGTGCGTGTACTAGCGTATACTCGTAAGAAGTGAAACTTCTTTATGACGTTATTTTTCAAAAAATAATTTACTATATGCAACTTTACAGAAATTGGTTAAATAAAGTTAAATTAGATAAAGTTTAATAAAAGGCTTTTATTAAACTTTATCTAATAATCTAATCTATAATAATCTATCAAATATCACGCGTGGTAGGGATAAGAAAAAGATGGCGCGTAACGGAAAAAAAAGATGGCGCGTAACAGAAAAAGATGGCGCGTAACGAAAAAATGTTACACTAAATTTTTTTCCAACCCCGATAAAGAAGTTGCACTTCAATAATTTCGTGGAAATGTACTCGTATTAAACTTGTACCTACTAAGAGTACAGTTGTTTCTGCGCTTAAAGGATATAAAGATTTACAGCTGCAGTGTAAAAGATTACACGAATGCTAGTTCCACTTCAATTTACAACTTCATTTGCAACTGCGAAGTTATGGGTTGCAATATATGTATTTTATATAAATTGGTTCGATAATGAAGCTTTCAAGTTATTTAAATACTGACTTTTCAACACGACTTCGTGCCGTAAAATGGGATGGTTTCAGTGAATAACGATGCATGATTATTTAATATGATTTATCGTTTGAAGGATAACCCAAAGTTATAAACAAATAAGTCGTAATATTTACGAATACGTGTTTAATGATTTTAAAGGTGGAAAAACCAGTAAGTAATCTTATTATGATTGTAAATGCGAAATGTAAGAATATAGGTATGTAAGAGTGTTTGTTACTCTTAAACGCAAACATTACTTTTCGAATAGTGTTGAAATTTAGTATACAGATAGTTTATAACTTATATAAACACATATGATACTTATTACCGTAGTAGACGCGGTCGAACCAGGCAAAGTCGCGAGGATGACCTAGTTACTATTTTCTCTATCTATTGAGTCGGTAACTAAGATTTTTCTATGAAATAACTATACCCTTACCTACTTAATTACTTACGTGTTTAAAACAACCCTCAATAGAAATAAACCGAATTATGTGTTGTATGCTTTTATTCAAACATAATTTGTTTAATCACACATTTTGGACCGCTTATTTTTATGCGTGACAATTCCTTTTAGGCCATTTCAAATAAAAAGTATTAAGCATGTATAGTCGATGTTTAACTCTTCAAAAGTAATACCGAATACGTTTATTATTATAGATAGACGCATATAAAATCATTTCGTCGCTATGCGATTGCATTATGCGTTGATATGACTGCTTGTTTATGGCTCATTGTTCTCCGATATTATACTTAACACCGGCTTAAAACATTTCATTGAGTCCCTTTGAAAATATTCAACACAAAGGTCAAGCTTGTATATATTACGGAATAAATTTTAAAAAGCATAAACTCGACTGGAAATTTATAATCGCCTTTATATCGAGCTCATAAATAATAAAATGAAAACCGATAGTATTGTAACTTTAAAAAGGAGGTAGATATACGCACGTCTCTCTCGTCAACCCATTATTGTCCCAATGCTGGACACGGGTCTTCTCTCAAAATAACAGAGTTTAGGCCATAGTCCACCGCGCTGTTCAAGTTCGTATTAGTGGACTTCACACACCTCCGAGAACTTTTTTTTTAAAGAAATCTCGGGTGTGTATGTTTCCTCATGACGTTTTCCTTCACTGAAAAGTATTGAAATTTAATTTCTAATACGCACATAATTTTAGATAAATCAGTGGTGCGTGCCTGGGTATGAACCTCGGACCTCCCAATCGAGAGGGCAAGTTTTTTAAGGTTTAAGGTTTTTTTTATATGCGGAGACTTCCCGCAACTCACCGATGACGCTACAAATTTTCTGAATCGAGCTATCAAAATATTCCTAACAGCTTACAGATATACAAGTATCGAACTGAATTTTAGAAGGACACTCGCTCTCCAGACATCAACTAGCCTTTTTGAAAGATCTCCCTTTGTGTAATAAATATAATAGTTAAAGGTCCATCAGCGTGATTCGACCACAAAGAAAACACCGTCAGGTCTTTTTTCTTTATAAGTAGTGAACCTGTAACGTGTACCTTAAAGGGTGTGATATGGCACAAACTCCTACACGAAACGTACCTAATAAGTTTAGGTCTATTCAATTTGGCATTAATTCACATTCCAGACGGTCTTGCTACTTTGTTACATCTATTTCTTAAAAAATTGTTACAGTTTGTTGACATTACGCAGTCACTTTACTCAATCTCAAATATCTTAATATAAACTCAGATTATTTATCTAAGTTTATCTCAGATTATTTTAAGTGATTTGAGATCACATACTTGATTTTGTTTATGTACCAAATAGTTTCTTAGGAGGCCAATTGGGATGCGTCATGTAAGATGTCGTGATTCGTGAGAAACCCTACACACCCGAAAGAACTTTCGGGTGTGTAGGGTTTCTCACGATTCACGACTCACACCTTAGAGAACTTTTTTTTTAAAGTTCTTTAAAAAAAAGTTCTTTAAAAAAAAGTTAAAGTTCTTTAAAAAAAAGTTCTCTTAGGTGTGTGAAGTCCACCAATGCGCACTTGGCCAGCGCGGTTGCCTATGACCTACAACTCTCTCATTCTGAGTGAACCCTTGCCCAACAGTGGAACAATAATGGGTTGACGACGACATGTGAGATTTGCATCAAATCCTTCTAATTCTAAAAGGAGAGGCGGTCTAACAGACATTAATAGATACATTGCAATAGTCCACGATTACATATACGCACGAGTATACCCTAAGGAGAAAACAAAACACGATAAGCCTTAATATACGTGTTGTTTTAAGAATATAATCTTTGAAGTACGTTCCACCGTTTTACTCGTATCATATCACATAATGGCGGTGTAGTAAGCGCCTCCGTTATCTTAATGTTATAGTATTTTTATCTATTTAATATACGGTTATTAGCGAACAAAATGTTTGTGTTGAAAGGTTAACTAATAAAGATGTTTTATTGGGACTCTTATGCCCCCGCAAGTTTATGATAACTAGTTTTAAACCGCGACAGTCAGTACCAAATCTATTTTTTACAGACAAAAATTAGATATAAAAATCTTGCTGGAATAAATTTTGAAGAAGGTAATATTTTAACATCTCATTCAAATGATTGTGGTGTCACAATGCAAATAAATTTCACTATTCCATGCCTGTCGTAAGAGGCGACTAAAAGGGGGCTTTACGGCTTTTGGGCGGAAAGTGGGAGCTCGTATCGTCCAGTCAAGTGACCCCGGGAATGACGACCGCATCTGTGGTCGCACGCTACCGTAAACATCAGAAGGTACGGTAACTGTAAATGCTCACCGGGGTAGAGTCAAAAGGCGCATTGCGCTTGCAGGACTCCGGTTGCTATACATTGAAAATTCCGGAGTCCACCACCCAGTGCTAAAGACGGCCACCGTGAGTTAGTGCGGTAAGAATCACTCATAACCAGTGTCGCTCCCGACAACAAAAAAGGGCTCTTAATTTTATTCAGTGGTCTGTCTCAATTACTACTTCCACAGATGAATAGAGCTGCTATATATGAAACAAAAAAATAATTATAACTTCAAGAAGTTTTGTTCTATAACTTAT
The DNA here is from genome assembly GCA_949699795.1 of Spicauda simplicius. Classification (NCBI taxonomy): domain Eukaryota; kingdom Metazoa; phylum Arthropoda; class Insecta; order Lepidoptera; family Hesperiidae; genus Spicauda; species Spicauda simplicius. The sequence goes on from OX453068.1 coordinate 7,590,913, forward strand.
AAATCATTGTTTCCTCAAATTTTATAAAATGTGGTAAGGTAGGTACACCTATAGGGTAACTTGTGGTGTGTTTTGTCAGTCATGAATAGGATATTGTAAGAAGCGATAAAGGGGCATAATCAAGGACATGGGTAGCAACATCTTTCTGTCACCAAAATCCGTCCTAAGGGCAGAGACTATTGGAAAAAACTCAATTTTGCCTTCTCGAATGATTCTATATGGGCTCCAAAGGACGGATTGAAATGAATGAAGGACATACCAGTATACTTTCTTTAATAAGAAGTGCAAACGAGTTATAAGTCAATCTGATGGTAAGTGGTCGCTGCTGTTCATGGATATCAGTAGGGACTTCTTAAGGATCATGGGTTCTATCTGTAGTCAATTACAGAAGCGTTGTTGCTCCCGAGGACTAGCCCTTATATTAAAGTTACTTAATAAGGAGTTTAATTAGTCGGTAAGTGTATCATCCCTCTATTATAATATTTATTGGGAACTTCTAATTTTGAATTTTATATACATAAACGGGTGACAGCTTTTATAAATATTAGCTGAAACGGAAATGTCCATTTTCTACGCCTATCACTCAACATATAACATGAATTAATATGTCACTAATCGATGTATTACTGATGAGTATTATTGATTGATTGAATATTAATTGTTTAATCATTTTTAAATACATGTATTAATAATTAGATTTGTACTCTAATTTGCTGTGATTGCTTATTAGTGAATAGGTGGACAGATTCCAAATCTAATATAAAACGACTATGATATGAATATATAAGCAGACATTTTTGGTTTATGTTATTGAAATTCTCATCTGAAATATGGCAAGTAGGTATGATTTAAGTATACGTGTCTATACTTTATCGAGCCGTTGACATAGAATTTGAATAACAAATTTGCAGTTAATTGGGTGTTAGTCGGAAACTCAATACTTTATCTAACACTTTATCTTTATAGTCCGACTTAAACGTTTTCTGTTGCAAATTATGTTTCACGCGTCATTTTGACAAGAAATATTGTAATTTGGGTCACTTATTTGATCTCATTAAAGACATCGTCTAGAAATCACTTCTTGATTTTACACATATTTCCATCAGGTTTTTTGAATAAAGTTGTTATTGATAACGTATTGTTGGTTTTACCTTATTGTTCTTTTCATTTTGGTAACATTTTTGACTAGCGTCGTAGATTAGCCTAAATAGTCTTTCGTTTTAAAAGACAACGTTCTGACATAGATTGGGCTTACAATCTTAAATTGGCAAATCAAATCTACGTGTTTCCAAGTCTAAGATGGTAAGATTAAATACGCTTTCTACACTCATAGCCCCATACTAGGATTTTCTGCTGTGTCGTGGGACACACATAAGTCGAATACACAAACATCCAGACCCAGAACACGAATCTAAACTCATTATTCAGATACCCGTCTGGCCGAGAATCGTACCCGGTACCCATTGCGCTTCAAACGGGTATGGTAACCGTTTCGCCACGCGGTTCGTCAATTGATCCAAGCCGCTTAGATGCTGAAGTCAATCACAGCTGCATTGCAACTTCCGAGGACGAAGATGAATTGCCATGTGAAAGTAAGCTGGCAACCATATATTTCTTCTGAAATGCAATGCGTAAAATAACATTGAAGTCCTGTCCACATTCGGTTAGTAATATACTCATATTTGTACCCCTAAAGACCATATAAACTCCATATGTGAGACTCAAGACACATGCGACTGGCCAACACCAAAGAGCGCTTAATGCAATATTGTTATAACTTCGTTTTAAGTCAAGAGGTTCAGTTTTCGCTATTCTATTGATTATTTTTTTGTCTTATTCTTAAAAAGATATGGCTCGAAGCACAAAAGAACTCAGATATATCTACTTCATTTGTACTTAAATCGGTATACTTTTATAATATTAATTCATCGTCTGAGTTAACAAACAGACTAAATAATACAATAAAAGTTGCACGAACGAAAGGAGCTACATTTGCAAGTATACAAAGATGGGACGTTTAAACGATTCTTTAATAAAAACTAAAACTTAATTTAGCGTGAATTGAGTAAAGTAATTCTGCAGAGGCATTTCTTCTATAACATTTTATGAATTTAAATCGTCGGAAAAAGTTTGAAAAAAGGAGCGTAAACACAAGATAGCCGGCTTTTCTCGCGAACTACAAACACCACACTTTTGCAATAAAATTTCAACGTTTTTATCTAAAGGCTTTATGAAAGTTCATAGTAAATAGTTTTCTCAGCGCTATATAAAAGTAAAGTATGGCCAGCGTATCGCTACTTAACAGGTCTTATCCGTTACAATTTTATTCCATTTTCCGCAAGAAAATAGTTGAAGTTTTTTCCCGGAAAAGCTCAGAATTGTCGTATTCATAATTAGACCACACGCGATTGTGCAAGGAGGCAAGGAATTTAAATTCCGCCATTTCGAGGAAAAAATTCATGTCGTTCGTTGCAATACTTTCTACGTTTCGTTTTGCAAAAAAATGTCTTTGAACGGCATGCGATGGTTTATTCCGGGAAAAGTTTAGCTCTTTAGGGCACGCGAAGGAAACTATACCAATTTACGATGTGTTACATCAAACTCACGTTCCAAAATTCACCTACTTGGGTGGCCCAGTTAGATAACTATTAGGTTTTTGTTAGGATTTAATGTTCCTCCAAATACACGTAAGGGACATTTTCTTGCTTGTTATTTTCGAGTCCTCTCGGACTGCTACTATTTATCTTATAGCTATTTCCGTCTTTAATTAAACCGGCTTTAATCGATTTGCGTCTAAAGATAGATTACGTTTGTATTATATATTTAGAACGAGAAACGGCGCGCGATTCCGCATGCATGCTCTCGTGTGTTTTCTTATTTTGACCTAGGCACATATTTAAGGTTTTCAAAGGATTTCGCTTAAAGTCGTCTATATTTATGTTGAGATCTCATCAAAATTGGTTTAACCAACCTTGGGGATGTTTGTAATGGGCGTAAACGTTAATGTTGTATTTAAGTTAATTTCAGGAACTTATTTTTTAACCATAACCTACCAACCGCTAATTTAATTATTTTTAGAGATTTTTATATTTGAAATAGTTGAAAATATGTAAGTCTGTAAAACGAAACATGGATAGAATTTTAAAAATCTACAGTCCTTAAATTCATAGAACAAATTCTCTTTCTTAAAATATCATGCAATATGGTATGACGTTTTAAAAGTAGCAAGTTGTCACTGTAATTCAAGACGAATGTGTGGGATATTCGAACCCAACAGTTGCTCACGCCGTCAACATCCTTTACGCTTTTTTGGGTCTTTTGCTAAGCAATAATAAGGGTGATAACAGCATACAGATGTTACAAATGGTAGTGCTGTAGTGACTATATTACAGGGGTGCAGGGGAGAATAACCGTTGGTTTCAGCTACGTATCAGTTTTAAAACGGCTTTCACTGACAGATGTTACCGTCGTCGGTTGGAGTGTACGTGACTCTAATGTAAAACAATACTCCATTTGAATGCTACGGAAATTTAAAAATAGAACATTCGAGGGAGATCTAAACATTTTTTGTTGATATGTCCTGACAGGTTTTTGTAACCTTTTCATCTTGTCTAACTAAAATCACTTGATCTTTTTGTTCTTTGTTTACTATAACATAAATAAAATAAATTATAAATTGCATCCATGATCTCGTTATTCTCCTACTGAGTACTGGCGTTATAAATAGACTATATCCCACATCAATTCTATAAATCAGTAGTGCGTGCCGGGGTTGGAACTTCGGACCTCCCGATTGAGAGGGCCAGTTTCAACCATTAGGCTATCACTATCTAATAACTTATATAATTATTAAGTAGAAATATGGATGTAGAGCATATAATATATATCACGGTCTGAAAGATTTTCATTTCAATTACTTGTTAAGTCTCATTAACTCTGTATTGTCCCACTGCTGGGCACGGGTCTTCTCTCAGTCCGTTATAGTTCACCGCGCTGGCTCAGTGTGAATTAGTGGACATTATTTAAAATATTATTAAATTACTTGTTAAGTAATTCAATAATATTTTATTAGTTTTATTTTACAAGTAACTATGTGTTTTGTACTATGCATTTTTATCATTAAGTTCTGTTACTTATAATCGTTATATGCTGATGGTATTGCGTCTAAATTCCTCTTAGCGCAACGAAATCGAATACCAAAGAGGATTTGTAGTTGAGCTGAGAGCTAAACGCTACAAGACTTTTAAAGCTAGTGATGCGAATGCTCGGACTGCCATTTACATTCTTGTCTGAACAAAAAGCGCAATAAAATAGTTCTATTTGACGCGGTACACGTAACTTCACTTACTCTTACCTGCGCAGGAGTTGTTTCCAGAGCAGTTCCGAGCCGAATATTCTCGAAAAATTTATTACCCTTTGAGAAACTTCTCAGAATTTTTGGATGGAAATAAATCACTTTGGATCGCTAATTTACGAGCTCATGCGCCGGAGGATTTGCTCAGGTTTGAATGCTCCCATAATTTTGTGATAGCGATTGTTTAAGTTTTTGGTTTTGTTGCAACATGTTCACTTATGCTTTAAGATACTTTGTTATTCGTTGTTTTATTTGTATATAAGAATTTTGTTGTATATAAGAATGTTTTAATATTACATTAACATTATTGAGGTTTGAATTCCAACTATATTTTCATTGAAAAAACCCTATAATATAATGCCTGATAGATGCTTATAGCGTTGTTTACTTGTCGCTACAACCGTCTGTGTCGACTAAAACAAATGTAAGTGTTCATTCCTATAAGTACATAAAATTCCGCTTTAACTTTAGCAAAATTTTGTTTAATTTTTACATGCAGCGCGAAGCAAATTTTTCGTGGCTTTGAACTTAAAAGTTTGAATCGAAATTATCAAAGTATTGTCTCCTGAGCGATGTATATTATTGATTTATTAGACGACCCGCGTGGCGGAGCGGTTACCATACCGGTCTGACGCGCAATGGGTCTCGTGTTCGATTCCCGGCCAGACAGGTATCTGAATGATGAGTTTAGATTCATGTTCTGGGTCTGGGTGTTTGTGTATTCGTCTTGTGTGTGTCCATGGTACCCACGACACAGAAGAAAATCCTAGTGTGGGGCTATGAGTGTAAAATGCGTGTGTATTTATTTGAAGCTTTTGTCTTTGTTAACATTTTTAGCTAACATATTATATTCCAATAATTAAACACTTGATAGTTTTTATTTTTTTGGCGTTTTAATGAAATACATAATCATACAAACTTATTATAAGAGTGAACCTTCCATTGCTATCTACTAAATCTTTCAAGATTTAATGGACGTCTATCACATCGTCATGTAATTCTTTTTTGATGAATCTTAAATTAAACATCAAATATATTATTTGGTAGTGGATTATCACTAACAATGATATTAAATATATATGTCGATTTTTAATGGCACTACGACGGCTACATTTAAATACGGCAGAAGTTGACTTTTTAATAGTTTTTAACAATTTCTTACGCAGAGCTGACTGCCAACCTTCACTAGTTGGAGAGGCACTAGAAGAAGAAGAACAATTTCTTGTGTATTATAGTTTAAAGAGCCGGACTACGTCTAATTAAAGACACACAGTTTTACAGGAGGCAAGTGAAATTTTAGGCCAATGATGGAACAAAATTGGCGGTAACTTATTCTTGTGTCCACTAAGTAAAGAGTTAGTAGTTTTAAGCTTATGTAAGGCTTTCTGAAAGGATAAGGTACAACCAATATCTATGATTAATAAAATAAATAAATATTAAAACTGTTGTTCAAGACAGTTTTGCCTGCTTTATTTAAATTAAAATGTTGGTACAAAATATATAAATATGTACTGTAACCTAAAGACTTCCAACTTTTAATTATATCTGTTACAGATCGGTGTAAGCTACTCCCTCTTATCCTGCAACGAACAAATCCGGCTCACAGTAGCATTTGCCGTTTTGTCCGTCTAAACACCGTTCCGCACTCAGTTATCCGACTTCTCAACTCGATAACGCTTAAAGGATGAAAAATCTTACTAATCTCTTTAATCCGTAAGTATCCTTTCTGGTACTTAAGAACTTAAATTTAAGCAGGTAAGGTGGGAATCGATTGATTAGTTAAGCGAAGTCCTTTGTTCCAAATCGAACTTTTTTATGTACGATTGTTTTTATAAAAGGAAGCACATTTCGCTATAAAACTTGATTAAAGGATGACATGACTGGGAAACTTATTATAAGAGATATCTTCTTGAAAGTTCATAATACAATTATTGATGTACATTTCTACCAAAACAAACATATAGGTGTATCAAAATTTTCAAGTGATTTCTTTTGAAATTGATTTTAGTGTATGAGCTTTGTAAGAATTCTAGTCAACGTATCACCGCCAGCAGCAAGAATTGTTGTCAAACAGAGCGTACGTCCTACGGTGTGGTCTTAATACAATTGTAACAAAAATGTACTGTTTTTTGATCTAACTGAAGTAGCAAGCAAGCATGCAGTCCACCTGATGGTAAGTGGTCAATTTCGCTCATGGCTATGTTTAAGCAAGCTTATATAGAAAAGGGTTCAATTCAAATCAATCACAGGAGCACTGCTCCTGAGGATTAGGATGATTGCTATGAAAGTGAAACGGCAACCACACCCTTCCACCGAAATGCAAGAACTGCTTTACGCTAGAAATAAGTGTGGTGGTGGTATTTCCCCGATCGAACTACACTGGTTCTACTACCTGGTAAACTATTGAAGAGAATCTAGCCTCTTATGCGGGGTATTGCTTGTAATAGAGTTATGGTTGGTGGACGGCAAATGAACATTTTCATACAAATCTGTATCCGTCTATGCAGTTTCCCTAATTGTGTTACGTATAAATACGACTGTATTACCTTCTCACCCGAGAGTTTTATAAAAAAGTATAGGTGTGTGAAGCCTGGCAATTCTAACTTGGCCAGCGCGATAGTCTAAGGCCTAAAACTCTCTCATCGTGAGAGAAAACACGTGCCCAGCAGTGGGATAATAATAGGTTGTCCTGACCGATGTTACCCTCACGGTGTATACCTATCCGAAACAGTTTTTGCCAAATAAACAAACGAAGTCAATCCTCAAATATGTGTCAATACAATTTCAGATAGTGGAAAGGATAACGTCAAACTGCTTACGACAATTGAAATAAATCGAGAGCGAATCATCAATCTTTCTTACGTCCATCGACCCGTAATGGCCGTGACATCTATCTTTATTCCCGCAATAAATAGTTACGAAATTAATAGATCCAGAGAAAGAGAATTTGGGATTTACTTTTGAGTCAGTAACTTAAGATTGTAAGACAAGTTTAATTGGTTACACTGTTACCGGCGGTTTCTATGTCGCATCAGAAGGTCTATTTCTCACTTAGTTATTTATTTTTTGTAGCTTTTAGAAAAAAAACTATATAAAAAAGCGTGGGGTGCACGGTGTCAACAGATTACTTAAAAAGCCCCCTCCCCCATTATTTTTTACATTGCAATATTTTTTTATTTACACCATTCCTAGTTCCATTTTTTTACATTATTCTAAATATCGTCCATCGACCCGTTATAGCCGAACGTAATTTCATACTCCTCCGTCTCCGGCAAATATCTTAAAAACGTATCTCAAGTTTTTGTATCATGCATTAATATGTAGGTTCCAACATTACTTAGTAAGATTGGAGAAGCAAACGAGCATGCATGTCACTTGATACTCACCGCCATCCAAACATCAGTAGTAACTTCATACAAAACAATAGTTCTATTTAAAGTAAATTACAGATGTGTTGTAACTCTTGAGAACCAAAATGATTGCCTTACATAAACTTACCGGCAACCACACCACACCGTAACGCAAGAATTACCTTTAGCTAATAGGTGTGTTAGTAAAATTACAAATTTATTAAAAAAGCAATTTTGTGAGGTTTTAGAGTTGTAGAGTTGTTACATAAATGTTAGAATTTACGTAGTCCGGGCTTTAATGTAGTTTATACATACATATATTGTATGTTTTTATGAACATTTTTCATTTGCGGAATCGCATTTTTTTTCTATACATTATATTCTTATTTATAAAAATATGTAGTAGAAAAACTGATATACACACATATTATTATTAGCAAACCTAATGCGCAGAATTTATTACACTCATTTTGTATTCGATATCGGGTATTGAATAACCATTTAAAATGGAACTATTTCTATGAAACCTTATCTCAGCTAATTAGCAAACCCATAAAATAAAAGTCGCACTGGACAGCATCGAACATAAATTTTGTAGATAAATTAACAAGTTCAAAAGGACCATTCAATAGAGCATATAAGGACCTGCTTCATAAGTTACTAGAATTGTATTTAAATGCAATACAATGAACGTGACAATGCTTGATCTCATCAACCCATTACTGGCCCACTGCTGGACACGGGTCTGCTCTCAAAATGAGAGAGTATAGGCCATAGTCCACCGCGCTGGCCAAGTGCGAATTGGTGGCCAATGCTTGATATGTAATGAAAATAAAATGTTGGAGAAAATTTCTAGAATCGCCTTGAGTTGAGTATTAAAATATTTAAAAAATATGTATACGGGGTAAGATAATTATACGAGTACATTTTTTTATATCATGTTAACGGTAATATCTAATCATCGTTACACAAAGTGCTTAATAATGTTATTTTTATAGCATATTTCCATTTTTTTAATTAATAGGTGGAAAGAAACCTAATTGTTTCAAAGAAATGCAGTTTATTAACTGAAAGACGGTAGAACGGTTATTGGTGATTTGTCTCGGGAGGTACCACCACACCGCTAGCTGTGTTGTGGTCTAAACTAGAGGGTATGTTGTTGTTGTCAACCCATTATTGTCCCACTGCTGGGCACGGGTCTTCTCTCAGAATGAGAGAGTATTAGGCCGTAGTCCACCGCGCTGGCCAAGTGCGAATTGGTGGACTTCACACACCTCCGAGAACTTTTTTTTTTTTTTTTAAAGAACTCTCGGGTGTGTAGGTTTCCTCACGATGTTTAGAGGGTATGGCAAGTAGAAATACTTATCTAAGGCGAACCAACTTAAATTTCAGCTGTAGCAACATTCTGTAGCTAACGCCAGGATTGTGATCTTATCTAGGGTTGATTTCAGATGTAATAGTTGCCATTTACAACACAGGTTGCCACAGGTGGTCTGCATACTCACCCTGTTTATCTCTGTATTATAAAAAAAAACTTAGCCAACTTAGTGAATTATGCCATAAAACATTATGGTGACAAGAGATCAAGCCACCGGTAATATAATGGACATATAAATATTTATTTGCTCTTCTACATATCAATTAGCCCTTACATTGAATCTTCATTGATTCTCTGATCCTTCTTATTCTGTGGCCTCGAACATAAATTTTATAAAGATAAGCGAATTGCACCCGCGCGCCGCTTCTAGTAGATCTGGTTGCGATTTCGATAAATTATTTATTAAAACCTATTAATTATTTAGCTTTAACATAAATCTATAGTAGATTAATTAATTTGTTAATTTATGATAATTGTAGTTTTATTATTTAAATGCTTTTAATTATATTCATGAGAAGAATGTATTCCTAAGTGATGGGAAAAACAATGCCATTTAAGTCATTAGAATTATTTTTATTTACAAAAATATTTGGTTCAGTATATCAGCGGCAATTCTGCTAACAGTGGAATCTGTCACATATGTTAACTAAACCACATATACCTTGTAGAGATAAAAAATAAAAATACCACTGACTTTCATGCCACAAGAAGTATAAAATAATTAAAAATATGTTGGCTTAGAAAATACAAACATACATACATCCTCACAAACACGCATACATCCTCACAAACATACACACATCCTCACAAATATACACACATCCTCACAAACATACATGTTCGATTAGGGAACATAAAACGGTACCCCTTATGATATAAGTCGCATACAATGTCGTTTGAGTAGTGTCGGTTTGTTCCCGCCTCGCGAGGTAACGCGAGATTATATGAACATAAAAAAATATAAGCAAGCATGCAGTCCACTCGATGATAAGTGAAAACTGCGGCCATGGACATTTGTAAGTAACTTCATATGGAACAAAGATTAAATCTAAAGTCAATCACGGTTGCGTTGCTACTTCCAAGGATTGAGATGGTCGCTTCATATAAATATAAGCCGGCAACCACATTCTTCCACTGAAACGCAAGAACTGCTTCACGCTAGAAATAGGTGTGACAGTGGTACTTCTTCGGTCTAACATGGTCACGTGTACTACCATCTTTTAAAAATTCTAATATTCCTGCTGAATCATTTGACATCAATGGAGTACACAAGTCTAAGCATCGTGTCACAGGGGCAACTATATCCAATTGCATATATTCTGCATTGGCGACTCCTCTGGTGTTGCAAGTGTCCATAGGCGACGGTGACTACTTTCCATCAGGTAGCCCGTCTGCCTTATCGTTAGGTTTACGTATAAAAAAAAATCCAAGTATAAATAATACCCTTCTACTGCTACCTCCGTTATAAGTATTTAAAAAGTTATATGTGACTCCAATTCTAGTTTTGATTACAAATAAATTTTTAAAACAATATCTTTAATTTTAGGTCGTAGATGTCAGTATGTTTTATACGCTCACTCGAGCTATGGAATCATTTATCACAATGTCTCAGCTAACCTAGGTAACCTCATTAATTGGGTACTAGATAGCAATCTGACTAGTCGTTAAGTACTAAACATCAAGCTACTTAGATTTAAGTTTTATTGCTTCTTATCTTGAGCACACGACTTTGTCCGCGGAATCTTTTTTCAGACATCCTTTTAGTATCATTGGAACTTTGTCACGATTTAATCACTCTAATAATGTGAAGCACGATGTATAGGAGTCACTATAGTGTATAAAACGTTATTAGTTCGTAGTAAGATTCTAGTTAAACACACAATACCGGCGATATATTGGTGATCCTCTGATATGACTGAGTACTTTGTTTCAGGTAAGGCTGCTTTATCGTTCTGTAGTTCCGGGACCAAAATAGGACTACGGTACCCTCTGCCTATCTTAAGAGGCAACTAAAAGGGGCTTCCGGGGTTGCGGGCGGGAAGCGACCCCGGGAAGGACGGCGACATGTGTGTTTGCATGCTGCCATAAAGATCAGAAGGTACGGTGAGCAGTTCACGCCCGGCAGGGAAGAGCCTGATGGGGCAACACGCTGAGGACACCGGCGGCGGTTAGTTGGACTTCCTGGAGTCCTCTTCGCAGCGCCGATGTCGGCCACCGGGGGGGTTTTAGTGCGGTAAGAATCCCACAAAACCCACGTCGCTCCCACGACGTCGGGTTCTTTTTGAAAGTTTCCCCCTCGAAAACAAAAAAAAGGTTAGGTTAGGTTAGCTTATGTTAATAATATGGAAAAAAACATAACAGCAACATTGGTTTTATAACGACGTTAGTGCTAAGACGGTGGTGCCATCGCAACAAACCACAGAGTTCACCTTCTATTTTTTTAAAAGGACAATTATCAGGCATATTACAGCTGTAGAAAAAATTACTAACTTAATTCTACACACTTCGTAGATAGTGCGTAGTGCTAAGTGTACGCTACAACTACAAACAGGGCCTCCTCTAAAAGATTAGGCGTATCTGCCGTGTCCAATCTAAATATCGTTAAGAGGATAAAGGGATACAGTCTGTCGCATATTAAACTACTTAATTAAGATAGTGCCTTTAAGCAAGATACCGAAGAAAATTGTAAATATTTGTTCTTTAAAGCAGTCCGTAACTTTGTTTTCACAAAACAATGACTTATTTCTTTATAAATAGTCACGCGTTAAGTTCGTGTAGTCTAATCACTTAATCTATTTATTTCCTGATGATGATAATAGACGACGTTATTTTTACGGTCTGGATTTACCAATTTTATGCTGTATATAAAGTAAAGATCGAAGAAAATGTTACCACTACATATTGTTAAGCTAATAACATGTTTTGGTTTATGGACAAATTTAGTTCTAACACGATGATATACAATTGTATTGCTACGCATTATGACTTCAGACTACTACAAGTCTGTCAAGTAGTAGTAGTACATAGTAGTACATACAGACCAACATACATTTTTATAAACTAGAAGAAGATAAGTCAATTAATCTTATTTATTTTAATTATATGGAAATTTTAATCACAACTCTGTTAATAGTTACTCAGATAATTACAGTTACTCGTTATTTGTTAACGGTCAGAAAAGTCCTCTACTTAGTTATCCTACGTCGTCGTCCGACTTGTTTTTCATGCCTCCCTGATATGAGTGCGAGTAGATAAGTGGTTTCTGTGCAATTTCAAAGCAATTTCATTACCCGTACTTTAATTAAAACCTCTATCTAAATAGTGGGTAAGTACATCATTGAGATCGCGTCTCCTGAATACGAAATGCCTTTACGATTATCGATTTTCGTTTATCTTTGATCTAGGGAATTGATCCTACTAATAACATATTGATAAACAAAATTAATTTTACTTTTTTATCCTTTTGTAAACTTGTAGGTTACCCGGCGAACTTCCTTCCGCCTAAAAGTCAAAAATCTAAAATTATCCGTGTTCCTCCACTACCTATATTATGCATGTACAGTGGAAAGCAACATTGTTAGTAGTAGAGATATGTATATACTAGAATATTATGAAGTAATTGTCTTTTTAATTGTCGTTTGTTTGTACAGGTTAATCTTAAAAACGTTTCATGGTAAGGCATGGCTTAACTCCATTTTTCGTGTCAGTGGAGATTAGGACTGAGGAATGAAATCTCAACTATATTCCTAAAAATTATCAAGTATACAGCTGAGTAGCACGTTATTCAAAGAAATACGATAAAACTTTTTTTACAAATGAACTGTCTTACTAAATCTTGGACTAAGCCAATCTAAATCAAGATGGGACTAGTAACATTTAGTCCGAATTTTCCTACTAAATGACTAATTTTACAGGAAATGGCACTGTTTTCATTTCCTAATATATCCTTAACAAAAAATTAAATCTCCACGGAAGTACACACAAGCAGAGTTGTTTTACCTTAAACAACTCTGCTGTTCATTAAATAAATACATTTAACGAATGAGATTTTAAGCGGCGTTGAGCCCAACCGACGTATCTGTGCTCTAATCAAATTAACTTATGTTCGCTCCCCACCTTTATTTGAGGATAATGAGCTGTAATAACTAACTTGAAATGTTCTTGGTTACCATATAAATAAGCGTTAAGGTGACACCATATTTAATTTCATTAGCTATTTTGAACTTCCTGCTGCTCGCTCCAATTGGGACTAAATTGTTTCAGTTGATCAAGGGTAAGACGATTATTCGGTAATTAATAAAATAAGTTAATGAGCCAATGTTGATCTTGGATATTTTCTTAGAATGGTATGCATACGTTTTGAAAACTCGTTGAAAATTATTCCATTCGTAAACAACAAAACGTTCAAAAGATACCCGACGCCGTGGGACCGGCGCCAAGTTGTGTGAAATTTTTACCACACTAAAACTTTTCCTGGTGGCTTTCTCGGCGCTGCGAAGAGGACACCGGGATCTTTAACGGAACGCAACCGGAGTGCCCACCGCTGGGCCCACCGCACCGTCTGATCTTTACGATGGTATGCATACGTACATTCTAGCGTTTAGGTTACAGGTGGCATGAGTCAGAGCTGTAACCTTGGATGCTCTCTTTTAGTCGACTAATTATTATAACCCATAAATTAGAACAAATGTTGACTTACTATTAGGAGGAACACAAGACTATCGTTCTATCCATCCAAATCCTCTTATTTGATATATACTTCCCCTTATTTGAGAACAATTTTTATGCGAAATCCAAACCATTAATTATTATATTAATACGTGAAGCAAAAATTTGTGACGGATTTTTAAGTAATATGCCGCGGACGGATTAGTATGAAATTTTGCACGGTTATAGTGGACGTAGAGAAGGAGTGCAGAATGTTAATATTTTTTTCAAATAATGCATTTTTCATACATAAAATCAACTAAAAACACATTACACACACTACCATGCATTAGTCACAAACACATATGTACTTAGTAAATGAAATAGAACATTCAATGTCTTACTATGAAAAGACACAACGTCAAGAATGTCAGATGACATTTGATTTGAATTAGAGAAATATTCGTACTAATTTGGACAATATGAAGTTTAGTTTTTTAATTTAAATTACGGTCGAATTTCGGCCGATGCGACGGGCGACTAGTTTAAATAAATTAGTATTAAGTAACTGTTTAAAAAATCAACTGAAACTGAAAGCCATCGATCGGTTTTAAGCAGTCGATTTTTTAAATAATTTAAAAATGTTACTTGTTATATAATCATTTTACGTATCGATTTTGGGTATTATTCTTTTATCTACTAGCGCACAGCGAATACATAGTGGTATCGGATATTTTAAGCTTTTGTTACTTTTTCGCGAAAGCCTTTGCGTAGAGGCATTTTTTAATCTGTTCCCATCCACAGAGTGCAAAAACACCTGTATCTCGGTATCTCCGTAACTGTGTCCACACACAGTGTTATTAAATTTTAAATTGTTCGTTTTCAATATCGTTGGTTCGTTTTGCTACATAGTATTATACAAAAATGAAAAGACATCGCACAAAGATATAGTTTGATGACTAAAAATAAGTAATAATAGAATTTTCTATTATTTTGCAGTCGCTGCCTGGCTGTTTGATTATGTGTTTAAAGTCCCATTGAACACAAACCACTTATATTAATTTCAAGAATTGAAAATATATTATGAACCATATTTTGTAATAACATTTATTTAATCACAATTTACTCCTTAAGTCAAGTAACAAAGTAGGTAACAGTTTGGAAAAAAAATAGGACTCCCGAAGGCATCGTAACTATAACAAGTTCTACTTTTCATTAATTATTTTAGTATTTATATTACGTTTTGTTAAACATAGCGCACAAAATATTTCGCCTATGACATATATGACACATTTGTAATTAATTTAGTCAGCATAATAATGCAAAAAATTAATAAACAGTACCCTTGCACTTATAGTTTATTGTAACTTCTTTTACCATTTATTTGATTCTCTGTGTGTGCATAAATAAATAAATAAATAAACATAAATAAAGCCAAATTAAGAATCTTTTCTTAATGTAAAGATTCTTCATTTAGCTTTATTAATCTTTATTATGCTTTATTTTTCATTATTAAAATGTCTTTTAAAGATTGTTCATAAACAAAGAATTCGATAAAACTAGTTATTCCCGAAATACACGGACATCATTTTTAGGAATTTGCTAGCAATAGCAAAACCCGTATGCAACAGACAATCCGCGTACAGGATTTAAAAAGTGAATTTGTGCCGCGAATGCCTTTGAAACTGCACTTTAATCTGGGCGTGCAAAAACACGGGTATCTCCGCTACTATCCCTTCGCAGCGTGTGATTAAATTTTAAATTGCTCGCCCACACAGCCTCGGTCACCTATCGTGTGACGAGCTGCCCCTTAAATATCCACAACCTTAAAAGTACCTATATCGTTTGTATTAAAATATGTAGTCCATGGAGTTTAAATTTTGATTTTGCAATACGTTGTCGTTTGTAATTAGCCCTTACCAGATATCGATTATGTGTTTCAGAGGATTAAGTTCGATCTTGTACGTGAATTTCTCTTACTATAATTCAACCAAACAATAGAGCTTATTACGGCTATGATAAGGAAAAAGAAGTGTTTATTTAAGTTGCTAGTCAAAATGCCTGTTGATGTCTAAATTAGATCAATAATTCTAGAAAGACTACAGTGGCTGATCTTATTTTCATATCTACGCAAAGATTCTAAAGATTTTATATGAACAAATTTTTTATTTAGAAAATATGATAGACGCATTAATACCAGCTTCAAAAAATATGAATGTCGAACGAATTTTTATGCTGTAACTGAAAAACATAGACGTAGGATCCTGTTAATAGAATGCGTGTACGGGAGAAAAAACTAACTTTTTTAACTTTCCACCTAATCCTTTAAGCTTTACACTTTTATTTTGGCCGTGTAAAAATACCGATGTGCCTTTGTTCTCCGTCGATGTTATATGCTTTTACTATAGTAAGTGAAACATAACGTTTCTGATTATTAGGTACCGGAAAACATATCAAATACAAAGCACTATCATCATTTGTTCAAATGGTCCTCCTAAGATTTAGGTCAACTTATTCTTACTAAAATACGAGCAAGAAGATTATGCATGAACCGTAATGTTATCCAAAATCGAATTGGGTGACGTGAAAATCAGGTTATTATCTAAGTGGGTACTAACATAATATTATCATTTACCCTCAAGCAAGTGATTTGCATTTCTACACACTCTTAAGTAACCCAAGTAAATACGTAGGTAGGTAAACACTCAGTAGGGCCTTCCTAACTTATCCATAACTAAAACACTACCAAAAACTCTATTGTTAAACATTAGTAAAAACGAAGTTTGCTTACGATTAAATAACTATTAATTCTTAATAAGAATAATTTTATTACCACTACATAGAAGGGCGTGGAAATGCCAGCTTCTGCGCATTTGTATAGAACCGACAAAGAGTAATACGCACATATCGGCCACTCAGATCTTACTAATAGTTCTTTAGCGTAAGATATATTACGAACGTGCCACAGATAAAACTTAGGTTTAACATTATAGGCAGTAGTGCAATCATTGAATCGTAGTAACAAATCGACACCAATAGAAAACCAATTATACTGTGGTTATACTCGGTAATTATGTAAATTAGTCGAACGATTGCTTGCAGAACTAATTTCGCGGACCGAACAGCGTTCAAGTCATATTCAATTATGATAGTGCTTAATCATTATCATAAGTAATTAACGATTAAATTAAACTCAGTGACCAAGTAAGATTGGGCTTAGCTCGTATTAGGCTTTAAGTAACTTTTTATACCCAGGATTTTGACGTAATGAAGAACTTATTATGTAGTATTTATGTTGCCTTTTTTTATAAATGTGATGCAAAAAAATTAAACGTGACTCTAAATTTAATAGTAAAAAGATTTAATGAGCATAGAATATGTAGAATGTCCTTAAATCTGCGTTACCCTACATACATGCATTTTGATGTAGGTCTAGGAAGAGATTTCTAACTCAAAACTCATATACGGACGGCTAGTTTGTATTGTAGTATCTATGAAATTTTCCGAAAGCCTGGTTCTTTTTAAAAGAAGATGGTATAAAAAACATAAAGCACAACAGCTTTTTATATAGTTATGTATAAAATATTTTATTATTTTACCATTGAATTTATGCTTTATATTCTGGTTATAGACGATGTAAGTCCTGGTGTAAAACATACTATCTAAACTTTTCAGTTTCTCTTGACCATGATCAAACTGACCAAGCAATTCTGCCAAGTAATCTTTACATTCCAAAATAAAGTCATTAACATACCATTAAAATGCATCTGTAAAGTAGTCTATTGTTTTTTTGCTGCTACGACTGAATCAACAAATACTTTTTATTATATTTCTTTGATCTGTAGAACACAAATTTCAGACTTCTGCGTATCTACCAATTAATATACCTGACGCATCACTTCTTGTTCGCTTAGCGCTGTGCTTCCAGTTACAAGACGTTGTACAAATCGCTCATCGTGACAGCTATATTATGGTACGAAACGATCTGCATCCTTAATAGCGGGTTTATCAACTCTTTCTGCTCGGAATAAGGTTGAGGTTGTTCGATGTCTTCGTGGTGGTGCCACCACCCACGTGCAACATCCAAGTTGTCCGATTTGTCAGTTGTCGTTGGTAAGCACGCGTCACTGACTAATTGATGTTATAAATCGGCACACGCGCCAAATGTAATAAGCGGTTCGAAGCAGTGATGAAGGAGTATGTATTTCGATGGACCATTTTGAAGGGTTAATTCCGGTGCAAGATTGCAGTGGACAGAGCTGTCACGACTTTTGAGGAATTCAAATTGTGGCACATCAAAAACGTTTAAGTAAATCATGCATTCTTCGAAGTGCAGATAATTTATGAGAACAACATACATTTTTAAAGACGTGACGACCCGCGTGGCGGAGCGGTTACCATACCGGTCTAACGCGCAAAGGGTCCCGGGTTCGATTCCTGGCTAGGCAGGTATCTGAATGATGAGTTCTGTTCATGTTCTGGGTCTGGGTGTTGGTGTATTCCTTTTGTATGTGGCCGTGGCATTCACGAAACAAGAGAAAATCCTAGTGTGGGGCTATAAGTATAGAAAGCGTGTTTAAAAGACGTATTTCTTCTTTGGGATACTATACTAAAAATACTATACTAAAAAACAACAGCAGTTTTTTGTTGTAAGTGTAATACAGAAATAGGTGTAACAGTATATCCAGTCAAACTAAAAAACGTCGCATAAATAGCTTTAATTAGCCACGTGGAATCTTATGTGTAACTCAAAAATAGTAACACTTTCTCCCGTCATAGGAAGTTTGTGGAACCAAAAATGTTCGACCGGGGAGGTCCAGCGTCACTTTTAGTACTAGCGTGACCAGTTTATACGTATCAGTGAAAAGGTGTTGATTCCGCTTGACTTACGTAATATGTGGCGACCATCTTCCTTTCACAGATGCGGTAAAGCGTCCTTGATCATATACAGGTTCCCCTGTTCTATATGTAATTTGTTATAGGGATCCATGTGTGGTATCGTTCAATTGCCTTTAGGAGACTGCATAATTGTTTTCTACTTCAATACAATATATAAGCAATCAATATATATATATATATCTTACACACACATGCACACAAACACAATAAAATAGGAGATAATTATTTTGAATACATTAAATTATATGTTCTGTTAATTAAATCAGTATGTCCTAAGTTCAATTTAGCTAATAACTACTGGAAGAGCGGAACATCATAATACAGGAACTTGTTGCTTAAAAAGTAGCTCCTGACCCCCTTATGATTGTAACTTAAGACTATAAACAAAATAAAGATTATTATTATTAATATATAAAACGTAATTCTGTAAAGTTGTGTATTTACTGCAGTCACCAACAAACACAGTCTATTTTTATTTTATTCTATTAGGAAAACTTACACGTTACTTACATAGTATAACAGTAAATAACAGGAGCAGTGATAGCCTAATGGTTGAAACTTGCCCTCTCGATCGGGAGGTCCGAGGTTCAAACCCCGGCTCGCACCACAGATTTTTGTAAAACGATGTGCGTATTAGAAATTAATTATCACTGCTTTTCGGTGAAGGAAAACATCGTGAGGAAACCTACACACCCGAGAGTTCTTTAAAAAAAAGTTCTCGGAGGTGTGTGAAGTCCACTAATTTGCACTTGGCCAGCGCGGTGGACTATGGCCTAATACTCTTTCATTCTGAGAGAAGACCCGCGCACAGCAGTGAGACAATAATGGGTTGACGACGACGATAACAGTAAATTACACAATTACAGCCATTCACAAGTTTTCACAAATAAAACTATCAGTGACCATTACAATTATGTTTTAATAGGACCAAGCTCACTTTGATTGATGAAGATCAATATTACGCTCATAATCTAACTGTTATTAGCAATATAGGATAAGGAAGATCAGTTTTGTGTCAAGTAATTCCCATCTTGCCTAGGCATAGAAATATTACCGTTGAACATGTGGTGATTGATGATAGAACACAAAGGCACGTTAAATTTGTATTTGTCGTTCATTAATAAGGTTATTGCGACGTGTGCCGTAAGCAACGTTATCCGGACAAAGATTATGTATCTAGAACGATGCTGCAATGGTATTTTGCTCGTCATCTTGTGTGGTCACGAAAAAAACACAATTGTCTTATTGACTTATTGTTTTCTTTTTGATTTAAATAATTAGTAATAAAAGACCGGGATCTACATCAGTACACCACTATGAAAATACAATTACAACAACAACATGGCAAGTACAATTTGACGACCCGCGTGGCGGAGCGGTTACCATTCCGGTCTGACGCGCAAAGGGTCCCGGGTTCGATTTCCGGACAGACAGGTATCTGAATGATGAGTATAGATTCATGTTCTGGGTTTGGATGTTTGTGTATTCGTCCCGTGCGTGTCCATGGTACCCACGACACAGGAGAAAATCCTAGTGTGGGGCTATGAGTGAAACGAGTGAGTACAAATTGACCTTTTTTGTTAAATTTCATAATTATCACATTTTTTCTTAAATTTGCCGGTAACTATAAATAGGTAATACCAATTTATAATGATCATATTAGGTCTATGTAAGTTCATTCATTTCGTTTTAATTTTATTTTGCGTAACTCAATAATTGGCCTGCAATAAAAATTGTAGTTTTCAAGATAACATGTTGTTCTTGTAAAGAGGATATGTATATAGACAAAGTAACTACTCATCCAAGATAGCTTTGTGGGAACGGAATGCAATTGACATGATTTGGATGTGCCGTGTGTATTTCGTAAATCTGTGCAATTGACTGGTACAACACCGGATTGCTATTTGTAATTATTGTATTATTATTACGAGTATTAATGTTGTCGACTCACCTTCTTATTGATCATTCAAAGAGTTAGTTTTTAAATAAAAGTATTTAACAACAAAGTAACGGTTTTTTGATTTTATAGCAATTGTCAAACGCCTACAGAGAAAAAACATATGACTCACCCAAACAAATTCTCATTTTAAAACTAAAAAAACATTTTCACAGTAATAAAACAATTCAATTTTTTTACATTAATTGTTTCATACTAAGGCAGTAAACAGCTAACCGATCAATTTAATTAATTACATAGTTGGATGGATGTATAAACTTTTTTATTTTTAACTACAAATATACAATTCTGTATCGTAAGTGATCGAAGAGTGGACCGAGTAAGTGCGAGAAAGTGCTTATACACATAAACATAAATGCCAACATCCTCATTTATTAAAAAGCAATCAAGCACGTGCTTATTAGCCACTGATTTTAAAATAGTGTTTATCGGCCGTCATTCAAATAAATACAGGCAATTAGCAAAATCTTATAAAGGATTCATAGGCCACGGGGTTAATCGAAAATTAATAGATCTTGGAAATCTTGCAAAATTAATTTTAGAATAATCGTTAACAAACAGTGATTAACAATTTCTTGTTTCGATAAAATGTAAAGAAGCTGAATAATTTTGTTAAAATATTAGAGGCGATTTAAGGTGATGGATTATATTTAAATAATATTTTTTTATAAGTATATATAATAGAAGTAGCAAACTGCCTGCGCCCATATACCGTTTTAACATTCAGAAAGTAAAAGATTTAATCCTTAACCAAATAGCGGAATGTTTTTTATGTTCTTCTTTTATTTATGTTCACCTGGTGGTAGAACCAGTATAGTTCGAAAAGGGAAAGATACACTAACACTTCTATTTCTAGCATGAAGCAGTTTTGGCGTTTTGGTGGAAAGATGTGGTTGCCGGCTGACATTCTTATGTGGCAACCACCTTAGTCCTCGTAAGTAACATATCTGAGATTGACGTCAGAAATAACCTAAGGGTAACAGTGACTGCTTACCGTCAGTTGGAATACATGTTCGTTGTTTTAATTCAGTCAGATAAAAAAAAAAAACGTTATATGTCTGGCGCTTGTAAAATCACCTGTACTGTATCTGTATTTTTGGATCTAATAAACCGCAGGCTTCAAGCTTCTTTAAATTCGATGTAAAGTAAAATGTTGCTCAACGGTGGGACGTAAAATGATATCATAGGTTCGGTAAAGTAACATTTTAGTGCAATAATTCCATATTGGATGTTTGCTCTATGACAGTGCACGAATAATCCAATTAATCGGCTTAACTAATCCAAGCCTCATCGCACCTTGTATAGTCTATACAGTAAACTAATATCAAAATTATTTTCATCTTCTACATATAACTATTTATAACTATTTTTAGATTAACTGTTTGTTACAAAGACACCTGTGATAAATTC
The DNA here is from genome assembly GCA_949699795.1 of Spicauda simplicius. Lineage (NCBI taxonomy): Eukaryota > Metazoa > Arthropoda > Insecta > Lepidoptera > Hesperiidae > Spicauda > Spicauda simplicius. The sequence continues at coordinate 7,612,908 of OX453068.1, forward strand.
CAAATATGAATTGGACCATATCTGAGGTAGAGCGCAGATGTGTTTCACCCCCTAAGGAAATTGGACTTTCTCTGCCTCAAACTAAATTACATATGTCGAATTAAGACCTCACAATATCGATTAAAAAAATATAAGATGATTTCAACAACTTATCTGACATATTTATTCCATTAGTATAATTTTATTATGTGTATGCATTTTTAAAAATATAACTACAAAATTTTATCGCAGTAACACAGTGCCAATTGCTTAAATTAACGGACGGACTAGGAGAAATTAATAGAGAGCCGTTTTTCGCTTTTCTGTTACAGACCCCTAAAACACCAAGTGCGTTACTACAGCACTATCGATATTTACCTAGAAATGGTGCAAAGGGACTATATAAAGGATAACTAGGGAGAGCGTAAGTTGATTTTTACGGCATGGAAGTTGCATAAATTGGGAGACGAGCAAAGTGACTTTGCATGTTCTCAGCACGTGACTATTTTTGGCAGCGTGAAGAAAATACTTACAGATATGTAGTTATTTCTGAGTGTTCTAGCTCTATATATTATCATAGAATTAAGTATATGGAATCGTAAGGCTCGTGAATAAGAAATGAATCTTGGTGATGATTTGTGTAAATAAAAAGTTGTAATGATTTCTTTTCTTTTAGCACTTAGTACATGAAAATAATTGATAGTTTTTTTAGAATTCTTTAATTTTCTATGTAATAGGCAGATGGCGATTGAATTGACAAATGCAACAATATATGTAATAAATCAATAACTTATTGAAATATTGTTTTTCTTTCAGATAAAATATGGTAAGGTTACGCTCCGTTAGTAAATAAGGTACAGATCAGATTGAATTTGAGAAAATACAATAAAATATTCTTTATTAAAGAACGTAAACTTTTATTACACATTTTACAACTCAAACGTACAAACAAACTAAACAATGAACAAACAATGGGCAAAACATAGAAACAAATTGTGAATGTGGGAGCCAAAATAACTCAACTGAATCATTTTTAAATGCACTTCATAAACAATTTGGCCGAGCAAACCAACACCGCGCGTGACTGGGTTTTTACATAAATTTACTAAAGATAAAGCAGTTGATACTATCTCGACGGCTTATAGTTAAAGAGGCACAATTAAAAGCTTAAATACACAAGATAAAGGCAATAACGCGGTACGTGCTACATTATTCAAATTTATAAGCGCTTTCGAGTAAGCCGCGTGTGATTTTAACAAGCACTATGAGAGCAATTACAGTTATAATTCAAATTTCATACACGGTGATAATTTTGGATGAATCTGATTATATTTTTTAAGTTTATTATTTGTTGTCTACATAAACATTTCAGTGTGCTCAGGTTTTATTAAAAAGTATGTGGGCACTTGTCTAACTTCAACAGCGTAGCGATAAAAGTTATTTGACATTTTTTTATCGGACGACCCGCGTGGCGGTGCGGTTAACATACCGGTCTGACGCGCAATGGGTCCCGAGTTCGATTCCCGGCCACTTATAATTATAATTTTTAGCCTACAGTTATGGAAGGGTTTTTTTCTTATGGCTCTAAGCATTGTATTATCTAACAAAGCGGTCATATACCTGGCATATGGTTTTGGGTTATATTTTTTAATATCTATTCAAATTCTATGAAATTTATGTACCTACAGTATAACCATGTATCTATGGAATTAATGGTAACCTGTGTATTAAATTAAGAAAATTAGTATTAGTATTTTTATTTTATATAATATTGAAGTATATATAACATTGAAGTAGCAAACGAGCATGCAGTCCACCTGATGGTAAGTAGTCACTACCGCCCATGGACATCTGTAAGCAACTTTATACAGAACATGGGGTTCTATCCGAAGACAATCACAGATGCGTCGCTACTCACGAGGACTACGATGGTCGCCTCTTGTGTAAGTGTGTCGGCAACCACACCCTTCTCTCGAAACACATAAACTGCTTCCCGCTAAAAATAATACCTTAATTATTGATGTAACTAGTATCTTCCATCTTCCTACGCATAAAATCCATTATAACAGGATATAGTTTACTAGTTGCCGGTGAAACAATACCCCGTACGCTCCAGTAGACAGAAATGGGAATTCCAACCGTAGGACGCCCAAATGTAAATGTGGCCTTATCTTTGTCTCGAGTCACTCATCAAAGAAAATATTTACTAAACACAAAATTACGAGCACCTTAGAGACATTCGTTGAGATAAGACCAGATTAAGTCCAATTAACTGACACTGTATTAAGCCTGATTAAAATGGGGACGTTATGCGTTAGTGTTGAAAAACTGGTTGTATGTTTTAAGTAAAATTAATGGGAATATCACTAAGAGAATATATTCCAGTGATTTAAATTTATGTCGGTCAGGTCGGCGTTCCATGATTGTAATACCAGGCTTTACCTAACATGTTTGGCGTAGCTATACTCCAGATTAAAGAGCTCTTTTGTACATTTTTTATACAAATATGTACATTGCACAATTTATGTTTTATTAATTGTTATGGTTCCATAGGGAAGCATTCATAGTCCTCATTAAACTTACTAATCTACAAACCGGAGGTGTAACTACCATAGTCCCCAAACGTTAATTATGTAGGCTAATTCAACAGCTGACAACCACAAAGACGTTTTAATAAGTAGAAATGCCTTACATGACTTACGAAGTACAAAAGTCATGGATTAAGTAACTGAGCACAGCTGGTGTTACTTCATGTGACGCTCATTATACGCAAATGCCACAAAGATATACTACCTCATACTACTAATACTTTATATTATCTCAGTTAATAAATTACTTTCAGCTTCCGTAATGCAATTATGAAACTATGTCTTAATTAAGCTGTACTTCATCTCGAATGCAAAATGAGTCACCTTACTGAACTTTAATATCTTTCTGTCTAAATAACCTATTCTAAATGCCAAATTCTTCATAAATGAAGTCTTAGACAGAAAATGTCATCGACTGCACGTAATTTTATCGATTCATGCATTGCAATTACTGGTGGTGTACTTTAAGCTTACGGGAATTGCCCACTTAATGCAGCATTGTAGAAGTAAATAGTTAAATCATATCGGCGACCATTATCAACTCAGTCGATATTTTGTTTTATGAAACCGTTAGAGACTGGAAGGAAATAATCCATAGATCATTTTGTATACCGAGTTATATTTGAGAACGAGAACAAAGATGAATTAAGGTACAACTTGACACAGAAGGGGATTAAATTAATTACTTGCCGGTTAACTTTTATATGAGGCCATCTTAGTCCTCTGTAGTAGCAACATATTTGTGATTGACTTAAGATAGAACTCCTGTTCTGTATGAAGTAGCTTACAGATGGCCATGGACCTAAGTCGCCGCAGTCGTAACTTGTCATCAGGTGAACTGCATGCTCGTTTGCTACTTCAATGTGATAAAAAATTGGATGGGATAAAAATGTAGAATCCGTTATGAATGAAGATAATACAGAAAAAATATACGTCAAAAAAACACCAAGAGAAATCAGAGGCTGTTTGGGAATTATAACCTATTTTTAACCACCACAAAAACACTTCACTATTAGCTTCATTTAAATGATGCGATATTTGCCATGCGCTTAGTGTTAAGATTTCGCATACAGTCAGAATATGCAACGAAACATCAGGAAGCAATTTACGGACGTCTCACGGGGCTTGTAATCAGAAGGGTCGACAGAACTGTGACGCATTAGTGACAATCACGCTGGAATATCGTCAGCTGCACGTTTATAACTATGAGTTTGGGTAAAGGAACTGTTCATGAGTCGAGAAGCGACTGCCATATCTTTTTTCCCATAACAGGAGTGATTAATTTTTTCCCTTATTATTAATATTAAGTGTTTCTAGTTCGTTAATTGTGTTAAGGTAGTAAATTACTCGTTTTGCAACGTAATGCAATATCAGTAATACATCTGTGTGGAACGTCAATAAGAGTATCAATCTCAATTTGAATTTAAGTCCGGAGCTGAAATTAGTTTGATAACACGCTAACAGGCAAAGGGGCACGAAGTTCTTATGCTTTGCAAATTCAATCTTACTAATACAAGTATTATATAGAAAGGAGTTTGTGAGTGTGTAAGCATTTAGACTTCAATCTCAAAACTGCTGAACTTAAGTGGATAAAAACCAACACACAAATTGTTTGTGACCCGGATAAGGACATAGAATAGTATGTAACTTAGTAACCGTGACCTAAGCGAGCAGAGCCGCGGGAAATGTTAGTTTCACCGGCTCGATAAATATCTAAAGATATTGATTGTGAGCATAAAAATGACATTGATGTAATATATGGGAATACGTATAATTACATAAATCTCACTGTAAGATCACGGGATAAATCAGCGCACGTACTCACTCGAAACCATTCCCAGGAACAAACTAACGAAGCCAGTTAGCATAACAATATTCGTACGGTCGTGTTGTTGGCACACGAATATGTACACCGGATTGTTCTTAAACAACTACGTGGCTTTTATGTAAATAGCCCTTTCCTGCCGCGGGGTGTGTGCAGATATTAAAAACCTTTGTTGAAGCGAGGCAATCTCGTCTTGACAACACTGAATCTCATGTAATGGGTAACAGTGTCGCGGGTTATTAGACTCAGCCTGTTTCGTGTTAACCTATTTTTGGATACGTATTCTAGTGCATGTGTTGTAAGGAAATGTTGGGATGAACGGAAACCGCGAATGATTAACAAAGCGTTCTAGGAAGCGGTGAATGGTCTATGGATTTTCTTATTGTTTCATTCCGTAAGTCTTGGTATCTAAATTTAATAATTTTGTCACAAATTAAGTAATCCTTATTTAAATAATATATATTCTAATAGATTAACTATAATGATTAGACGTGTTAATTCGGGCATTTTCTGATCTTTAACGTCATACTTATAGAAACATGTACTTACGTGATGTAATGTCTTTAACAACTTGTGCAATGTAATAAGATTAAATAAAGTATTAGAAAAGCCCTATTTTTATGCCGCTTAATAATAACTGATATATTAATTTTAATCATCCAAATCTAATTGTATATAAGTATGTTAAATTAGGACTCCGAAATGTGAATTAAAAATATATCCATGTAGTATTAATAAAAGCTATTTTTTTAAAAAGCTATTTAAAAATACCATACCATGACCGATACCATACCATAACCATGACCGATAACCGATGGCGAAGAAAGGCCTTCGAGTGGCGACCACGTTTAGGCAAAAGGAGTACAAGTCGCTCTCCCTACCAGGTGGACGGATGACCTGAAGAAAACAGTGGGAAACCATTGGATTCAAAGGGCACAGGACCAGTTGGAGTGGCGCCATTTATTGCCTATTTATTTATGCCTATGTCCAGCAGTGGACATCAAAGGGCTGATAGGTGGATGGATGGAGAGATTCCATGTACTTAATAAATAACACACACAAGTAAATAAAATTTATTTCCGTTAAAGTTAATTTTATCTGGTGGGCAGATGTGCATCTTTTCCAACGTATGTTTATTTTTACGTTCATTTAGATCTGAAGGGACGCATCATAAACCTTTAGCTTTACACTGACATTTCATTTATAAGGATATTGAAATTTGCGCGAACATTAAAACACGAGACGGCGCGCGCCAAACTTATTTACATTTTGTATACATATTGCATCTTAGAATAACATTCCATCCAATACATTTTAAATCTTATTTTCTTAGACAGAGACTTCATGTAAAAACTGTCGAGAAACAATACAGTATTTGAACACACAGCTTCCAATAGTCATTTGCTCAATGACGGAGAAGACAATATTGACAAAGGACTTGCTCAGTAATGCAGAAAATATGCAAAATAAGGTACAACGGACTTCCAATTTGATACCTGTGTGGTCTTCTAAAAGTATTAGACATAAAGTTAATGATTGAAAATGTTAGACAATATCGTAAGAATTTAATGAGTTTCACGAAATATAATGATTCTTCATCAATACCTAGTATAAAACAAATTTGCTTTCCGCTATCTGTTCCTATGTATGTTTAGATCTTTAAAACTACGCTACGGATTTTATGCAGTTTTTTTAAATAGAAAGAGTGATTGAAAAGGAAGGTTTTTATGTACCTATAATACATGCATAATATAGTGGGAAAACACTGATAATTTTAGATTTTTGACTCTTAGGCGGAACGAAGTTCGCCGGGTCAACTAGTCATAAATAAAATGAACGTAAGTAATCTGTGTATTACATATCGAGGTAAAGTGTATTACATACCTATGAACATGTGATTGGAAACTAATATACTTCTCACATCCATCATTTATTGTTGGATATTGAAATACAACTAATTACAATCTATGCTTGTGCAATAATTTAAAATTTGCAGTAAGATTCTCAATACTATATTACCCATCTTCAGTACATCATTATTACTAATATCTCATTATTAATATCAATTATGTACAAATATATATTTAAAACATCTATTTTCTTAATGCGTCCGGGAAATCAAATGTTTCATATTAGTATAAGTAAGTAAAATTTTATCAATTCATTCCCATCAATAACATAATACGAGCAAAGCATTCTTTATACAGTACCATTTAGAGTCTGGATGGCAGTAAAATTGCACCTATATTTTACATAAACGCTTCATTACCGCGTATTGTTTCATTGACCAACACATCGTAGGGAGAGCGATAAAGCAATTTGTTTACAGATGCTAATTTTAAAATTAACGTCGTGAATACAACAAACGTGCTCGACTGAGGACCACCGTGCTCGGCGCTTAGCGAGAGTGCATGCGTTTCGCAAAGGTTATTTATTATTTGAGATTATACTCCAAATAGACGCAAAGCTGGCTTGCTAGGGTGATTTTTATAGAGCCATTGTTGACTGCTTAAAGTAGTCCAGCCGGTTTTGTTATGAAGGTGCAAAAGGTGCTTAGTATTTTCTCTCAAATCACAGGATATTTAAATGGCTTTGATATTAATATCGTATGTGAATGTTTTGAAGCTAAATAAATAAATTGATACTGTTGTCCTGGACAGGTGGTTATTGTTCGATTTACATTTTTCACAGATAAAGATAAAAATGGATATGAAAAAATAACTTTATAAGGCTATTTGTCCAATGTTTTTTCTCATATAACTCCAATGTTTTTTTAAACTATCCGTTCAGCGTGAAACTTAGAAAAATAATAATACTCTGTTAATAAAATCTAATACAACGACGAAAAGAGTTTCATCAAGACTCAATCTTTCTAAATGATATGTTGCAGTCACAAGCAATCATCGTGAACGTTTCAAATTGTAACAATGCTTGCTATATTTTGTATCGCTACACTTAATTGGGTAGTACCCTTAAGTGAGTATATCAATTACATTTTCAATATGAATGGGTGAAAGAATAATTCATCTTTTACATTTTAAAGTACTAGGTATATTTAAACAAAGTATTCGCAAGTACACTTCTATCTTCTATGTCGTGATTAGACAAAACCTTATGAACAGGATACAAACATACTGATATTTTCTCTTCTTTTATTTATTTAATATCTACTGCACCTTACAAGAACTTTGCAAAACAATTAAAGTCATTTACGCATACCATCAGGCGTAACATCACATGGGTTGCGCAAGCAAATGAAATAGCAGTGATTACTCAAATCTATTCGTAAGTTCCCAAGATTGCTACGTTGGAGCCAAGGTCTTAATTCCAAGTCGTGTGCGTCCATTACTAGACCGGTCATAGACAGTATACGGAAGCTCGATTTAATTATACTCAACCGTTATAACGACAACGCTCTCCCATCCTCTCGAGTATTAATCATTGACTCGCTTGATTTATGTGATAATTCCATGGGATAAGATCTATCCTGGTATTATTAAGATGCTTCTTTCGCGATATCTACGGTGTACACACAAGTGATAAATGGATGAGTTATAGAGACGGCTGTACATTCATTGGGTGAAAGAATGGCCCAACAAGCTATATTTCACGGGATAAAGCACGGAGACAGATAGGCAGAGCTACTGCGTGTTAAGACATCTGTTAGATACATTTCACAAATAGATGAGGTTGTTAACAAGTGTTCGATAAATCATTTGAAATTAATAGCTTTGCAAGATTTCTGTACCTCCAATCAAATCAATACATTTCAGAGACGGTATTTAGGTTAGGTACACCAAATTGGAAATGTAAGCATGATTTGAATAGAGCGTGTTATTTGAGATTCAGTCTGTTTTAACTGGGGAAATTTAATCTACATAACATCGTTATACTTGACCCATCGTTATTGCCCGCATGACGCTGTATACTCTAATCCAGTTGATAGAGATCCAGTAGATTTAAGTTCCTAGCAGTGCCCGTAAAATATTGTTGACAGTATCGCCATTACTGATTTTACATGTAGGTAACTGATTAAGATTACGAATATGATGTCCGCCTGGTGGTAGCTGCCTAAGTGTTCACTGGCGCCCATAAACACCTGTAAGCAAACGCATACAGAACTAGGATACTATCTTAAGTACTTTACGGATTCGTTGTTTTGTCCGAAGACTAAGGTAGTAGCTGCATTGTCCCTGTAGTCCCGGGACCAGAATAGGGCTACGGTATCCCCTGCGTGTCGCACGAGGCGACTGAAAGGAGCTTTCGGGGTTGCGGGCGGCTAAAGTGGGAGTTCGAGCCGTCCAGCCAAGCAACTTCGGGAAGGAAAGTGGCATGTGTGGTTGCATGCCACCCTAAATAACAGAAGGTGCATTGAGCGTACTCGCTCACAAGGGAAAAGCCTGGAATAGGCATCGCGCTGAGGGGACTTCGCTTGTGTTCCGTTGGGGATCCCGGTGTCCCCCACGCAGCGTTGAGTGCGGCCACCGGGGAGGTTTTAGTGCGGTAAGAATCCCACATAACCCGCGACGCTTACACGGCTTCGGGTACCTTTTGAAGGTTTCCCCCTCAAAAAAAACATGTATTACCTGCATGTATAAGTGACCCGGCAACTACTTCCATCAACCGAAACGAAGAACTGCTTAAATAGATTAGGCGTTAGGACCTCCTCAATTAAAGTACATACGATTTTAACCTTGATTTTCAACTTAACTTCTCTTGAATCTTAGAACCGTCTTTAATATTTATATTTATGTTTATGTTTTTTGTTCTTTTAATTTATCGCATCTGAATGTAAATTACCTTTTAACAACTCAATTTTGAAAGAGAGTATCTATATTTCTGATTTCCTAAAATGTGAAGTTAAAGAAAACAAGCGTGCCCTCTGGGCGGATAAGTCGTTACTCTTAGCACATTGTTTTATTGCCACCAAGTAAAGAGAAAAGACGGGGAAAATAATCATATCCATACAATATATGCCTATTGGATATGTACGAAAATTATTCTGAGAGATGTTCTATATTTATTTTATTAAATTTTGTGTGAGAAACTATTTTGATAGTAGGATATTATTCTACTTGATGATAAGTATCTTACACGTAACATGACAATCTTGATGCTGGTATAATTTTATTCTACTACCATAATATATGTATATTTATTAACATATTTATTTTATTTATAGTATATATGTATAATTGTAAAGTATGTATGTGTAATTAAGATCTATATTATAGTTTACTCAAAAGTTAACACCTGCCGAAAAATTTCCGGCTACCCAGTGACCCAGGGTTGTCTGGTAGAGAATACCATAACGCATTAGGTATGCCCTATTGTAACTTTTATATTATAAAGGTGCAATAAACAAATAAATAAAAATACTAGCAAGAATAAACGCAACTTCAAAGGAAATAACAAAATAATAATGACAATCTAATTTCTAGCTTTGTTAGGAAGGCCGTAACGATCATCATTTGAGAGGATAGTGTTCCAATAAAACGACAAATGCATCTAAAATCGAGAATATCATTTTAAGTCCGTTAAAAGATTGGGGAAATACCACCGCTACACCTATTTCTAGCGTTCAAGGTGGTAGAACCAGTGTAGTTTGACCGGGGAAGTACCACCGTCACAACTATTTCTAGCGTGAAGCATTCCTTGCGTTTCGATAGAAGAGTGTGGTTGCCGGCACACTTTCACATGATGCGACTATCACAGTCCTCGGGAGTAGCAACGCATCTGTGATTGACTTCGGATGGAACCCATGTTCTGTATGAAGTTGAATACAGAAGTCCATGGGCGGCAGTGGCCACTTACCATCAGATGGATTGCATGCTCGTTTCCTACTTCAGTCAGATAAAAAAAAGATCGTTCATCACTTTTAGCTAACTTCCTCTCATACGACACTGGCACTCGATAATAAGAGACTGTGAGAACACCATTACGGTTCATGTGTTTGTTTTGCGTAGTATTTCAGTAAGTGGCAGTTAAGAAAAGCAAGATTACACATGTAGACTGCGGGCCAATTGCGTGCAACTGCATTATACTCATTTGGGGAGTTTGTTGATGGATAAGGAAATCGTTTATCTCAGTTTTGCCCTTAAGACTCCTGATAGTATAATGACAATGGGTACTGCTAAGTAGCAATATTTTGTTTTATAGCTGTTTTATTTAAAATTAAGAGGAAGTTCAGTTTTAATTTAGATTGTAATGAGGCGCACCTGCACTTGTATTCTGTCCCGATTTCTTCTAATGAACCTGTTGTAGCAAATTAACATTTGTTAGTGGTCACCGTACTAACAGTGATGTGTAGTTACACATCATCAGTGAGCAATTAAATATGGTTGAAGTTTTATTTAACCTTGTTCAAAATTTTTTTCTAAGTTTTTAACATACACGCTTTCTACACTCATAGCCCTACTAGAATTTTCTCCTGTGTTGTGGGTACCATGGACACACGCAAGACGAATACATAAACACCCTAACCCAGAACATGAATCTAAACTTATCATTCAGATACCTGTCTGGCCGTGAATCGAACCCGGGACCCATTACACGTCAGACCGGAATGGTAACCGCTCCGCCACGCTAATCGTCAATTGTGTTCCGTCCTCATCACGGACAAATAAGTTGAAATTCCTCGCGTAAGTAACTCACTCAAAGTTACTTTAAAATTACATATCTATAATTGTATATACAATACAACTGAGTACAAATATGACCAACGAGACAATGTACTATGATACGTACATTGTGCCATTGAAAGTTAATTCCCGAAGTCATCGATTCCGCTCGTTCTATTCTACGTCTAACAAGACGCTTCGATAATGACTATAACAAATTCGTTAGGAACCCATTCATTTTCGTTGATTGGCACTTGATGTCACGATACTTCAAAGCGTCAGACTCGTAGCTACTGGCAAAATTGCAGCTTAGGCCAATTACGTTTTTGTTCGAGCTTTTTGTGGACAAATAACTGTTAAAGCTACGGCGCCCACTGACATAGATGACTGGCGGAAATATCATAATACTGTTGAAAGTAGTTTTATATGTGCTACTTAATGCTTGTATAACACATCCTAATCGGTTTTGATTATAGGGATTTATGAACCTATTGTGTGACTTTATTACCTGACTGCCTAAGGACGTATGTATGTATGTATGTTTGTTTGTTTGTTTGTTTGTTTGTTTGTATGTATGTATGTATGTTTATTTCTTTGGCACGCGCTACAGCCCAAACGGCTTGACGGATTGTTACATATGACATATCATTTGAAACGATTCAATTATGAGAGTGACATAGGCTATATAATTTTTCGATATGGCGTCTGCGGTCCGAGAAAAAGGGGGAGGAACGATTTGTATATATAATCCATAACAATATGGGTGTCAAATGTAAGCTAGTTGGTAGACCATTATAAATATATATGTATTTTAGTACTTCTATTGTTACTGTAAAATTTATGCCCCAAAAGCTATCGGGTACTATTTTATCGTTTTTGTCAAAATCTACTGAACGGATTTTTGGGCGGTAAGACAAGGAAGATTTGAATTATAGTATAATATGGTTTAATGGAAATTGGCTGAAATATAAGGATTACTGTTGAAGAGGCCGCGCGATTTTAAAATATCTCGCCTGCGGGGAGTTTTACACGCGTACGCCACGCAAACCAGCAGAGTAAGTTTTTCTTTATTTGACTGAAGTAGGAAACGAGCATGCAGTCCACCTGATAGTAAGTGGTCACTGCCACCCATGGACATCTGTAAGCAACTTCAAATAGAACATGGGTTCTATCTGAAGTCAATCACAGATACGTTGCTACTCCCGAGGACTATGATGGTTGCCTCATATAAGTGTGCCGGCAACCACACCCTTAAACCGAAAATGCTACACGTTAGATATAGGTGTGGCGGTGGTAGGTACTTCCCCGGTCGAACTACACTGGTTCTACCACCTTTTAAAAAGTCAGTAATGCTAATGTAATGTACTATAGAAATGTAGACCTACAACTAGACTAAAATTTAATTTTAGCAGTCAGGTTTTTTGTTTTCATAATGATCTGTTGTTAGAGGCATTTTAATGGGGTCTTCAGAAGTAAGAACGCAACAACTCCATCTTAGATCTCCTGTTTTTGATAAAGTTGATTGTTATAGACATCACGTGGTAGCAGTGTTTACTTATCATAAGATGGTTACGTTTTCTTATGCAATATATAAAATTCCCGTTTCACAATGTTCGTTCCAGTACACCTCCGAAACGGCTTGACCGATTCTCATGAAATATTGTGAGCATATTGAGTAGGTCTGAGAATCAGCCAACTAGATCCTTATCCTTTCCTGCGCTTATGTGTATGACGTGTTCACTTTTTATATAATAGTCACTAGTTAATACTAGGCATACGTTGTTTTGTCATATAAAAAATTAACAAAAAAATTAAAAATAGGACCTTTAACACTAAGGGGTACGAAAAAATCAATTTTTCCTATATATTCTTATATATTTGTATTATATAAAAAGTGAACACGTCATACACATAAGCGCAGGAAAGTAAAAGTAACCAGGCGATCATGAATCATCAACAATCTTGTCAACTATCGGGAGTGCAAGGATTTAAGGCACCGGTCTCTCATTTGCACGAATCGCTCGTAAATTCTCGTTTGCGTCGCCTTTGACACTTTTATGATAGTGTCGGTGTGAGCAGCCTAACTACGCCACGCACTGCTAGCTTGTCAATGTTCGCTTTTCTCTTTCTATTCGTATTTAGTTAATAAGCAAAGTAACTTTAAGTTGGTTAATATGAACCTGAACATTTGTGACAAATTATCTTTCCAAATGAAAAGATTTTCGTGGTTATTGTACCTATAGGGTCAAAACCGTAGGGTCAAAACGAAGCTCTATATTAGTAAAATAAGGCCCTGTTTTCACTCTTTGAGTAATCTGATGGTCTTAAGGCCTCTGTGGTCAAGAATTCTATCTGTAACAAATAACAGTATCAAAACGTACTAAAAATGAAAAAAGTCGAAAATTTGGTGCACGGAACATAATATTTGATCGATATACCCATGAAAGCATTATTATTTTGCATTAAAGAATTAGCAATACACATATATTGTCAATCTAAAGTTAAAATATTATGATTTAAACTTGTGATCAAATGCAGATATAACAAAAAAATGTCAAAATCAAACAATTTCACCATCCCACAACGACTCGTTAAAACATGACCCAAAATACATTTCATACATAATCAGATTAATTGGCCAATTCCTGTTAATTGTTTGTTGTTCGATAGTTTATCGAATAATGCATAAATAATGTACGTCAGCTGCTCAATTGATTGCATTTAAAATTTTATGCATCGGTTGTGTTGAACATAATAATAGGTACTCGTATAATATGTTATTCGCTCACACGCAACACTAATTCAATAAATCCCCATTCGACACTTCCACCCCAATATCCTGTTAAGTAAATAAAACATGACCGCGTTTTAAATTTGTTGAAATAGGGTCAGTACAGTAAGTTCATATAGATGTATGCAAATATTTATACTAAGCTTTAGCACTGACTGGATTTGTAATATAGAGTTAGAGTTAAACGGATTGAACATATAAATTGCGTAAATATCACTTGATATCACACACAGCACACAGGGCACAGGTCTTCTTTCGGTATAAGAGAGTTTTAGGCCACAGTTCATGCACTGGCCAAGTCCGAATTGGTGGACTTCACACACTTCCGAGAACTTTATTTTTTTAAACTCTCGGGTGTGTAGGTTTCCTCACGATGTTTTCCTTCATCGAGAAGCAGTGATAATTAATTTCTAGTACGCACATAAATCAGTGGTGTGTGCCTGGGTTTGAACCTCGGACCTCCCGATTGAGAGGGCAAGTTTCAACCATTAGGCTATCACTGCTCACTTGATTGTAATGGTTTCTAAATAACAATAAATGTTACTACATGGATTATTTAATTTGTTCTATTAACTATTTGTAGTTCATTAGGATCTTATTGTCTTATCTCGTAGTGGATGTGTAGTTCGACTGACGCTATTTACACATATATTTCGGTACGTTTTTGCTATTTAAAGCGTTACTACTTTAATAAAAAGGTTAGTTCTTATGTATGTTAGGTTAAATCTTGCAACTGAATTTAGAACCCAACCAATGGAGCGGAAAGTTTACATACACATTACTTGAACTGAACGATAAAAATTAATGATTAGCTTAACGACTTTATTCAACAAGTAAATTAGTATGGCGGACGCTTTAACGAAAAAATCTTTTATTTACTAATGAGTAACAAATTAATTTACTAAGTTAATTTGATACTCACATCCTTAAAATATTCCTAAAAAAATAAGAAATATAAAATCATTATCCTAACTTAATAACCCTGATTTTTAATCATTAGGTTTATTTATTTCAGTTAATTACGTAAATGACTTTTGCTACTAATATTTTTCTTAGCTAACGCATTTTGATGTCAAATAATATGATTCAAAATTTATACGTCGTATAAATAAATTACACGAATATAGGCAGGTATATATCGCATATTTCAGACGGCTTTATTTTCGCATTGCATACAGATAAGACATAAAGCATCTTATTCGACTACATTTTAGAACAGAGCAACTACTAACGCTCGCTGTACTTCGCATATTCGTATCTAATCTCGCAAACAATATTCCCTTTGTATGGAGATACAAACTCATCTCGTGCCCAAATCTCAAGAGCACATACCGACGCGAAGACGCTTTATAGATTCACTTTGAAGCTGTAGCCCTTTCGAAAATTACCTGGTGTACTCATTTCTCAATCTCAATCCGTTTCGTTAGTCAGTGATTTGGGTCCAAAGACGCTTGGGAAACCCATGTTAATTTAATAAACATGCCAGCTGTCTGCTAAATTGACGTAAAATCTAATTGTACATATGTAAGTAACTGATGTACTCAAAGATGAAAAGTAATATTTAAAAAATAGCTTGATGTATGTTGCCTTACATACTTACGATTTTCTGTTCTTCTGCTTGAAAAAGTGTCAATGGTATTATAATTTTAATTTACCTTGTGTACCTACTTTGTAAGGCAAGATACTGGAGCTAACTTTTATTATCTATGTAAAAACAAGATGGAAAAGAAAAAAAGATATACAGAAAAAAAAGACAAACCCATTAAGTTTCTTACCGGATCTTCTCAGTTGAGGTCGTGTTCTGATCCGGTGGTAGTAAAAAAAAATATATGTAACTGACAATTTGTATGCGCCCCCATAGGCGTATGAAAAATAAACACATATCATTTCATTTCATTTAACACTTACGTGTAGTAAGAACAAAGATATATTATCGGTATTCTAAATGTGAAAGTTTAGTAGAATGTATACCTATGTGTTTGTTATTCTTTTACGCAAAAACTACAGGTCACATTTCACTGAAATTAGGCAAACAAATAATTTATGATCTGTTTTAAGACTTAGAATACTCATAACGAAGATCGAAGCGTGTGGATCTGCAGGAATAAGCTAGTATAAGATATTTATGATTTATTAATTTGTAACTTCATCAAAACAACTGATATAATTGCGAGATAATTAACAAAAGTAAACTTTAAATGTCAAAGCAGTTGTTAAAATGTCTGATATGTTTGAACGTGAAATGTTAGATTATGCATACATTTTAATAAATGTAAGAAAAATATCCTTTCGATTTTCATTCTGATCGCTTATTCAATTTATCTGATGACTGATTCTAATCAATTATAGTTTTTTACGTTTTGTTTAACATGCCCCTTGATTGAAATTGAAAAGGAACTTTTTGCATCCATTCGCTCCAACTACAGTAGTCTATAATTACGCATGTAAGTACACGACTGTAATCGATAAGAGAGCAAAAACAATGAGCTTTGAGTTGAAATTTGCATGTTTAATTTCGAGTGTACGCTGCTATTAAGAGTAAGGCCAGCCTATCTATAATTGTAGGCCTTAAACCAACATTGGAAATTGAATTTTTAGTGGAGACGTGGTAATTGTGGGCCAGTCGCGCTGTTTGACGTAAATTGAGCCGGAATGCACCTGTCCAGCAAAACACATACAAATGTTTACGATGCATATAAAATTAATTAATCAAATTAACAATCCTTGAAACATAATCAAGATAACTATATTTTTTTTATTAGTGTTGCTTTTGTGTGACTTTTTACTTGCTACTAATTAGTGTTTTGAAGCTATATACTACTTATAAAATTAAATTAAACGAAATGTTTTTATTTTATAGAAGCCTACGGTACACTTAAAAAGTTTCAGTTCTCGACAACCCATTTATGTCCCACTGCTGGGCACGGGTCTTCTCTCGGAATGAGAGAGTTATAGGCCATAGTCCACCGCGCTGGCCAAGTGCGAATTGGTGGACTTCACACACCTCCGAGAACTTTTTTTTAAGAACTCTCGGGTGTGTAGGTTTCCTCACGATGTTTTCCTTCACCGAAAAGCAGTGATATTTAATTTCTAATACGCACATAAATCAGTGGTGCGTGCCTGGGTTTGAACCTGCAACCTCCCGATTAAGTAATGCAACCCGAGTAATAAAAAGTTTCAGTTACAATATTTTTACTTACACTACTATCGGATTGGGTCAAACCTATATTAGAGGCGCTTACCATTCTACATCAGACGTTTCTTTTCAACAATACCAGTTGTTGCCCGTGACTTGGTTCACTTGGTTGGTACGTACAGAATATAATACAAATATTTTCTTATTTAATGATGGAATTCTTTTTCAGTAAGTGTCATAATCAAGATATAGTTCCATCATATAAATTTCTTGGTTCTGGATTTAGTAATTAAAAGGGTCTGCATTGTTTATTCAGAAGTCAATATCCTTTCACTTTTATATTAATAATAATATGTAGTATAAACATATAAGTTCTTAACCGCACATTTCCACAAAATTAACCAACATTGTAAATTGAATTTTGTGAGCGGAGACACAATAATTGCGAGTCACCGGTTCTTTACAAATTGAGCTGGATTGCACCTGTCCACAATAAGACCTTATTATACTAAACAAAAATAAATAATGAAGCAATTTAATAATTAAGCTATTAAACATTGACGACCCGGTTGGCGTGTTGGGCACTGTATCTGTCGGAGACGCAAAGGGTCTGAAGTTTGATTCCTGGCCAAGAAACATGTCTGCTTGGCCAGGAATCAATGATGAATTTAGATATTCATTTGAATCGGGAAGTGGAGTATCATACTAATACTGTGAGAGTAATAAATATTTACATTAACTTTTTTCCTCCTATTTAGGGGATAGATTTTCAGAAATCCTTTTTATCCTCGCCTACGTCATAATGAAATTGAATAGTTCATGCATTTTGTGGTTCTAGACTTATTTAATTAAATCCTGCTACTTATCTCAGGCAATATTACTGTTATAGGGATTCATTTGTATATATATTAATATGTAACAGGTACCTAGGTAGGTAGGTAGGAGATCGTGGTCTCGCCAAAACTGACTGTTAAGACCGACTGACCGACATATTTTTGCATTGACCACGATCAATGTAATCAGGTTGAATGTCGGCAAAAACAAATTCATAAACCGCATATTGCAAGTAGGTACCCAGTACATATAAAATGTATCAACAATTCTGCGATGATATTAGTCTAATATGATTAAATGTTATTATTTAAAGTGGCATCCCTATATTCATAATATTAAAACTCGGCAGAAGACAGATATACAGAATCACATTTATAGAAATTACAAAAGCCTTCACACTAGCAATTACCAGTAAATTACCAGCATCCCTTATTAATCTTTCAGAGAACGCAACAGCTATATACTACGAAGCAAATGGGTACACAACCTTCGACTCTTATGCGTTCGTGTTTTGGAATAAAACAGCTTAAACTGTTATAACAGATGGAATTTAAGGCAGATTTATATTTATAGATATGTCGTGTCGTGACGTATCTGAATGACGTCGGTTTCATACATTTCTGTACGGTGATGTGCATATAACTATATAACTCTAGCTGATTAATATTAAATTCTCTCTAAAATCAAAAATCTAGCAAATTTCTGTCTGAAGTTAAAACCATTGCTTACTACGTTGGCCAAATGGGGACTGGTAATTTCATACACTTTTTTTTTATCGTAAAGCATATTACAAAATTTCTGATTATATAGATGATAAAACAGCTTGGGACTGAACGTAATTAATAAAATGTCAAAGTGTAGCGTATCCTGCCAAACGTGCTCCTTGTTAGGCCAAATGTAGGGCAGGATACTGGAGCTAACTTTTGTTACCCATGTAAAAACAAGATGGCAAATAAAAAAAAAAAAAAAAAAAGATATACAAGGAAAAAAAGACAAACCCACTGAGTTTCTTTCCTGATCTTCTCAGTTGAGGTCGTGTTCCGATCCGGTGGTAATGTAAAAAAATATATATAAATGTAACTGACAATTTGTAAGCGCCATCGAAGGCCTATGCAAAATAAAGACATTTCATTTCATTTGCGAGGTACAGACATCTGTTCTTCACTATTTACAAATGAATTAATCATCAATGTCAGAACTTGTAGTCTTATCGTCTTGTATGTCTAGTGTTGCACACACTTTTTTTGATGATCACACACTGTTTTGGATTTTGTGTTGGACACGAAAACAAAATAACATACAGTCGTCGGGAAGATTTTAATTCTAATATTGCATTAAATTGCAATTAAATTGCGGAGGTTCGAGGAAATCTTCACGAAGATTCTTTAAAAAATATTAGGTACAAAATTGCTGTGATTCAATGAATTTAGTTCTTCTTTGAGAATATTTTTATAGAACTCTTAGGTGTATCTTTGCTTAAGAAGTTTTCCTTCAGCGTTACAGAACATGATAATAGGTTCAACTGTCTCCATACAAAACGTATGAAACCGATACACATCCACGATACGTCACGACACGACTCATCAAATAGATGTAAATCCTAACACGGAGTTCAAAGCGAGTGCGGTGTAGCTTGTTTGGTGGGTGTGGAACTAACATCTTGTGGTCACCGAACATTATCTCAGCTCACCACATAACCGCTCTAACATCTTGTTAGCGGAGACAATTTACTCGAGAGATTTATTTCACTTTTTGTCTGCTATTACGGTATTTATTTTTTCCGCCGGCCACATTACGCTACTGTCATTACGTGCAGACGATAGAAGAAATAATTTACTTGCATTCCACTTGAATTATTCGTGTTTCTCTGGTTATTACAACTGTAATATTGAAACCTTGTTTGCCAGTTTCAGTAACGTTCTGAAATGAAACTTCTTTATCGCGGTTGGAAAAAAATTTAGTGTAACATTTTTTCGTTACGCGCCGTATTTTTCTGTTACGCGCCATCTTTTTTTTCCGTTACGCGCCATCTTTTTCTGTTACGCGCCATCTTTTTTTTTCCGTTACGCGCCATCTTTTTCTTATCCCTACCACGCGTGATATTAGATAGATTATTATAGATTAGATTATTAGATAAAGGTTAATAAAAGCCTTTTATTAAACTTTATCTAATTTAACTTTATTTAACCAATTTCTGTAAAGTTGCATATAGTAAATTATTTTTTGAAAAATAACGTCATAAAGAAGTTTCACTTCTTACGAGTGTACTCTAGTACACGCACACATTTTTTTAAAGGTTTTTTCGATCTGGCGTAAATTTATATTTTAGGAGATACAACAAAATTGCTTTCCCGCATCGATAAACAGCCTTGCTCTAACAGAGAATTCTAAATTGATTTGTAGGATGGTTGTTCTTGTGACTATTACGAAAATTAATGGTTAAATCATATTAGCCGCTGCATTGTTTAAAATAAAGTGATTTCTATAGGTACATGCTTTTTCAATTGATATGTATTACTAAAGTGAGTTGGACGAACCTGTATTAAAGTATATCGCACCCCCGGTGCGACACTGTCACTTTTGCAAAAATGTAGTTTTTCAGGAGAAGCATTTAAAACTTTGACACCTCACAAAACAGTGACTTTAGAAGATATAAATGGGATTATTAGCTTATACTACAACGTCAACTTTTAACTTCACTTTTGCATAAATAATGATCACATAATGTTGTAAAAATAAACAACGTCATTATTTAAACCTTCCTACCCCCTCAGAAGTGACGTTGTGGCTCTAATGAATAATGATAACTGCAGTTATGTCACATTAAGTTAAAAAGAAAACAAATACAAATTGTTAGTAAGTTTTATTTTAAATCACAAATATGCATTGTTATTGTCGAAAGAAATACAAATAAGTCAAAACTCTTCAAAATAAACATAACAAACTTTGTACTTCTTAACATTTCTACATTAGTGTAGTACAAAAATAATAAAAAAGATCAGAAAATGAAAAGTAAATAGTTTAAAAAAACTCTTAATCAACAATCTCATTAGGACAAAACGGGAATTTTAACTATGTACCCCATTTTATCATAGAGTCGGTTAGAATTTAAGTTAATATTTACTTAAATTTACTTTAAATGAAATGGTACATTGCAAATACTTTAAATACTTCAAATTTAGAAATAGGTTGACTGCTGGTGATGAAAGAGACATTTTTTTATTGCTATTGAAAAGACTCAAATTTACCGAGTAACTACTTGTCTTTGACGTCTACTAGTCTTTGACGTCGTAAGTTCTGAGTTAGAAGACTAAATATTTAATCGAACTCTTTTGCCTTTAAGACTGATTCGTATTTTTATGAGACTTAAAAAACTTAATTTCTCATCACTATCCAGAGTCAAGTTGTTAGTTGGAGAGAGATCCAAAAGCAATGATAGGATGAGGATACGACATTGGATAATCGGTTTGTTCATTATAGATAGTTTTACCTACAAATATGTATATTATTGTTAGGAACTATTTGAGGATAAAGACGTAGTTTATGGGGGCTTGAAAACATCACCAGAATCTGTACCAGAGAAGTCACCAGTTGGACATTCAGAAACCTGTTTTTGTAATAAATTTTCATCGTCAATAACAGTATGGATGGGAGTTTGGAGTTGGTAAAATAGAGTTACTGCCATCTTGATTGTCATCAGGAAGTGGGACTGAAGATTCGATAGGTCCATTTCTTTAAATGGGTGATGTTGAGTGTGCCAGTAATACCATTTTTTTTCCCCGGGACAGCATTTTACTTCATTCAAGAAACAACTGAAAATAGGTAAAATGAATTAAAATAAATAAGTTTGTTTCTACAATCACCACAATTAGCGCAAAACTAGTTCGAGCTTCAGTAAATAAATATGATAAGCAATACGGTCTATTTGGCATAATGGGTCTCATAGTACTAAGGTGTGAATTGCGTGGCACATTTATTTAAAAACGCAAGGGCTGGAGAAACAAAGTCACTTATCCACAAAAGTGACTGTAGTACAAAACCAAATTTTCAAAGATATTTAAATATTTGGAAAATAATGTTACAACTGTATCTTAGGTCATTACTGCTCCAGAATCAAAAAAAAATATTATGTCACAATTACCTTAGTAACAGTATAGCTCCAAGAATCATTTGCACTGGCGGGGGACCACGCAGAACTGACCAATAAAACGATGTTGCTCCAACCGTCGCCGTGTTTCGCTCCAAAACGACAACGACACTCACGATTTCATACGGAAACTATGCGTACTACAGAAGTAACGTTATCGCACCAAGTAAAGGGGTGCTGTAGGACAATTACTGCATATTTAACTCATTTTTGCATTTTTTGCAAAAGTGACAGTCTCGCACCGGAGGTGCGATATATATAATAGCGCTGTTAAACATTGCCGTGATCTAGTGTACTCCTAGTAAGCTCGTAGGCACACTTTCACATCATAGTCCATCATAGTCCTCGGGAGTAGCAACGCATCTGTGATTGACTTCAGATAGAACCCATGTTTTGTATGAAGTGGATTTCAGATGTCCATGGGCGGCAGTGACCACTTACAATCAGGTGGACTGGATGCTCGTTTCCTACTTCAGTCAGATAAAAACAATGTTTGTTTTCTAATTCAGTAAGATCAAAAAAAGAGACTTTTAGGCGACAAGACAAGAAGACACATATATACTCGTATCTGTGTATGATGTCAAGTAAGACTCCAAAAACATATTCAGTACAGGAGAAATAATACTATGAATAAAGATTTTTTGTGTAATCGGTTAAAATAACAAACTACTTGAATGGTCAAGTATGCTTAGTAGATTTCCATTTTAATTGCTGTCATTTAATTAAATAATTCATTTAATAAGACTATTCGTTCCCATTAAAGCAGCTGATGAGAGAACGAGACAAAATTAATTTTACCAACTCCTTTCTGCCGGTAGTCACGACATTTAGTTCGGTGGTAGCCCTCAAAGTTACTGATGAAAGAGAATTAAGGAAAGAGACAACATTAATTTTATCAACTCCTATCGTCATGGCTTTTGGTTCGGTGGTAAGCCCAATATGCTGTTTTACGAGTAATTAATTCGGCAACATGAGGCGGGTGGTGGAACCAGTTCTGTGATGTAGGAAGTCGACATAGTTTTAGACCGTAGAAACATGCCATTGTCGTGTTTAGTACATTGTTATAACGATTATAATGGCATGTAGAATGTTAATCAGTCTTTCTAGCTGTCGCCCCTTAAGAGGTGGCGTGATTAAATATAGACATTTATTTCATAGAATGCAACAATTGTCGTTATAATGAGGTACGGTTGTAGCTTATTGTTTGTCTCACACGGGTGCAGAGATAACAAAATCGTTGAACATTTATAAAACACAATAACATTGGTTGCTGTGTTAATTTAAATTGTTATCCTGATTATATATGTAAAATGCATACGTATACATATTACAATAACCGAATCATAGAACCTTTACATGTTCTCTTCTACAAGAAATAAGAAAAAAATACTGACATTTTTAAGGATCCACAAGGTTCAAGGATTCCAAACTATGAAAATAGTTTTCAGCAAACGAGTTAGATTAATCAAGAGAGTGTTCCTGATCTAATGGTGCCAACAATTATAGACTTTATCGGAAGTATAGTCGAAATGAACACATCATTGGGGACGTCTATTACTATCAAGTTTCAAAGAAACAGGAAATGTTTCCTAAGCAAAAATTGAGCAATCTTCTAAATCCAGCCTCAAACCTCATGAACCATAAAACATATCGTTTCCGAGATACGAATCGATACGCTGTGTACGAGCGACATCCGCTATTTTAATTCGTTTTATCGAACGTAACGTTTGCACGTTATAAATAAAGTGGGAGACTGTCGCGACGATACCGCTCGCAATATTTCAGAGTCAGAACTAACGCCTTTGATGATCCTGCTTACGAATATTGCTATCTCCTGAGTGTGACAGTGCGAATGGGAGAACTAATACTACATGATACGGTTATTCAAAGAGCGGTCGGTCCTGATATAGAAGATATTGACAAACTTTAATAGAATTTATACGAAGAGGGAATTTCATAAGTTTACTAGTGTACATGATTGCCTGGTAAAAAGCGTGTAGCTCAAACAGTACCAGTTGGTGTGTTTTTGATATATTATTTCGTCGTCGTCAACCCATTATCGTCCCACTGCTGGGCTCGGGTCTTCTCTCAGAATGAGAGAATTATAGGCCATAGTCCACCGCGCTGGCCAAGTGCGAATTGGTGGACTTCATACACCTCCGAGAACTATTTTTTATAGAACTCTCGGGGTGTACATTTCCTCACGATGTTTTCCTTCACCAAAAAGCAGTGATAATTAATTTGTAATACGCACATCATTTTAGAAAAATCAGTGGCGTGACTGGGTTTGTATTTTGGACCTCCCGATCGAAAGGGCAAGTTTCAACCATTAGGCTATCACTGCTTACATTTATATTTCCGTGCTTCGATCTCCTAAATGTAATGGAAAATGTTTTAGGTTTCCCTCAAAATGCTTGCCTCGCAGGTTCTGGTTTTGATTTTTCCTTGGCTGGTATATTCACTATATCACATACGGGTTTTAATCACTGAACGCTAAATTCTGTCTAAAATATCCATTACAGCATCTAAAATGAAGAGCTTGCGATGGCACGTTTATGTCCACTGCGGCTTAAATGCAGTTATAAATTACAAGAGCCTATCCGGGTCACTGGCCTGACGGGCCGTTCAGGCTTAATGGGAGTTATTGTGAATTTCAGAGGATTCACACGTTATATTGTAGCTTAACAGCATAGATAATTTTGACTTACTGAAAACGATTTTTAAAGTTTTGTGTTTTATATAACAGATCAATTTTATGGATTTTGTAAATATCTTAAACTATTAGTTTCATGAAAAAATAGTACACGCCGGGTCTATAAATAGCTAAAGTACCCAAAAAGAAAACAATATGTTGAAAAAACCAATTTCACAGCAATACAAAAGGCGGTCTTATCGCGAAACAGCAATTTCTTCTAGACAACCTTACGGTTCGGAATTAGAGTAAAGATGGATTTAGGAATATATATGTGCAAATAACAGTTTTAGGTAAAAGTTAGAGTTAAGGTTAGAGAAAAGGAATAAAGGAAAATTTAACAATTTAGCAAACTGACTTTTTAAAATTTAAGGGTTCCAATGAGTTCCAAAGGTTGAAAATATAATCTGCATTACTAAGACTCTGCTGTCCGTCTATCACCAGGCTGTGTATCGTACCGAGATTACAATAAATACTAAAAACATAATAAAATATATTTAGGGGGGCTTCAAACAAAGGTTTTTTTATGATGTTTTTTATAAATAATTGTATGTGTCCCTGTTTGGGACTCGTGCAGTCCCAACGACACAATCAAAATAATAAAAACCGATCAAGATTTTTATTATGTTACCATTATTGCAAAATAATATGTGGAGTAAAATCAGACGAAATAATGAGATAACTTTCTATTAGGTAGGCTTTTTTACATAACAGCAGTGCAGTTTACTGTCGTATGCTTAAGCGTAGTATTCCTTACTACGCCTCCTAATGTAATTATCCGAAGAATTTAGTTCTCAGTAGTAATGACGCTTTTGCGACTACCAAAACATCTGGTAGTCGCAAAAGCGTTATTACTACTGAGAACTAAATTCCGCCGCTCATCCATATTTGTTATGAAAACAAATATGGATGAGCGGCATTGGCCATTTACCATTTCTATATTATAAAAAAATAATTAAACGGGGACCAGCCAATTATGCTTCCCGAATGAAACAAACAGGCCAGAAATATCATTGAAGATTAGGTTTATCAGCATACTGTTTCATCGTAAGCAACATTTTTGTTAATAAGTTAATTTTTAATTCATCTTATTTTAATTATAATGATAAGTTTAAGTATTATTTTAATCCTGAAATATTTAAACATGGAAAAATTGAACCTATAATCTTTAAAAAATATCCGAAAAATTTGTACCTATAATCATCGTTAAATTTATATGTACATATATTTAATTAGAACTTAATAACTCAATCATACTTCAAACAGCGGAACACAATTTCCACGTAGCCAAAGCGCCAATAGAAATTAAGTTAATTAATCAATCACTCAAGAAGGCCATTGTTAATGTATTGTTCTGATCCACAAAGGAGTCCTACAATGCTCCCTGTCTTGAACAAAAGCTATTGAACTTTCACCTATACTCATTTTACTCCTTTTGTATGCACTTGTGAAGCATCTTATAGCCATGAAGGTATAAATCTATATTGATCATAAGTTTACAATGTAAACTTTTCGTTTTTATACTCTTGAATCAAGCGCTGTATACTCGAAGTCATAATGTACCTCTTGTGTACTATTGTTTATAGGTTCTTAGGTTAAGTATGAACAACACATACAACATTTTCCTTAGTAATGATACATATCCACAAGATTATGATTCGAGTTTTAAATAAAACTGGGTTTACAAAAGTGAAATTGTTAGGTCCATTTGTATCCTGCGTTATTCAATATTGAGAAATTATTTCTACTTTTTAGTCAAGATGTAAATTAAGTTAATGACACGTATGATTGTGAATGTGAAATTAAAGTTCACAATTTTTGGAAACGAAATATCAAACGAGGTATCAATTTGAAAGATTTTCGTCCAGATAAACACAAATCAATACACATTAATTTCTGTCAGAGCAACAAACGAGCCGTCAAAACACGTGTCCCTCGTTGGTTCACCCCATTTGAATTTGCATTCCTGCCATGCTTGGATATCATTCATATTACGAAAGGTGCAATTAGGTAAATTGTTTAATAGTACACCTGTCAGCGCACTTTAATACCGCTTGCGTTCGGTGCTTGCATCAAAAATGCATGATATTACGTTTGCTCATTGTGGAGCAGCTTTTACTGCGAGGCATTATGCAAGTTTACGTTTTTTCGATTTATTCGTGGTATGTACGTGGTTAATACGGTCTTTGGTATTGAATACGTTGATTGCAATGGCATACTGTATAGTTATTACAGTTTGACGACCCGCGTGGCGCTGCGGTTACCATACCAGTGTGACATGCAGTGGGTCCCGGTTTCGATTCCCGGCCAGACAGGTATCTGAATGATGAGTTTAGATTCTTGTTTTGGATCTGGGTGTTCGTGTATTCGTCTTTGTGTATGTCTATGACACCCACGACACAGGAGAAATCCTACTGTGGGGCTATGAGTGTAGCAAGCGTTTTTTGATGCGTAAAGTAACTTTCTTCACAGGTATTTCCGAAGCCCAATATCTTGTTTTCGTTGTAGCACCTGTTTTTTTGTAGCTCTATGTTGTAGCACCGTCTACCACTATGAGTGTTTGAAGAAAAAAGTAAATATAAGTTTGATAATATAGCAATCATTATATCAAATTAAAAGATGGCTTACTTTTCAGATTAAGAACAATTTAAGTAGATTTTTTTATGAAATTGTGTTACAAAATAATTATTGTTTCTTATGAAGTCCTATCTAATATTTCTTTGGGTAATACGTGAAAAACTATGAAGTTGATTTCTATTTTATCCAACACCAATATTTACTAGGGCGGTACTACCGCCACGCCTCTTTCTAGCATGAAGAATTCCTTGCGTTAAGATGGGAGGGAGTAGTTGCCGGGTCACTTACACCTTAAGCAATCATGGCAGTCCTGGAGAGTAGTAACGTATTTTGATTGACTTCAGACAGAACTTGTATATAAAATTGCTTATATTGTACGTGGATTGCATGCATCGTTCACTACTTCAATTATTTAAAAAGTATTACACCAAATGGTTCCAAAACCAACTTTTCTACTTTGACCTTATCCAAGCTTCGTATTTAAGTACAGAGATATTATAAAATCACCGACTGATGGTTTTGATTTATTTATATGGAGCAGCTATAATAGTCGTGTTTTAAATTATTATGACAATCTAATATCGCAAACCTGGTCGCGACCCGCTTTCCGCTTTCGCTCGCACGACAGCCTTTCCCCGACTGACCTTGGCTATGAAACCAGCAATCCTTTTCGCTTTTGTCATAGAATTTGTTGCTCTATTTTATGCATAATAGCAAATACTCATTACAAGAATCATAGCAATAATTGCTATTATCTCATTTATATTAGCAATTACCAATATATTAGAATTTGGTACGAAAAATATTTTTTGTAAATATTAAGTCTGTTTATTAGTTTGTATGGTGCTGATGATGTAAAACTAGGCACTGATTAAGTAGCGCGGTGAAATAAGACTTTCTGATTTTGATAGCAGTAGCAATCAAATTGACTGCTTTCGTATCTATAAGTTGTCTTTTTTTTTTAATTTATTGGGGTCAACAAACAGTTAACAACAAGGTTTACTTAACGACTAAATAACAAAAAAGTCTTATTATATTGCCAACCAACACCGTAGACCACGGATTACTATTAAAACGTCTTACGAAAAATAAAGTTTTTACTTAAATTGTTTCATACTTAAATATGCACATACCATTGAATATTTGTGCAGCGTTAGATACGATATCAAATATACATTCTTTATGAGCAACTCTTATTTTTATGAGGTTTTTACTGATGTAACATCAGACATCAGAAAAGACCAAATGCCCTAGCATGCTATTTCTAAAAAGTCATGCAGTGAGTACAAAAGTGAACCCGGTTGCTGCATCCAGCGTTTAAAACCTTCTCGCTATCTTAGTGGCCCAACTCAGAGGTCGTGAGTGGAACTTAATTGGCCCGGGGCCGGGCGACGCGGGAAGGAGATGCATCACCACTGTATGGAACGCATAAATTTTGGCCCGCAATTGATTGTGGCAGTTTTTGTACCGCTGGCCCCGTTGCCTTTGTCGCTGTTGTAGCTTTCATTGTGGAGTTATTAAGTGTTCTTGTAGTGAATGCAGTGTAGGATCGTTCAGGATTGTGCGAACAAAATTAATTTTGTATCAATAAAATATAAGGAGTTTCTTACCTCACAATTACCAATTACAAATTTAATTATGACAAGAAGTTCATTAGTTTTAAAACTGTCGTTTTCATTAAATGTGACATGTTACATATTTTATATAAAATTTTGGAAAAATATGATGTTCAAAATATTAGGTTGACTGTTAATTTGCAGTTATTTATTTTTACAAAATAGAAATTCTTCAACACCATTTCATATATTATTAAAACTTTAAATAAAATACATTGTTTCAACACTAGTTTACTATTCAATAAAGGCTCCTCAAGTGACATTTGAATAAAATAAAATGAAATAAACAAACCAATAGAAGGACAGCGGTAGCGCGCTTCGAAATACGTTGACACATTTGACGATAATGTGCGCATACTTTTCAGAGGGCTTGGTACTAGAAGCAAGAGGATTAGAAAAATAAAACTTGTAGTAGATCGTACGTTTGTAGTTCAATAATAATAAGCAAAGAAATTAGTAAACGTGATCAAATTACAAGTAAATAAACTAACAAATGGTACCATGTAGAAAAAGTATGAACATTATTTTTAGTAGATACTTACCATTGATAGTTGCCTGAAAGGATTGTTGTTAGATACTAACCGAATAAACTTGATGCTCAGATTTTAGAAGCAAAAATGAACATTTTTCTGACTCAGACAAAAACTAATAAAGACACTTTAGGATATGTATACCATTTTTGGTTCTTAAATAAAAAAAACCCTCAAGCACATACACATCAAAATATAAAGAGTTAAATTATTGGAAATATCAACTTGTAACAACAGATAAATATTATTGTGTCAATCAATTTCCCAAGTACAGACATCAATCAATCATTAACTGGTAATGCAAACACGGAAATCGTTGGCATCATTGCGGCCGATTTACGTAATGTTTACGTAAAATCCGCGAACCGCTCACGTCTTGTATCCATAGCTCATGAATACGGAGCGGGCGAGTAACGAATGCACATTTACATTTCATCTGCTACAAATGACGCGAACAGGAGTGATACATAGTGTGCTCGTGTTATGATCTCCACACGATCGTTTACAGAACACGTCTTGTTGCCGTTGAATCGAACGGTAGCGATTAATGCGCCCTTGGACCCTGATTTACTAAGCTTGCGTTTAGTTACGGTGTTTGGAATAGGTATGATACTATCGTTCCTATTACAGACTGCAAGGGCACTAACTCATACATTAGGTAAATGATTAAATTTTCCAAATTCTTTAACATATACCATAATTTAGTTTGTCATATAAGTCACATTATTACGAATTCGAATGATTGTGACCATGTCTTACATTTAAATTTCTTGAAGATATTAATATGGATAATGATCTATTTTTTATTCAGAAATATAAAAATACCCATATTTATATTTCTAATGATATTTTTGTGTTATAAGTTCAGTGATCATCACATAATTGTGAAATATAACGAAATACTCAATAACACTAGACCAACACCTGACGATATCACCTGTTACCTCACTTTTTATATTGAGACAGAACTAACGATAAGTTTTACAAAGTGTACGTTTATCTGCGTAAGATAGAGATCTTCAGATTCTAATGTGTACAGGTTTCTCAAGTATTCCATTGGAATATTTTGTAACGACTCCATCAATTGCCAGCCTTGTTTATGGATCCTCTGAGCTTAAACTAGAGCACGGAAAGTTATTCTGATATAAATATAGAGGAAATGTCATGAGAATGGCTATTAAGCAAAAAAAGTCGTGTTTTATGTTGATTGCATTATCCTACACGAGGGTGCCGTTAGAGACGATGAAAATGCTGATTGTAGCACTGCATTTGTTAAACTGCTATACCTAAAGAACTTGTTAGTTTTACTCAATATTTACCACTGTTTCGCCCCGTTGATGGTTGTCCCAAAGAATAAATTTAAGGGCAATATTAGATATACAATTTCTATTTACCTTTAGAGTATATACTACTATTATAAGTGTTACTTGGGATATTCTGAGTTCCTTAAGAGTACCGGTATATGTTTGATGTTAATGGTATGCCTTCCTCTAACTCCTTTTTCTAATATGAAGTTCTTGTTTTAAAATCTTGCTTCTTAAAGATTTTGATCGTTTGTATGAATTAATCGTTCGGTTCGCTGTATGTTTGTATGTTGATTCTATGGCATACATAATAGGAATAAATGAAAACCGACGCTTTCAACATTCTTAGCCTCACACGATTTTTCCGCGTCATCAACTCAATCAAATTTTCAATCAATCAAAATTTATTGTTTAGACGTCTATCTAACCAGGGACTGAACCTGGAACCCTCTTACGTTATGCCACAATTGACCCCATTTCCATGCCGGTTGTCAGACTGATTTAAATAATTCTCTTTCGAGCTATGTGCAGCCCTATATTGTAAGTAGTGAATTTTAAATAAATGTCGTTATGTAAATGAGCGTTGAGTTCATTGCTAATATAAAAACGCTTTGTTTCCCCGTCAGTCTGTATGTAGACGTACGAGATAAGGAATTAATTGTCAATCAGGCTTATCGTCCATCTCGTAATTATCAGTGTTTGCTCATTCAACGAGCTTGCACCCGCTCGGTATTTGTAAGAAACGGATTAAATTAAATTTTGATTAAGATATAAGATGGACTTTACGATTGGAATATTTTAATATCTTATTAAATGTCAAATGATTTAAAAATAAATGAATGAACTATGAATCCTTAATTTAATATTATCATTTTATAAAAC
This sequence comes from Spicauda simplicius, assembly GCA_949699795.1. Classification (NCBI taxonomy): domain Eukaryota; kingdom Metazoa; phylum Arthropoda; class Insecta; order Lepidoptera; family Hesperiidae; genus Spicauda; species Spicauda simplicius. Next base: position 7,644,429 of record OX453068.1, read on the forward strand.
TTGTGATCGGCATTTTCTGCCTTTTAAGTAGCAAACGAGCATGCATTCCACCTAACGGTAAGTGGTCACAGCCGCCCATGAACACCTGTAATCAACTTCATACAGAACATGGGTTCCATCTGAAGTCAATCACAGATGCGTTGCTACTCCCGAGGATGGTTGCCTCATATAAAAGTGTGACTGCAACCACACTCTTTTATCGAAACGCAAAAAAATCTTCAAGCTAGAAATAGGTGTGGTGGCGGTACTTTCCCGGTCGAACCACGCTGGTTCTACCACCTTTAAAAGTTAACATATCGTTACAATAATATACATAATGTGACAATGTTCTAGTTAAAGGCGTTAAGAAGCTACACTTAACGCCTTAAAGTTCTGACACCACAAAATTCCACCATAAAGTTCTGACATTCGTGAGTTCGGGGTTCAACAACGGGTCAGATACATATCTGAATGACAATTTAAAATTCGTTTCTGGGTCTGGGTGTTGGCTTATTTGTATTTGAGGTTTTCTACCAATACTTTAATTAACAGCATCTATGTATCGAGAATGAGTGAAATAATTTTTCACGGTAAGGGAAACAAAAAAAATAGTTAATTTTATTTGGGGTCGATTAAAGGTGGAGATTCCTTTGCAAACATTGACAACTTACAGATCCGTAGCGCCAATCTACGTCATTTCCTACATAACTTCATAAAAATATGCTCGTAAGAATATTTAAGTAAAGCCTTATTGAGAACTTTAAGTGCACCTATGATTTAAATACCTCGCCGGAACACCTTATAAGTTTAAATAGTTTGTATCTACATGATTGTCGTGAACCCATTATTGTCCCACTGCTGGGCATGGTTTTTCTCTCAGAAGAGAGAACTCTCTCTTCTGAGGCCTATAACTATAGGCCATAGTCCACCGCGCTGGCCAATTGCGAATTGCTGAACTTTACACACCTCTGGGAACCTTTTTTTTTTAAAGAACTCGTGTGTGTAGGTTTCCTCACGATGTTTTCCTTCACCGAAAAACAGTGATAATTAATTTCTAATACGCACATAATTTTAGAAAAATCAGTAGTTTGAACCTTGGACCTCCCAATCGAGAAAGCAAGTTTCAACCATTAGGCTATCACTGCTGTACATCTACATGTATAAGACAGAATAAACATATGCTAATACGCATACATAAAAAGTAAACATTACGCTTTTATCTTAGCTTTTATTTATTTTTCCTCGTATGTGGATTGCATTTCAAAGGTACCCTACTTGATTACAATGGCATGTCCAGTATGACAGGTTAATCAAGCCGTCAGCACAGTCCGCCCCCGTGCATTCACTCCGTACAATATGCTAATTCCAAGTAATTATTAGGTAGGTGAATTATTTGTGTGCATATATTTTTCACGACCGTGATTGCGGATTTAGTTCCTAGGATAGAGCTAGGTTTTGACCATCTGGCATTTAATCTCGTATTAGTTTTGTGCCTTTATATTATTCTATTGTTTTGTAGAATCTATAATAATATGAAATCGGTTCTCTTTTTTAAATAATAGTTAATTAAGGTCAACGACCCTGTTATAACATTTGCATATTTTATGCACCCTTTTTAAAATAGTTAAACTTTATAGTCGCCCAAAGCCAGTCATAATTTTTTTTACAAAATATATTTAAGTCGTAGCTTCAAATTCGACAATCTGTTATGAGGTAGGTCATTTTAATGCTTCTTCTTAGGACTGACTGGACAGCTTGTATTTGTATATCTGCCTATTATAGTAGAATATATGTATCCTCTCGAAATCCTCTGAGCGCGGTGCCCCATCGGGCTCGTCCCAGACAGGTGACTGGGGCCACCGCTCCGCCTAGTCTTTACGACGTTATGCGACCATACGTACCGCCATCCTTCCCGGGATCACCTGGCTGGACGTTTCAAGCTCCCACTCTAGCCGCCCGCAATCCCGGGAGCTTCTTTTAGTCGCCTATTACGACAGGCAGGGGATACCGTAGCCTTATTCTGATCCCGGAACTACAGGGACGACTGCGCATATACCTACTACCTACGTATCAACTCATGTGGAGAAATATCATACATTCTAATAAGTTCACTATACTAAACTTAAACAATAGTTCATTTATTTTTTGCGTTATGAAGCATAACGTGTGATTAATCAGCTATCAAACATCAATTGTGTGCTAGTGACTCATTGCCAAGCGTTTATCTCGTTTGATTGAAATTATTAGACATTCGCGACGCAAAGATTACAGGACTTAATATGATGTTTGAGACAAGTTCAAAATTGATTCAGACAGTTTCTAAATAATTAAAGAAAGAATTTAAAGAATTAGGAAAGAATATTCGTATGTGAAACTGACTAGAGCAGTATTTGAAGTCGCCTACAGTAGCTCATGTAAGTATTACTATATCCTTCAAACTAAAAGACAAGATCGCATACCATAGCTGTTAACAGAAAACAAGAAATAGGCCAGTCTGTAATATTTTAATAAAATCAAATCAAATTGAAAACCTCCTTTTTTTGGAATCGGTTAATAATGGAAATAAACAGAACTTAGATTACTTTGATTGTTCGCAAACTACGTTACATCATCAGTTATCAGTTATTTAATTTATCCATAAAATCGACAACAAAGTATTGCATCAACATTGTTGTGCTTTACCCACGATTTCTTAAAACAAATGTTTATGTATCAATTTGAAGATGGTTGCAGTCGATTTTGCTCGCAAATTGCACGGTGAACGAGAAAGTCGGCCATCATGCTCAGGTCGACAGCAAGGTCTTCTTTCTAGGACGAATAAGTCTATGTCAATAACTCCCATAGACTATAAGATAGGGTTTCCATGAGATTTTTAGAATGCAGGATTACAGGACTAAGTATACTGAACTGCTTGTTTTTATTTATCGGATGCAATAATACGATTGCCTTGTGGTATTGATATTGAATACCCTCATTATTTTGACAACCGAGAGTACTTGCGGCAATATCTTCTTGTGGAATATTAACGTCCTCTGATGTCGCTGACATGTATGCTAAACACAGTGACTATTGGCTAAACCTCCAATTAGCGGAAGCCCAATGTCTATGGAGTGGACTTTAAAAAGACTGGTGGATGACATTTGCCTAACCGACACCCTTAAGAGGACAGACGGTAATGGTTAAGTGAGAGCTGAGGAATCATGAAGAGACCTATATTCAAGTATTAAATAAAGAGACGTCTATCTTGAATATTAATAAAATTTATATCATATAAGAGAATTGTTCTTTATCAGCTAAGCCTAATCGCAGATACGTCGTCGCTTTTTCATTGTTATAATAATATTTTATCACCATCAGGACATCTTCTCTTATATTACAAAATTAACAACAAGCATGGTATTCTTAGGCAGGCCATATTTGCCTTGCGAGTTTCTCTTCCCACCGCCCATTTTCATTGTCCGTATAATTGTGATAGCACACTGAGGTTAAGTATCAACAAAGTCATTTTTCTTCCATCGATGGGATCTTATTAGAAAGGATATGACCTTGGGTCAGTCCTTGTTCTTAGTTATAAAATTTCCGTTGTCTTAATTCACGTATCGAATTCGTATGAGTACGTTATATCTTTATCTACTTTAACTTTTTCTCAGTATTAGTTTTGGTAATAAGATTAAAGAGAGGGATGATTTAAATTAAAGAGAGTAAGCCGAAGCACATTATTTAGGTTATGAATATAGCAATAGCTGAATTTAGAACGTATGTGTTAACTTCAGTAATCAATCACTGAAAATAGTTTGATGGTAACTATAGTACCTACCATAGTACTCTGTCTCCAGGATTAATCCAAAAGCCTTTTAATGACATCCAAAACAGAAGCACTGCTTATCAAGCTTACCTAACGGAAAATCTTGATTATGGAATGTATTATGTCTGAAAAATAAACTATCTTCTCTTATCCTAACATTTTAATTATTACTAGTAGTACGATTACGACGATTTCATAAAAAGGGGTCATTTAAATCATGAGGTATGCTTACATTTAAACGCCGTTCCATCCTTATAATTCAATTGCATTTACTAACCAAGGTGCACGAAGGGCTTGTCCCTAATAATCGTCTTCCATCTCGAGCGGATTATGATGTATTTATTTTTTACGCTGCCATTGCAGTAAATTACACATAATTTTACTGCGCGGAATCGCGTAAAGACCAACAAGTAACCATTTTACGATTTTATAATAGATGCTTTGGGCTGTTCGCGAGCCGAATGGCTTATTCGAGGTTTTTTGTAACTGTTATTAGGTACATTGTTGGTTTGCTTATCTGGAATATTGTTATGGATTAACGAATGTTTTTATAGCTGGATTTCTTTAGAAATTCTTCCATGCCTTTTTGAAGCGTTTTGGGAATGTTAAGTGGCTGATTTAAAATTTGTTCAACATTCTTGATACCGATTACACTTATACAAGTAAGTGTCATTAATTCTTCAGGTCATTATTATGTTTATGTAATGATTTTAATTGTTATATTGTAAATGTTATGGTTAGTTAAGATATATAATTTCTTATTCGGTTGTTTATATAAAACGGAAATTTACCAATAAGTCACTTTATGTAAAATTGATTATCTTAAATTAAGTAAATTATTAATACATATATCAAAACAAGATTAAAGATGATATCTTATGATATTTTCTCCGATGCAGAACACTGATTATTAAGATGTTAGAACTTCAAACGAAACGTTCTAAGTTGGGAAGTCGCCAAAGTACGTACTTTGTAATCATTTTCATTTCCGTCTTCATAAGAGTTGATTTTGCTATCTCTTCATTAACTTATATACTGATTTATGTTAAGATTTTTACCATTTGATTCTTAACTATGTTCTTTGATAACTTCTAAAACTATTTTGTTGTTCTTTAATCGCTTAATTTTTCTATTTTAATTCGTGATATGAGTGATTTTATACCATGACTAGCTGTCCCAGCGTTGGCCAACAAGCGTTGTTTTGCCATATAAAAAATAAAAAAAATGTTAAGTGTGGACAACCCTTAAGGGGTATGAAAAATAGATGTTGGCCGATTCTCAGACCTACTGAATAAGCATATAAAATTTGGTAAAAATCGGTCAAGCCGTTTTGGAGGAGTATGGCAACAAAAACTGTGACACGAGAATTTTATATATTAGACTAGCTGTCCCGACAAACGTTGTTTTGCCATATAAAAAATAAAAAAAATGTTAAGGGTGGACAACCCTTAAGGGGTATGAAAAATAGATGTTGGCGGATTCTCAGACCTACTGAATAAGCATATAAAATTTGGTAAAAATCGGTCAAGCCGTTTCGGAGGAGTATGGCAACAAAAACTGTGACACGAGAATTTTATATATTAGATGAAAAGTATTTCGTTATGTTTAAGTCTTACTTAGCTAAAATATAATTGTCAAAACAGCTCTAAGAAAATTAAAACAATTATTATAATGTTCGCTCACTAAAGCAGGCTTCCAAATTAAAACATCAACATAATGGACTCATTGTCGGCTCGCTTTTTCCGAACTCATTTTTATAGTTGTCGCGTTGCATTCTTTTGTCGTGTAGTCGTTGGATTCGATTCCAACAAAACACCGATGTTGCTAATGTGATTGTATTGATAAATATTTACAATGACGGGACCACTTTTTGCCTTTCCGAAGACTGTAGAATAAAAAGTAGTGATACGAGTGTTTACTCAAGACTCCAAGCAACTATGTCATGTGATGAGAGTGAATTTTCGACCAACTTTGAACCATAATGTGACGTGTTGGAAATTAATTTCAAACGGCCATGTTTCAATTGTAAGAACCCAATTGGTATAAAAAATTGTACGTAAGTTGATACGTATAATAATGAAGGCTTACGTGCTTGTATTGCTTAATGTTTCCATTTGTTTACCAAAAATTTGCATTAACGTATAATATAGTTAATTGATATTTTCATGGAATATATGTAATTTGTTAAACTTAGTTTCGCTTCAATACAATATCAAATACGCAAGACTTGCTAGTCTTTTATGTTCTTATTTTTACCAAAATCATTACGTATTTAAGTAAGTAGATTATATAAGATCCTAAAACCTCAGAATTAACAATAAACATAATATAGTAAGATAGATAAAATATTTTTTTCAAGAAAACAATTGTGCTTATGAATTTTAATTTAATTCGTACTATTTATATGAAAAAATATTAAAACAAAATCCGTAGAATTTCTTTAAAAAATATTAAGTAGCTAAACAAGTTCAAACAAGGTATCTTGTAGTTATATGTTTGTTACAAAGTTATCTCTGAGAAGAACTACAAACGCCATCTGTTAGTGACTTTACGTATCTTACAGTTCGTAACGTTTCCACAGATGGCGTATACGTCGCGTCGCTGACATAAACTTTTAAGTTTGAAGATACTAAAGAGTACGCAAATTATTAAAGCCTTCAAGAATTAAATTTAAAGTTAGTCGTAAGGTTCTAATAACATTATTTTATTGGATATTTATTATCTTTTACAGTTTATAAAAGCTTTTATTTAACGTGCAATTTGGCGAATATGTACCTAAGTATGAAAGATTTTATTGTTCTGATACGCTTTCAACAGCGACTTACGATATATTTCCTTGAAAATATCTTTCAGTATCTTTTTACAGATAAAGGTAAAAATCTTCAAACCGGAGGACTTATTTATGGATACATTTATAGTTACTCACCCTTTAATCCTAGACATCCTTAAACTGTAGACAAGCTGGCCTTTCGTTTTTCACCTCCTGCCGCCTAAGTTTGGTTGGACATGTCCATGGGAGTGGCCACTTACTATTTATATTATTGAAAAAATGGTTCATAAAACTAAAGCCAAAACATAATAGATGAAGCTTTACAGGTAAAACATCTATATGTAATATTATGACATACAATTTTTATTTTCGGAAGCTTTCTAAAAGCATTAACTAGAGACAGTTTACTAATCGGGTAATTAAGCTTTTCCTAAAGAGCAACGTGGACTTATGTTCCGTTTCCGTTTTTTAAATTAGATGCTTTTAAGTTTAGACCGAAGAAGCTTTTTAGAAGCTTGTGTCGCTTTAATAAATTAGCCTTAACGTAATAGTGATGACGTGTTTATTCAAAATTTATGGAATAACAAGGTACCTAGAAACGAAAAACAAAGCATTTTCAAAAGCAAATTATGAAGATTATATTTTTTAGAAAATAAATAACTTATATGCATAAAAACACCTGCTATATTTAATAATCATGTAATATACAGCTGGATAAGGCTAATCGTTAAAATTGACTTAGTTAGGCTTTCAATTCAGTTGAAACCCCAGGCACGCTGCACTGATTTTTTAAAAATAATGTGCGTATTAAAGACTAACGCTGCTTTCCGGTGAAGGAAAGTATCGTGCGTAAACCTACACACCTGAGGATTCTTTATCTAAAGAAAATTTCTCAAAGGTGTGAAGTTTACCAACTCGGCCAACACTTTGTCAGCGTGGTGGACTATGCCTGACAGAAGATATGTGCTCAGCAGTGGGACAATAATGGGTTAATGAGGACTTTTAATAATCAGCAGTAGCATCAGCCTTGTGTGCTTCGTTATATTAAAAAAAAAAACTATAAAACAAGTCGCTTACCGTTGTTTGCTGCTTTCCTCCTTATAAAGTACGCAATGGGTTTTACTAATATGCACATGAGGTTGTTATGACGTTTATGAAGAGCGCAAATGATTCATATTCAAAAAGTTAAGTAGTAAGAAGAAAAGTGTAACATAAGTAGATCTTTTTTCGATCGATTATAAAATTACTCATCTCACTTCATTTAGCAGTAGCCTATTCATATTTAGGTAGAAATTCAATAATAAAACAACAAAAATGACGATACAGACGATTTTGCAGTAGTCTGAAGCCTCGCACGATTTCAGCAAGAAATTAAGACAAGACAAGAAATGTATACAAATTGGCATTTTGCCTAACAAAATAGAAGGTGAATGACACAATCTCATTAACAAAATTGTAACTATGTACAAAATTCACGAGATGTGTTCCATACACACGACAACACAATGGGCCATTCTCTATTCTACCGCGGACAATTGACATATTGTAATCTCTGACCCGCCGACTGTAAGTATGTAGGACAATACAGTAAATCGAATTATATTGTTCTGAGAGGAAGCATTCACTTGCTGGTTTCTGTATCGCTATAATAAATCTACTGGTCCTTACTTTGTTAGGTTAAGGAGTTGTTAGAGCGTAAATATTAGTCATATGTTTATCAAGTTTATTTTAAAATATTGGAAAATACAGCTCAGAATAGTCAGGTTTGAATCATCAAATCAGAATTTTCGTCCCGTAAAAAATAATATACGTAAAGATATTTTAATTTCTTGGTCTAAAGTTCTTACAATTTTATGATTGTATATTGAAACACTCAAAACTTTTCGCCATGTGTCGATTGGTACTGATCTATAAAGTTAAGCAACGTCAAGCGTAGTCGAGATGGATGGAGATTGTTGATCACTCACTGGGGCATGTTATTATCAATAGATAACTTTTTAACAGGTTTTAAAGATTTCAATGAAACGAGAAAAGAACTAACCACCGAACAATATTTTATCACTTCACATGAGCTTCTTCTTTTAAATATTCGTAATTCTTAAATATCCCGACATTGCAATAAGCAGTGTTGAATTTATTGATAACTTCGATCTGAATAATGAAGGAAGTCGTAAATATCAATACAGTGGACACTTGTGCTCAGTGGCAATATTTCTGAGTAGCAATGCACCCATAAACTTTTCTGTTTGATGTTACATGAAGAATCCGATAATGTATTTAATGTTGCTGTATCAGATATGTTTTATATGTGAGACAGTACATCAATGACAACAGTAACAGTACCATATATTATGTACATAATAAAACTTTAATTCGGTCAGACAAAATGTTCTGTTTAAACCGTTTTCAGTAAAATACTGTCATTTTCCCAATACAAAGAATTTTTAACATCCCTCTAGGGAGCCAAATAAAACCTAGTTTGTATTTAAATAAATAAAATTTCGCGTAGTCTGTTTATACCTAAAACATTTGAACATGAAATAAAAGAAGTTGAAGTGTAGAAATGGAATCTAATACAAACGTATTCCTTATTAGATTTCTAAAAACCATTATTTTGGGTTCTATATCGTATTAAAGACCTCTAGAAATGGTTTTCACCTAAATTTATTCCATGTACCGACAGCGACCTCTTACAGATTTAATATAGTATAGATGAATAGAGCTACTAGACTCACCGGCCGTAGCTAGGCTGGCAGAGGGTTTGACTAATTACTTTTAAACTATTGGACATAAGTCTTGTTTAGCTGACCTTCCGACTGTTCTGTTCTTTGAACACAATACTGGTAGAGTGGCATGTGGGGACGCCTTCCGTCAGTAGATCAGAGGTAGACGAAGCGTAGGTAAGCCAAGAACAATTCTACAATTCTACAAACGACAGACGAAGAGAGCCGAATAGTATACACTACCGGATAAATGTGAACCGTGTTTCCGAAGATTTGCCCGGCACGGCAGAGTTTACTTGGTAGTTGTTTTGCATTACCGATTCATGGGTCGTTGATCTTATTAATATTATACATTCAAAAGTTTGTGAGGATATGTGTTTGTTACACTTTTACGCAAAAAACATCAGTCGTGTTTCGCCGAAATTTCGCGCACACATAATTTATAACATACATTGACAAACAAAATACTCATTACTGTGGTAAACATGACCGAAGCGGGCGAAGCCGCGGGAATATCCAAGATAGTAATATTCATAAAAGTAATATAGATAAAATTTCATAGAACGCAGGTGGTAGAACCAGTGTAGTTCGATCGTGGAAGTACCTCGGCTACATCTATTTCCAGCGTAAATCAGTTTTTGCGTTCCGATGGAAGGGTGTGCTTGCCGGCATACTTTTATATGAGGCGACCTCATAGTCGTCGGGAGTAGCAACGCATCTGTGATTGTCTTCACACAGAATCCATGTTCTATTTGAAGTTCCTTACAGATGTCTATGGGCAGCAGTGACCACTTACCATCAGGTAGACTGCATGATCGTTTGCTATTTTGATCAGATAAAAAAATAGTTTGTCACATTAAAAATAAGTATTTACTAATCATACAATTTTATATTGATTTTAGATACTTATGTCATAATTTGTTATGCTAGGGGTGACCCCAAGGTTTGACCGCGGCCAGACTTGTCATACCGTTTCAAGGAGTTAATATGTAATGATTACACGTAACTTTATTATAAATTTTATCCTGTACTCAATAGGATTCTATTGGGAAATGTTATTAAACAACTCTGTCCTATTTCGTGAAAACAGCGTGTAGCTAATAGTAGTTCCTAATTGGGTCACACGAGTTAAAACAACGCATTGGATTCATTAATTAATTGAAATAATGGAATAACCGGCCATTTTACACGCTGGCATTATTCTGTGTCACTGTTTTGTGCAATAAACAATGCGGGTCAGCTACGTTTTCAGCTTGATAAATTGGAATATTAGCCAAAAATACATGTAAAAATATTTGTACTTCATTTTAGGATTTTTTTTCTGACTGAAGTAGCAAACGAGCTTGCAGTCCACCTAATGGTGGTCACTGCCACCTATAAACATCTCTAAGCAACTTCTTACAGAACATGGATCCTATCTGAAGTCAATCACAGGTACGTTGCTATTTCCGAGGACTATGATGGTGGCCTCATGAGAAAGTGTGCGGCAACCATACCCTTCCATCGAAACGAAAGAAATGCTTCACGCTAGAAATAGGTGTGGCGGTGGTACTTCCGCGATCCAACTACACTGGTTCTACCACATTCAATATGATAGTGAATATTTCATTGTCTTATATCTACAATTAATGATGATAATCACGTTAACTTTAGTTTTATTACGAAGATTTAAAACAATAGGTAAAAAATTAAAACGAAAAACATTATTCAACTTAATCACTTTAAGTTGAATAATGTGTTTCGTTTTAATTTAATTCAGTCTCCTGTCCAAAGGGTTTAAAATAGATTCATTGATTGAAATGGTTTTTATTTATCATTTTAAATATTGTGATGATTAAGATCCAATTCGGGTTAGCCCTAACATATCCATCAGAACGCATAGGGAAGTGTGGTGAAGTGCGCTAAAGTCCTCCCTCAGATTAAAAAAGAGAATTGGGTACGGCCCAATATCAGAACACAAAAGGATATGCAAATATACTCAAGGTACATAAGACGTATTTGATTTGATCGGAGAGGTAGGTAACAAACAATTTACAAAGAAACTTTCCCAAAATTCGTTCAACGTTAATGCTTCAACGTCAAGCGAACAGATGTGTTTTATAGTTTTAGACCTCCAAATACTTCAATTAAAGCTGTGTACTGTCAATTAGTTAGTTAATTTACATTGTTTTAAAGCAGATTTTGCAGTAATTTTTAGATTGACAACAGCAAAATTCCAACAAATAATACTTTAGATAGACACTAGACTCCAGTGATTGAAGATTACTGGCTACTGGCATAGTTTATAGCCAATCCGTCCTTACGAGACCTTACGAACTTCTGTGTCAGGACTTTCAGGTGCCAGGTTTTATAGATTTATTATGAGTTTCTAAAACAGGTTTCATCGCAAACAATTTTGTAAGGAAAATTCAAACTAAACAATGACTGTTTGACTAGGTTCATAGAGCTACAATAGTTTAAAATTCCAATTGTTTTAACGTAGGTTAAAAGATTTGAGTCATAAATGCCATGTGTCTCAATCCAGTAATGCATGAGAAAAAATGAAGATATACTGAGTAGAAGCAAAGGAACATAAAATAAGTATCAAATAAAAATCAATTCAACCATTTAAAATCAGAACGTTCCCAGGTAATTGTGATGTCAAAGACGTTTATCGACACCTCCAACTCAATTTGAAACAATTTTCCAAGATAATGGAGAACCGAGCTGAGCGTCCCACGCGGCTCGCGTCGTAAACTTTACGACTACACGATGACTTGCCATCGGGATACGGTAACAGAGAATCGGGTACTAGATCTAGATTCGTCTCTTATAAAGAGATTGGGTGTTTAAGATGTTAGAGCTAACTTTAAATACGTATTTCCGGATTATCCGTTGCAGTATGAATGGCTGAAGATTTGGCTATTCGAGTGCTGAGAAAATGAGCGACTGCATGTCGCACATTTTTTACATTCTTTTTTATGGTGACAAATGAAATTTAGATATGTTGTTGCTGCTACTTTAGCTGATACAGAACCTAGATTGATTTCAAATGTGACGGTTAAGTTATACGGAATCACGGACAATATATGTAGAAGATTAAAAGTAGACATTCTTTTTGTTCCTTCATTTATGATAGCATATCATTATTACTAGCATGCTAGCAACTAGCATGTGGTCCATTACATGGTAAGTGACCACTGTCACATGAACACCAGCCCATGGACATCTGTAAGCAACATGATATAGAATATGGTTTCTATGTAAAGTCAATCACAGATGCGTTTCTACTCCAGAGGACTGCAAGCGATGTCACTTGTGGACATATGTAATATCCAAGTAGTCGCCAATATTGCCAGCTTTGAATGAGGGCTCGTTTTGCAACTTAATTTTTCAATATACATTTTTTTATCTAACTGCATTAGCAAACGAGCATGCAGTCCACCTGATGGTTAGTGGTCACTGCCGCCTATGGACATCTGCGAGCAACTTCATACAGAACGGTTCTATCTGAAGTCAAGCATAGATGCGTTGCTTCTCCCTAGGACTATGATGGTCGCCTCATATAAAAGTGTGTCGGAGACCACACCCTTCCATCGAAACGCAAAAAAAAATGCTTCACGCTAGAAATACGTGTAGCGGTGGTACGTCCCCGGTCGAACTACATTGGTTCTGCTACCTTCACAATTTTATTGAGATGTGCAAAACACAAAATGCAATGAAACCAAAAAAGGATTTTATTATCTTTGATTGAACAATTGACGTTCAAAATAAGCTATGTGAACGGAAATCCCATAGTCGTTTATTATAACGGCCAGTGACAAGCCAACTTGGGAGGTTTCCAAGTTAGGACTCCATTTGGCAAGGTTCTGGTAGCGGCAGATGTTACACACTACCTGACGCCTGTAAGGGACTTCGAGTTTTTTGAAAACGTTATTTAAAAAGTTATTTGAACTAGTAATTTAACATATCACGAAGAAGCTATTGGAATATCGAAATGCAAATATTTAACTTTTAAAATACTCCTTTTAACATGAAGAAACTTAACAGAAAACGTTCTTTGATTTTTGATTTAGCTTAAAAGTAACATTGTTATTATAAAAAGTTCTCGAATGTTTCTGTACTCAGTAAATTTTGGACTACAAATGTTGAAAAAGACTTAGTCTTTTAAGTCCTGTTAAAAAGACTTGATTCAGTTTTTACTGACACTCGACTTAACAGGTGTTTGAAGTTTTGATTCTTAAGATAAAAGACTTAGTGGAAATCTTTAAACATTTATTTAACACACGCTTTACGTTTAAAGGCATTTATTTCTCAAAAGATTTTACACAAAATCACTTACAGAGAAATTACAATATGAATATTATAATAAACAGTATTGATTAGCGTTGTGTACTTGTGGGTAGATAGAATATTATTAAACTAAACTACAGAAAAAAATGCAAAGGCAACTGTTGTTGTTGTTTAAGGCGCATGTCACAGTGACGGTTATTAATTGACTATTATATAGCGTTTTATAGTAAATATTTTTGATAACATATGTTTCTATATTTATATTTTATTATCATTTATAGCAAATTTTTTTGACATCCAATTTTATTAATTTATTTAAATTATTTATGAAATTTATGATGTAGTTTTTTAATAACTTTTTAAAAATAGGAAGCGATCTCGCATCTTTTATATTTGTAGGCAATTTATTATATTGCGCTCCTTCATACAAAATACTTTTTTTACCATAGTTAGTTCTAGAAGGTTGTAACCATATATTATTGGCGTGTCTAGTAATTCGTTTTTGGAATTCTATAATTAGTTTTTTTTTCTCCTGTGTCGTGGGTACTATGGACACACACAAGACGAATACACAAACACCAAGACGCAGAACATGAATCTAAACTCATCCGGCTGGGAATCGAACCCGGCTTACACTTACACTATTCGGCGAGTTTTAATGACTTCTACTCAAGTTCTAACATAAAAGGAATCGATAACTGTGTCTCCATTTTAGAGTCGTGTCCTCTCGAGTAAAACTATTTTTGATAGGCTTAAAAGACTGATTTTCTTCAATCCCTTAATCATACTCAACTTAACAAGATTTTAGGTATGCAGCTATAGACATAAACTAGCTATCTACTCGTAAGTAAATGAAATTGGTTAATAATATATTAGTTTGGTCATGTAACAAGCAAGTTGGGTGGTTTCCAAGTGAGGCCTTCGTTGCATTTGGCAAGATTCTAGCTAGCAGATGTCGCACATATCAATATGAATTTATAGTAAACGAAAATCCCCGCGTCCGTGTACATTATAGATTATTAGTTAAGATGAGATGGAAGGGAAAAAGATAGAATTGCGCAATGCTCTCGTCGTCTTTTTTTCCCAAAAGAAACCTTTAAAAAGGTACCCGACGATGTGGGAGCGTCGCAGATTTGTGTAGGATTTTTATCGCATGAACCACAAAGTGACCGTCCTCGGCGCTACAAAGAGGACTCCGGGATCTCCAAACGCAACCGGAATCCTCTGAGCGCGTTGTCCCATCGGGCTCCTCCCAGATGGGCGGCTGGGTCCACCGCTCCATCTAGTCTTTACGACGGTATGCAACCACACATATTGCCGTCCTTCCCGAAATCGCCTGGCTGGATGGTTCAAGCTCTCACTCTAGGCGCCCACGACCCTGGAAGGCCCTTTTTAGTCGCCTGCTACGACAGGCAGGGGATACCATGATATTCATCTCATTGTATTAATCTCTAATGAACTACAAACTAGAGTAACGTGAGGCACAGTCAGGATTTAGTTGGATGACCGCTCCGGCATTCGATTCCAGATATCAAGAGCAGTGTCAAGCGCTGCTGGTCGAAAGGGTAATATAGTCATACTTATCCGAGGAGTTCCAACATAGTCCTCAGAACTAGTGGCCAAATTCAGGGAAGACTATGATGTTATCTTTGGTTAATATCAAATTAATATAAAATAGGAGTGAACTCCGGGCATCCTACAATTGTGAGCCTATATCTAGAAATGATATACTATTTTAAGGGTACAAAGCAAAATATTTTACCAATTTATAACCCATCTATCTACCTCAATTTAATCAAATATTGTATTAAATAGGATTCTCAAAAGTTTCGTTTCGCAATTTCGATATTAGAAACAGGTCAAACATAGGTAAATCCTTTAGTAATTTAATACGGGTCATACGACTAGCCAACTTGGAAGGCCTCCAAGTGACTTAAAGATATTTGGCAAATGATGAGTTTTGAAGAGAGTTATGTACCTATGTCGAAAAGTGCAGTCGTTAGGCCTCCATCGTACTTTAAAGTTTTTAGAGCGTGTTTAACTATTACTAGTGACTATTCGGATTGGTATACGTTTTAATATAAAAAATGGATACAATATAAAAATTTCTACTTATTCCAAGCGTCTTAACTTAGTCCTCAGAGTCCTCATGCACTTGTGGCTAACATCTGATAAGGCTTGATTTTATCTGGAGTTAATTATATATGTCCATGGGCGGCGATAGCCACACTGGTGGACTGCATGGTTGTTTGTTACTTCGAGCATGCCGTTCACCTAATGTGTGTTTAAGAAAATAAATATATAAGTCATTTTTTGCAGTGCTGAAAAATTTGGTAAGAAGTTAGCTGACACTCTGAATTAATATATAGGCTACTTTTTACTGTCGGAGAATATTCTTATTCCCACGGGACAATCGATACATCGATTTTTTTTAGCGCGCGTTGGTTATAAATAGATATAGGAATTGACTGCAACATACAAGGCCTTTAACATAGTATCTAACAAGTAACACACATTATTTATTATTTTATCATGTAGATATAAAAAACCTGTTCTACAAAAAATAGAAAAAATAGTATAATTTCTTAAGTCATACGTTATAAAATAAGGATAAACAATTGCTGTCTGATCTTCATACTTAACTAGGGATCATGCAAGATGCAAGTTGGTCCTTCTCCAAATGATTCTCCGTTGAATTTGGCAAGATTCTCAAATTGGCTTCACAAAAGTTGACTTCAAGTATTTTTTCAAAGACGAATTGGAACAAACATGTGTTGTTAAAGAAGTTACTCGTTCTAATAATTTTGGTTAAGCTAACCTTTTAAACATAGCAATTTTTTTAGTGACATTTCCGTTTAGTACATTCTTTAGACAGTAAAGTTAAATATTTATTAGTTAGTACGAATACTTTTTGACAAACTCTCCTATCCAAGTTTTAATCAAAAAGACATGTTGTAAAAATATGCTTCTCCGCATATTTCCGTCCCTCCATTGACAATTCGCATAATTTTCCCTCAGTGAAAATAAAATATCCCTACAAATAATATGTTCGGGTATAAATATTTACTCCTAAGTGAAGTTCGCCATCTCATGTCGTAAAGAACATTACGTAATCTGCATAAAAACTTTGAATGGCAAGGATGAAAGCCTTGAGGCGCGCATGGCATGTGAATTGCTTTTTATGTGCGCTAATATTGACTCTTTTACTCAAGTCTCTAGGACGCGTGTATACTACGAATAGTCTATAAATGCTCTTAAAATTCAGGGGTTAAAACATTCTGCTAGATCAAAATATGTGTTAATAGGTAAATTCCCGAATTATGTAATATCGACGGCACATTGTGGTAAAAAAATACGTTTTTTATTGGCTTTCTTGTTTATTTGTGTTTTCAGGGTTCCGTACTTAATGGGTAAAAAGAAACCCTATTATTAAGATTCTGCTGTCCGCCTGTCCGTATGTGTGTCACCAGGCTGTATCTCATGAACCGTCATTGCTAGATAGTTGAAATTTTCACTGAGGATGTATATTTGTTATTGCTGTTACAACTAATACATAAAAAAGGATAAAATATATATTTTAGGGGGAGCTTCCATACAAAAATCGTGTTTTTTTGCTCGATCAAAACATGCCATACCGTATTGCCAAGTTTTCTAAAAATTATTATTACTTCTAAACAAAATGTGTTTTTGTGCCGTTTTTATAGATTATAGAACGGAACCCTTCGTGCGCGAGAATGACTCAATTAGCCGAGTTTTCTACCTGAATGATTGATTGAAGGACAGATTACAGCAAACTTTTGAATATAACATTGGTTGGTTGAATATAACTTCTGCAAATTTCCATTCTTATGAAATCTGCCTTAAAATATAGTAAATGCATTGTCATAGTTAACTAAACTTTTTAAACGTTAACATTTTTGAGTACTTTGACATAATTTCAAATTGAGTCCCATACCTAATAATAAAGGATGACAAGAAATAAATGAGAAACGAACCACACCAAATTGAAAGTATGTGGACATAAACTACTTCGAAAATTCTATATTCATTTTGAATAATAGAAATTAACGACAGAAAATCCCATTAATACTTAAGAAACTTAAAAAAAAAACTTAAAAACTTAAAACGCTTTCTACACACATACTCGTAGTTAGCAGTTATGCACACAGAACCGAGCAACAATGGATTATTGTTGCACGGTTCTTTTTTTTATAAACGCTTTCTTCACTGATAGCCCCATAGTAGGATTTTCTCCTGTGTCGTTGGTGCCATGGAAACACATAGAGACGAATACACAAACACCCAGACCCAGAACAAGATTCTAAACTCATTATTCAGAAGCCTGTCTGGCCGGGAATCGAACCCGGGACCCACTGCGTGTCAGACCGGTATGGTAACCGCTGCGCAACGTGGGTCGTCAATAATTGAACAATTAATTGAATAAAAATAATTATGTTTAAATGTCAATTAACGGACAATATAATCTTTCTATTGAAAGTAAATCTAATTATATGCTGACAGGAACAGAAACCAGAACTTTCGTATCAGGTTATTATATTCGGAAGAAATTCCCGCGACAAATATTCGCAGGGGATCATTTGAGTGGGAATTTCGGATTACTCCAATCAGAATCAAGATAAGAATTCAATTTATATTTCCGGACAATCCCCCATTCCATTTCGGTTTTAAAATAAGTTCACCCTTAAACAGAATTCGATTGCAAAGCTGATCTTAATCGCTGCCCGCACATTCATTGAACTGATAAGAGTTTGTCAAAACAAACATTATGAACGAAATTTTGGGAACCAAATTAATGGATAATTTATTAATTTACCATTATCTAACTTTCATAGTACGTTAGAATTGTTTGTAGATAGTGGACTTAGTTATACAACTTCCCAAAGTTTATAGAAACGTATAAAATTTCGACTAAACAGCAGATTGAACAAATGACGTTGGCTTGATTGCCTTAAGTGAAACTTTGAAAAGAAAATAGAGACATAATCTTTCAAAACCAGCTCATTGTGTTTAAGTTTTTGTTAAACCGTTGTTATTCATCATAAAACTTGGCCTCTCAATCAGGTTCGAGGTTCAAACCCGGCACGCACCACTGATTCATTGCTTTTCGGTGAAGGAAAACATCATGGGAAAACCTACACACCCGAGAGATCTTTAAAAAAAGTTCTCGGAGGTGTGTGAAGTCCACCAATTCGGACTTGGCCAGCGCGGTGGACTATGGCCTAAATCTTTCAGTCTGAGAGAAGACCCGTGCCCAGCAGTGGGACAATTATGGATTGTACCCCCCATTCATCATAAGGGTTTCGTTTTCGTAATGAATGCAATCAAAGCAAAGTAATAAAGCAATTAATTTTGCTGGACGATTATTTATACTGTCTTGATACTTGTAGTGTGAGGCAGAAAGTGTAGTGAAAAAAAACTGTCGGATAAGAATTATTCACTTGCACAGCAAGTTTGTTAATATTAACCGTGAGGATCTATAAAATTCTGCTAATTTCGGATATCTACAAATATCTTAACAACTAAGTACATTCTTGACACGCAAAGAGAAAAGCCTGTACAGTCTTTATGTTGACTCATTGTACTAACCAATAGGAAATGCATACTTCAGTCAGGTTTAAAATTTACCTAACCTTGTTTTTGGGTCAAGTCTAACGGAACTTAAGCCGCATATACACTTATCCTATCCTGATATTAATTTAAATTTAATATTGACCTTCACCGCTTTTGGCAAAATACTCAAGTCATATGATAAATATGACATGACTACTATGCCGATAAGATAAGATAAGCTTGATAAATTTGATGGAGAAACAATTACCAATTGTATTATTACTAATCTCTAATTAACACCAGTTGTGTTAATTAGAGATTTAAAACGCGTTTTCTCTAAAAGCTTAGCTAAAGCTAGTTAAAGCTACTATTCACTAAACGCCTTTGTTAAAACTAGAATTAACTGTTTTATCTAGACAAAACGCGTTTTGTCAAAATAACTCAGTTAAAACTGCTTCAACTAGTGGGAATGTGAATACCTTACAATGATGATGCAGGAGTATGCTCAGGTATTCACATTATAATTCGTCGAAGCAGTTTTAACTGAGTCATTTTGGCAAATCACGTTTTGTCTAATTAGAACATTTCCTTCTTTCTAGTTTTGACAGAAGCGTTTAGTACGAATTAGTTTTAACGAATTAACTAATTTAAAGATTTCGATAATAAACGTGAACTAGAACCTGGTCACTCCGAAAATTTGGTTTTGTCGTAAGATAAAAGTATTTAGTATTTTTTTTATTCCTGTTCCTAATAATCAGGAAGTGTTTTTTCAAATTCTCAATCAAGCTTGTTAAGATTTTGAGAGGTAGAATCAATCTATTAAATTTATTAAATCACTAAGTCGAGACAGAGTCTATTATGGGGATCTAGCGTGTCCGTAGTTTCGTGCAAATATTTGCTGAATTGTGCAAGTTGGCTACGCCATAGACTCCCACGCGGAATAACTGTCAGTTACTTTCAAAACAATTACTCTCCATAGCGCTTCCAGTTCTTAGATACACACGGGCTTATAGTTAAACTGTGATTGATTTGAGAGTCATATTTGTTGTAATTTAAACTTCATTGGTAACTGTTAGTTTAGTTATATGAATTAAATAATTTAATAGAATCAACTATTAAATCATTTTTTTTATTTCTCGATATGTCACGATACTGAATTATGTGCTTCTAAAAACATCTCTATGATATATTGGAATGCATAATAATGACAATGTTTTAATATCTTTTAAAAAGAAGAAATTATAATTATTAAGAATAGTTTTCATATCATTCGTTTATCTTCTCTTTAAACTAATTTAAACTCATTATTTACTTAATATCTGTATCTAAATCTTTATATTACTAATAACTCTCATAAGATGATCCATGAAAATTGTATATATTTATATTTCGTATTATGTTTAAGGAATGTTATCTTTGTATAATGTTTGTTTACCTATTTATTTGTCAAGGATAAAAGGAAAAATTCAATTTAAAATAAAAGTGAGGTACTTTTATTTTAAAATATTGCATACATTGGGATATACAGAATAAAAGTTTTCCACTATCTTCTAAATTAGTTGTTTCTTAAAAAATTAAACAAAATATTAATATTCCTTACAATATTAATATCCTCCTTTAAAATGTTGGGATAAATAATCATAACCATAAACTTCCACTATCTTCAGTACAAAATATTATGTTATTTAATTAGAAATTACAGAAGTGAAAAGGGTCTACTTAGTTCTTTTAAGTTGACCGAAGGGTATGGCAGTGTGTCATTCCGATGCAGCGAAACACGTTTTGTCTATCTGGACAGACATCATCACGATTCCACAATTTGCATATAATGACTACTTAAAAAGCGACTAACATGAATTGTATGCCAGTTAGTCGAGTGTATATCATTCGAGATGTCAACGCTTGATACTTGATTACTTTATTGCCCTTTAAACGTTTTATGAATTAAAATTGTGGGTCCTTCAATCTTTATTACGTTTGTATTGTCACTTCCTGAACTTCATTCATTTCTTTGATAATTGAGTTGATTATGGGAACAGTCTGATGTACCTACTTTAAATTATTTTACAAAGAGAGTAACATTTAAATATTGTATGAAAAAAAAAACAAATTTCTTGTATTGAAGACTTTATGATATTTTTTCCTTTTAAAGTAGTAATATCAAGTAGCGCCACTTTGGTCTAGAAATGTTTTAACAACATATTGTACAAGTTGTAAAATACGAATTATGTAAGGTAGAAAATACAAATTGTACAAGTTGTAAATACGAATTGTCTACAAGTAATCGGCAAGTGATCGGTAGTAGTAGTTGTCTTCTATATAATATTTAAATTTTAACAAACAAAATGGTATTATTTCTTTGATATTTCATTGTATGTTCTTCTTTACACCAAGGATATAAAATAGTACAAAACAATAGAACAATATCTTTATTTATTACATAATACAACCTTTATATATATTCTCAAATAATAAATTTCATTTTCAACATTCCTTGAGAAACGATGCAAGTAAACGGAGTGATCTTTCACCTGCATTATTTGTTCGTTGTTGAGGTGATTCCATCGTTTGGGATACTAAACATGAGTTTGGAAATGATTGGCCGGAGGGCGTCGTGAAGCGATAGTCAGTGGACAGGTTCCTTGCAAAATGACTAGCAAGGCGCCTACCGCACGATCTTATACACTTTAGTATCCCTCTTGGATATAGCTTATATTGTTTCAAGTCTATGTTCATGCTATTCTGAAACTTGTTTGAAAAAAAAAAATGATGTGAAGAGAGATCTCTTCCTATTTATTATTAGTCATATCTATTTATTACAGATGATCAATTGGTCTACCAATTCGCAACTGGCCAGGAACGGGTTGACGACAACACATACTAGACTAGATTATTACTTACGTAATTCTCAGTACTTTCTAAATATAGTGATCTGATGCTTCCATTTTTCATACACTACTGAACACAAGCCTTGCCTAATGAATGTTTATGATAATAGTCACGGCTCCTGCCATGTATGTTGGTGAACGCAGAAGGTGTGGTATTCCACAAGAAAACGCTGCTGACCCTATTTTGAATTTTCTTTGAATTCTTGAATTTTTAATATTCAAGAGAACAGTAGCAGTGGTGCTATTCAAGAGCGACATCACACGGCGCTTCCTTATTGCTTCGGTATTCTGACTTCAAAAACACGGTCCTATGATCGGCTAGATGTATTTATTTTTATGGTGCCACTTCATTATGACTATCTTTTTTCTCTTCCGACAACTTTATCACGAAACTAGTTTGCTATTTCAGTAAAACTAGCTTCACTCTAGCACCGTACACCAATATATAATTCTGACGATCTAACTTGATTTTGCTGTAGCCCTGTAATTGTAATGGATATTTCAAAGCAAGTTATAGTTAAAGTAAACGAAGTTTGATCTTTGACCTCCGTTATTTGTTTGTCCCTAAGTGTAGCTCAACAACATGGTTCTGAGATGGTTCGCCGGAGGGGCATCGTGATTGCGATACTCGGAAGGGCCGTAGATTTTTCGGTGTAACTCGATGA
Source organism: Spicauda simplicius (assembly GCA_949699795.1). Classification (NCBI taxonomy): domain Eukaryota; kingdom Metazoa; phylum Arthropoda; class Insecta; order Lepidoptera; family Hesperiidae; genus Spicauda; species Spicauda simplicius. The sequence continues at coordinate 7,667,102 of OX453068.1, forward strand.
GGCAGACACCTACCGCGTCATGTGCGGTTCTTGTAGATTTTCTAATTTATTATATAGTTGAAGAAATAGGTAGCCATCAGGCCTTTTCTTTAATTTTGAACGATATATTACTTAGAAGGGACATCGCTTAGCGTAAATTTGAGTACAGAGAACTTTAAACTATCTTAAATTGAAGATAAAGCAAAGGAAAATATTATTCTAAAAAAAGTTAGTATTGAATTGGGCAGATTTATTTAAATGAAATTAACCTGTCGTGTTCATATAATCAATTATCAAGACGTGCGAAATACTTTTTTAATAAGTTCTTAGGCTTTAAGCGCTGCATCTTTTTTGACATGGTAGGTGCATATATTAGTAATCTATGTTAGGACCTTAATACTGTCTTTAAATGTCTTTAAGTCCTAACAAAACCTATGTTTAAAATGTCTCTGTGTAAACCCGAATTTGCTTCACATCTCAACCGCTCTGTTTAATCACTAACTTATTTTGTGTTAAAGATCGTCGTAAATGGAATCTTATAATATAGAACTAGCAATCTTGCATGCGGTCTAACTGATGGTAAGTTGCCACTGCCGTCCACATATGTCCTCTGCTTTTACATGTTGTTCATATAAGATATAAGTCGGCATACCAATAAAATAAAAACGAACATACAAACAGACAGCTTTTGGGCATAAATAGCAAACAAGCGCGCTGTCTATCTTTTTTTCTATTCGATTCATGTATGCATATCATCACGATGTCCACACTCATGGATAACTGTGAGAAATTTCATAGAGAACATACCAATACATAGATACTAATGAATATTATTAGTACATAGGAAATACATATTTATTTTTGTTTGCGAGGCAGTAATTTGAGATAAGAGATCCGCAGCGACCTATAAAGTACAGCAACATTACGTAATGATAATTTATCACACTATTTCACGGTTACGTTTTAATCCAGGCGTCGTAAAGCATTTTGATCCTGTCATAGGCACGAATTCAGCGAGAGGACTGCAAGGCTGTTTAGCGCAGTCGACGTATAATCCCAGATTAGCTCAACGTGTTGTGTGGTCACTGCGCTGTTTAGCCGTTAATTGGACGTGTCCAACCAATGTTCAATGTTGCATACACGGAACTAATGTTACAAGGATTACATATTGTATCATGCAAAACTGTACCTACTTATGAGATTTGAAAGGATTATTAACTATTTTTATTTAATCATAAAAAATAGTATCTATGCTAATATATAATTTTGTTTTAAGCTTAGATAATGTTAATATTCATAAGTTATGTGCATAGTGACATGCGCGTAAGTACTTGCTAATTTCTGAACAATTTTCTTTTACTGATAAGATTTTATGGAACTAGCAATCGAGCATGCATTTTACCTGATGGTAAGTGGGCACTGCTGCCCATATCTGTAATCAACTTCATACAGAACATGGGTTCCATCTGAAGTCAATCACAGATGCGTTGCTACTCCCGAGGACTATGATGGTCGCCTCATGTGAAAGTGTGCCGGCAACCACACCCTTCTATCGAAACGCAAGAAATGCTTCACGCTAGAAATAGGTGTGGCGGTGGTATTTCCCCGGTCGAACTACACTGGTTCTACCACCTCGAAATTCACTTCTGTTTCCTATTAATATACTTACACTTTATTTGACTCATGAAGCAGTAATCATCGTTTTCTTATGGTTTGTAAAGTAAAAAATTAAAATATGGAAAGAAAAAATAATTGAAGGAAATAATCAATAACTGACCACTGTTCATATATGATTGTTGTTCACATGCCACATGTCATTTAGCGTTAGGAATCCTTAGTTCTACCTAGCTAGCCACTAAGCCCGGTGGCAAGGACTGTGATCCTGTCATAGGCTTCAAAGGCACGAATGCCTGCACTAGAGGGTTGCGAGGCTGTTTAACAGAGGCTTCGTGTAATCCCGGATCAACTCGACGTATTGTGACCGACGAACTTCAGGCACCAATTAGACGTCATACCTAGTTCTAACACCGCGGATCTCAAAAATAGCAACTCTCCATAAGAGCAAATAAACTGTCTCTGATCGTTATTTATAATTCTACAACTACCAAATAACATATTGCGTTTAAAAGATTATTACTCATATTAAAATAATGTTTATTACGAAAATGTAGCATGTTCCTATATGATTTTGAGATAACGTTATTTAATTAACTCAAAATGGGCATATTTTGAGTTACGCGGTGTTAGAACTTAAGCGACGATATACAAAACTGTTGTTTGGGGGAATTAGACTTTGTATTCTTGAGAACTATACTGACTTGTGTATTTTAAGTAACATTTTTTACTTCTTTTGAATTATTATTTTTAAATCATTACTTGTTGTATTAGTTCAAAATAGTTTTAATTGTATTTGTATTAAATACTACAGAATAATTTCCTGTTCGGCTAAAAATCAGGTAAGCAGTACGTAAGTATCCTTTTCTTCTTATGACGTGATAATTCAGAGCAGTGATAGCCTATTGGTTGAAAGTTGCACTCTCAATCGGGAGGTCCGAGGTTCAAACCCACCGCTGATTTATGTGCGTATTAGAAATTAATTATCACTGCTTTTTGGTGAAGGAAAATATCGTGAGAAAAACCTACACACCCGAGAGTTCTTAAAAAAAAGTGCTCGGAAGTGTGTGAAGTTCACCAATTCGCACTTAGCCAGTGCTTTGGACTATGGATTAAAACTCTCTTATTCTGAGAGAAGACCTGTGCTCAGCAGTGGGACAATAATGGATGAATTTGACGACCCGCGTGGCGCAGCGTTTACCATACCGGTCTGACGCGCAATGGGTCCTGGGTTCGATTCCCGGCCAGACAAGTATCTGAATGATGAGTTTAGATTCATGTTCTGGGTCTGGGTGTTTGTGTAATCGTCTTAAGTGTGTCCATGGTACCCACGACACAGGAGAAAATCCTAGTGTGGGGCTATGGGTGTAGAAAGAGTGTTTTAAAAGAATAATGGCTTGTACCCACGTTATCATTCATTCAGTATTCCTTACTACCATCTATTATTGAGCGGTAGGTATCCACAGTTCTCCCCGTCATGCTTGGGCTTTAACCCCCGTTGCAGCTACTTTGATCCTATCATAGGCTTCAAAGGCACGAATCCAGTGTGCCAGAGGATTGTAACGCTGTTTAACGCAATGGACGTGTAATCCCAGATTAACTAGAAGCGTATGACCGTTGCATATAGGCACTAATTAATTAGGCTGAAAAACAGCTCTCCATGGGATTTATTTCTTATGGTGGTAAAAGCTGAGCCACTTCCTTTTGCCTATAGTATGTAGAATCTTAAAAAAAAAATATTCTTGGTGTTTTTGTCAGTTTGTTTCGCAATCTTACTTCAAATTTGTTTAATTAATAATTAAGCTCATTTTAGTTTTAAGATTCACTGTCATAATACTTGTCATCAGTGTTACATTTGAGGCAATAAACATATTTATTATTATTATTATTATTAATTAGACGGTTTGTAAAGTTATTTGTACGTTTAGTCTCTTAAATTTACTAAATGAACACTTTTATTGCTTATCGGTTTTAGAAAATATTGAATGTTATCAAAGGACTGTGCTTTAAACCAAATGTTATATTTTTTACTGTTGCCTACACGTTTACGTTGTAAATAATGATATGAAAACCTTTCTTTGATGTAAGTATTGATTTATACGATAATTATTCTGAATAGCTATATGAGTCTTTATCTGCCATTCTTCTAATTTTGTCGTTTAAATTTTAAGCATTTACTTACTATCCTTATAGGCGAAGAACTTCCTACGTCATTAGGGTATGTATTTAGCAGGTAAGACGTGATAATCTATGGCTATGTAGCATCGTAGATACTAGAGGGTTCATTTATAGTCTAGGCATTACAAGGTAAAGGCAACACCGTACATTGTCTGCGGCAACGGGTAGTCGAGAAGCTCACAGTCAACACCATTTGTCAGGAGGGACCGATTTCTACTTCCCTAACGATTCATGTCGAAGTACGTCAGGTAAACACCGGTCTGATATGTGGGATATGTAGGGTTCATATTCAATTCCCAGTTAAACAGAAATTCAAATGATAAGATTTTATTTATGGTACTACGTGTTTATATACACGTCTTTGGGCGTTTCCGTGATACGTACTCGGAAGTTTTGGTGCGAAACTCAGAAAGCGTAATTGAATGATTTAATTCAGAAAAACAACTTGACTAATATGACTACTTTTAATTAAATATTTTAAAAATAATAGTTAAAAAATACAAAAGTATACATACAGCTGGGAAGAAAAATGCTAAAGAGCTAAATAATTAGGCTAAATATTTATTTACAGAAAATTTGTACTTCAGTAATTAGGTGTAAAGTTGTGGTGTATAGAATTCTGAATTATTTTCAATAATAATATAGAAAGCGACATTTACCATAAATCTTGATTCCAAGCATTTGAAGGATTCCTCTACGTTCTAGATTCGATGCCATGCATTGACCGGCTACTTAACGAATACTAATTTGGGAATGAGTGACTGAGCATTTGCGATTCAAACAACGTGAGCAACGCTTGGATTCTTGTTCCACAGTCTAATCAATGATCAGAACTTATCTAATTAGATTTGCTTCATTGGCAGTTAAACATAATTGGAATAAGTTTTGATAAAGTGCAAGTGAGAGTGAAGAAGATATTGATAAGATAATAATTCAGTATTTGGCATCAGCAGATACATAACAATATTTGGTCGAGAGTCTTAATTTTTTGTTTTAAGTCTGCCTATGTACGTAAATATCTCATATAGTACCTACGTCTTTCCATATTAAACGCCAACGTCCTATGGATAATGTGTACATTAAATTTAAGATCCGTCCGAATCCGCTATCGTTATATTGAGTTATTACTGTAGTTTTTAAAAATCTGCAGCGACAATAAATAACCTTTCGTCTTCCAACAAGATCACAGGACATCTGTTAATCGTTATAAAACGCTTTTTATCGACATTACAAACCCTAATTCGGGAACGAGTGATTGAACGGTGTAGGCATTTGGCGTTCATTGTCTGCGGCATACGGGCTGTCGAGGCGCCCACAGTCGGCACCATTTGTCAGTGGAGATCGTTTGTCGTGTGGCCGGCATATAACTAATTGCTGCTGTAAATCCTCGCACGCGTGGCGGTCGCGCGCTATCGCCCATAGCCGATGAACGCACAAACTGTGATTCTCTTTGTTACTTCTGATGTTCGCGACGGGTGAACGCTTTCAGTGTAGATATATTGGTTTGGCGGGTGTTCTATGTTTCTTTAGTATGCTTGAAGTAATATTCTAAGAAAAAAATTAAGTGAGCTCCGCAAAACTGTCTATGTTTTTTTACTATATTAGAAGCCATCCTGTTAATAACTTAAGTAAGTTCCTGCAGTGCTTTAAGATAACTATTCGTGTACCTAAACCTATCAAAATTGTCTTGATGCTTAACAGATAGACAGACAGGCATTTTTATAGATGCATCGATAACTCCGATAAATATAATATTGCTAAAGATTTGAAAAATTAATACAAGTTATCAGTGGCCGGCATATAACTAATTGCTGCTGTGAATCCTCGCACGCGTGGCGGTCGCGCGCTATCGCCCATAGCCGATGAACGCACAAACTGTGATTTTCTTTGTTACTTCTGATGTTCGCGACGGGTGAACGCTTTCAGTACTGCAGGCTCCTACAATTCCTTGTGTCTTTATTTATGCGTGTACCTCATTTTGTCGCCTTTCTGTTGCTACTCCCGAGGACTATGTATGAAACGCAGGAAATGCTTCACGCTAGACATGGGTGTGGCGATGGTACTTCCCCGGTCCAACTACACTGAACCACTTTGAAAAATGATAAATGATCCCTGCCTCCCGTGTACATTTGTGAGCAGATTCATATTGAATAAGGGTTTTATCTTGCGGACTAGTGGCCACCTATAAAAATGAGCTGTCGACCATATCCCTCCATCGACACGTAAGAACTACTTCACACTAAATATGATAAAATATGTAGATGTGGTGTTTTTAGCCTCCAGTTTAAGCATACTTGTACTACGTTCCTATAAATATAATTTTGCATTTAGTTCTCATAAGTAAAATATTAGTATCCTCGTAAAAAACAACTTACTATGTACAATTTATATAAGTCGGCAATTTACGCGATAAGATACAAGTTTTACACAATAAGATAAGTCATTTAAGCAAAAGCGCATTAGGAGTAAAACGGCTTAATCAATTTTCTCAGTTCCGGGTTGCTAAGTCAAGGGCGGGACTATAGAATTTGACACGTATTGTTTCGAGAGCTAAATCCGATCGCGCCTCACGCATGAATCATGATAAATGAAGCGTATTTGCTGGAGATTGACGTTGGACGCTGGTGAAGAATAGCGATAGAGTCCTACCGGTTTATCTGATATATGTATAAATCTTGTAGCGCCAAAGATGTTGAATTGAATTTCCCTGTTGTCGTTGTTGTCGTTTTAAAAGTTAGGTCTTAATTTGTTATCACAAAATGTTTGTTATCGCTAAATAATTATTTTTCAAAAATATCTCTATATCAAAAATATTTTCCATAACAATTCCCGATACATATTATATCAGATATTTTCTCAGTTTGTAGAACTCGTAGAATTCGACTTGGAAGCACCATCACCACACATATTTCTTAAGTTATTACGTTTTAGTGCAAGTATGTGGTTTGCCTGCTCTATTTAATTTGAAGCTACCATCTTATTGACTGTGATTGATTTGATAGAACCACTGTTATGCATGCTTACAGATGCCCATGGGTAGCAGAGACCACATACATCAGGTGAACTGCTTACCCATTAGCTACGTCAGTTAAAAACAAAACGTATATATTTTTTCTTTTTAATTAGGTAGTAGTAGGTATCACCTTTAGCATTAAATGCAGCCTTCAATTAATTTCGCAGATTTATTTATTTGCAATATATTAATATTAGGTATCTATTATTAATTCGTCCAAATCGGGCGGTGTTTGCGCTTACACGATGACAGCCCCCGATCTGTTAATGGACTACACAAGAGATTTTTCGACAAATAGGTGCTATTTCGGTAGCGCGAATCGAAAATCGTAAATGGATTATGTCTGCGAGGGTATTTTTTTATAATTTCGATACTGTAAAATTATTTTTAAAATATGACTAAACTAAAAATAAACATATTTTTTTGGTTGAAAAACTGTAGTTTCACAAAAGGGATGAAAAAGAAATATTTATTTAGAACATGGTGTAAGCTAAATGTCGTGTTTAGCTAAAATTTGTAGCACACAAAAATATTGTTTCCTTGCTTATATTCTTGACATATTCTCAGATCAAATATATTACAATGTGTAAGTGGAATCAATACTCACATATATCTGAATATGAGACAATGGAGATTTGATGTAAGTTTTAGTTCATACATAATTATGTGCATAAACTTTTTTCACTAATACGAGTATCAACTGCTCCATATGGTTGTGTACATGTGAGGGTGGTATTAGTAGGCACTATGAAATCAAGTGTGGAGTTTTGTTTTAATAACTTTTAAGTAGACCTTTTTTAACGTTTGTTAGAACTAATTGCATAACTTCTGTTACGGCATATAGTGGATTCGTCGTGACCACGAGCCATGCACACTACACACTTATTTCTAGCGTGAAACAGAAACAAAACACAAAAAAAACAAACGTCACAACCACACCATCAGTTCAAAACAGTCGTTTTGAAGTGAATGTGTGGTTGCCGGCACTTTTATTTGACGCGATCGTCTAAGTTTTGGGAGTAGCAACGCATCTGTCATTGACTTTAGATAAAACACATGTTCTACATGAAGTCGCTTACAAATGTTGTGTCTAAATGACAGCAGCAAAGAGATTAAAAACGCGTATCGTAAATACCCTTCAAATGTTAAAATGTATCAAAACCGCAATAATACTACTGTAAAATCACTTATATGAAGAATAGTTATAGCATGTTTTACCTTATCTTTTCTATAATTTATACTAATAGTGCAAAACATATAGACAATGTAAAAATTATATACACAATTATATACGTCCTAAAATAAATAACACATTAATATTAATAGGATTTACAGTGCAATTACTTTCGCATCTAATTAAAAATTACTGGAAATAATATTCCTGGAATCATCTCTTTCAAGCCGCCATATTTCGTCAAGCTGTTTAGCAGACGGCGCCTGGTGTAAGTGATATATCGTTTAATTAACGTCACATCAACATTTATGAAAGGGGTATAAGGTTCAATTCCCGTGTTTCTCGATTCAAGTTTAGATCAAAACACATTCGTCAAGTGATTCGTGTCAACGGGATCGCAATCAACATTCCGTTTGCGAACTTTTCGAAAATCTTTGCGTTTAGATGTTCATTAACGATAATTAAGCTATCTTTATTTTAATGCCTCTTAATAATATGTGCGTGATTTATATTTATTTATTGCTAGCTTTGTACAATTCTACATATGTTAGGAAAAAACAATAAAAATGCAATAAAATCGAAGCTAATAGTATTATTCGACGAACCGCGTGGCGGAGCGGTTACCATACTGGTCTGACGCGCAATGGGTCCCGGGTTCGATTCCCGGCCAGATAGGTATCTGAATGATGAGATTAGATTCATGTTTCGGGTCTGGGTGTTTGTGTGTTCGTCTTGTGTGTGTCTACCCACGACACAAGAGAAAATCCTAGTGTGGGGCTATGTTGAGTGTAGAAAGCGTGTTTTTTTTTATTAACTCCGATTCTTTATGGGAGATCGTTTTGCATTGTACGTATAAATATTTTGGTAAAAATGGATAGGTATATTAAATGTTTGTTTAAAGGACATATGCTCCTTTTAATAATTACCGATAGCTGAGATTGGTATCTACGAATGAAAGAAAAGGAACGTTAAAATCAGGTCCAATTTAGTTGTGTATTTATGTAAAGTTAGTTAAAAGTTCACAATATGGCTGCTTTTTGGTTTCTCACTTTATTACTTCCTCTGATATAAATTTACATTATATCAACACCTAGACTACGTACCAAAATCATTTTAACGCTTTCTAATCAGTCAAAAGAACACCCATATCGTTGCCCCTGTCGATCATGTGTGAGTGACTCGAATATAAACAAATGCCTTTGTTGACTGTCCTTTGTGTTAAACTGGAGCGTGTTTGTGTATGCGTGGCCACGTTCACCACAGCTTTGACAGCTTATGGACCTTTAACACAACGTGATAGTTGGATGACGGTTTGTAGTTGACGAATGCTTGAGCACAAAGGTAAAATCGTGTGGAATAGTCTCACTTCCATCTACGATGGTGACTAAGGAATTAAATCTAGGAAATTGGCAGGAGAAATGAGCAAACTATTGTTGTTTGTGTGCAGTGTTATCACAGTCATGCCTATTGCTGATTTATCAGCTTGCTTTTCACTTTTTAACAATACTTTTAAACGCGTTTGTCAAAAAGTATGCTGCTGTGTGGTTTAAAATAAAGAAGATAGAAATATGAAGTATCCATGGCACAAATCAAAACCGGATAGGAGTGAGGTCCTATTGGAAATTAGACACAGATGCCACTCTTAAACTACTAAGTTGGAACATTTTGCATGAGTACCGCTATATAATTATGAGTAGGTACTACGCCTTTCAGCAACTTGTGCCCACGGGCAGCTTCATGTCTATTTGGGGATGATTACAGATTTCAACGGCCATTTAACATCAAGTAGACATGCTTGTTACTTACTTTAAATAAAATAAAACATTTTGATAAAATATTTTATTACTAGTCACCCGCCGCATTGGTCGAAATTAGACCGTAATTTAAATTAAAAAACAAAACACATTGTCCAAGGTAGTACGAATATTTCTCAAATTCAAATAATTTTGAACGCACTTAGACATAAAGAGAGGTTTAATTAGCTAAGCCGTATTTAAAAACAATAGCGGGTATTTTGACAAAGACACTGACGTTACTGACTATGTATTCATAGTAAGACATTGAATGTTCCATTACGTTTGTTATTTATGTTTGTGTCAAATGCACGGTAGCGTGTATAATGTGTTTTTAGTTGATTTTATGTATGTTATAATTATGCATTATTTGAAAAAAAGATTAACATTCTGCACTCCTTCTCTAAGTCCACTATAACCGTGCAAAATTTCATACTTATCCGTCCGCGGCATATTTATATACAGATTGTTATTGTTTAATACGATCTATTAGACGCTTTAGAGTTAGAGATCGAAAATCTCTTCAAACACATAGCTATTAAAAGTACGAGTACATTAATAGCATTAAAGTTGTCTACATTATGTAAATGTTATACCTACTGCTGTAGTCTATTCTTCTAATCTTATTTTTGATAATGATTCCGTTCATATTTACCCTAAACGCAAAATAAGAGGTGTTATAAGTTTGACTGCTATGTTTGTCTGTGTGTCTGACTGTCTATCTGTGTGTCTGTCTTTCAAGATTCCAGATCTTAAAAAAAATTCAATACCAAATTTATAGTAATGGACCGCATTTTTACAATGAGATAAATTAAAATACAGCGGTTTACCACGATATAAAAACAAATATCATGTTGTTACATATCGTATCAAAAGTATAAAAAAACTGTAAGGCAGATATCACGATCGGATTTTAGATCAGATTTCAAAATGTCAGTTACACCATCACTGGGGGTTAACTGGCTCGTAAAATTTCACGATAGACAATTTCGTAAGCACTTCACATGTAGGTATAGCCATTGTGGGGAGTCACTTGCGTTAAATTAGATGACTTTTTTGCTATTGCTACGGGAGAGGAAATATAAAGTCGTGTTTGAAACTATACACTCAATCGCCTCAACTTATAATTTATTTATAAAAGTAGTTAACAAATTCAATAATATTATTGCTGAAAACTTCGTAAATGTCTTGTTAATCATCAGAAGAAAAATACTTTCTTTTCAATTAACTACTTGTGATATACAAACCCAGGTTATAAACTACTTGTGGCAAGCATTCACTCAAATTATAAAGTAGGTTTTTGGTAAAAGAGTAACATCTTTCCATCTTGGAATATTTCACTTATTCATAAGCCTTTTAATGTCCACTGGGCTTTCTCTATAATTTGGCATTCAAACCGATTTTTCTTAATTTTGCGATTTTTCGCTCTCTTCTTAAGGACGTCAGTACATTTTGAAGGTGAGAGAACTGAGAGACTACTCAATTTGCCTGAACGTAGTCGCCACTCGTGGAAATTTCTTCCCCATCGGTTATCGTATTTATAATAATAGTAACATTAATTTCGTAGTAATAAAGAATACTTCATTCAAGGTTTGTGTGAATTCATTTAACGCCAATTTTATTTTAGATGGACGGAGCGTACTATTTTAAGATTTATTGTTAAAAAACTTCATAAAGTTAATACTGACAACTTTGCCCTTCAAACGGACCTATGTCCAAAAGATAAAGCGTCGAGGGCGAAAAATTCTCTTTTTCTACTTAACGTACCTTGGAAAGGTACTGTCTACGGTCGGCTGAAATAATAATTGGGATGGATACTGATATACGCAAATTCGTTTGCAAAATGGTCGTATTAGGGATAAAACACGCACTGCAGCCATATTATCTTGTCTGTTAAATTGGGACTTTCATGTTGTTATGAAGGAACCCTCTCTGAATATACTTTATCCGAATAAGTAATAAAAGGATGGATGTAATAATATTACGAATGCTTCTTTATGCAGATACAAAGGCTTGTTGTATATATTTTGTATAAGATGCTCCAAATATTACAAGAACGAGAGTAACCCTTGATCTCTAAATAGGAGCGCTAGTTTGGAGTCACTTACATAAAATGTAATTTGTACAATATTCTTCTTTATCCATTGAGTTTATGAAGATAGTAATACCGTCATCAACAGTATATTTTATAACCTTGTTTATTATATTTGTTGAAGTAAGTGTAGTAGCGTTTTGATATTTCTTTTTCTGCTATAAAATGATCGTGAGAATATGTAAGTGTTTTAGAATGTTCTACAAAGCTTTAAAGATATGTAATGCATCAATTAACTACAACAGTAGACTACGAGCACTTATTATTATGAGAATATTTAGTAGTGGTTTAAATGAAACTCAAGGTAAAAATACAATATTCGTTTGATAGAAATCTCTACAAAAGCCAATGTTAATATTATGTCTTACTAAAACATACATTTATTAAAAAATCGGACTGGTAGATGCTTATGGATTAAAATTCCATTTCAAATTGTTCTCTTCGACAGTCATATTGATGGCAAATACAGTTTCACGTGAAATGATTTCCATCTAAACTTTATGTTCCAATATAGGGTAAGACTTCATAGACTGGCTTTGGACGAAGATTAGTCACTGTCTAACATAAACAGCTAAGCCATTGTGAGGTCCAACAATTGTTATGGCCTGTAGGAACTAGATAATGTTCAACGAATTTTGTAAAGGGAGTCTTGTGAAATTCTGGGTTTCACTCGGCAAAATTGATAGGTCGCAATTATCTTTCTATTGATAGATTTATGGCCTGTCTCGAAAGCCATTTGCTTATACCCAAATCTAGTCTGAAGATTTCTTAATAGGTCAATCTACAAAGTCTTTAAACAATGATTGTTTTGGTTTTTCTTATACTTTCATTTAATTTAATACTTTTCAAACTTTTCAAAAAAGACTACTGCATTGTAATATTTGTAACTACTAAGAATCATAGCGTTATTTTCTTTTACTTCTTGTTTATCTTGTGCAGTAATTTCAACCTCAAAGGTTGAACCAAATTTCCTGGTATTATAATTACCTATCAGAAACGTCGGTACGCAGAATTTACTCTACCGTGAATCGCAATGTTTCTATAAAATAAGTTAGAGCTTATTCAACGTTGTTCTTTGTGTTCTTCGGTAGCGAGCTTCCCTCCTATATAGAATACATAATTTAAAATAAACAGTACTTTGCTGCAAAAAATACGGGTTAACATTTATTTGAGGTTTATTTAAACGGAAAAAGACTTCCCTATGAATGTGCAATGCGGTGCAAGATAGGTTTTGGTTTAATGTTTTGTACGATATGAAATTATGTGTTCTGAGTTCACTGTTATAAGATTCAAATGAATAGTTGTTTCGCACTGACTAAAATCTGCACTGCAGTATATTATCAAATAAATGAATGGTGCAATAAGTATGTAGAATATGAATGTCTCTTGAATAATTTGTACTATTTAGGGTTCCGCACTTACAAGGTAAAAACGGTATCCCATTACTAATACTCCGCTGTCTGTTTGTCCGTAAATCATTCAAATTTGATTATTATTGCCGTGTTTTCGAATTTGAGAATCTAATTATGGGTCATAATTAGATTCTCTATTACCTGATCAAAATTTTTACCCGAATCTAATTTCCTATTACATCATTTATATATTATAAACGGCAAATGAGGCAATTTTGTAAGTTCGTGTATAACATTAAACTCAACTAAACGATATCAATACAAGAAGTTTACAGCAAGTATCGAATCATTGTTATCGGATATCAACAAAGCGAACAGTTGTTCTCTTGCAATACACCGTAATGGCTCTCGCTCGAGACTCGAGACATCGCATCTTTTATTGAGATAAAGCTCAAACTGTAGAAGGATTTAAATATCATGTATGGCAATGTTGTGATTTATGACATTTATAATGTTTTATTTAAAGTAGACGGCCTCTTTCGCTGTGACTAGCAGGAAACAAGAAAGCTTAAGGGGCGTTTAGTTGGAGAAATTGTATTTAGAGAGTTTTGAAGGATTAAAACCATGATTTTAAAGCAAAAAAATTGACGAATTTTTTTCGTTATATCATATTAACAAGAATATTTTTCAAATATACAATAAGTTTAAATTATTTAAGATACGATTACATTATTATTAGATACATTATTTTAAGTCTTGAAAAATATCAAGAATTGCTCATCAGAAATTAATCCGCAAAGACTTTTAAGATTATTTTTAAGGAAATATAGCCGAATATTGAACGTTTGGTTCAAACATAAATATTGTCATCCTTGCAACACTAATGCGATAAACTAAATGTGAACTTGTTTGGAGATCTTACTTCCCAAGACATTTCGCAGTTAATGAACAAAAATAACAAACTTATTGCACTAGTATCTAAAACATTGACTTAAGGTCTTTGAAGACAAAATGCACTACTAGAAAAATCGATGACAATGAATTGTTTGGTCTTTGTTCCCATAACATAAAGGGCTTTTAGAAGTATCCTGAAATTCTTTGACGTTTTACTTGCTAAAAGGCTCAATGGCTTCTGACTTCGCCGCAGCACAGAAGTCGTCACTTACCATTTTCCTTTCTACAAAGGAAATTCAGTTTTTCTTTGAGTTCAATGTTCCGGGTTTCATTACTTTGCTTCTTACTAGGTACTCTTGTTTGTACAAGAATATTTTTAATCTTTTTACTCATAGTTGAATTCAGATATGCCTAATACAAGTTTATTCGGTATGATAACTTTTATGGTGTTTTTATCTACTTTATTTATTTCATATAAATAAAAACTGTTAATAATAAAGGTACTATTTTATTTAACTTAAAATTAAATATACCAGAATTGTCAAGTGTGACGTAAGAGCTACGTACATATAAGATAAACATTTTGTTTGTTTGTTTTGTTTTTGTTTGCTATCGATTATACACTTATGATAGTAGAAGATACGTGGAAAATTCTCTCATTCCCTGCAAAAATTATAACTAATAATCAAATGTAAAATCGAATAGCTGCCTCTTAGCATGGTACTTATTCGAAATGAAGGGAAATTACGGTACAGCAATTCAAAAGGCAATGAGCCAGTTAAGTATGAACACAAACAATCAAATTTCATTTGATCACCCCTCGATGCCGTCAGTGAGATATCTCTGGAGAAATAAAATAGCTTCATTTGCGACTTCAGTGAAATCCGTTTAATTCGATACGCAGCAGCCCCTCTAATGATTAGTCTGAGGCGTTTGGGATTAAAAGAAAATTAAACGTTTGCGACTCATGTCAACCCCACGAAATATAAGCCGAACAAATTTAAAATTGCATTTAGGACAGGACTTGTTTGAAAGACTATAAGGGCGAAAACGGATTAAAAGTTACCAATTTAAATTTGCACGATATCACCGCAGACAATGTGGGAGTCCAGCCCCTTAAGAATTTATTCCACGTTTGGGGTGTTCCTTTGGAAACGCCTGCTGATTGTGCGGCTTAATTAAACAGCATTATACTGACTCCAGCCGTCTGCAGCAATCTGTTCGTATATTAAAATCGTATTTCAGCATTGCAAGTGCTCTAATTTTTTCAAGAAGTATGCTTGCTTATCTTATTTTGATCTGGAGGGTGTGTCAAAATATAATTTAAGTGAAGTTTGATTACTGATCTGCTTAATTCCTCTTTTAATTTACATTAAAAAGTGCTGATCAAGAACCATTTTTAATCGCTTTGTCGTGTAAAAAGCCTATTAAAGTTTATTTAGTTTTGAATTAAAATTATCTACATCACCTAAATTAATTCACGAAAATAAACTTACTATTTTGGTGTTATATGTAGGGAATTTAAATAAATATTTAATTTTGTTACTCTACATCTTGCGTTGGCCCATTTTTACAAAGAGCATAATGTTGAAATTAAAATGCATTGTATTTTAACTTGGTTGCCCTCTCGAGAGCCGCAAATGCGAACATTCAAGTAATTACAACTTTTAATAGTATTTTATGGATAACAGAATTGCTCTGAGAACCAAGAATGAGTTTGCTATGTGGTTTTGTATCTCGTTGTACATGTGGCACATATTTTTGTTTCATCTTCTTATTTATTAAAAACTGTTTGCTTAATTCCGAATCAATGTTATTATATACAATACTTGTGCTGGTTACATTTATGTACCTTTAATTTAAGAAATAATGAAGTTCAATTATTTAGTTAGTTCAATCCGTTATTGTTAAATGTGTATTTATCTATAAATACACATTTAACAATAACGGTTAACATCTAACCAAAATGTAATTTTCTGGAAAATTACTTTATCCTTAAGTGTCAAAACGTCATCCCTATTCTATTTCCCGAGGGTGTTAGGGTAAAAAATAATAATCTTACAAATGTATCACCATAGCATCAGAATAGGTAACGGTTTGTACCGGATAAGACCCCATTGAAACCCACTATCAATCATAGTTCGGCGAGAGCCATCAATATCACTGAATTGCACTCTCACGCTCTTTTGTAAGCTTGGCTATGAAGAGTAGCACGCCAATCATACGGGTTCGGAGGTATTGTGCAAATTCTTAGACCAATCTCTTGGTAAAAGAATAACTGTAAAAATATCCTTATTGAACTTTCTATTTTAAGGGGTTTTGGGCGTTGAAAATACAATCAAGATCATGACATATTGTTTTTGGGTTTGTGGCATGAATTTTAGTCTTTTCTATTAGTCATGTTTCTATTTCAATGACTTATATTTGGCTATGTGAAAATTGAGATCTATGCAATTAATGTAATATAGCACTCAGTGGGTGCTTTATCATGCTAAGTTCTCTGACTAACGGTACAAGGGTTCACAATAAGCTCATGTACATCAGCAATTGTAACTTAGTCAGTGCCTAATAGATGGCGCTGTACCATTTTCTGAATCACGCTAACGATATTACCTTGTAGAATGTATAAGTACGGTGAAAACTCTGAATAATGTAGCAACGCATCTGTGATCACTTCACAGAATCTATTTTTGATATGCATAAGGCGTGCACCCTTGTGCTTATAAAACTGTTGATTTTTAAGGTAGAAGAAGATTTATTATGTTCGTAGATTTGTAGAAGTTGGAGTGATGGTAATACTTTTGGGTTTACATTTTAAATCTTATCAAATATATTTATCCGTTTTATTGATTACATTTGTTTATGGAAAATATTTTATTTATGATGATTTATTAGTAACAATTAATTACAAATTTAATTATAAATTTCACTTTTTACTTCTAATTTGCTTTTGTCGATACATTTTATTACACTGAAACGATATATAAATGTGAACTCTTGAATAAAAATATTAATACGTAATAAATATTATTTTTTTCATTTGAGAAAAAAAATCTTATGACAGGAACGTTAAATGTTATTCAAGATAATATAAATATATCCTACCAAGGAAGAAATATTAGGAATTTGTTTACCAATTAATTATGAAGATATAGAAATTGGCATCATCATGTCGATGCTATAAGGCGGATAAAAGGCATCACACAAGTGAGCTGATATTGCTACTTAAGAAGATGCATAAAATAAATTATTAGAACTTCCAATTGATTTCATAAGTGCAGAGTTTATTACCCAATACTATAAAGAGGTAAACTAGTCACAACGGTATCACCACTTGTCTTCTCCAACTTATTCATAGAAATGTACGTTACAAGTCTCTCAATTCCAACGAAGTCAATATTAGTAAAGCTGTTAGTGGTGTTGACAGTAACTGTAGTGTTGGACACGTGCCGAACTTATTTGCCTTTGAATGACTTGAGATTATATCTAGCCAGGTTTATGAACTCAGATAGCCAATTTGCCCTGAGACGCGTCTTAATCTTTATAGTTTTATGTAAATTGTGTGCATAATTGTAATATGCTAAATATCTACAGTTGTAACTGTATACAGTGTTTGGTCTTGAATCTATGACTGACAAATTTAACTGCCGCTTAATTTTGATGTTTTGTGTTCATAATTGATGTTAAAGTATTATTTTAATACTTGAAATCGATACCATTTTAGGAATAATTTACACCTTGGTATAGAACGGTTCATGACAATCAAAAATCATATTACTTAGTATAAACAAAACTAGGTCTTACCCGTGGCTTCGCCCGCACGGTATTAGCAATATTAGCATTTGATAGCGTGATTCAAAACTTGAAAATGAATTTTACTAACGATTTGGATGAAGATATTTATGAGGTTCATCAAAAAAAGGGTTTAAAATTATATAGCCACTAACGAATGGAACTTAATGTGGTCCTTTCAAGAAAAACAGTTTCTCAAACTGCATGTCAATACTCCATTGGAGAGCCATCGATGGCTGAAACGACACTAGAAACCTGTCCGCTGTGATGCTTTGAGTGTTCACCTATTCATCGTCAACATTGGCGAATACTGCGGTGTATACTTTAAATATTGATTCCAATAATATAATATTCGTTTTGACTATTATTTATAAGTTAAGTTATTTAGTCTAATTTATGTTATTTAATTTTATTTCCTTTCTCTGTTGAATCTATATAAATAAAATTTTGACTTGTATTATTGAATTTGCTTTACTTAAAATATCATGTTTTTAAATATGGCTTTCTGCTACTAATTAGCTTCGACGACCGTTAATGTTCAAATCATCGGCAAACTTGTAAGTATATTGTCAAAATATGAAAAAGCAAAGGAACATGCAGTCAACCAGATGGTAAGTGGTCGCTGCCACCTATGGACATCTGTTAGCAACCTCATATAGAACAGAGGATCTATCTGAAGTCAATCACAGATGCGTTGCGACTCCCGAGGACTAAGATGGTCGCATCGTATAAAGTGAACCGACAACTGCACAAGTTTGCGTTGGTAGTTATTATTGCCGAGGTATTTGTTACTTTTGGCTAAACACTCGACCTCTATATAATATCAATACTCGAGTGGAATCTTGAAGTGTCATAGATGTTGAGGTGATCAGTAAAGAAAAAAAGATGACGCTGTTATTATAACTATAATTATCCGATTGTACCAGGAATATTTAAACTTAATGACACTTTTAGTGACATTTTTGGAAATTGATTTATAAAATATACGTTGGATATGGAAATAAAGAGATTAAAATAAGTAGTAACATCTTAATAACACAACTTTAAGAATCCATGAATTTTAAGGTTAATAGTCCCTATACTAAAGAAGAAACTATCAGATAGTTCACTTTTAAATGTTAATAATAAAGTATCATTATTGGCCAATCATTATTCTTATGCCAAGATAATTTAAATGTTAGCAAATTAATTATAACATCAGTATATCTATGAACTAAAACTAAAACCAATTCACTAGATACTTAAGAATAACAGTTTCTCAACCGACACGTCGATACTCGAGTGGAGTGCCATCAAAGTAGCAACTGAAGCGACACTACAAACCTGTCCGATATGATGACCCGCTAAGTGTCGGCCCACGCAGCGTCAACACTGGCGAATATTGAGCCGCCCACTTCAAAATCTTTGCTCTGCTATTCGATTCGCCACAGCCTTTCCGACAGCTACTTATGGAATTAGACGCAGGTACAGTTGCGTTGAAATTTTTGAATTGCCGTCATTTTTGATTTGGAGAGAATGATGAATTGTGATGCGGTATTGACTTATTTTCAATGCAATTTATTTTTGCCACAATTTAAGTATACAAAATTACATAAAAATGTACTCCATGTTGTGAAAGTTTATTAAGCTATTGCATAGCTTTTATCGCGGGCTTTAAGCGCGCTGACCGAATCCAGAAATTCCGTAACGAAAAAAACCTAAATGAATAAATAAATAACTATAATTGCATAAGTTGATAAAAAATGCTATGCAATAGCTTTACCACGGCAGTTCTTAATTGGCGCACGTTTTATTCATATACATTTGTCTAGTACTGGCCATCTACGTAGTTTTCCAAAGCATTTGTACCGAGAATAGAACATCAAGTATATTTATAAAAATGAACACAAGCAACTGGTGCTTTCACAGCGTAACATGAAATGATATATTTTATATTGACTCTTCAGAAATAATAAACTCTGCGACATAAAAACTGCAACGCGCACTCAGCCTAGCGTATGATCTCAAATACACGTCTTCACGAGAAAACCAGGTTTATGTTTTTTCTTCAATATCCAGAGCTTCACTTTATACAAATATTGGTATTGAGACCTTGTAGTAAATGTAAAATTGATTTCAACACTTATTCGTAAATGGCGAAGGAAAATCACTTATAACACTTTTTGCTTCGAGTGCACATTAAGATGGAGATTTCATTATCGTTGCATATAATTCATTTCATTTTCTAGATAAATACGACGTTATTATAGCGTAAAATAATTTACAACTTGAAGTTGCGGGTTTTGTGTTCAACATTATAATGCGAATTAGTATTTATGTCAGTAGCCAGATATCATATCGACGTATAATTGATTAATATAAGTGGTAGATTTAATAACAAGTCAACAGCAATAAAGTTTATTTGACCAATAATTGCTCAGAATTAACAATTAATTTATAGCAAGGTATAACTAAAATATAAGCCTGTAGCCTAAAATGAAATCAGTAACGCTTTAACATTCTTTAAGAGCATTATAGATTTTTTTTAAAACGACAAATGATTGGATCAATATCGAGGTTTGCAGCTTCTTTCTCTGAAGTTCTCTATGTTAAGCGCGGTGAAACCCTTTTTAAGACGCGTATATATGTATGCTGTAGACTATTCTAGCGCTTAATTAAATTTTAGTAAGTAGTGTTAGTAGCGTAAAATAATGAAATAATCAAGTGAGCCTTACTAAGATAACCATTGTGGATGTGCGTATCACATGTATCAACAGCTTCTATCAAGTCGTAAAGCACTACCGAATGTAGATGAATTAGTACTAATCTCTTTTTATCTTTAAGATACCTTCCTTGTATCAAAGTAAATATTTCTTAACAACCGTTCCTATGATAACCACTATCTTAATGACGTCGGCGTAATGTGACGGTAGGTTTATAATATCTTTATCGGGAACAAAACACTCCTTTTTACGGTTTTGTAACTTACTGTTTTATGGCAGCGTTTTGTTAAGGCCCATTTATAGTAATCATTGGATCAGAGATCAAAGTTAGTTAGTCGAGATAATAACGTTGCTTGTCTGTAGCAAATTTTTATAGCCTATTAGTTAGAATAGGGCATCATAATGTCTGAATTATCTTTTTGTTTCGGCTTTATCTCGACATTTACTGCTTGTTTGATATGGCATGAATTTGTTTTAATTAATCCCTGGATAGTTTACGTTTTATTCGTCGAGAGATTACAATAAGTTTTAAACGAATGTTTGTCTTTGTTTTAAGTTTTACAATTTTGTTTTTAAGGTTACATCTTAGTTATATATCGGTTCATTTAAAATAAATTAAAATATCTACCAGATAATAGAACCGTATCGGCACACTTTCACGTGAGGCGACCATCATAGTCCTCGGGAATAGCATCGCATCTGTGACTGACTTTAGATGGGATCCATATTCTGTATGTATCCGTGGGCGGCAGTGGCCACTTATCATCAGGTGGACTGCATGCTCGCTAGAAACTTCAGTTATATGCAAAAATGACTGTTGTTGTTGTGAAGTTGATTTTTATTTTATTTCAAATGTTACAGCTAACATTTGAAATAATATAAAAATCAACATAGGTACATATAAAATAAAATCGATCGTTATAAAATGATTGTAAATGAATAAATTTTATAAAATCTTTCATTACTCACACTACCTTTTTAAAGGCTTATCTTATATTTTATGAGAGGAGCAGAAACGGTTATCAAAAGAACATAAAGATCAAATAACGTACACTTTAGCTCGTTCTAGGTTTCTACGAATCTGTGACTCATGAAACAATAAATTGAATACATGTAAGAATGCGAAAAACGGAACTGAGTTTTGATTTTAGGTTCCATATAATTATGTGTAGTACCTACTCGATATTCTATTTGTAACGGTATTAATGAAGTATCTATTACGTAAAGTACTCGCAGTTCTACGCAAGTACTCAATATACCGCGTAAAAATGATTACAGAAGCATCGCTACTATTGTGACGAAATTAAACTAATTAATTGTGTATAATAAAAATAGATATTTTTGATGTAATTGCTTATACTTGGCTAAATTATGCACGTGGCTTCGCGTGGTAATGAGTATCCCATGTGGTAATCTAAGGTATACATTTGTAGCCGGGACCGCGGACGAATGCTACTAGCGTACCCGCAGTCCCGGCAAAGAGCGTACAGAGGAACACCGTGGGGCTTTAGTCGGTAGGAGTCCGGCTTATCCTCTAAGCTGGCCCCGCGTAGAGAGGAACTCATGAAGGGTTAAACAGAGTATACAATGAAAGGGTATACAGGGTGAAAGATGAAGAAACACACTCATACATTCTCACAAACATTTAAGTTTAAATTAGTTATAATATTAAGAACATTTATTTATTTAAATATATTTATACTAACTCAGATATGTGTCAGTGAAGACTTATATTTTTTATGAAAACAAAGAAATTAGTTGCAATTATAACAAACAAAATTTTTAATTTCTTTAACTTTTGTAAATTTTCTACCTTTCGAAATGTGTAGCGTGATTTAAAAGTGTTTTAAACTGTGGTTGATGATTCAGTGAGAAAAATATCACATTGGACATAAAAACGTCAAGTTAACGATGGTTGCGGTCACGTTACTATCGGTTTATGTGTTTTATTTCACAGATCAGAACGCTGATATATTAAAAAGTCACGTATTCTATTACAGGATCGCAATAAACTTTAAATCAAGGTGAATAAGGCGGATTAAGATGCTCAGATTTAAATTTATTTCGAATACTTTTGAAATGAAATCTTCCTTAGGCGCGTTGAGCAATTTAAGGTAGGTGTTAAACTTATGGATCCGCCGCATTCGCGTCATCAATATATAACAATATATTAAGAACAGTAGTTCTTACCATACTCATCTATATATTAATACGTAAAGCAAAAACTTGTGATTCGTTTTTAAGATACTTGCCGCAGACGGAGGAGTATGAAATTACACACTGTTATAGTTGATGTAGAGAAGGATTGCGCAATTCTAATATTTTATATATATCAAATAATGCACAAAACATACATAAAATCAACTAAAAACACATTACATATACTACCTTGTATTTGACACATACACATTCATAATAAACGAAATAGAACAATCAATGTCTTACTATGAAAACACATAACGTCAAAAATATTGCTTTCAAATGCAGTTATGCTAATTAAACCTCTTTTTACCTTTGAACGGGTGCGTTCAAAATAACTTGAAAATAATTACATTTTTTGAATTTGAGAAATATTCGTGCTACTTTGGACGTTACTTTTTTAATTTAAATTACGGTCGAATTTCGACCGTTGCGACGGGTGACTGGTAGCTATAGATTTACCTTAAACTTACTAACATTGAAAAGGCGAAAATTTGTAAAGATGGATGATTGTAGTTCTCACTTAAGTAGATATTTTTTTAGTAATTATTTTAGATCCATCGGTGAACGACCATGTAGGCTCTTACTTGGTATTTTTGTACAGAATAAACAAATTGTAAATCAGCAAACATCTGCTGTAACAACTTCTGTAACAGGCTCAAATAGGATTGAAGCCTTATGAAATCCTTGTAATCCTTAACTGCTTTCAAGTTCTTTACAAGTTTTTTCAACCATTTACCTATAAAATTTACACAAACCTTAAAGCTTAGTACCAACTCAAGCCTCTACCAGAAAAACAGTGAACAATGAAAACTGACCTATTCAATAAATATAATAAAATTTCTTATTACTAAACTAAATTATGTACTTATAAATTAAAATAAATTGAACGGTTATTCTTGTTTGTATTATTTTATCATGATAGACGATCCTTTTCAAAGCCTTATTATACTTTATCTCATAATCGTGCTTGGCTTTTCTGATTAATTATTGCCCAAGTTCAAAAAAATCGGCTGACTCAAACGAAATATAAAGATATGCGCATTTGAAATTTATGTTTAAGTACCTTCTCACCTACAATCGGAACATGAAACAGACCAAATCGTTAACAATCCAAACAGTGTGAGAGATCGCCGATACGGTGACCACAAGAATGTGTATGGCCCATTAGTCACGCTTCTTACTAATTCAATGTTCACTTTAACTGGTTTCATCCGCCCTGTTCTTGTTCTTTAGGATACCATAGAAATAGCATTTCGATAATCATTTTTTCTTTAATATTTCAAAGAGCACTTATTTATTTATTTATTCAATAATCTTTACTAACATTACAGGAATGCCTAATTCGTTAGTAAATTTAAGTGAGTTAGTATACATATATAAATTACTTTTAATATTCATTAATTATAATTTTAAAGTTGATTTATTTAACATCAATATTTAGGTATTAAAATTATCAAATTATTAGTAGAAATATTATTAACGAGTAACAGTCCAAATAGAAATTGTTAATTTAATTCTGTGTTTCTGTATGTACGGACTTTAGAAGATTTAAAAGTGTTTTAAACTTTAGAGTAGGTACAGGATGAAAGTACTATTAAGTATCCAAAAATATTAAGTATCTCTGCTCAAACATATTGTACAAAATTACAGAAACAATATACAAATAAGTAATAACAAACTTATATTTAAAATGCTAATGAGCTACATACACGTGTATTGCTATTAAAATAATTTAAAAATACCTAAGGTCCCTAGAAATAGCTCTACAATTGTTACAATGATCAAAACAGAGCCCGTACATGGTACATAACATAATGTATTATGCAATGCAGAACCTGCGATAACAAATGTGAACTATAACAAGTAATAATATTTATCTGATACACAAATACTCGTTTCCCTCGAGAATCGAACACGGAATCTTAGCGAGGAACCTGTTGCTCTTGCATTGTATGATGGAATCGAAAGCTATTACCATTACCAAGTAACTCTCTCGAGACTTGTTCGTCTTGATATGAGGCTTCATACAATAAATCCGACGAGTTTTAAGATGATCGTTGTATTGTTGCTAATATGTTTGACGTGATATTATTTCTGTTATAATTCATAAGAACATTTGAGCTTAAGAACAAAAAAGTAATAGTGGGTTTGTATTTTTATTAAATTTCTATAATTGTATTTTTTTCTTTACAAATTTTCAAAATAAATCGTTGCTATTTGCAATATTTGTTTCTTCTTCTGGAACTCATTATTAGGTCTTTTGTTTTAATTTTAAATTATATTTTGTTTGCTTTTCTTTACTTACTAAGTTATTCAAATACCCATTTTTACTTAGTCAACTTATTGGCTGTTCTCTTTAGACTTAAGAACTGTGCCTTACTCAATATTCGAACGAGACTAATTAAAAATAACAACCATAATAAGCTTTTAAGATACAAAAGCGTTTATTAATAATGTTCTCGATATAACATTATTTATACTCGCATGTTTAAACACAACTCGATCGTCGGTTTCGTTGCTACGTTGGTGGGCATTGTTTACCTAATTCTTGTTTTGCGGTGGCGCGGTGGTAATTTATATTGGTTCGTTGTCGAGTTTCGCACGTTCCACGAATACATTTTTTGTTAAGTCTTCCATTTATAGTAGCGAATCTATATGTCTACCTGACATTGAAATTGGTAAGATTTATATTATGACGCCACTTAAACACTTCGTCGGTGTTTATGTTGTTTTAATGATGAAGTAGTACAAGTTAAAGATAATCATACTAATATTATAAGGGCGAAAGTTTGTGAGTGTGTATGTTTGTTACTTCTTCACGTTTAAACGGCTGGAGCGATTTTTATAAAATATAGAAGGGAGTCGGACGATACTCTGGTTTAACATATAGGCTACTTTTTACTGTAGCAAAATATCTTATTCCAACGGGACAATCGATATCTATAACGCGAGCGAAGCTGCGGGGTTCAGATAGTTATTATTTATATTAGAAAGTAGATAAATACTATCGTACTACCTAGCGATAATTTAGTCGTACCGCCAAAAAATATTTGCATACTTTAAAGTTGCATCATACAAGACTTAAATACCAGATATATTAATAAACAGAAAACTGAGCTATATATATATTGGTAAGATATTGCATCAGAAACAAGTGAATTATGAGTAGGGGTGCTTACTTCGTGCAACTATCCACATTTTAGCTGCCCAAAATTTTTGACGCTTTTCAAAACTGCCCTAAAAGGTAAAAAAAATGGCTTGTACTTGGCACAGTTATAATACAAAAATAAAATAAATTTATCCTAATGGATTCTGATGAAACTAAAAAACAATAAAAATGTTAACGTGTAATAGAAAAAATGATGAAATGGACGTTTTTGCTTACACATTGTTGAATGCAAGTAAGCAAAATATAAATATATAATTTGAATCGCAAATTTATTTAAACAAGTAACAAACAATTCCGGAGTGAACTATAAAAAATCATATTCAAACGCGTCAAAATTTCTTTTATAATCATCAATTTTACTCCGTAATTAGCTGAAGTTCACAAAAGCCGTTCATTAATGTAATTCCCACGACAATATGAACAATAAATGATTTATTTTGAGGTAAAACATAAATATTGAAGAATTAACTGATCATTTCGTAACTAATTAAACTTTTAACTGTAGTTGAAATTACCTAACTGCATTGGGTTTAAATTTACATACGAAGTATAAAAGATACTCAGAGAAATTAATTTAGGTATCCATGTATTAGTGTTCGAAGATGCAATTTATTATGATTGTTTCCTTGTATCGGCGTTTTATTAAAGGTACCAATAATGATAAATCAGATTTAAAATTAAATGTTATTTGTTAGAAGAATTGATTATATCATTATGATAATTAGGTATTTCAATGTGTATATTATAAAAATACTTATTTTGTTCAAGTCCCAAGATTCAATGTTTAATTTTCGAAATTCGACACGAAATAATTTCATCATTTTCTAAATTTTTCTACTTAGCCCCGAATCGAACCTCGCGCTGAATATGCTCACTGAGCTAAAAAAATCTGATATTTATTTGAAGTAGAGTGAGAAAGTATTAACTTTAAAATAAACTATAATACATTTAATCTAAATATTTTAATTGATATTCAAGCGTAATGGTATTCCCGGAGCGCTATAACATGGGGTTCTTCAAGAAAGGTGCGAAAAGAGCTCTGCTTCAAGCTCTGCTCAACCTGGTGATGCATTGACGACTCCTCTGGTCTTGCGAATGTCCACAGGCGACGGTGACTACTTTCCATTAGGTAGCCCGTCTGCCTTATCGTTAGGTTAAAGTATAAAAAAGCGACCAATCAAATATTATAAATTACAAAACCTTGCGAATATTCAAATTTAGTCATACACATGCCAACTAAAGTAAAGATTTGAACAGAATTATGGGTATATGTTATAAATGTTCCGCCCCAAATTTATTGTGTTTGTTTCATAATAAAATATATCACGGCTTGTTAGTCTGACGGGTTATCGAGGGAACTATAAAAATAATTACAGTGAACAAAAATTTGCGCCCGTCGAGACCACCCGCGGCTCATGCTTGTTAAATTTACTAACTTTTGCTGTAAATAAGCCTTACTTATAAACTTATAATATCGTGAACGATAAAGAACGTTTATTGTATTGTTAACGGAAACTTTTGTAATGTAATAAGTCAGAATATATACCGAATACAATAAGTTTTTTTATTTAATAACGTGTTCATATGTAGGTTTATAAGGAAAGGCGAAAGGGCTGAGAAATATTTAACGAACAAGATGATTAGTAACAATATTTCGTACTTTCATATTGTATTCACGCTTTTTATTTGAATGTAAACACATTACTTCGTGTCTCAATAATCTTTTTTTACTACAGTCTACAGGTCCGAACCACAAAAGATATTAATTAAGGAGGTAATCTAGTGATTACCCCCTTCATTAATATCTTTCGTGGTTTGCAAAAAAATATTATTCAAATATTCTCTAATGAAGTATAATTTTTAAGAAACATGATATTAATTAAGAAATAAAAAAAACGATTCTGTATCTGTTCAGGCGCTACAATAACACAGACCGTCACTCTTTATTTCCATCGTCAAGGTTAAAGTACCTACCTAAGACATGAGTTTCAAATATAGCGACTCATATCATTTTAAACATTATTTCAATATTAAGAAATATTTTGATTTGCCTAGTTACTTGTAATTCGGTATTATGTAAGTGAGTTTTAATACCTCTTCATTGAAAAATGGCATTGAACTTCAAATAAAGAAGTGTTTGTTACACTGAAATTAACTACCAAGTTTGTAATGTAAGTGGCACGCTTTTTCTATATAATTAAAAGGGAAACTTCTACTATAAAATGTATAAGGTATACATTATGTATACCTAATTAATTTTAACGAAGAAGATTCCCTAAATTTCTAAAGTTTTTAAGTTTGTGGTGAATCTAACATTACTGCAGCACACGAGAACACACACAAGAACATACAGTTCAATCTTACACTTTACAGCTCATTTTCATCAGCTCACTTTCATACGAGGTGATTCAAAAGCGGCAACGCATCCGAATAACTTCAGAAAGATCACTCGTACTGCACGAAGTTTCTTACAGATGTTTATTATTTGTCACTTCAATCTTTAAATAAAAACGCATTTAATTGGAAAATCTTCACCTCAGATTTGAGCACCAAATCAGTCTTTTACAAAATCGGTGTTTACGAGTATATCATAACACTAGGCAGACGGCTTTAGAAGTAAGTTACTTTAAGGACCTCTAATGAAACCGAATTATGTTCCACGAAGATTCCCACACAAATTAGTCACCGACATAATGTATCCACACTGAAGCCACCCGAGACGTGACATTACATTTACATTTGACGACTCACGCTAACTTCAGTTCCATAATCAACAAGGACAATACAAGTACGTGCAAAGTAAGCGAAGTTAGGATTAAATTAGCTTAAATAGCACCGAAGTGACCCCAAGAATAATTTAGCGGAGGCTCTCAGTTCGTAATGAAGAATAGTGCTCTCTGGATAGCTGTTTGCTATAAACTTGCCCCATTAAGATATTACAACCTTGAGTTTGTTTGCGCTGTGCTCGGCGTTAATGACTTATTGCAGCTCTGCGGCTGCGGCTTGCGGCTCCGACGTGCTTTGCGACGATGACATTTCTTTTTATAGCTATTATGTGCCAAGTAATTTTATAGAGTAATAGACATAACCCATCCTAACCTAAGCCTAGGGCCACGAGACAAAACTCGAGTGTTTTATTTCTTTATATTTAAATTAAAAGTTGGATATGTGAGTCCAATCCACCTAATGGTAACCTACTGCTTATCATTGATGTACTAAGCGAATACTAGTTCTACTAGTGTGGTACCACCACATGAGGTCACACCTATTTCTAGCGTAAAGCAGTTCTTGCGTTTCGGTGAAGGGGTGATGGGTGTGTATGCCGGCTCACTTTGATGAACACAGCGAAAAAACATTGGATTCAGAGGACACAGGACCAGTTGGAGGGGCGCTGCTTACGGGAGGCCTACGCCCAGCAGGCCTATAAGGTTATTGCATAGATGGATGATACAACACAATATTATCATAAAATATTAAATCTAGAAACATTTACAATTAAAATGGGCCCGCTCTACATATTTCTGTTTATTGTAAACTGTTTATTGTTTGTGTCCATTAAGATATTGCAAGTTGAGTTTATTTGTGTTCATCTCCAAGCGTAACGTGGATGACTCTAGAGCTAGAAGAAGCTTATGATACTTCATAATTACAAGTAGGTACATTATGAATATTTCAACGTACTTACTGTTCGAGTAACAAAATGGGACGAGTTTATTTTTAAATAATTTATATGTCGTATGTGCATTATATGATTTTATGTCATTGGTTAATCTATATAACAATAGATACGAGTGAACACATAGACGTAGAGGTAACGTAAAGTAGAGAGCAGTAATAGCCTACTGGTTGAAACTTGCCCTCTTAATCGGGAGGTCCGAGGTTCAAACCCAGGCACGCTTCACTGATTTATGTGCGTATTAGAAATTAATTATCACTGCTTTTCAGTGAATGAAAACATCGCGAGGAAACCTGCACACCCGAGAATTTAAAAAAAAAAGTTGTCGGAGGTGTGTGAATTCCACCAATTCGCACTTGGCCAGCGCGGTGGACTGTGACCTAAATCTCTCTCATTCCGAGAGAAGAACCATGCCCAGCAGTGGGATATTCGTGTTACTTAAATTTTGAATATTATTTATTTATAGTATTGTTTTATAATATTTTATATTCCTATTTTGTATTGAAACATTGTTTTTTATGGATTCATTTGTTATATTATTTACTTGTATTTGTGTATTCGTTTCTATGGGCCTATGTAGCTTGAAATAAATAAATAAAAATAAAAAAATAATGGGTTAACGACAATTTATATTTTATATATAAAATTTAACTCATCTCTTATAAAGGTACGTTATTTGTTAGTAACAACATTTTTAAAAGCTACAAATTTACTTCTCTATCTTAACATTACGCATAAAGTAGAAGTAAAGTCTGAAATCTAGACGACTCTTGGAAATAAACGGTACTTTCCCGCTCTTCTTTTATATTTACATCCTAGATTATAGCAGTAATCCTACTTTAGGATACGTGCAGAACGCCACTCCATAGACGTGTGCGGATTTGTTTCTATATAGCTCTACACCTAGTAATTTTAAAAAGGTATTCTTTTTTATATTATTTACAACTGGCAAACTAACATACGAGAGCAGTGATAGCCTAATGGTTGAAACTTGCCCTCTCAATCGGGAGGTCCGAGGTTCAAACCCTGGCACGTATCACTGATTTATGTGCGTATTAGATATTAATTATCACCGCTTTTGGGTGAAGAGAAACATCGTAAGGAAACCTACAAATCCGATAGTTCTTTAAAAAAAAAGTTCACGGAGGTGTGTGAAGTCCACCAATTCGCACTGGGCAGCGCGGTGGCCTTTTTTTTTTTTTACTACCGCACTAAAACCCCCCCGGTGGCCGACCTCGACGCTGCGAAGAGGACTCCGGGAACTCCAGTTGACCGCCGCCGGTGTCCTCAGCGTGTGCCCCATCGGGCTCTTCTCTGGTGGGCGCGAACTGCTCACCGCACCTTCTGGTTTTTACGGCAACATGCAACCACACATGCCGCCGTCCTTCCCGGGGTCACTTGACCGGACGGTTCGAGCTCCCACTCTTCCCGCCCGCAACCCCGGAAGCCTCTTTTAGTCGCCTTTTACGACAGGCAGAGGGTACCGTAGTCCTATTCTGGTCCCGGAACTACAGGGACAAGCGCGGTGGCCTATGGCCTAAAACTCTCTCATTCTGAGAGTAGACCCGTGCCCAGCTGTGGGACAATAATGGGCTGTACTCTAACGAGTATATCATTCATTTGGTACCTTTAGACATACGATTATGTTATCAATCTAGTTAAAATTTGTGTTAACTGAGTTTGGCCGCAGCGACTCCCGTGGATTTGGTTAGATAGTAAACATATTTCCTTTATCCCACTCTTCAATTTAGAATACAACATAGTTTAGCTCTAGTTTTAGTTAGCTTTCATAAGAAAGGAATATTTGACGTAGCACTAGTATCTCCGGAGTCGAATCTCAAAGTGCTTTCTTAAATATTTGATGTATTTCCATTTACTTGCGAGAAGAACAACACGCATTTGATGTCTTCCTCTTGTAGTTTTTAGCATGATCGGTAATTTTAAAATTTTGCATTTTAATTCCCCCTAGTTAAAAAAGTGGCAAATATTTTACAAAACAATAACATTGTTTTTACGTTTATTTTTATAGTTGTTTTTAGAATATCTTCTATTTACTCGTAACTACAGATTGATATTTGAATTGGGTGCTTATAGCACAAATTATACAATATTTTTAGAACAAGTGCAGACATAACGCAAACTAACAGAGGGACGAATAGAAGGATGATCGTCGTTTAGGGTGTCCTTTTGTAAAACTAAACATCCGTATCTAGGTATGCAGTAGGCTAGCCAAAAGCAATTAGTCGAACGCTAGAAATTTGGCAATAAATCACTATAGTTTTTAGCCGCTCTATTTCACTTCAACCGTGTATATATTTCGAGTCCGATTAAAACGTCCAAGCGAACAATTTAAAACAGTTATCATAACAAACATCGTAAATTGTGTACTATCTTTGTTTTGGACGCCGCTACCAATAAATCAATGTTATCAGGCCCGATAGAAAATAATTAGAAGTTTGTTTAATTATTCTGGTCTATTACGTTACGATATTACAGAACAGATAAATCAAGTATAAAGCGATCCGCATCGTGTGAATAGTTATAATTAGGCATTAACTTTTGAGTAATAACTCCATTATTGAATTAATTAGTTATCTAATTTATTAGTCTGCCGTAAACAGCGATTTTATCTGCAATCCACCTGTTTTAATCGTGTTCAATTTGAGATATAGATGCACTTAATACGAAAATATTTCGATAAAGTGTGCGATCCTTTAGCTGTCACCGTTGTAATGGATTCCAATAATTTGTTTGATTAAATATTTTATAAGTGCATGCTACAGCTATAATAGTATTTATCGAATTAAATAATATTAATTGAAAACATGTTACGTCTAGGTATATCTATATATTAATACATGAAGCAATAGCTTGTGATCCGTTTATAAGATACTCGCCGCAAACGGAGGAGTATGAAATTACTCACGGTTATAGTTAATGTAGAGAAGGATTACGCAACGCTAATATTTTTCGAATAACATAAATGCTTATAACACACATAAAAAACAACTAAAAACATATTACAAACACTACCTTGCATTTTGACTTTGTGTCACATACATAATAAACGAAATAGAACGTTCAATGTCTTACTACGAAAACACATAACGTCAAAAATGTCAGATGTAATTGTTAAAATACTCGCTATTGCTTTTAAATGCAGCTTAGGTAATTAATCTCTTTTTACTTGTAATGAGTGCTTTCAAAATTACTTGAAAATTCTTAAAATTTATTTGAATTTGAATAATATTCGTGCTACTTTGGAAGTTTAGTTTTTTAATTGTCAGTAATTTACCGTTGAATTTCGACCGTTGCGACGAGTGACTAGTTATTATTATTGTTTAAGTTATATTTTTAGTATCAGTAACCGTTGAATACTTGTTATCAAATATGATACTGAGGTTAATTTATTTAGATACTTTTTTAATAATTTAAAACATATTTTATGATGTCGTTGTTTAAAAACTTATTTGTGTATAACAGTGTGCTTTCAATCGAAGCATTTTATATTTCTATTATTCGAGACACAAACTTATTTTAAAGTATGTTATATATTATAAATATACAGTGCTGTAACTTACAACATATTACAGATTAAGTACTAAGTCGATTTTTACATATCACTAAAAGGGGAAAAGCTCCACAAAATACATATGACGAAACTATCGTAATAAATAATAATAAATAGTACCGCTGTTAAGCCCTCTTAATCCCTAATTTAGTCACACATTGAGTCCACTCGGTCCCCAGTGTCCCCTCGATCATCCTCTAAGCTCTTGTTTCAAAGGCGGGACCTCTTGGAACAGCCATCCGATACCCGAGACCCGTAAAATTAACGCCCATAACGATGTTTTGTGTGTTATCGGGTTTCATGCGATGTTTTGTTATTATATCTGGTAAAATATGTTCTTAGACTATTATTATAGCGGAATTGATACATTTTTTGACGACCAGTCAGAGCGGTCACCATACCGGTCTGATACGTAGGTCTAGGTTCGATTCACGGTCAGACAGTTATCTAAACGATGGATTTAGGTTTTATGTTCTGAATCTGTCTGTTTGTGTATTCGTCTTTGTATGTCCATGGCACCCACGACATAAGAGATAATCTTACAGTAGGGTTATAAGTGTAGAAAGCGTATTTATATATCTAATAATGGGTATGGGTATGGGTATATCTATGATATGGAATTTAAAGAAAAACGCAGTAGACATGCAGTAGATAAATTGATCTACAACTTGTGCTGGTCAAAGATTTCTTTCCACCACCGCCGTTTAATGGTGACCATGATCCATGCAACTGGGTCGAAATATCAGCAAAAATAATAAAAAGCGCATATCGTGACTACCCATTACGTATTAAATAGATGTTTCGTAAGAAAAATATTTTAGTTAATGTAGTTCAATAGTTCAAGGTACAAATAAAAATAAGTTTCAAAGTGTCTAAAATGAACTAATTCGCATTTGGTCAGCGTGTTTGCCAAAATTTTTCTCACCTTGAGAGAGCTCTGTATGCAGCAGTGGAACAATAATGAGTTCACGATAAACCAGAGCCTTACCTAGTGTGTATTTGAAGTTAGTAGAACCCTTTATAGTTCAACTCAGGAGGCACTTATATTCCTGCGTAGTAACAAAGTGTTAGCGCTGATCTGCTCTGATTTTAAGAATGTAGTAATAGAGAAATACTCGTCAGATGCGTCTTTACTTAGTCCTCAGGGGTAGTTATTTATGTCTAACCTCAGTCGAGCTTTTGATCTTATCTGTGGTGGCTATATATTAATCAGTGGCCATTTTTCATTAAAAATACATTCTTTGATGCTTAACACTTAATTTGCTGGAATTAAGATTCGCACCGCAAGTTTATTATAGTTTTAATTAAAGCTGATATTTTGAATTGTCATATTTTCCGGCATAAAAGTAATAAATAAACAACCCAGAAAATTATTCCCTATAAATACTTTTCTTATTGTTGCGTAATTCTTCTGTTTTGATAACGATATAACGCGCTCAGTAGCATATAAATTATTTCGTTAAAAACACCGCAAATTACCGTAAACACACTTCAATTAGACCACTCTTAAGTTCATTAAGCCTCTATTATGGAAGCGAGTGTGCTTTTGATTACAAAAGCGGACATTTGCAAATAGGACGCAAACTGCCCCCGTTAGCCCCAATCACTGGCTAATCGCGTTAATGAATGCCGAGGTTATTGTCAGTTATCTGTAACTATTGGTACTGTTTTATTCAAAATTTGGTAATATTTGGTTAAATTCTTATACTTTTGCAACGTTGGGTACAGGTTTCCTCATGTTTCTCATCTTATTTGGAGTTGACTACAGATGTCAATGGGTGACAGTGGTATTTATTATTTAGAAATCTTTCTTGAACTTTTGAATGATGATTATCTGTAACTATTGGTACAGATTTTTATCCAAAATTTGGTAATATTTGGATAAAGTCTCATGTTTTCTTATCGTTGGGTACAGGTTTTTGTGTAAAATAAGTGCATCGTAATATGCACGTCTGTGTGAAGGTTTGTATGTTTAATACATGTTTACTTTATAGTTTATAGTTTTCTCTACTATAGTATACCGATAATTATAGATTATTACGTTTAGGCGGAACGAAGTTCGTCGAGTCAACTAGTTATATAATAAATAGATAAATACTGCATAACCTTTTGCTTATATGACTATGTGTACCCATTGACTTTCTTATACGATCCGTCTACTTGTTGACCTAACACTAACCATAAAAGTTAATAAACGTTCATACTGTATTTATTACAACACGGCTTCAATATCAATTTGAAACAAAAGAAACACATTTATGAGTTCTTTACGACGTCTCGAGTTGCAAATTTAATTTCATATCGCAGTCGACACCCTTTGGGTAACTGTCTGACGACCGGCAAAGGACTATCAGACGAGGATCCACATTATCGCGAAATTTGTAAAAAGTGAAGTTGTATGTTTTTTACGTACTTATTTTATCTACTTTATCGTATTTATCTACTTTAAAGTAATAAAAAATAGGATTTAGGAATAGCTATTTTTGAGGTGTAAAAAACAGCTATTTTTGCCAAATACCTACTCGTACTGATTTTCTTGTCACAGAATCACTTTGTGGACATTTTCGTCAAAATATCTACAATTCCACTTATTATTTTTTTCTTTCATATCGCGTACCATTATAACTTGATGTTCCGACAAGTACTTTAAATTATTTTCACTTTACGCACGTCACTTAAATATACTAAAGAATGGTATTTTTATAATACTATTGTTATAGTAAACGATTAAATTGAATACATGCTCGGAATAAGTTGCAAAATAAATATTTAAATGGAATATTACTTGAAGTCGTTCTTGTTATAGCTGCGTATAAAAATAATATTTTAACTTTATGTTTCTTACAATTTAAAGTAACCTATGATTTTTTAAATATTTCGTTACATATTACCTTTACGTACTACGTTGTTTATTTTGCCGTCAAAGAAAATGCAGTATTTTAAAAATGATAGTATAGATATACCCGATTTTAAGGGTTTTTTTTTCTAATCTGTACTTTATTTCATTGTTCTTATAATAAAGTATATCATGTTTATTAATCGGTGATATTGTTTTGTAATAAACACCTAATAAACGCTGCATTAAAATGAGATTTACTGCAATTAATTAACAACGATCACATAATAACCTAAGAAGAAGTCAAGAATCATCTAATCAAGGTGGCTATAATGGTATGTGGCAACTCCCGTCCGGATATTTATAAATCAACCCCAGAAAAAATTAAAGAAAATCGATTTTTATAAGGCAGCAATTGATATGTTGATGGCTCTTATTTAATTGCCAAGGTACGCAAAACTTCTCAAAAGTGCGTGACATAAACGCTTGTCAAATGAGAGCTCCCTAACCAACGCTAGGGCAGAACGGATATGAAAATTCGATAAACCCATTAAGAATCGTCTACATACTTTAAAACAGCGAACAGCTACCACAAAAAACTTATACCATTAGTTTACATTACCGGAAACTTAATCAGTCCCTGTCAGCTGATAAAATGAGCAATCACAGGGTGTGAAAGCGAATGATCACAGTCGGCACACGTCCTGCGTCCTCAGTCACCGGGCTAACTTATCACGTTCTAAATAAACACAAACATTGCTAACGAAGTGCCGAAGGAAAGTTAAAAGCGTCTGGTAGAAAAGGAGTTTGGTCGGTACTACTGGTTTTGGTTGAAGGGACTGACACATTCGAGACATATTCGAGATTGGTGTTACTTATGTGATAATATTTTTGTGATATTGTGAACGAAACACTTTGAGTAGGTACATATCTTAATTATATCAGTAATAAGTTAAAATATTTTTGTAACATAAAATGTGTATAGATGATGCATAATAGTTTCCAATCACTCCAGTGTTAATATGAGAATTAATTGCTCTTTAGGTTGACTTTAAATAACTTTAATTAAATATTAAATAATAAGATAAAATGCAAATTAAGTGTTTAGCCTTAATTTTTATTTTATTTTAAAGACTTTTAGGCATATTTGTTCACGACTAGGTCAACGTTTTATATACAATTCACTGTTTACTTTTGGTATATTATTGATTTAAAAGCAAACATTTTCTTTTATTATTTATGCAAACATGTTCTAGATAAAACTGAACGAGATATTTACGTAGCAAAATTATTTGTATCTCGTAGTAGGGGTTATGAATTTATTAATGTTAACGAAGCTCTCGTCGCTCCATTAAATCATATCTGACCGAGCGGCTAAAAATGTGTTCGATGCGACAAATGCGTATTTTTAGTCGCTATAGCCTTAGTCAGCGGATTTTTACGCTTGAAAGCTTGTGAATCTGAAGTATGGTACGACATTTTCTTGTAATTGTCACAATCGCCTGATGTGCTCAATGTAATCTTCGTATAAAATAAAAAAAAAACGTTTGATTTCCATTTATTATAATATTTATATTAAATATTTGAAAAAAAAACCTTGTCTCTTTAGAAAATTACTTTTATAAACACATTAAAGACGAACATATGATAAATAGATGGATAGATCGAAATAGATATTGCTACCTATATGGATAGAAAGAGAGAATGACTTTAGTATTTTGCAGAGTGATAAGGTCGACCTCAATTTGTACGGCATCATTATATCAATAACTATTTTGATATTTGATAATCTTATACTCTGATTACCAAGTAATAGAAAACAATAACATATTACTTTCAACCTTAATAAATAATTATTTATAGAATACACTACAAATACCGTTTGAAATAAGAATTGCTTAATACGTAATTTGGGCTTTCTCATTTTCATTCGAAATGTCAAGTCAGTTACAGATGTTATAATGCCATTTATCTCCAATAACGACCAAATATACATTATATTAAATCTCTTCGAAATTATAGAACCTGTTAATGTATATGTAACTGAATATAAACAACAGTTTGTTATTCTTATCTCCGTCATTGGAACTTTAACGACCAGCTACTTTTAAAATATTCAGAAACACGCAATTCTGAACTGAAATAAAATATGATGGACGCTTCTCGCATGCGATCTGATAGGACAGTTATTTCAGTGAGACATTTCTTTTTATTTTATGAATTTATGTATTTTGATTAGACGAATGGACAAAGCTGAAAAGAGTTATAGTGTTTTCCTTGAATTAATTTATTAGCTTTACAAATTTTATCACAAAATGATCCTTTCATCACGTACATAATTATATTGAATTATGTTCACCATTAAGTTAACCGTTTTAAGTTTTATAGGTCGTCTGTGGACGACCCGCGTGGCGGAGCGGTTACCGTACCGGTCTGACGCGCAATGGGTCCCGGCTTCGATTCCCGGTCTGACAGGTATCTGAATGATGTGTTTAGAATCATGTTCTGAGTCTGGGTGTTTGTGTATTCGTCTTGTGTGTGTTCATGGTACCCACAACACAGGAGAAAATCCTAGTGAGGCGCCATGAGTGTAGAAAGCGTACTTAAGAAAAAAAGAAAAGAAGAATCTATTATTGCACGGTATAATTATTAAATTGAGTATTTCTATACTATGCCTACACATACTATTAATCTGTTGTGTATTTATAATTCCGTCATAACTACGACGATGGATCAATTTCAAGCTTCAACAGTTTATAAGATTCTGTTATTCGTAATTTAAAGCTATATAGTTGCGGATACTAACAAAACCTCA
This sequence comes from Spicauda simplicius, assembly GCA_949699795.1. Lineage (NCBI taxonomy): Eukaryota > Metazoa > Arthropoda > Insecta > Lepidoptera > Hesperiidae > Spicauda > Spicauda simplicius. The sequence continues at coordinate 7,705,954 of OX453068.1, forward strand.
ATGATAGTATTTTACTTCACTGCACAATTTAACTTTTCTATAATTAAACATTTAAGTATTAATTCCATCGCATTCTCTTATAACCTTCTTCATCTCATACGCATTTAAAACAGTATGAACATACGCTTAACGAAATGCATTCGTTCGGGCGCCCGAATCATTAGTGTTACTTGTCATGTTTATTAATGACACTTTTACTTTTTGTTTCGGTACATACTTGTGTCATCACGAGCGACTAGCGATAAGCGATGAAAGCTATCAGGTTTATTTATTTATTTACTACAATTAGAACGGTATACAAAGAAAACCAATTACGATAATTGTAGACACCGCAGTTATACTTCACACTCACAAAACTTCAAGCATACAGATAAATCTACCGACCATTCATCCGCAAACAGATCACATGCATGCATCCAATAGAGCGTTATAAAAAATAAATGAATTTAACTGTACTGATAATATGTATATGTTGCACATTTCGTATTTGGATTAATTACCATTATACATTATATGGAAAGAGGCCATACATCCTATATGGTCTCTCGCAAGTGATTCCCATTGTCACACCCCTCATAACAGAACATAGTAGGTACTGATAAAGTCGTGTTCTTGCATCTATAAGTTTATGAAGTAATACGATGTAATACGGTATATACGGTGAAAAGTGTAGACTTTTAAATTTAACTTAAAATGGAAGAAACTTAAGTGAGAATTATTTATATCCCTGTCGTCATAATGCAATGGCATTGATATAAGAAGCAATATTTTTGTATTAATAAAGTTTCGAATGAGCGTATAATGATCAATGTCTATCTAATGACCGTTGTAACGCTGCAAATATATGTTATTATAAAATCCAATTAAAACCTAATGACTAAGAAGAACTCAGTACTATATTATTTTATGTGGTGTTTTAATGGCTTTGATATTTTGAAGTCGCTACTCGTTGATATGTCATTGTGAAACACGCCATTAGAAGGGAACGTTATTTTTACACGACTTTAATTAAATTTTTTGAGAGATTAGTAGCTGACGAAAGTTTTATGTTACGTTTCATGGAGATACGTATAATGTTAAGATATATTTTATTACTCGTAAATCCTTATCAATTCTGATGTAGTTACCAGTTTACGAAATAGTATTAGATGTACTTAATTTTTGGAATCATGTATCCAAATTTGAATATAAAATTTGTATTTTTATATTATCAATGCAGCAGACGAGCTTATTGCCTATCTGATATTAAGTATCTAATCACTGCCACTTCATCTGTAACGAAAATTACACGGATTCGTATTACGAGTAGGGCATAGATTCGTGGGTTCCCTCTAAGAATTAACTTAGAGTACGTCATATTAGGAAATGCGAGTACGTACGGAGTTCAACAGTTGGTGAAAAACGTATTACTAAATCGTACTTACCTTTACACCACCAAACCAGCCAATTGCGTAGGACTCGCACACGAAGGGTTCAGTACAATTATCTATAAAAAAAAGGAAAAACAAAACTTATTGTATGGCATGCACCCTTAAATATTTATACTATTCTGCTTTTAGTTATAGCAAAATCAGCAATATATCATCTGTGAAAATTACAACTATCCAGCAATCACGGGTCATGAGAAACAGCCTGGTGACAGACAGACGAACAGAGAGGGAGACGGACATATGGACGGTGGGTTCTTAGTAATTGGGTTCCGTTTTCACTCTTAAAACGATCCGTTATAGGATGATTAAATGCAGAATAAGGCATAGCTGGTGTAGCCTGCAGAACGGTAGAACCAACAATTGTTTAATAATTATCTCTTATAATTAGCAGTGATAATGGTTGAGACTTGTCCTCTCAATCGTGAGGTCCGAGGTTCAAACACAGGCACGCACCACTGATTTATGTGCGTAATAGAAATTAATTATCACTGCTTTTTGGTGAAGGAAACAAACATCTTGAGGAAAACTACACAACCGAGAGTTCTTTAAAAAAAGTTCTCGGAGGTGTGTGAAATCCACCAATTCGCACTTGGCCAGCACGGTGGCCTTTGGCCTAAACTCTCTCATTCTGACAGAAGACCCGTGTCTAGCAATGGGATAATAATGGGTTGACGAGATATTTCTTATAGTTATCTCTTAAGTTTTATGACAAAGATAGGCTCTAATAATTATCTCTTAAATTTGATGACAAAGGTACTTTAAATGGTTCCTTAAAACGTAAAACACAATTATTTAATAACTTACGTGAATCGATAAAGTAGAAGTAAAAGAATTGAAGTTTAAATTAAAACATGTCTTGTGAAACCAGGAACAATCCAAGTCAATGCTCGAAACCATTAAACATGTTATTCAAAGCGATGATGTATGCATTCAATCGAGCACGGCTTGTATTTCATTATTAAGGGGACCAATAAAACTTCGCACGCTGATTGTGACCAAGAATCCTCGGGTCAAATCATTTGACTTCCATTTCTATCTCATTCCTCACTGTTGCTTCCAATCTTTTATTTCATTCCAATGTTCGTTAAGGCTCGTGCATACTAGTGATTTGTGCTTTGACAGAGTGGTTATCGATGCGGTTTCTGGTAGTTCTATTATGTAAGCTGATAGTGGCCAATAAAGCCTAGTAATTATTTGACTTTCGATCCCTGTGGATTTTTTTAATAACTTTCAACAAGCGTTTTTTATCACGTTAAAGTAACAAACAAGCATGCACTCCACCTGAAGGTAAGTGGCCACTTCCACCCATCGGAATCTGTAAGCAACTTCATACACAACATATACATATCGCAGATGTGTTCTCCCGAGGACGTTACCTCATTTAAAACTGAACAAACAAACAAACTGTTAAGAATAGGTATAGTATGTTATATATGTATCTGCTGTTGGTTTTATTGCATTGGGCAAGACGTTTGTCCATTGATGTGACTTTAGTTGGAGAGTATTATCGAGAACGACTAAAATAACGTAAATTTTATTCGTTCAATTCGTTCAATTTTCACGAGTATTTTTTGTATATTATATGAAAATTTTACATACAAATCACTACCAATTACTTTTATTCATTTGGATATACGCCAAATATACATGCACATACTATTTATAAATCGACATTTCACAAATTTGCTACACGCAGCACATATACCATTTACAATGTTTTCTTACCATTTCAAACATTAGCGAAAATAAACATATTTACCAAAATGTACAATATATGTGTAAATATAAATTCATTTTCTTTAAATCCCAATCAATAAAGTTCGAAGTAAACACACTTTCTACACTCACTCGTAGCTTTCTACACTCATAGCCCCACACTAGGATTTTCTTCTGTGTCGTGGGTACCATAGACACACACAAGACCCAGACACAAACACCCAGACCCAGAACATGAATCTAAAGTAATCATTCAGATACCTGTCTGGCCGGGAATCGAACCCGGGACCCATTGCGCGTCAGACCAGTATGGTAACCGCTCCGCCACGGGGGTCGTCGATGTAAAGATTATAAACTATTCATATGCGTGAGCCTTAACAATTACGAAATTGCAGATTGACCGCTTATGCAAGGTCTATTCATAGACATGCAGTAAGTTCATTTATAACGATTTCAAACGATGTTGTAGATAGATGTTAACTTGCTATATCAATAGTAATTACTTCAATCACGACTAACAAACACTGACCCACTTTATGGTCAAGTGTTGAGCTACCATTTTTAGGGTCCCATACGCAAATAATAAAAACGGAACTCTATAACTAAGACTTCTCTCCATCTCTTCGTTTGTCTGTCTGTGATTGCTAGACGGTTGAAATTTTTACAGATGTTTTAAGACTAATATTATCGGGATTAATAATTGACACATTTTAATACTTAACTGGAACTCACGATATGCGATTTTTTTAATCCTTTTCGAATTCTTTTTACCGATATTTCGACCCAGTTGCATGGATCGTGGTCAAGGCGAAACTGCGGTGGCGGGGAGAAACCGTTGACAAGCACTAGTGATAGATAGGTTAATCTATCCTACGTCTAGATCGTTTTCTTTTTTACAGATGTATTTCTGTTGCCGTTATAACAATAAATATTAAAACAGAATAAAATAAATATTTAAGGGAGGGACTTAATTGCAACAAACGTGTTTTTTGGCACGATCAAAACACGCGTTAGCGTGTTGCCAAGTTTACTAAAAATAGTAACACCCATACAACAAACTTGAGTTTTCGTCGTTTTATATAGATACGGAACCATTCGTGTGCGAGTTCAACTTGCAATTGACCGGTCTTTATGTTTGTTTTCAACACCAAAATCATTAAACTGACTAATGGTTATTACGTTATTAGGATATTGTTACGCTTCATATGATATTGTGTATATTGTGTTGATACATGTATCATTAAAACATACCTAATTACATATTACAAAACTACAAAATGAATATCACTATTTATTTCGTGGTATATTAACAAAGATTACTTATTCAATTCATAATTTTATTGTAGTTGTGTTACAATACACATAAAGGATAATTAGTGTGCTTAATGTATTGACATAATATGGCTGATATACCTTTATATTATCGTCATAGAAGAGCCATTGCTGGGTATGAGTATGCTCAGGATGAGATGTCAACTCATAGTCTACCTCACTAGTCGAGTGCAGATTGGAGGACGACACACACCTATGAGAACCATTTTTACAAAACAATTTAAAGGATAACGCCTAAATTGATAGCGTGCCTAGGATTCACGCCCTAAATACCATAGTGTGCCTAGATAGTGACCGAAATACCTCTTTGTATATATTGTCAACGGATTACTATCCCACTTCTGGGCACGGGTCTTCTCTCCGAATGAGAGAGTTTAGGCCATAGTCCACCGCGCTAGCCAAGTTCGAATTGGTGGACCTCTTTAGCTGACTCCTAAGTAGAGTGTAAATTCAGTCCTATTCATATTCATTTAAATAAATGGAACATTCTCTTAGTCTATTCCTTCATTTTTGCACAAATTCCGTTGTCAGTTGCGCTGTGAAATAACAACATTATTTTCATACTCGAAATTATTTCAAGATTGTTAAGTATTAAGTAAGGCAAAGGAAAAAGTTACTATTATCCTCTTTTCATGTTTCAAGTTCTTAACAATTCCTATTGTTGGTGAACCTTGGCCGGATTCAGAATTAGATGTAACAACATACTGCGTACTGCTGTTGGATTTTCAATTTTATTTATTTACATTGGAATTAGGCGATGATGTAGGGTAAACAGTGGGACAAGCATGAAATTTTTAATCGATATCGCTTAGCTTACTATACATAAAAAAAATTAATAAAAAAATCTTGAAATCGTTTACAATGTTTAGTGTTATTGTAAATGTGTAGGTAACACATTCCACCTCTCTTTATTTTCGATTAATCAATGTTTTTCACCAAATTTGAACTTGGTTCCATTCGACACTGTTTAGTGTAAAATTAAGTAGATAATATATTTCGTCTATTTAAACTCGTGGTAACTTTAAATAGATAGTATTATAAGTATTATTATTATTACCTATACTTATATTTTTATAAGTATAGGTAATCCTTTTTCATTATACATTTACAGTTTAATTTTATTATACACATTCAATTGCTTATTTCTAATATATGTTTGCTGCCTTAACAATTCAATAATTTCAATTAGTATTTTTTTCCTAATCAATAGCATTTGTTTTGCTTACGATTTGATTACTGCTACGCAACAGTAATCTCATTGGTGTCTTCTTAGCTTCACGATCATATATTCGATACTCGTTCGTGCTTACCCCATTGCTCCACGCTCGACGTTTAGCACCATTTCAATCATGCTCGTTTGAAGCTCGCTCAATGTTTGTCACGATCTTGGCTTTGATGGCTCATCATATTTCATAATGTAAGTATGCAATACGTATGTTTTGACTACCGAAACACATGATTTATTCGGCCTTGGCACATTTCGAAAATTGCTCGCAAACTACAATAGCATTGTTTAAATTCACTTTGTGCTTCTGAAATCATCGCTTGTGATTTGTTATTTCGAATTACATTGTTATATTTCTTCACAATGGTGCGTTTTCTGAGTCGTTGATTGAATAATGTTATTAGAAAGTGTTATTAGGTTGATGTGTTACAGAATCATAATACTGATGTAATGTGCTTGTGCAACTTCTTTTTTGTGCATTATTATTATAAAACCGCTGGTTGTTACCACAATAGATATTTTTTTGGTTTAACATGGGTTGGTATGGTATGGTATCACATTGATACATTCTAGCATGAAAGTGCTGACGGCTACAAAAAATTGTTACAGAGTTCCATGGAGTACATTAACTCCTTACCATCAAGTGGACTTGCTCCTTGGGTTCTTCAGTCTTACAAACAACGCACAAAAAGGTTCTTCTAATTCTTGTTTTAACATACTTATGGAGAGGAGTGATATAAACTAGTATAAGTAGACTACCCAAATAAAACTACGGTTTAGTTTACCCAAATAAAACTACGGTTTTAACAATATCACAAGATAATTCAATTTCTGTGTGCCTACGCGCATTATTTTTTTGAGAGTTTATGTTTTATTGTTTCCATATTCTTTACTCTAAAACTATAACTCAAAATTATTTTTTTAATTATTATTATTGTCACCTCTACTACATATTATATGTATCAATTGTGAAATGTAGTTAGGACTTGAATAAGTGAGAAAGCTCTATTACAGAGAATTCCAATAAGATCCCGGCAGTCTTTCATCGAATTACCTCTGTTAATGGGATTTTTGATACCTGGTTAAATTAAATATGATGTCTAGGATTTTTTTTCGATAATTGGGACTAAATAGTATTCGTTACATAAGGTAGATTTTATTAGATTAGGACAGTTTTCGACACAGGTTTGCTTACATAAAAATAAAGGGGCCTTTGTAAATGAGACAACTATAATTTTAGAACTGTCTAATTGGAAGACTGTATGAACGAAAACGTCCTAAAATTCTTGGTTCCTTGAAATCCCAATTAACCAGATTGCACTGTATCTATAAAGATTACTAAAACTCAGCACTACATTGTATGCGTTAATTAATAAATGTATGCTTGTACTTCTTGTAAACTAATCTTCAAATAAATAGATATACCTCTCAATTAATGAAAGTTGTTCGGATTTGCAAAAGGAAATCCTACTTTGTGACTTTTTTAGGACGTTTAATCTTAATTTCTTCACTACGTAAGCAAATAGTATTTCTCATGTGGTAATTAACTCTACAAAAATAAATGCATTTTATATTGCACCATTTGTTTATCACCAACATTTCATTCAAACACTGTTTACATTAAAAATATTTATCAAAGTATCCGCTTTCGTGATTTTATCATAAAACCATTAAATATTTACGCCTCACTGATACACAGACAGGTGCTATTTCAAACACCACCCTAATTAATTATGGATCACATTATAGAACAAACAATGGTTTGAATATATTTCCATTATAATGTAGCGTGTTTGTTTGTTCGCAAATATAAACTCCATACATAAGTTTATATTGTAAAGGTAAATTGTTATTTTTGCTCCGCGTATTATTAAACGCATTTAAAATATCTATTTAGAACAACAATTTATACTATGAGTAAACGGTGTTCGTTCGCCACACTAAATTTGGTTGTGGTAACTATGTGTGGAACAAGCTTCCTCCTGAGGTATTCCGGGGCGTTATGACATGGGACTCTTCAAAAAGGTGCGAAAAGAGCTCTCCTTCAAAGCCGGCGATGCATTGCCGAACCCTCTGGTGTTGCAAATGTCCATAGGCGTCGGGGACTACTTTCCATCAGGTAGCCCGTCTGCCTCATCGAAAAAACTCAATTTATTGCTTATTACGTTGTATTTAATAGAAAACTACATTGTACTTTAGTATATATTATAACTTTAACGGGTTGTGCAACCAGTAAAGTTCGACGGTGGAGATACCACCACCACACTTATTTCTAGCGTGAAACAATTCTTGCGTTTCGGCGGAAGGGTGGTTGCCTTATTTTTTATAAGAGGCGATCGCCTAACCCTCCGGAATAGCGCATCTCTGATTAATTTTTGATAGAACCTTTGTTTTGCATGCTTATAGATATTAATGGGCGGCAGTCACTTACCATCAGGTAGATTGCGTGCTCGTTTGTTTCTTTAATGTTATAAAAAGAAAATTACCTGTAGAAGTTAAATTGACAAAAATCAGACTTACAGCTATTTACACTAGGGTCACTGATATAATAAGTATTTGTAACATTTACAAAGTGGTTGAAGCAGTATGGTTTGAGAGCGGAGAGCTATCGTCAAACCCATTTCTATCGTGAAACAGTTCATGCGTTTCGTTTACGGTATGGTTGCTAGTTGGCTTATATAAGCGACGACCATTTCAGTCCTTACGAATGGAGACGTGTCTGTTATTGACTTCAGTTAAAACTCTTTTCTATATTTAGTTGGTTACAGATGCCTCAGTTGGGTGGATTGCATGCTAGTTGCTATTTTGTTTTTATATAATGAAGTATCTATATGTTAAAATAGCAATATTCCTTAGTTTTTTATAAGGTTAAAGTACCTAACGAACATGCCCATGGACATCTGTAAGCAACTTCACACAGAACAAGAATTCTATCAAAAATCGCGACAGATTGTCGCCTCATGTGAAAGTGTTCCGGCAACTACTCCCTTCCACCAAAACACAAGAACTACTTCACGCTAGAAATAGGTAAGTAAATATGCCTCTGGTTAAACATATACATTCTACTTTATAAAAGAACGATATACTTATTAAGCACAAAATAATTATTTCTATCGGAAGTTACTTTGTACTTAACGTGCTATTCACTGTAACAATGATTTAGGAAGTAATCGAGCGAATCTGTGTCTATCGATTTCATAGAACCAGCGGTCGTAAAGTTAATCACACGAACTTAAATTATAATGGTCTCATTTAGAAGTAATAAAACTAGCCATAAAGTCTTCATGCGGTATCTCACGCACGGTTAGATTCAATGGAGACTAAATCGGCTGCAATTGACTTGATTACGACAGGTCCATGGAAAATCGGACGAATTGGTACGTACTATGTACTGAATTTGAAGCTGCCGACGTTAGTTGTACCTATTTCTCTAGTAGGCTGATCTATGTCTAGCATTATTACTTGTTATTAGAGATGCGCCGAATATTCGGTTGTTATTCGGCGTATTTGGCAACTTTGTCACTATTTGTATTAGGCCGAATTATTCGGTTTTGGTGCCGAAAATATACGATTCGGGTTTTTTATTTTCTTGGCTACACGTTACAACAACACGACATACATAACATACAACAAAAAGACAAAACTTTTTTTCCTAAGATTTATGTTATTAGTTAAAGAAATCCTATGAAGAGTGTATTTAATAAAGCCAATAATATAAAGCAATCAAACTTTAAATCAACATTTTTGAAACCTCAATCAAATCCGTATTTTTTCTATACATATTACATTCTTATATGAACATTTATTTTTAACCTCACGTCAACATTTACTTTTCTATGAACACACTTTCGCTGTTGTTTCTTAATAAGAAATGGTTAACCGAATAATTCGGCCGGATAACCGGTTCGGTAAAAGTTCAACCGAATAGTTTTCGATATTCGGTGAAACCACTATTTGGCGCATCTCAAGTAGTTATACACAATGCTTACACACTAATGCAATTTTTCCGTCGCGAACCAAGGCTATCATGTTTATCGTGGTAAAATGTATCAGATTTGTTACTCTGTGTGCCTTTCATTCAACTCGGATCAGTAGTTTTTCCGTTAAAGAGTAACAAACATCAATCTTGACAAACTTTCGCCTTTATAAAATTAGTAAGAAAACAGCCAATTCCATATAGAAGCATTGCATTGGAGTATACTGCAGACCTTTCCATGTTAGACCCATGTCTCATACATACATTTCGTTTGAAATATATTGAAACTTAACTTGTATTAACTTGAGATTATATGCGTTTTTTCTTATTGAAATAAATGTTGTCAGTCATTATTAATAACCACAGTCTCTAATCTGTATACAGTTACAATGTACTTGTACAATACAAGTTGTGTATTTGTACAACTATTGTATTTTGTACTGAAATATTATATGCCTAATATTATTGACGCGCGTTAACTTTTATTTAGTATATTTTATATTACTGAAGATCCACAACCATCTATTTCTCTCGATTAACCACCCAAGCGGTTCTAACACTGAAAATAATTACCCAATCATCAAGAAAACGGAACCGCATTTATCTAACAGTAACAAGGTTGTTACTTTAAGTCATCAAAGCGGCGCGTGGCGACCTCTGCTGCAAACCGCAACATCACTCGAGCGCCATGTAATGAGATCGTGCGCCATTGATCGCCCTTTAAATAAAGAAAGTAAAGAGAAACAATTTTTTTTAATAAAAACAATACCTAGACTGCATTGAAGGAATGAACTTTATGAGTACAAATTTTTGTACTGCTAATAATATAAAGAGAGACTGTATTTATTTTTTTACTATTTTACGTAAAAATAAGAATTGGATTGGTACAAAATTTTGGCGCACAAATTATGACAATATCCTGGATTATCACGTATGATTCTCTTCACTGTGCTAAATACTCATACAGGCGAAGACGAGGAAGCTCCTAAAAGTAACATATAAGTCGGATAAAGCTGTATTGAGAATTTACGTCAAATATATTTTACAGTCTTAAATTTACATATTTTTTTAGAATACTGCTTATGCATTTACATGTGTGAGGTGGCTTAGCTTGTATCGTACTGTATGTAGGTATGTGTGTCTAAATAGCGACTTAAGCTTACCATTAGATAAGCCCCGATGTTATTAGGCTAGGAATGCTATTAGGGTATACAGCAATTGAGGCGCAATAATTCAACGAAACTTAAGGCTTCCGAAACCTTTCGTACCTTGTATTAAACAAAAAAAAAAATGTACACATAAAGTAAATTTGGATAATAAATTTTAAACAATGGACAAGCGATCATCTGACGGTAAGAGGACATTTCCACCCAAGGTCTCCTGTAATCAACCCAAGTTAACATAAGTTTTGTCTGAAGTTGCTACAGATTCGTTATTACCTAAAATACCTTGGAAAAGGGCCTTATATGTTTCACCGACACTCTTGCTATGTAAAAATCTATATGGTGGTCCGAGTTGATACTCAAAAGGTTTTACAACTTAGAGTTAATTAAAATAGTCATTGGGGACACATAAGTATTTAAATATTTGACTGATATACTACTACATACCTACGGAGAGCTCGGCTAAGACCTACATACACCTATTCCACGTACATTACCGAACTTGTTTAGGTATAACGAAAATACACTAAAAATCAATACACTTACTGGTAATTGTGCAGTTATTAAGATAAATATACTAATAATTTACATTACTGTTCATTCATAGTTTACTTCATAGACTTTTTAGCTCAACTGAGCTCGTTTCAAGCGACAAAACCGCGGCGCGTGCAGCGACCTCCGGCGGCCAACCGCAGAATTACGCGCTCGAGCGAACTGTAATGAGACCGAGTGTAGGTCGTCTTATGTCCACTGATTTGTTTGTTTCTTTCATATTTGTTGTATTTTCAGCTGGTTGTTTTATGTTAACAATTTACTTGTTTCATTTACTAGTAAAGTAACACCATCGTCGTTTGCCCACTTCTGTGCTGGACTTCTGGACAAGAATTATTTATATGAATAATTTAGATAGGGCGAGGGGAATGTTATGTAGGACTTGTAGGACCCCTTTCTTCTAAGGCATAATAATTATGACGATTTTTTTCTAAAACAAACCGTGTAAAATTAAAAAAAAATAAGTGGATTAAATTAAGTAAACTAGCCATCCGTCAACGGTCGATATTCGACCGGAATTTAAATCAAAAAAATAAACTTCATATAATCCAAAGCAGCACGAAATTCTCAAATTGCGTTTTAGTGGACAAATACTACTGCTTATGATATAAACTAAAATTGGAGCATATGTATTTATAATAATTAGAACATGAGTAACTTTACAAAATTCATAAAATAATTTTAACAACATAAAATAATTTTAATTGCATTTATCTTTGAAGTAAGCGGTACGTAAAGAATAAATGGGGTACAATCGGTGAAGCAAAATGAAATTTTATCCTTTTGGGGTTTGGCGGTCTTGTTACTGCGAGGCAACCAGAAAGAGGTGGTAAATGTAAAGATCAAAAGTACACCAAAAATGAATTCAGAGTTGAATCATGGCATTTATAATATTAATTACGTAAATATTATTTAATAAAATAATTATGTTTAATTGGACTTATTTTCTATTTCTTATTTTTGTGTACAGTAGTTGTGACATGATTTAGCACCAAAAACCATATGCACTTCGTACTAACATCACTTTATCTATCACATAAGCATATGTTTTAGGATTTCTTTATTAACAATTTCTTTTTATCAAGTGTTTAGATGCTTATTTATATCTATAGAGTCCACAACTTTATGTTTCTCATACTGTTCGTCCACCCATTATTGTCCCACTGCTGGGCACGGGTCTTCTCTCAGAATAACAGAGTTATAGGCCATAGTCCACTGCGCTGGCCAATTGCGAATTGATGGACTTCACACACCCCCGAGAATTTGTTTTTTTAAACTCTCGGGTGTGTAGGTTTCCTCGCGATGTTTTCCTTCACAGAAAAGCATTGATAATTAATTTATAATACGCACATAATCATCATCGTAACTACTTCTGTCATTACTTCGTGGTCATATCAGCCAATAAAGGAGAAATGTTCAAGATCAAAAGTAGACCGCAAATGAGTTTTGAATCCCCGGTAACCTTTCTTTGCAAATGATTACAGCAAATTGCAAATAACGGATACTTTGAGGGTTTTTACGAAACCGTTTATCATTTAAATTGTGATGTTTGTTAACGTGTCTCACTTTAAGCGCAGAAACTGCAAGCGATAACCTAATTGCTTGCAAACATTTCCAAGCTCACTCTGCAAGTATTGTGAAAAGCACATATAGAAAAAACTTGGTAAACATTTAAACTATTTGTTCTTAATCCATGGTATGAAATATGATTAATTAATTGTTTCTTGAATAAAATATAATTCAATTCCTACTTTTAACGAAATGAGAAATTGTTTCAGCTTCAAGCCTTTTTTTACAGATTGTCTCTTTCGGATTTACTTTTTAACAAAGCTATATAGTTACGTCCATGATTTCATATATTATGTAAGTATAATACGAAAGATATGCAAATAACTGGTATTACTCGCATTCTACTGGCAGTATAAAGCCCACCTAAGACTGTAAAATTTTCATTTGAGTTGATTGGAATCGGCATGTAATAGACTTGTAACTGGCTTATTTACGATTTGAGTCGTTTTGATTTAGATGAGTAGTTTCTACCATATTAATTTTTAGCACCATTTGCTTTAATTGCGCATAATCAGTGTATGTTATACGTTAAAGGTCAGCGCACATACGGCGTAGGTTCCAGTACCCTAACGAATTGCATAAGTCATTTTGCATAGCTTTCGAGCGTTTTTTGTTGCACATTATTAGCGGGGCGTGATACATTTTTTTTGCATATTGTATATGTGTTACGTTTTAGAAAGCAAATACATTGATTTGAATAGTACATTGATTTGAATATTATTAAGTAACTAACCAAGTTTACTTCAGTCAAAGAATCGAATTCAAAGGCTCGTCTGGCCTTCAAATCAAAATTGATACTTTTAATTAATGATAAAGATATTATTAAAGCATTTAAAGTCAATATTCCATCGTCACATGCTTGATCTGTCAGCTAATTCGAGTCATGTTCAATCTATCGAACATGTAACCCGATAGTAATACTCAGATGGCTTATGGGATGCGACAGCGTAAACGGTAGCAATTGAAGATCAAATGACGATGGCGCCCCCCGTCGCGTCAAGATTTAAATAGAGAATGTTTCGAAGAACTTCCAAATAAAGAAACGAAAATGGAGACGAAGTGTTAACTTTTTCGCCTTGTGTTTATGGTTGCACGTAAGCGGTTAGGTCAAGTTTCAACAGCTTGGTTAGAATGGCGTAGAGAAACAATGTTATTTATATATTTAGAATATTATTCAAGCTGTTAATTTATTATAAATCAATAAATTAATGATATTGCAAATTAATAAATTGAGGTTTGAAGTTCTGAAAATACGAACATATTACAAATTATATTTATTTGATATTATGAAGTTAGATAATTATTATTATTACAATACGTTGTGGCTTGTGGCATACTTACATTTAAAACAAAGCGGCTACGAAATAAAATAATAAGAAAAAGTAACAAAAAAGGGGAAAATATGTATAATGCATATTTCGTAGAGCAAAACTAAAATCTTATATATATTTTTATACAGATTATAAATATAAAAATAATCGAATAACTTGTATGAACATAACATAACTACTATACTTTTCGGCTTTTTTGATCCGTATTGTTTCGAAAATGTTCACTTCTTTACACGCCAATAAGTTGTTCGGCTTCACTTACGAGAGTGGGTGTTAAATACTGTCCTTATCGTCGCAGGTACAGTAAATCTCTTGGGACTAGAACATTGTCGCTACAAGGTCTGAGTGAAAAAACATCGTGGTGGTCTATACTGACAAAGCCAACACTTGCAATAGGGCCACGGATAAATAAAAACTGGATATGACTTAGAACGATTTGTAGACTGACTTTTACGAAATTATAGATGTATGAAGCGTATTAGTGTTTCCGTATTCGTTGTCGTATATCCTTGTCTCTCACGATACTGGAGAAAAAAACATTAAGAAGTTTTGAATACGGAAAACATCGAGAAAAAAGTACGATGCCCAGTTGCATTTATTAAGTGGGATGTAACCATAACTTAATTGAATTCGATAACATTATACAAGCATTTTTACTGTTAAATGGTCATTGTAAACATAACAAACCTTTAACACGGTTAAAGTTTTATTTGAGGTCATTCAAAATGCGATGAAAATGCGATGTAACCCCCGAGAACAACGTATATTGAAAAAGTTTCTATGCAACATATCTTTCATACCACAGCTGTTACAGAAACAAAAAAACTTATTAATGTTTTTTACTTTTAATGTTTTTCTATAACGTTAAAGAAACAAATATAAATGTAACGTTTCTTTAGTAAAATAAAATAAAAATAGCCTTAATTACTGAGAAAGAAAATACAATAAATATTTAATAAGCAGTTTCAATATTTTCGATACATGATAAAATTCCATAAAAATGTAGATAAAATATATACTTTTTGTGCAATTAGATTAGGTCTCTTATCTCAGTTTGCTTCATGGCAAAGGCCTCCTCTAACTCTCTCCAATGAGACCTGTCCTCCGTACCTCTTCTCTAATATGGCCCTGCTGTCTTCTTAATTTCGTCTTCCCATCTATAATTTTGTCTACCTCTACTTCTTTTGGAGTCTCTAGGCAACCAACGTTCCTTTAGTAACTTTAAAAAACTGCCCAAATTGCGAACAAAATTTAGCTCTTTCCCCAAACTACAAATTTAACATTATATCTCTATTATTCTCACGGTAGGAAATATAACCACCCACGACACAAGCAATAATCAACGCTACACTTTGTCTTCCTAATGAAAGTAATTAAAACTCTTCATCACGGATACCGTTCTCATAGACGTGATAATTTTTGATAGAGGGAATTCACATCAAGTCATCTCCATTCTTAACCCAAGAATAGGGGCCCGTGACCGCAGGCTCTATTTGCGCCGGCTTCCTCGACTTAATGACGTCATAAAAAATGAAATCCACCGCTTAGATCCCTCTTAGACAGAAAAACTGAGCATTTTCTCCTCGCAACGAGCAGTGACGTGGAAAATTACAATTGTCTCCTCATTCCGCAATAACCGGCTAAGTTCGAGACGGTCTCGCGCACGGAGTGTTCAGTATTATCTATGAAAATATAGAAAAAAATGACACGTTTGTTGCAGGGGAGCCCGTAAGTTTTTATTTTATTCCGTTTTTCTTGTAATAGCGGTAACTGAAATACATCATCAATGAAAATTTAAACTGTCTACGTATCACGGTTCCATGTAGTAGACGTTAAAACTTTTCCTTTCAAAATCATGTTGTTTTAGGTGAGTGAGTGATTAGCCCTCTGCACCCTAGGCCCAAGGTGGGGCTGCCACCTCCGAGCGCTGGGCCTCGCTCTGTTTAGTATCGTGTTCCGTCCCTACCGAGTGAACAGGTTATAAGGCGCCCTCGGGCCTTAGCATCTGCGATCTTCCATGATCTGGTGGGTGAACGTGCCGAAACATGGACGCAGAAGGTCAACGGGAGTACGACTCGGACGTTAGCGCATCAGACTGGTTGGTAACCGCATTTTTGAATACATCACCAACACTGTACTGTGGTAAGGTTCTGAGCATTTTATAAAAGGTTCACTGACTCGGCGCCAGTGAAACCCTCCCATAATAATACCAACTTCACTCCCCAACATGGTACCTACTACATGGTAAGCCGGGCGGACGGAGAAATCGAGGAAAGCTAAAACTGTGGAGGTGTGTGAGGGAGAAAGCCCTAAATAGATTGCACTGGAGAAATGTTCTGGAGTTCTGTTCTGGACCAGGCCATGGCCCACTCGCGGTTGTAGCGCCTTAGATGCTGATGACCTATCACGGTTCATGAGTATAGTGACAGACAGATGGACAGACGGACAGACAGACGGATGGATAGACAGCCAGACGGACAGACAGACGGACAGACGGACAACGAAGTCTTAGTAATAGGGTTCCGTTTTTACTCTTTCGGTAAGGGACCCTAAAAAGGCTTCCCGCTACGAAATTGTTGCACGTTATCATAAGTAACAGGAAACTGGACCCCTTTCGCCCTCCGTTATTCACTTTTTTGTTTTAATAGAATACTGCAGATTGTTTTGCTGTTGTTGAAGTATTTTATGAGTAGTTTTATCTATGAAATTCCGTGTCTTTTATTTGATAAAATCAAGTTAACAAAGATCAACAATTTATAACAGAGGATAAGATTCATATCGAATTGTCTTATAAACTGCTAGTGTAAGACGTTAAATGATTAAATTCAAAAGATCGTTTACATAAAGAATTGCGTGATTTTTTTTACACAAAAAAGAGTAAGTTTAACCTAAAGTAAGGGAAAAATGTATAAGAAACTCATCGTTTTTCTATGTTAAATATTAATACCTATTTTATTTTCCCCACCCATCATTCGTATTCCACATTTTGCATGACAAACATCGCTCGTTTGTTTACAAAATAAAACCATACCCAAAGACAATTACGTAATGCACTTTTCCTTTCTATAAATATTCAACGCGAGCCGTATATTACGAATTCATGCGTGAAAATTTAAAAGCACGGCCATTTTGGCCGCTTTGCAGTTGGACAGTGATCAATATTTATGGCGCATCGAATAGAATAAGAAAAGTAGGAATCCGATTTCGTAAGTTTAGAAATAATACCGTAATATATTAAATTAAAATGGACATAAGACGATTTTTATTGCCACCTTTCATTTACTTCCCTAGAATAAGAATCTTATAAGACAGCGCCTTACATATTTCTTTAACGTATTTCCTTATAAAATGCTATAATCTATAAGCTATAATGTCATATATTAATTATACTGGGTTAAAATATTTAGAGAAATATGTCGTATAAATCATACTTAGTTAAAAGTTTATGTTACTTGAATCGAAATGCGACCTTACTCTCAATTAAATTGTTAAATATAGCAGAAACATAAAGTCCAGATGGTATAACCAGTGTAGTCCGACCGGGAGGAACCACCGCCACACCTATTTCTAGCGTGAAGCATTTCTTGCGTTTCGATGGAAGTGTGTGGTTGCCGGAACACTTTTATTTGAGGCGACTATCTTAGTATTAGGGGTAGCAACGTATTTGTGATTTACTTTAGACAGAACTAACTTAGGTCTATAGGAAGTTGCTTACATCTGTAAGGTACAAGTACATGGGCAGCGGTAACCACTTACCATCAGGCTGACTGCATGCTCGTTTGCATACTTCTTCGCATACTTCAATCAGATTAAAAAGGCAAAATTGCTACAGTTAGATAGTTTAAGTTTAGTTAAGTTAAGTTAAGTTTAGTCCCCTCCTAGTACGATGAGCCGCCAACTTTCAATCACAACGTAAGAACTGCTTAACGCTAAAAATTAGTGTGGCGGTATGCACCTCCCTGGTCGATATAATCGTATAGCACCTTGATGCACTACTATTTTGTATAAGAGATAAAAAACCTTAACTGCAAATTTAGTTTCCTCATAATCTAAGACTTCTTGACATTAGGCTCAATTAGGCTCAATTCTCCTTCTTATCTATTATTGTATTGGACATCTGACAAAGTTCTTCTAATATAACTGATATAGCCCGAATAAAGGGGTCTTGGATATTCCATTCCGGATGTTGCATTTGTCATAATCTAACACACGTGCGCGTTGCTTGTGCAGTACCAGTAATGTGAATAATGTTCAAAGCAAGTTTGATTTTTGTGTGATGTTATGGAAATAGAAATTAAATTATTTACTTTTGGGATCACTTTTTTAACCATGTTTATTGATTTAGAAAGTAAAAATAAAAAAATGATTATTTTATTGTACGTTACAAGTTACACCGTGTTGCATGTAGGTATATAATTAGTTTAATTATAGATTAAATTTTAATATCAGGCGGTATCATAATGCGTCCGTTTTACTTTTAATTGTGTGAAATTTAATGTCAAAAAATATCGATGTAAGAAATAACTTTTTAATGTAGTCAATTAAAACAGAAATAACTGGATAGAAGAGTATTTATATTATATTACATATTTAATTAGCACAGTAATTTATTGTGAGAAAATAATATCTTGCAGCTTAAAGTGCTGTACTTTTCTATTCTAAAGTTCTGTCAATTTAATAATGAATGAATTGATTATAAAGACAGGAAAATCCAGTGAGTTTCTTACAAGATCTTTTTAGTTTACAAGATTTAGTCAGATCCAGTGGTAGTGTAAAAACATCCCTGTAGTTCCGGGATCAGAATAGGGCTACGGTATTCCCTGCCTGTTCTTAGAGGTGACTTAAAGGACGGCGGTATGTATGGTCGCATACCGTCGTAAAGACTGAATGGAGCGGTGTGCCCAGCCGCCCATCTAGGAGGAGCCCGATGGGGCAACGCGCTCAGAGAATTGCGTTCCTTTGGAGATCTCGAAGTCCTTATTTTAGCGCCGGTCACTGCACCAAAGTCCCATATAACATTGCGTCGCTCCCACGGCGTCGGGTACCTTCTGAAGATTTCCACCTCAAAAACAAAAAAGTGTAAGAAAACTATTATCATTGACTGCTAGTTTTGCTGTTGTAACGCACATATCTACTCCCCTATCCAGACAATTTGTTCCAGCCGAGCATGACGAAAGAATGCTTAACATTAAGTCAGTGCCACGCGTCCTTAGCTTAGCTTTTCATTTCTATAACCAAATAAAGCGAACGATAGTGTATTACAAATAAGCCTTATAGCTACGTATTATGGTACATTATAGCAGCAAAAATATTATTTTTTGCTACATCCATCATACAAGTGTCTAAGCATGGCTAAATTAGGTCCCCTAATTTGCAGAGAACATTTGAGATTAATAATAACGGAAAAGTAATGATAAACGTACCATAGAATGTGAATTTATTATATTTATATTTAGATACTAATAGTCACAAGTAATTCATATAAATATAGGTACAGTTAAATATATTTTACTCTAATTTACACAACAAACACATTCATAGTTAAAACAGACTGAATTGGTAGGCATTAGTGTAATAACTTCATAGAAAATGTTAAATTCAACACAATGTAAGTAAGAATGGAAAGAAAAAGATGATATAAACTGCTAATGTTATTGGTATTTTTATATTCAAAGGTTTATTTTATAGCTCAGTCAGTATACCTTGCTTTTCCATTAGTCTTATTAGAATAAGAAAGATCCTCAATAAATAAGCACTGAATACTCTCAGTACTTTAGTACCTTTCCGCTCTCATTTTATGCAGAGCTAAATATTTTATGGCATATTTTGCCTACGACGTTCCATCCGCTTCTCTGTAATAAAAGTATCTCGAGGAAAGTGTCCATACCGTAACACCGTTTTATTAGTATTGCGCAGAAAGAAAACCTGGAAACGCTAACAATAGCAAATTAAGTAAAACACAACGTAGAAAAAAGGACCAATTAAATCCCCGTTTGATTTTGTCGTATTTATTTTCAGCGACCTCTGATGTCCGGAACAGGGGTCGGCCCCACAAGACGGGAGACACCAACCGTAGAGCAATTCGATTAGGGCGCAATACAAGGGAGCTGACGCTGCAACGTTCACTAGACCAAGATAAATT
The DNA here is from genome assembly GCA_949699795.1 of Spicauda simplicius. NCBI lineage: Eukaryota > Metazoa > Arthropoda > Insecta > Lepidoptera > Hesperiidae > Spicauda > Spicauda simplicius. The sequence goes on from OX453068.1 coordinate 7,726,390, forward strand.
GGGCCTAACAGAACACAATTTTGATCGGTACGATAAAGTTATTAAAGCTCAGAATGCTTTTCGGAATTTTTGGAATACTCTTCAAAGTTCAGGCGGTGTGTCATTCCATTTCATACACAACACTCGCAAAATAGATCGGCGACGAGTGCCGCGGAGCGTGGGTGCGTGTGCCATTTCACAAATATGAAATTGCTATATATTAGGGTGGCTCGGCTTTTTGCTTTATGAGATTTTTTGACGGGTCCATTATTATGTTGAATAACATGTGGAATAGGTGTAATAGGTGCGGTCGTTTATGACAAAGAAGTGGCAAATGGGTAGTCAAATTTATAAATGCGTGGCAATCATGACATTCCATGAATTTTCCAAATGAGAACCATGAAACAAAATTATTTTAAAAGCCCAGGAATCAAAGGTTTTTTTTTATCGTATTGACACGACTCAAAACATTATAAAAATCTGTATTGATCAGGACAATCTTATAATAGCAATAATATGTATGATTGAGACCATAAAATTAATTACCATAATGCATCAATTAGCATTAGCAATGCTGCATCAACGTTATCGGTTAAAGAATATATTAACAAATATTAAGCGTAGGCTCAACTTCTACGCTTAATGTTTGTAATTTAGAACACATAAGTATCGACTGCGAGAATATTGGAATTAAAAAGACGAAAAATATAAACGTTATAATTATTTTTACTTTGTGAACCGAATATTTTCTTTTATAAGATAGACACACGTTCATGTAAGAGGTAAATTTTAACATATTATTCACTTGATGGCAACTAAAACCTAAGTGGAGACGTACTAATTGGATCCTATTTGAAAGTAATAGTAGTTTGTAATATTTAATACAACTATCCAGTTGGAATGCTTCCCATGCTAATACTCGTGTTACAATATACAGTGTCAAATGTCCTAACGCGTGGTTCTTAAAACCTAAATATAGTTGATTAAAACTAGCAACATCTTTTTGTGTCACAACTGTGTACGCGTTTCCTCTAATAGTGAAAACGGTTTGGTTATGTCCATCATTGTTCAGGAACGGATGACCTTGACCTTCAAAAATATTTCTTGAATTAATTAATTTCTATCATTGAATTAACAAATATGACCTCTTGAAGATAATTATTCGAATTGTTAGAATTGGTAAAGTAACTGTCACAGCATTTTGTAGCTTATTAGTATGCTTGTACATCTTTTCTTATTCATTAGTTAAAACAACGTCTACATGTTTGTTGAAAATCGACGTCTTTACGTCTGTCTCTAGTTTTCTTAGCTCGGCGTCTATCATTCGAAAGTGATACGATTCGTGTCGTGAGAAAGACTATTGTCCTAAAAGCGGAAGCGTGTCGTCTGACTGAGCAAACAATGGTCATGACAGCGCTAACTGAACACGACGGAAAGTAACAAAAGTCTAATTGGACTTCGATAATTTTAGAGATTTGCCGCGAAAAGAGGCTAATGGTGCCAATTTGTGATGTCTACAGGCTATTAGTGCTACATGCATTCACTTCTCTCGGATTTGACGTTGAACGTCGTGAGATGGCGCCACGGATTGCGACCTAACCTCACGATTGAGTTCGTGAGTGTTTTCTCATACAATTTACTCATCAAAAGTATCATACATACTATGAAAGTTGCTTTGATAGGTATTGTTTTTTAATTAAATTAGTAAACGAGTGTGCATTCCACCTAAAGATCATCGTTCACTGTCGTTCATAGACGTCTGTTATAAATCTATAATATGATAGAAATTATATTCAGGTACAGTTACTTTAAAGCCCGCTATCCCTAAGGACCTACTAAAGCCAAAACATATCAGCATTCAATAACTACAGTAATAAGTATAGGGGTGGTATTACCAAAGTCGAATTAAGAGGGTTATACTAACTTTGAACTTCTTATAATATGGTTATTCGATATGTTGCTGTTCAATTTATTTTTGTAAAATGCTTTTGTGTGTATAAATATAGATTTAATTTACAAAAAGGGTTGAACGCGATTATATTTGAACAATACATTTTTTGTCTCATGAAATCTAACATTGTTATTCATAAGTTCAATTCCAGATAGCAAATCATAGGAGTGTATCCAAGTTACAATAATAGACCGAGCGTTTATCAGTCAAATTCATCAGTAGTTTCCTGCAGCGAATACGAAAACTGAATTCGTTCGCTCCGAATTGAATTGGAATGAAATGAACGCGCCCCTAAAAAGCAAAATACAGAAGGGAGTGTGGCAGAAAAATAAAGATGGGTGGTTCTTATCTAGATGTAGGAACGGAGAATTGTGGATTGTAATGAGGGGAAGGGTGAATGTGAAAAGGATATGGTTCGACCCGGCTCACTTCAAAATAATTGAAGTTAAATTTGTTCATTTAAATCGAGCAAGCCGCTCTATTGATTTTTTACTGATAAGAACACATGGGAAATGCTGTGAGGCGTTTTTAGTATTATTAATGTGTTTTATATATATAATGTTTGTGCTTTATAGTAGATGTGTTAAATATAATTGCAGTCTAGTCTATTACTAATCAATTATTATGTTCTTAATGGTGTTGCAGCTGCATCTGCTCTCCTGCTCCGGGAAGCTTTCCAAAGAAGTAGTTACGTCATTGCTGTGTTTTAGTGTGTCTCTGGTGAACTACAGTACCATGGTACGTGGTCCTACCAGCGTCCTGAATTAATTATTATATATAATTCGAATATCATTGTTAGACCACTGTAAATTAGTTTAGTTTGAAAGGTGTATAAGGCAGATAGAAATTTAGTTTATTCTTTGTGATTATAGTTACCCCCGCAGATGGAGTTCGTGTTATTCCGCGTTTTCTACTTACGTTATACAAAAAGTAAACCCATGAAAAAATATAATCGGGAACATCAAAATATTTGCCAAGTTAATTTTTTGATCAGACCAAACAGCTATAATAATCCTACTGTAAACTCATTTAATAAAACGAGTATTTTGTTTAGATATATTACGATTGCTATGCTATTTAAATTTCAACAAAATGGAGGCAATTGCATAAAGACCCATGGAAATTGAATAGCGCGTTTAAAATTCACGACCCAAATTTAGAATTTCCACACATGGATACAATTTGAATTGTATAGGTACTAAAGGATGTGTTTTATTACCAAGTAGTAGCTTTGCAGCGCGTAAAGCGGCATTTTTTTCATTAAATAAATCAAAGAAATACTTTTTTGTTGAGTTTTAATATCGAATTATATCCATAAATTTCCTCATAATATTCGTCGAATTTTTTATACGCGTTGTTTCGTATTTTTTTAAGTTATATATTAAAATAATTATAATTGACAGGAGAAAGACTTTAGTTAGTGACATACAAAGTTTCATTGCAATTTCATTGCAATGTTATTTTATTTGTTGTTGTTGTTAACCGACTTCCCAAAAGAAAGAAATTATCTATTCGTCACGTTTTTATTTTTTTAAATTAAGTTAAAAATGTATACGTATCCCTAAAGTAAACGGAGTTACGTAAATGTACGGATGTAATAATAATAACAATATCTTGTATGTTATAAATTTAAGATTTCAGTCATTTATAACGTTATGGACATGACGACAATTTTATGTTCTTTACGTAATATAGGTATAACTACCAATTTGTTAAACATAATTCATATTTTTTACATATTATTTAGGTGGGGTACTCTTTAGATTTACTAACATTTTTTTATGAATTGTAGAAAAAAATGATATACTATGTTTCATTATATTATCAGTTACGTAACACCTGAGAGATAAACTCTTTAATCGCTCATAATTGCATTCGTTCGCGCTATGACAAGTCTGTATAACGTGACCATGCAATTGGACGACCATAATTACCCACAAAACGTGTTTAACCGAACTTCGTCCATTACTGACTGTTTCAATTGTCCAGTCCACGTTCAATTTCGAATTAATAGGGACCGACCAGTTTAGGCATCGAGGATGGTTTAAGTGTTCGCTAATCACCTCTCGACTACGCACGCTCACCGACCAATTATAATTCGTAAAACTAAGTGTTAATTCACACGAATAATTGGTACCAATAACCATCAACAGTTTCACTTTCATTGCAATGTAATTTTATTTGTTATTGTTTTAATTAATAAATTAACTAAGTATATTTCCACTTATGTATGTATGCATGTATTTATATGTTTGTTTGTTTTTTAATCCTACTTTGGGCACACTAGATTTGCATTTCAAATATCCACTCCGATCACAGAGCTGCTGGAAGAAATTTCATTTTGAAATAAGTAGCCATTTGTACTACGTATTTTTAACGTATTTTTACTATGATTTTACGGTGTACAAAACCTATATAAGAAAAAATAAGAAATGCATACGTATCCCTCCTAATATTATAAATGTAAATGTAAGCTTTTTTGTATTTCACACAAAAACTACTGGTCTGATTTTGCGAAATTTGCCTTACACTTAGTTTATGAATTAGACTCAATATAGGATTCTCAATACCGTGGTAGACGTGACCATAGCGGGAGAAGTTACAACAATAAGTTATTAGTGAATATTATTGATAAATTATCTATAATATCAATAATAGGTTATTTAGATAGTATTAGATATTTTTTTTATCTGACTGAAGTAGCAAACGAGCTTGCAGTCTACCTGATAGTAAGTAGCCACTGCCGTCATACATACAGAACATGGGTTCCGTCTGAAGTCAATCACAGATGCGTTACTACTCCCGAGGACTATGATGGTCGCCTCACGTGAAAGTGTGCCGGCAACCACACCCTTCAATCGAAACGCAAGAGATGCTTCACGCTAGAAATAGGTGTGACGGTGGTATTTCCCCAGTCAAACTACACTGGTTCTACCACCTTGCGTTAAAAGCTAACTCCAGGTGCCAAAAGTATGTAATGGAATATTTTTTAAGTAGATAATTATTTGTCAAAAATATATACCTTGCAAATCAGTTAAGCGTTTGAACTACCAAAATGAAAATGATTAATTAATATAGAGACTAAAATAAAACACTATGTACTACATATCCCTTGTATTGATTTCGTATTTCATATCACGTTAAAATATACTTTCATTTACTGCTACTCAATATTATGCTATGGAGTTCCCACGTATGATAAGTTAAGTGCACTTCTACGCTGTTATTGTAGAAAGTGTGACAAAGTGACTTATGGCTTATAGCAATTCCAAAGTATCTGATATCGTTAGAGACGCTGTGATATTCTATTTCTCTATCCACAGCCGTTCTACTGTTAAGTATTGTTATTCTTTGAATATGAAGTTGACCATACATGGCCACCATACATCTTGACAGTATACTTAGATATTAGTTAAATAATTATCGCTTACTACAGTCATAGCACAGCTTTTACTTCTGTATCGTGGTTGTCATAAACTAACAATTACAACAATGAACACAAACACCCAAACCCAGAACATAAATCTACATTCATGATTCATATACTTATTTTCCCAGGGATCGAACCTGGAACACACTGCTGATAAACCGAAGAGATGACCGATCCACTGCGCGGGTCATCAAGGTTCTTGGATTGTTTATATACTTGTCTTCGTATGATAATTATTTACGACTGAGGCGATTTTCAGAGTAGGGTATTTTTTTTTCATTATTCCCTATTCTGGATAACAAGCAATATTTTCCATACTTTATGAAATGAATTAGATGTAACTTTACAAAACGAATGATACCTACTATAAAAATATATACCTACGACACATGTGTTTATTACAGCTAATAATGAGCTCCTAGTTTTAACTTTATCTTTAATCCTAATTTCGAGTCATATCGTTAAAATCATACCACACGTCTATAAATCAAACTAAATAAAAAAAACTATTTTGCTTTATTCATACTTTTCTCAAGTAAAGGTTCAATCTAAGTTCACAATACATTTTTTCAACGAAAGTTTGCAATACCTATTTGAGGCACCTATTTTTTGCCGTTGCACCAAACCTTCACACGTGGTGTTACTATTATTTATACATGACACGTGTAGGCGTGGGAATGAGACCACTAAGTGTGCCAAAAGCGCAATTGTATTGCATAATCATTCATTCAGATGCATCAGGTATAAAATCTTCGGATTTAGGGTTCCTTACCTCAGAGACCTTTATCTACAATAGGTGAAAGTTTCGGTTTTATATTATTTCCAAATAGTCGATGTAACTTGCACAATATTGCATGATTGTCATAAAAGGATTCTGATTTATTCACACGCTCGTTATACCCGTGAGAAAGTGCCGCAGATTCATCTGGTGTATGCCATCGCTTGAGATAATTATAAAGTCATATTTATATGGTTTTGTTTAATCCCGATGTTTTATAGTGGATACAGTTTGTAATAAAATAACATAATGTCTGTACTCGTTTTAATTTTTTATGCTTACATATTTTTTTATTTTCTTTAATTACTGATATATTTTTGTGACGAAGCTTACAAGCTTATCTATAATAAAAACTGTTTCATCCAGCCAGTCATTATCAATCATTAGTCCAATTATTCGGAATATAATTATCGAATTATTACGTCAATTATCCCATTCCATGCTATGTGTGGTTTATGTGCAATTAGTAAATAATGTATGCATAATTACTTATGTAATTACAAATTATATAATTATTTTATTAGGATAATAATAAACATTAGCAGCAATTATGATATTTGGCTATTTCACGACACCGTTTCAAACGAAAAGCGTCACATAACAATGACTATTCCCATTTAGAAAGTAAATTTTGAAATCAATTTTCTTCATATGAATTGAATAAAACATAAATGCCTATTCGTGCCTGTAAGATTCAACACGAAAACAAAATTGCCTCTAAGATCTATGTTTACCTAATTAATTGAATGGAAAGTGTACTGTCTCGGGTGTCGGCTTGCACGCAATGTGCGAGTACAGGTGAGCGGTTCCTTCTTCATTGACCAGATGTGGTTGCTGTAGTACCATATGGTCAAATCTCAACTTGTTTCTCATAACTTTTAAAAGGACACCTATTTTGGTGAGACTGTTGTAATTAATTGCTTAACATTGTTTATCAATCGGTTGCTAAGTTTTTTTTATGCATCGTCAACCCATCACTGTTCCACTACTTGGCCCGGGTCTTCTCTCGGATTGAGACAGTTTTAAGACCATAGTCCACCGTGCTGGCCAAGTGCGAATTGGTGGAAATTTTTATATGTATGTACACCAAATTTCTCCGCCTCTATCCAATTAAAGATTTGTTATAATACAAATTTAAACGTTTTTTTTTATTTTTTCATAAAATAACCAATTTTGGCAGTTGGAAACTTGGTCTTAGTTTCTTTTGTGGTAGTAATTTTGGAGCGGTGATTCATCAGTAGTAGTAATATTTAGGACTTCAATATTAAAATGTACGAGTGAGTACCTTTAAAATCGGGCACTTAACACACTCACGCTTTGTACACACATAGCCCCGCACCAGGATTTTCTCCTGTGTCGTGGGTACCATGGACACACACAAAATGAATATACAAACACCCAGACGCAGAACATGAATCTAAACTGATCATTCAGATACCTGTCTGACAGGGAATCGAACCAGGAACCCATTGCGCGTCAGACCGATATGGTAACCGCTGCGCTATGCTGGTCGTCATACCATTATGTAAAGTTAGACACGTATAAATCTCTGGATTACATTAGAATGCCTGACGTGTATGAAAATTCTGACTACGTATGAGTATTTTATAATTTTGATACCTTTAAAAAGGAGATATAAATAACAAACATTGTACAATTTACCATTTAAAATAACTTGATTTAGATTGAATTTGACTTCATACCTATTCTTACAATGGATCTTGTTTATTGGCTGTGTTAGTCTTTAAAATACTTTGGAACTTCGAGGCTTCTATAGGTAACATTGTAATACCCTTATTATGTCTTTTACTAGTCAAATATTGTAGTAAAAATACCCTTTTGTAAGTCAAGTAGAATTTTAAAATAATATACGCAATAAGTATACGCTTCTGCATAAGCTCTTCTGCTTTAAATGTATAAACAATGAAAAATAACAAAACAACAACAGAATCATGTATAATTTTATGCAAGGTAACGTACTTGGTGCACGGCCGTAAAGGTACCACCGTCACACCAATTTCTAGTTAAAAGTAGTTCATGTATTTCGCTACAAGGGTGTACTTAGCAGCTCCTTGAGAGTAGCAACGCATCTGTGATTAACTTTAGATAGAACCCTTATTCTCTATGAAGTTGCTTACAGATGTACAGGTTTCCACTTACCATTAGGTGGACTACTTGTTTTATACTTCAATTTAGTAAAAAAATATATCGAGTTCGTTAAATAGAATGAATCGTCGAATCGGTGGAAGCTTAGGGGAATTATTCCAATATAAACTTCCAGACAACATTATGATTTGTCTTTAACCGTAACTTAAAGTTTATGTTTCCCATGGGCACTCTTTTTAGATAGATAATGCCTCGTACGGGTATTTTGTGTTAAACTTCGTCTGTCTAGACATTCGGTGTAGATTACAACGTACAAATATTTAAGTAAAATATGTGAATCGTAAATAATACCGAATATAAAAAGGTATCTTTTGCTAACATGTCCTTATGTACAAGAATATGTCGTAAGACTAGCTGATAATCTGTGTATAAAATTTAATCTAAATCCATCGTGCAGTTATAAGAAGCTAGCTGACCCGGCGAACTTCGTTCTGCCTAAAAGTCGAAAATCTAACATTATCAGTGTATCTCCACTATATTATATATGTATTATACATAAAAACCTTCCTCTTGAATCACTCTATCTTTAAAAAATTGCATTAAAATCCGTAACGTACTTTAAGCGATCTAAGCATACATAGGGACAGACGGCGGAAAACCACTTTTTTTTATAATATGTAGTGAAGAAACCTTTCACATTTTTAACATTGTTCTAATACGTATGTTTTCGTGGATCGGATACCGTCACCAAATTTACTAGCAACCATATTGATACTAACAAAAATACGTCTATAAATTTTCCAGTACACCTCGAAACATCCCATCGTTCACGAGAGGTCAGTAATAAAATGACCCTCATACATATTACAGTGTCATAATAAACGAGTCAGGGACACCTCTAGGGATCCATTGATTCTGTTTAGGCATTAATAGTGTATTACCGACAACCGCGGAAGCTCCTGGCCGAAGTGTTTGGGGCATTCCTGTTTCCCTTGTTTGGTAAAATTTGTACTCATATTACATGTGATGGATAGTAAATTTATTATTGAAGGACATTTTAGAACTACTTTTATATTACTGCCACTATTACGTATTATACTTTTTTAGTACAAGAGTAAATAAACACATTAAGAAAATAATAATACACGCCTAAGTGTTATTAAAAAGGAAATTCTTAAAGGCGTGTGAAGTCTACCAATTAGCGCTTAGCCAACTCGGTGGACTATAGTCAAAACCTCTCTCACATTGAAAGGTAACCCATGGCCGGTAGTATTACGCAAATGCAACCTAATCAGGACAACTGTACATCAGGTAGACTGCATAGCCAATATTCATACACAGTATAAAAATATATATATTTATTTTATATGGTTACTGCAGCCGTCAATTTTTCAAGTTTGTTTAGGAAATAGTTATTTTATCTGGCGTTGAGTAGGTCTATCGATAGCTTCCTGTATATCCTGCAAGTTCCCAACGTGCAGGATATACAAACTGTCGTAATTTTCATCGCCTTATTGTCGGGATTGTTTTAAAATATACTATTAACTCCTTACTACTTAAATATATTTTGCAGAAATTTTATACTTCAAATTCGAAGAAATTGTGATGTAATATAAACCTTTAACAGTTTGGTTTAGGTACTAACTCACTGAAATCCAAGACTAAGGCCTAAACCATTAATATTTTACGATAAGAAGGATTTACGAGCATCCGCTCATCCGAAATTAAGAAGGACGTTGAAGAGGCTAGTAAAAATATTGAGTACATATCCATTTTGTTGGTATGTTATAAGCCAATTAATGACAATGAATTTTAGAGAAAGTTAGTTCGCGATCTTAAAATATAAAACGTATGACTAATTATGGAACAACAAGCCAAGTTCAGTCAATCATTATATAGTCACTATACACGTATAAAAAGTTAAATCCGCATTCAACGAACATAATGATTAAAACGTCAATCCATTAATTTTAAATTAGGCATCACGTAAAAACAATCACGCTTTTCTAAATATATCGTACAAGGTAAATCGATTACCGGAACGCCGTGTCATCGCAACTAAAAGCTTTGTTTAAATCATTGGTCGCGTCACGCCCACTTCAATGACTATGGAAAGGGTTCCGCTTGAGTTGAACGTTCTGTCTCTAACGAAAGAACTACTTAAACTCACGACGACGATACGGACGACCTGTTATCTTAGTACGACCTTTTTTATCTGACTGAAGTAGCAAACGCGCATGCAGTCCACCTGATGGCGAGTGGTCACTGCCGCTCATGGACATTTGTAATCAACTTCATACAGAACATGGGTTCTATGAAATCCTGAAGTCAATCACAGATGCGTTGCTATTCCCAGGACTATGATGGTCGCCTCATATAAAAGTGTGCCGGCAACCACAGCCTTCCATCGATACGCAAGAAATAGGTATGACGGTGGTACTTCCCCAGTCGAACTACACTGGTTCTACCACCTTAAAATATTTATAAAATATTATATTTGCTCATACATTGCAATGTGTATTGTACGCTTACGTTTTTATTTTTGCCCATTACTAGTTACTTATCTTGTAAACAAGTACTGTAGACAAAATTATGTAACTGTAATTGGATTAATTGGACCAAAGGTCATAGTTATCGTTTAATGTTCAGTTATCAGTCATGAAAATGGTTTTAGCTTTGACGGCTAAAATTTAATACCAATTGAGCGTGTGTTTTTTTTTTGTATTTTTATCTCATATTGTTCAGAATATACGAGTAACAATGATGTTACTCGTAAGTTTCAGATGTGGAAGATAATTACAAGTCATGGTCGTGTCGTTGTCGTAACGTTACAACGAGCTTCACCAGTCAATCTCAAACAATTTGAAATAAGTGACGTCTACTGTGTAACTTTTATAAGAATTTTAATTGGGTAAATGTTTTCACTTAGGAAATAAATAAAATGTTATATTTTTATTCGATTCCGGTAGAACGTAGAACCATTATAGTGGAAATTTAAAGAATGTTTCTCTGTGAAGTGTCTTTAGAATAGTATTGCTTTGTCGTAGACGTTATTTTTCTTTTATCTCGTTTAGTGTTTAGTCAGTGCTTCCTCATTGCTGTTCTATTGCATTTAAAATGTTTGGTATTTTTTTTTAATAAATGGTTCATAATGAATTATAAAATTCATATTTAAATAATACAGCAAACTCTATAGACTAAACTTTTTTTTTACAAAATATAATAACAATAATAATGATAATTATTTGATAATTAATACAATATTTATCATTATTATTAGTTATAACTTTGATATTTATTTGAATTTAAGTTAGTATAACTTATTTTGTAATGATAAATTGACTTAATTTAATTTTACTAAAAAAAGGATAATATAAAAGTCAAAATCTTTAAGAAAATCTATAAGAATTACATTTAGCTAATAATTGTAAAGTTTTTTGCAAGATATGAAAGTAATAAAACCGTAAAATGTATACCATAATATACATTTATATTGCAAGGTATCGGTGAAAACATAAACATAGATTATTTTGACAAAACATAATAAACTCACTCCAAGTATACAGAATCCGAATTGAAGCAGGTGCTTAACATAAAGTGTGAGATGTTACTTTTTTTCTGCAAGTTCAAAAAATGTTCATTCCACCTTGTTGTTTTTTCTGAATATTTATGGGGTCTGCTTTCGTGTGACATAATTTTGCATGGGCCTTGCGTCACACCCGGCAGTGCAAAATTTCTAATTTTGTACTAGGTATTACAACCACCTTACCGTCTTCTGTAATTCGTAGTAAATTAGATTATAAAACGATAGAAACTTTATAATTATAAATTAATTGAAAAGTTTTAGAATTTTTCACGTTACGATTCCGCAGGTATTAACGCCAGGCTACTTCTGATTTGAACAGGTACTGGGACAAGATACTGGAGCTAACTTTCATTACAATGTAAAAAAACATGATATAAAAAAACAACATAACAAAAAAGACAAACCCGCTGAGTTTTTTGCGGGATCTTCTAAACTCTACAGTAGACCAAGAATAAATCGTAGATATGATTAATTCTATCGAGGGTTGATTATATGACGTCCACGGGCGGCAGTGACCACTTACCAAAAGGTAGAATACCTACTCACAGGCTTTATACACTCATAGCCCCACACCACATGTCGTGGGTCCCACGACACAGGATTTTCTCCTGTGTCGTGTGTTCCACGGGCACACACAAGACGAATACACAAACACCCAGACGCAAAACATGAATCTAAACTCATCTCTCAGATACCTGTCTGGCCAGGAATCAAACCCGGCACCCATTGGCGTCAGACCGGTATCGTAACCGCTCTGCCACGCGGGTCGAATACATGTTTATTGCTACTTAAATTCTAATACATAAACCAGATATACTTTTTGACTAATAAACAGAGCATGAGCTGAAATAGCTTTATATGTAGAACTCAGCCGCATAATTGAGAGTCAAGTTTCTAATCCTAAGCGCATAGCAATGATTTTTCTAAAATGTTATGTGTATTAGAAATTAATTGTACACCAGTTTACGGTAAAGTAGAATATTGTGCGGAAAGTTACACTTGAGAGTTTTTTGAAAAAAAATATCAAAGATGTGAATTGTACTGAGAGTTCTCATTCTAACAGGAAACGCGTATCAAAAGGAAAATCAGTGCAGCAATAATGGGTTGACAAAATTCTTTCAAACTAGTATATACATTTACCGAATCCAACTACTCTCAAACGAATCTAGATAGGTATACCTACACAAGATTTATTTTTTCGTCCATTAGCTTACCTGTCAAAAAAAATTAAACAAAAAAATACAACCGACTTCCATGCCACAAAAAAGTAAAAAAATATTTGAATACATATTGGTTTAGAGCATCCACAGTAGGTATTAGTACATAGTCCCGAAGTCGGATGGATCCTAACCATTTTTAAGTGGGACCAACTTCCAGCTCGTCTCTACACAACAAAGAAATAATTATTAAAATCGGCCCACTAACGGCAGAGTAATTCTTGTACATGCATAAAAAATATATACCGGCCGAACTGAGAACCACCTCTTTTTTGAATTCGGTTAAAAATAAATAAGAATAGAAAAGATCCTTGCATAGACTACTTATCGGCAGATGAATTACATCCTTATTAACCGTATAAATTAAAACAAACTAAAAACAGACAACCAGGTGCATATGGGCCATCTGATTTGTTAGTTATATTTTTTACAAACGACCATAAAATAGATGCGGAAGATCATTAATTATCACGGGGGCAGCAGTTTGTTTTGCTTCGGTCACGGCTCACGAAATTTATGTATGTACGGAACCATTAAGGGGATGTCGCTGGGGGTCATTCTATCTATAACCCGTTAAAAATATCCTTTAGGTACATTATATTGATGGTTTTCACCGCAACGGACAGGACCTATGTTATTATAAATATTACTGCCGTAGGGCTTTAAAGTTAATTATTGTATAAGCAGGTATTTTTGGAGATAACGAGATGATCGTAATTTAAATTTAAATAATTTTATATACTCGTTAAATTTTAACTTTACAAAAGACCGTAATACTTTTAGTAAAAATGTTGCACTGGCAAGTAGTTAATATCAAGCTTTTAAAATAATTATTAGAAAAATAATAAAAACAATTACCTATAAATGATTTTAAACTAGTATTGATACATTATAATACTTAACGGGTACTCACAAAATATCGGCAAAAAGAATTCTTTACGAATTCATAGACCGCATATCGTGACGGGTACTCACGATTAAGTATTAAAATTACCTATAAGTGAACCATTTAGGTGAAATCTTCAATGAAAATAGAAATATGGCTGAGAGTTTATTTTTTTATAATATTGAAGTAGTAAAAAAGTATGCTATTCACCTGATGGTATCTGGCTACAACTACTCATCAACATCTTTGATCAACGCTAGATAAGATCAGTCTTAGGTGAGGTTAGCCATAGATGCCTTACTAGTCCTGAAGATCAAGTTGAAACGCCTTGGATAAACATGTCACCCTTACTAGACCCTCAGACCCAACGACAGCAATCCTTAAAAACTAGTATAGATATTGGATAGCAATTGGTGGCGCTATGGAGCCTCCGGAGTTTTATCAGGCAGGGTTCTACCACCTTCCAAACGATAACTAAGCAGTTTTTAAACTCTGCACAAATGTTTTTTTATACTAATGAACGCATTACATCAAGGGGTTGGGTGGTTACGATGCCCGAATATTGTTACACCACATTTTTAGACCAACGTTAAATAACACCTCAATATGTGTTTCTTTTTGTGTCCATATATGTACAAATATGTCAAATATACTAAATATACATTTGTATACATATGTGTCAAATATACACGTACGTTAAAATCAATCCACTTAGCAAACATGGACCTAAGTTCTTAATGCCCTTAAAACGACAAAGGGACATTATAGGTTAGGGACGCTGATTAAAATATTGTACAAATATTGTACATCTGTTCAAAACAAACTTAAGGGCTTCAGATCAGAATCAACCTGTGCGTTAGTGGCATCTGAATAAAATGGATCAGATTCGCTGGGCAGGTGTGACTGCTTTTTGTGCCTGTCATCTGGCCTGAGAATATAAACCGAGCATCTGTATTCTTATCATCTATACTACTTGTATTTAAACGATGTCAAGAAAGATAAAACTACTTCCATTGCATTAAGAATAAGGATAAATTCTAAGGTGGCAGAATAAGTTCGCTTCGACCTAGTAACTACTAATGTTTCGTTTATTTAAAACATGTAATAGTTCAAGTGATTTATTGGAAAATTTTGTATGTTTGTCGGGCTTAAATACGCGAAAACTAAATTAGATCTCGGAATTTAAAATGCAATTGTTACTCTCTTCAAGTGGAACTTCTATTGTCAAGCGGATTTCATGTTTGTTTGTTATCTAAATTTTGTAATGAAATAAAATGGAGTCAGAGAATTGAAATTAGGAGTTAGGAAATTCTTCTATCTCAAGTTAAAATGATTATTATTTTGATTAAGATCTAAATAATAATCATTATTATTTAGATTAAGATCTATAATAATAAATAGTAATAAATTCAGAATAATAAATATTCGAATATTCAGAATAATAAATATTCGAATAATAAATAGTAATAAATTCAGACTCGTGTCTAGCAGTGGCACTATCTTAGACCTGTACGATACACACTCCTTTAAGTTATTGGTTTATGTATGCACTAGCTGTACCCGCGGCATTGCCCGCGTGCAAATCAACGTGTCACAAAGTTTTTCTCGCGCAAATCTCGACATCGTGGGAATTTTATGATAAAAAGTAGTAACATTAATATCGGTTTGGCCGCTCAAAGATTACCTGGTCAAACACAGAGTGAAAAAACGAATTTAAAGTGTTATGTATTATGTTGTTATGTATGTATTAGTGAACGTATTGTTATGTATTTTTTTTTAAATTAGACGAATTCTAATATTGTAAATCGCTTTTTTGAACCAATTTACATTCTTAATGGTCTAATTCACAATATCCGGATACTATTTTCTATTATAAAGATTGATTTGAACTTTTCCGAATTGGAAAATACTATTTGAAGTAATTTTGGCGGATTCAAATTTCTAAATAAGATTATAGGTAAACCTACTTTTAATATTAATTTATGTTCAGGAGTTACGGAAGGCATTAAGGAATTCAAAAATTCTGTTGGATAATGTACTGCTTCCTCCATCTCAATGACTGTGTCTACCGAATAGTAGATCTGTGACGCTGCTTTAAATTTTGAAAAAAATAAATCATTTATTTTATCGACACGTTCATTGGTCAGTGGGTATATAGCCGTCTTTTGGAACCAATTTATAGTGTTATTGGTTGTATTAACAATATCGGGATATACTTTCTCAACCAACTCCTCCACATTTAAACGAAGACGTGTCGGTATAAAGATTGATTTTAACTTTTCCGGATAACAAAGCACTATTATCTACTTGAAGTAAATCATTAGAAAATTGGAATATCACTGAACAGCGACATATATTCTAAGTTCATATTTTGTTTCATGTGGCCAAATATAAGATCTTTTAAGAGGTGCATCGGGCTATTTGTGTGCGTAAATCCCGCATTGTTCTTTGTAAAGCAGAAGACATAATCAAAACTTACACTTTTACAATTCATACGAACAGGGCGCACCCTGCTTGCTTATTTTTTATGTTTTCTTTTATGTTCCAACCTAACCTAACCCATCCTGTTTAAAAAGCAAATCAGCTAAATCCAACTCTTAACAATAACATGACAATACTCCTGCATTTTCAGGATTTAGGTATTCAAAGTGACACTTTTCATCATAATGTTCTCTCAACGGGTTGTAATGTATTGTAATCAATAAGTACCAAACTCATACGGCTTAAGTAGGTTGTGTACTTAGATTATCAGGGTTGATGAATTGAAGTTTAATTTATTAATCACATTTCAGTTTAATGAGCTGTCATTAAACTTATAATATATACTAAAAACAATCGTAAGCATTATGTGACTACCTTTTATAATTTAGGCTTGCACTATCCCGCATCATCAGGGAGGAGTTGAAGGTAAAAAAAAATATCCCGTGTCTTTGCTTAGTATTCTTATTACTTATACGTAAGCACTTGCGAGCCAACTTCTATAGCTTGGGCTTGCAGTACCCTACATCATCAGGGCTGAGGAGCTTAAGGTCGAAATTGTCATCATGTGTCTTTGCTTAGTAATTATATTACATACCCGAAAGCATTAAATGGCCAACTCCTATGGCTTAGGCTTGCAGTACCCTGCATCACCAGGCTTGAGGAGTTGAAGATCGAAATTTTCATCTTGTGTCTTTGCTTAGTGATTATATTACATACCCGAAAGCACTAAATAGCTAACTTCTATGGCTTAGGCCTGAAGTACCCCTGCATCATCAGGGTTGATGAGTTAAAGGTCAAAATTTTCATCATGTGTCTTTGCTTAGTAATTATATTACATACCTGAAAGCACTAAATAGCTAACTTCTATGGCTTAGGCTTGAAGTACCCCTGCATCATCAGGGTTGAAAAGTTAAAGGTCAAAATTTTCATCATGTGTCTTTGCTTAGTAATAATATTAAATACCTGAAAGCACCAAATGCCCATCTCGTATAGTTTAGGCTAGCAGTATCCTGCATCATCAGGGGTGAGGAGTTGAAGGTCGAAATTTTCATTTCGTGTCTTTGCTTAGTAATCATATTACATATCCGAAAGCACCAAATGGCCATCTCCTATGGCTTAGGCTTGAAGTAACCCTGCATCATCAGGGTTGAGGAGTTGAAGGTCAACATTTTTACCGTGTATCTTTGCTTGGTATTTTTATTACATAACCGTAAGTACCAAATAGCCAACTCTTACGGTTTAGTCTAGAAATACCCTTACATCATCAGGGTTGAGGAGTTGAAGATCAATTTTTTGTCCCATGAATTTGTTTAACAATCTTATTATATATCCATAAAAACAAATTGATTTACTTCTACGGTTCAGGCTAGCAGTACCCCTGCATCATCAGGATTGAAGAGTTGAAGGTAAATTTTTTTAGGAAATATTTGCTTAGTAATCTCATTTTACATTGAACCCAATTGGTCTCCTACAGCTTAGGTTTGGCTGAGTATCGCTAGTTTCGCTAATTTGCTTCAAAGAAATGGATCCTATGATCAGAACCGTATCAAACTCATCAGAGTACCCTTGAAGTACATTCTTTCAACTAAAAGAAAAATAATCAAAATCGGTTGGCGGGAAATTGAGTTATTCATCTATTTATCGCGTACGTCGTTAATGCAAATATCAGACTTATGCTCTTTTCTTATGGATGCCACTGTCAAAAGTGAACTAAAAATAAATGGGACCCGATGATACGCACTACCTTTCAAATGAAAAAAAAATCATCCAAATCCGTTCACCCAGTGCGGAGAAATCGAGTAACAATTAAAAAAAATATTTAAAAAAAATATAGACGAATTGATAACCTCCTCCTTTGTGGAAGTCGGTTTAAAACTATGTTTTAACATAAAAATCAAAGCAAAATACTAAATTTTATTGAGGTGGCCTCAAAATTGGCTGACTTTCATACAAACTTACATCTCCTATTTGGGTTAAATGGGGGGGGGGGGGGGGGTCAGAAAATTCATTCTTAACTGACGTCTACGTCATAAAAGGAACCCCTAGTAAAAATCATATTCGTATCTTTAGCAGTTTAGGCTCTACGATGTTTATTCAATAGATGAGTGAGAGAGCATCCTTTCGTGTTTATATAAGTATATATAGATATAGAGATATAGATTTGTATAGTATCAAATAACATAGGTACACACATAACCAATAAAAAATACATAACAGAGGAATACATTTTACAGACCAAAACATGTTTAGTTTCAACCAATTCAACTATGCAGTTACTTATCTTATTAACACTTATCGAACACAGAATAAATACTGCGTAGTTTTAAATTGACATAACTTTTTTATTCGTAAACCGATTTACATAAAATAAACACTAAATGTTAAGTGAAGTTTCCCACAACACATTGGTGAAAATTATATTCAAATTGGATAAGCCGTTTCTGAGATTAGCGTTTTCAAACACAGAGACAAACAGACAAACAGAAAAGATTTCTAAAAACCATTATTTTGGGTTCTATATCGTATTAAAGACCTCTAGAAATGGTTTTCACCTAAATTTATTCCATGTACAGACAGCGACCTCTTACAGATTTATTATAGTATAGATGAAAATAAATATTCTATTTATCTGATGGTAAGTACTCACTGGCGCTCATGACCATTTTAAATTAAGCTGTACCAGCCGTAAGTTTTTTTGTAAGCACTATTTAGTTTTCAATATACGACATAAAAGCTTAAGCTAATATACTATTTCGAAGTTCCCTTTAGATACGATAATTTTCTCAGCTGTAAAATATAACAAAAATCTATTGTTTCCTTACTATAAAGTTGAACTCATTATAATCTAAGGGTCATAATTATATATACTTAAATGGTAACTTTTTCAAGTAAGTCGAATTTGGTTATTTAAATAGATAGCCAAATGCGACTCACTTGAAAACTTAATAAGATAAAAATACTGAAGAACCCACAAGGCCGATTATGATATTAACTTAACGCACACACACTTTTATGCCAGTGTTATAATATAACGTTTCAGCGATAGACATATAAAACCACTAACCTTGTTTTCCAGGTCGATCCTTAGATCAGGATCATGACAGGTGTGATGCGCTCGCTCCTGTTACGATGCTCGATGAAGTAAGCAAGGCCTGTTCTTCCGGAGTAGCAGTCACATCACTTCAATAGACACACGCGATAACACGGTTAGTCAAAATGATATTACGGGCACAATTGTATACAAAATGACCGAATGCACTCACCCAGTCCAAGAAACTGGCCTCAAGACTCGGCCTAAACAAGCAATAAGAAGATTTTAATTCTACCCACTTACATGTTTACAAAGCTTGAACAGTAATAACCACCAAATAAGATCGGAATTTTTGAGTGGTAACCAATGACGACTAAGCTACAATGCATCTGCATGATAACTACGTACTAATAAATCTCCCTTACCACACTCTTTAAACTACTTCAAACAAGAACATTGCAACAATACATGTTGTGGTGCTTGCTACCTTTAAAATACCACCTTCGTTGATTATACATTTGTGGACAGTACTTATAATTGAAGTACTCAGTTAATAGGTCAACAATAATTAACAAGAAAATCAGAAACAATGACGTTCTGAAACAATAACGAAATATAGTGGTTTTAATAATTGAACTGAATTTTACAACACTTTTATGAAAACATCCTCATCGTTATAATGTATCTGTAAGTAATTCATGAATATTATATTTCACGACTTAACTGGATATTTTCGGAAATTGGTTTCATATAAAGGCATCGATAAGCTGTACTGAAAATGTATCCAACTATCATTTTCATATCCTATTTCATTAATGCTATTATCATTAATATTGCATCAAATAACAGAGTTATTATGGAATGTGCTCGTTCGGAAACAGATCAATACTCGTCAATCATGTGTGAATTCGGGTTTATTATTCGCATTTCAACGGTCCCGTAAATCATCACGGAATTGAATGTACACAATCATGTTTGTATGAAAGGAATATTGCATTTTGACAGCTTTTTTGCTTTTCACAATATGTTGTTGTTGACAAGTCTACGGGCAATTTTTCTTGAACCTATCATTCCTCGAAGTTGATCATATTTATGTCTCTTACCATAATATGATTTTTTGTTATCTGACTGAAGTGGCAAACGAGCATACAGTCCACCTGATAGTAAGTGGTCACTGCCGCCCATGGACATCTGTAATCAACTACATACAGAACACGGGTTCCATCTGAAGTCAATCACAGATGCGTTGCTACTCCCGACGACTACAATGGTCGCCGGGAGTGTGCAAAGTGTGCCGGTAACCACACCCTTCCATCGAAACGCAAGAAATGCTTCACGCTAGAAATAGGTGTGGCGGTGGTACTTCCCTGGTCGAATTACACTGGTTCTACCACCTTCAAAATGCAGGCTAGGTTTTTTTCTTCAATCTTTTTACAAAATACTACCAGGTCTTGGTGGACACTACTTGATTCATAATGAGAGCTTTGTCTTTAGCAAACTCTGCAGGCTACGTGCGGATAACCTTATTTAGACACCTTTATTACTTGAAAATAGACATGTGAAACATATAAATTTCTATACAGTATTTTCTTTGACTTATAAAGCAACTGATGTTTAAATGCCTGACGACCCGCGTGGCGCAGCGGTTACCATACCGGTCTGAGGCGCAATGGGTTCCGGGTAGATTCCCGGCCAGACAGGTATCTGAATGATGAGTTTAGATTCATGTTCTGGGTCTGGGTGTTTGTGTATTGGTCTTGTGTGTGTTCATGGTACCCACGACACAGGAGAAAATTCTAGTGTGGGGCTATGAGTGTAGAAAGCGTATAATAATGATAAGCGTATAATAAGCTAATATGTCAAGATACGTACCTTTTATTTTGTTTACGAGGGGGAAACCTTCAAAAAGTACCCGACGTCGTGGGAGCGGCGCGGGTTATGTGGGATTCTTACCGCACTAAAACCCGCCCGGTGGCCGTCCTCAGCACTGTGTGGGGGACTTGGGGATCTCCAACGGAACACAGTCGGAGTCCTCCGAGTGAGATGCCCCTTTCGGGCTCTTCGGAACCCCGCAACCCCGGAAGCCCCTTTTATTCGCCTCTTACGACAAACAGAGGATACCGTAGCCCTAATCTGGTCCCGGGACTACAGGGGCAAATAACTACAGGTATCAATCAGTTTTTGTATCTGGAAAACAAACCTCAGATTCTCAGTAGAGTGGACAAGTGTCAAAACATAATTGAGGATATTATCATTATTGTGCCGAGCAATAAATATACAACAGCGAAAAAATTACGTCACTTACATTTAATACGATTTCTCCTCTCCTTGATCATTTAAAATTCTGCACTGACCCCAATCTTATGAACAAAAGTGCTCACACGACGTTGGTATGCGATCTTCATTTGTATGTAAAGAGAGTTCTCGGCGCACAGCCTGTAATATTGCTATACACGTAAGTATTATTGCGGATGACGTATGCGATAATGTACCCATTAAAATCAATCGATGTAATATCAAAGCATAGGTTACTTAAGGCTAAGTATGATAAAATATGGAATAAACTATTTTCTTAAACAGCTCTTCCCTTGAGATTGTTTAACTGATATTGATCTTTATAAGTAACACTATCGAAAAACTTCGTATCACAGTTAGATTCCCGGTTACGTTTTTTTTTACTTTTGATTCTTATCAAGAATTGTCTCGTTCTTTGTTTCAGCATTTTTCGCTATAACCAGTTTACTCTTTAGGCATATTTTTCTCGTAGACGAATTTAACTAAATAGTATGGCAATAATATATACCTTATTTTACAAATGTGATGATCCTTATCGTATCAAAAGGCAACTTATAATTAGTGACTTAGGCTTGTTTCTTGACAATTATATGTACCTATAGCTCTAGATGAACTTACTCCTGCTTACTAAACCTGAATTATTCAGAACTAAGTCAGTAGGTACAGCTTTTTTATATGAATACTTCGATTATACGATTATACATTTAGATGATTTTGCAAGAATTATAAGGGAAACATAGATATATTACAATCTTTACTTTGCATACTGTCAGTTTTGATTCAGTTCAATCATTGCGTGTTTTTAGATTATTGTTTTGCATAAAAAAATATTTAACCGTAGCAAGTACTACTATTTATTAACATAATTATTCTTCTCACATTATAATTCAATGTGCCCAACGCCTTACAAATGTAATTTATGTAAACCCACAATTATTGCGACACTTATCGAGAATTCTTAGAAGTAAAAGACAATGGTGATTGCGACGCGCTGAGAAAGCGACGTGACATCTCGATCATTTCGAATTCATTCATCATTACATTCAACAACACTTATTACCTCATGCCCATTTGCATTATAATTGCTATTTGATACACTACAATGTATCAAATCATATAAATTATTATTTCTAGATACGGGGTGAGCATAAGTAATCAAATGTATATGAACGCTTTCCTTCTTGCGTTATTTTTTTTATTTTTTATCTGAATGAAGTAGCAAACGAACATGCAGTGCACCTGATGGAAAGTGGTCACTGCCACCCATGGACATCGGTAATCAACTTCATACAAAACATGGGTTCTATATGAAGTCAATTAGACATGCGTTGCTACTCCCGAGGACTATGATGGTCGCCTCATGTGAAAGTGTGCCGGCAACCATATCCTTCCATCGAAACGCAAGAAATGCTTCACGCTAGAAATAGGTGTGGCGGTGGTACTTCCCCGGTCGAACTACACTGGTTCTACCACCTTTGTTGTTGTTGTTTTGTACCTATTGTTGTTATGTACCTATCTGTATATTAGCGATGTTATTATAACCGGAAAAGTATGAAAAGAAGGTATTAGGGCATTCTATATCACCCGTATGGTCTGTAGGCCTCATTGTTTTCTTCAGATATTATTATAGGTCGTCGTCGATTCTAAGTCACACTACTCCTTTGTACTTCTCTAAGAAAAGTAGCTTCAGTACGTGGGCATGCAATCCACCTGATGGTAAGTAGTGTCTGGTGCCATCTGATATCTGAGATTAACTTCATATAAAACAAGGTGGCGGTGGTAAGGGTTGCACAATATACGTTCTACTACCTTATCTTTTTTTTTGTTCTCGAGGGGGAAGCCTTCAAAAGGTATCCGACGCCGTGGGAGCGACGCAGGGTTATGTGGGAATTTTACGCACTAAAATCTCCCCGGTGGCCGTCCTCTTCGTTATAAAGAGGACTCCGGGATCTCCAAAGGAACGCTACCGGAATCTTCTAAGCGCGTTACCCCATCAGGCTCCTGCCACCCATTTGGCTGTGCCCACCGCCCCAACTAGTCTTTATGACAGTATACGACCACACATACCGCCGTCCTTCCCAGGATCGCCTGATCAAACGTTTCGAGCTCCTACTCTAGCCGTCCGCCATTCCGGAAGCCCTTTTTAGTCGCCTCTTACGACAGGCAGGAGATGCCGTAGCCCTATTCTGATCCCGGAACTACAGGGACGTCTACCACCTTATCTACTAAATTAGGTTTTTTTTAAAAGCGCTTTTAAATATTTGAAATGTAAGCACACATGTAGTACGTGTATCTATTTTATGCGTCTTTGTATAGTACCTATATAGTATCTGGAAATACTATACATTTATTTTTACTTCTAATTTAAAATAGAAATGTCTCGATTTCTCGATTTTTCTCGTTGCTCCATACTAGTCTAAAGACAAAAGCTCGTCAGTGGTTGTATGGAAACATTTATCTAAATATAGGCCTGTCCTAGCAAAATAAAGTGCTGCTATGGATTAGACAAAGGGTGCTTGACCTACTTTTCTTGAATCAAAGTACACGTGACTACGCTACTAGGTCTGGGAAGACTAGTAATGAATATAAAGTTGTTTGCATTATCAACGAACTAAAGTATATTTACTTGAAATGCTGTACTTTTTATACGTACGAGCTTATTATCTTTCCTCAGAACAAGCATTGTTATTGTTTTCGCTCATTTATAAGTTATGGACAAAAATACATTGGCTGCCAGATTATTCTTAGTCACGCAAAGTCCCGCGTAAGTGTATATTGCTCATACCGTCGTCAACCCATTATTATCCCACTGCTGGGCACGGGTCTTCTCTCGGAATGAGAGAGTTATAGGCCATAGTCCACCGCGCTGGCCAAGTGCGAATTGGTGGACTTTTTTTAAAGAACTCTCGGGTGTGTAGGTTTCCTCACGATGTTTTCCTTCACTGAAAAGCAGTGGTAATTAATACGCACATAATTTTAGAAAAATCAGTGGTCTGGCCTGGGTTCCAACCTCGGACCGAGAGGGCAAGTTTTAATCATTAGGCTTTCACTGCACGTTACTCATACACAAGGATGTAATCAGCGATACAAATTAGTAAATTAATTTTTAACTTTTGTCTGTCTGCGTGCCTGTTTGAGTGTTTCAAATTGCAAAGTAAATTTAATGTAATTAATTGACATTTAACTATTATTTTAGAAAAAAATCTGTTTACCATTTTGTTAAACGCGGCTAAAACCATAGGGCAAAGGTAGTTCATAACAATATATCACGCGCACGATGACATTAACATGAGCATCGCATCTTCCTAAATCGAGAGCACAGTAGGTGGTGCTTTACTCTACTAAGAGTGTATTGATGTTGTTTGTTATAGCACTTACCGAGACCCTCAGAAATGCTCCGCTCGAGACGTTTCACTTTACAGATTCTGTGTGAGTTTCCAATGTATTCTGAACGTTCCCGTTACAGTCAAACTTTTTAATATGTAGAAGCATCTTGGTTAGAAGGTTATACGAGGTAATGTCGAAGTCAGGATATGATCAGCCTGTGGAATAGTAAATTTCGCAAGAACTAACTAGTCTTGAAAGTGTAGTAAAATATGTTGATAATACATAAGAAGTCGCTGCTGTCAGTCTAGTGTATTTTTTCTGTTACAACTTTTTGATATGCAGAAGCATCTTGGTTAGAAGGTAACGTGAGGTAATGTCGAAGTCAAGATCTGATCAGCCTTTGCTTTGTAAATTTCGCAAATACTATAATAACTAGTTTAGACAGTGTAATTAAACATAGTTTTTGTATATACACAAGAAGATGCTGCTGTCAGTATACTGTATTTTGTTCCTCAGATTTTTTTAACGTGTAGAAGCATCTTGGTTAGAAGGTTATATGACGTAATTTTGAAGTCAGTAAGCAGACTCAGGAATAGTAAATTCCAAAGTGAGCACACTTGAAATACTATTTAAATATCTTAGTAGATTTTCACAGGAAAATGCTGCTGACAATCTATAGTATTTTGTTCCTTAGTCTTAGGGAGTTTGTTGTTATGCAAGACCGATACCGCACAACACGTCTACGGTCACGGAACTCATTTTATGAGTCTATAAGCTCGAATTTAGATGTACCTATTGTTTGAGGAAATTACTTCATTGGTATCAAAATATTTTTGAAGTGAAACTTCTTTAGGCGCATGAGGGTAAAATTTTTACAGATGAAACGTCACGCCGGTATGCAACGGAAGTGTCGGAAAAGAGAGAGAGAGTGATAGAGACCGATTGAGAGAGAGTAAGACAGGGCGAACGTAGCATGAGCAACTAGCTGTGGAGTGAGAGTAGGGAGCAAGCGAGTGAGAAAGATTGAGAGAAAAAGTGAGACAGAGCGAACGTCGTATCACACCTTTTTCCCTTCCTCTTAATCTTGGAAATTTAAAGTTTTAGATTTGTATAAATATAAACGAGATTTATAAATTAGTTCGCTAAAGAAGTTTCACTTCTGACATGTGTACTTTGTACGCACGCATGTTTTTTTTTTAATACTAAATAATAATAAATTTTGAATTCTTTCAAAGGTGTGTTTTCTATTCGTAAATAAGTCTCCGATTTAAATCTGCTACATCACAACAAACTCAATAGCCTGCAACTGTAAATACAAATATTAGTTAACGTCGGGTTATTAAGATCCCGAAGTAAATGAAATTTTGAACGGAGTTTGATTCGAAATCCGCCGCTTTATTTGTGAAATACAAAGTTTGAATAACTCCAACATCAAACTTCTTCCAACGCTGCTTAAATAAATATATTTAAAACTTTCCCTTACTTGACCATCCCAAAAGGATAGATTTCATGAAGAAAATTAAAAAAGTTAGTGCAAACAAGGGCGCTCGTGACGTTGTTTTTTCAAGTTTTCAGTCGTTGGAATAATGTTATGTATGTTATCTTGCCGGATCTTCTCAGTTGAGGTCGTATTCCGATCCGGTGGTAGCGTAAGAAAAAAAAATTAACTGACAATTTGTATGTGCCCTCGTAGGCCTATACAAAATAAAGACATTTCATTTCATTTGATTAAATACAAGGCGATTTTAGTCCTGACTTCTGATGTGCCGGATCGTCAAAATCATATATCTGCGGATATAGATACGGATTATTTCTGTCAAGATCCGCGGATACGGATACGGATCGATACGGTCCTTTAAAGCAACAAGTTAACATGTTTCAATCTGTAACCCTTAGTACGAGTTATTGTTTCTTAAAAAAAATATCACTAATTACGAATTTTTAAAAGTTTTTATTTAACTTGCAACGTTTGTGGGTACGTATGTAAGTATGTGTGTTTAGGTCAAATACATCACTAGGCTTGAAAAATAGCAATGTTTCTGTAACCGTCTACGAGTAGAACTTGTGTCGTGTAGTTATTAACCCCAAATTGGATCGCGTTTTTCTGATGATTCCTATGTTCCTACGCCTACGTACTAAGCTGGAACGCCCTGTTAAGTGTTTCCTGTATTATATTAATCAAAACATAGTAGTCGTTAACACTGAACAGAACTCTTATCATACGTACTTCTGTGCAACTAGTGAAAACGGTTATAATTCAGATTTTTTCCAAATTGACTTCTATCAGAATTTAAAAAAAAACATTTTGATAGATCTCGTTTAAGAAAAACTTTGAAAAAACTAACATGTAACAGATGTAAACAGAAGACAATTACCACGTAACTATAGTTCGTTCCTGTTCGTTCGGTGCTACAAAGGACTTTTCAAAACAGCAAAAGAATTATACCCTAGAAATACCAGGCGTGGTCAACAGCTGGTACCTGATAAACTACCGAGTACTTCTTTGCTCCAGCGAAACTCATATGGAATGTGTGTTAAAATATATAATAATTTATCCGATGACATTAAAAATAAATCCATTAATAAATTTAAATTCAAACTAAAGACATACTTATTAATGAATAATTATTATAATATAAATGACTTCTTAAATGATAGGTAATATTCATTTTCTTTGAAATAATAATAATTTTAATGACTAATTCACACATATTTATGAAATGAATAATTTATATTTGCATGCTATCACATTGTTAGCAAGACAAGAGAAAAAAAAAATTGTAACATCTGATATTATGTACCTGTTCTGTGCAAATAAACTATTACTATTACTAGGTGGGTTGCATGATTCACCATTAAATAAATAATAATACATACCATCCAACTACATCAAGACTGAATGTAAACCATATTTATTCGATACCGACCTTATCAGATTTATCAAATTTAATACTACTGTAACACGATACTCATGAATATTAAGTGAACAAAAACAATTCATAACACGCTACGAGAAAACATTTGATTCCAACATGATTTGGGTAATAATACAATTGTTTATCCAAAACTTTGTATCAAATAACCAATAATAAACCCAAGTCTATCGTAATAGAATACACTGCGGTACAAGATGTGTAATAGCCAAATTTTGGGTAATATTAAGCTGACCATCGCGGAGCAATAATACGTCATTATATTATTAACTTATCTTCTCACCCTTGACAATAACAATGGCCGTCGAAATATTTGATATCATTATCCGTGGATGAAAGCTTCTGAGCCAGTGGTGCTAAAAGTACTTTAAACGATACGAAGGCATAAAAATGCCTATTACGGTTTACTAGTATATGTACGAGTATTATAAGTATATTTCAATGACTGTTATAATGAATATATTTTATTAATTTTATAAATTATATTTTAAAATATAGGTATTATTTGATAACTAAATAAAAAATATATATTGTATGAAAGAGCAACGGCGAACTAATATTTGTAAACGATTTACAATATAAAACATTAAGTATTTGCCTATCAACTCAGCGAAGAAAACTAATACATGTTTTCTTGCTTGCATGAAGTATTTTTATTACTTTTAGCGATAATGTTATAACGAATGACTCTATCAGCATAATTGTAAGAGTGAAATTATAAAATAAAATCCGCTTGAGGGTAAAACGAACATGCGAAACTAGTCTCGCTCGCTACTCTATAAAAATGTCACCTTAAAGTTGAGTATCGCTGCCAGTCGGAGTTTACTGCGCTTTGTCATGCAATACTTTAATTCAATTCATTGGTACAACAGGTGGGGTGGGAGGTCAGAGTTTTAAAAAGGAAATTATGTGATACAAAGCCATTTGTTTCATAAAAACGTGACTGGGATTTTATCTTTATGACCCGCTGCGCTGAGCTGAGAGATTTGGGATAGCAATTTTTTTGTAGATCCGTTACGGAGCTTTTTATGAGAGAATTTCTAATGATATGGGTGTAGCTTAACAACCTAATGATATCATTTTACGGTACTTTGTTTGTTTTAGTATATTTTAAAAGGAAATATGCTTTATATGCATATATAATTTTATTAGGTCTGGATTTTGTTTCGTCATCAACCCATTTGAACAAGTATTGTCCTCTACTTATTTGATTCAGCCTTTGTACTGATATACAAGGAAGAAAGTAAGGAAGAAGAGTTGAGCCAGTTTGAACTGCATTTGATTTTTTTAAGATTAAAATAATAAAAATAAATGGTCACTGTCGGTCTCAACATTAGTAAGCACCTTCAAGCAGAATAAGGAATCTATTTGAAGTGAATCCTAGACGCGCTATTATTCTCGACGACTAAGATGGTCGCCTCACATAGAAGTAAAATAAAAGTGACCCAGTAACCACTCATCGAAACGGTTTATTTTTTTTATAATATGAAGTAGCAAACAATCATGCAGTCCACCTGATGTTAATTGGTCACTGCCATGCCACCCATGGGCATCTGTAAATATATGACTTTGACTTCAAATCAAATCAAATATATTTATTGTGGAATACAGGTAGGTACATGCACAGTTCATATAGAACATAGATTCTATCTGAAGTCAAACACAGCATTTCTTGCGTTTCGTTAGAAGGTTGTGGTTGCCGGCACACTTTCATACGAGGCGACCATCACAGTTCTTGGGAGTGGCAACGCATCTGTGATTGACTTCAGATGGAACCCATGTTCTGTATGAAGTCGCTTACAGGTGTCCATAGGCGGCAGTGACCACTTACCATCAGGAGGACTGCATGCTCGTTTGCTACTTCAGTCTGATAAAAAAGGTATACATAGATGTGGCGATGCCTTCGAAATTGAACCAACCTATATTGTATATGCTATGTGGTGATATGTAGAATCCTAGTTCTACCATCTTCAAAAGATTGCAGAAATCCGGACCTATTCACAAGAACTATGCAGCATTTCTACAACAAATGTAGAAACTGTCACGGAAAGAACTGTCCGTTTCATACTGGCGGGACAACAATTTTAATTGTTCTGTGTTTGTGAAAAGAAACAACGCTAGGAACTAGGACACTGGTCGGATCGGTACATAGTACAAAAGCGTCCACAAATACTAATCTAGATCTGGTATTGTCGTGTAAAGGCTTTGAATTGAAGTTATTTGTGAGTTTGTGAGACAGTAGGAAATTCTGCTCTACTGTCGTTTATTGCATTCTTTTTATTTTGTACTTAGAAATTATTTATTTCGTACTTTATTAATTTTGAAAGCGGTAAAGAAGTATCTCACACGCAGCTGTCAATTAAATTACAAAAATCTTAAATATTCTGTAGTTATGTGACTGTGTATAAATAATTGCAAATTTATATATTTTTTGTTATTAGAAGCACCCAGAGTTGTATGTATAATCATTACTTACAATTTTTGTGACAAACTAAAAAAAATATGTGATCATAATTCAATTATTACATCAGTAGGTAGTCATGTAGTGAAATAAATACTTTTGATAGTAACAATATAATTCATGATAGTATTGATTTCTACATTATTAACTCATGCCATATTGTCCTTCGCCATAAATCGTTAAAACAAAAGTTTTTAAAATATATTTGACACCTAAAGGTAATATTTTTTTATTAAAATGGCACTATCCTAATCTAGTTTATATAATTCTCAACGCTTCACTCATACAGCATTAATTGTAATCTGCTGACGAAATGCGAAGGTAAGCCAAATCGCGCGTGTTTTTCAAATAATACAGCCAATTTATAAAGGTACGCGGCCACATATTTTTTTACTTTACATAAAGATCAACAGAACATCGCAAGTTTCGTATTTAACATGATGAGTAAAATTTTGTTCTGGAAATATCAAAATTCTCTCAGTTGTTTTCTACATATAAGTTAATAAACCCTTATCCAGTGTGTCAGTCAGTAAAGCATAGTAATATTGTATACTTCTGTATTGTATTTATTCTAAAAATCCAATATTTTATACGGCTTAATAGATTTTTTGTAACGAACAAAATAATTGATACGTGACATAAAATTTTGTTTATTATCTGTGCATAATGTTCACCCTAATTGCATATTTATTTGCAGACCAAAACATTACCAGATGTTTAAAAGAATCGTTTATTCTCACATAAATTAGAAGAAAGTTTCCTCAACATGTTTGCTTTTCAGTTGAATTTCTGATAGCATCGTTCACACCCACACAAGGAGCGCAAATCTCGCCTTATCCACTAGGTCATCACATTCCGCAACTAACTTCACCGGATATTTTCTTACGACAAAGATAATCCGAGGCGAAACGATATGCACTCTATGTGAAGAGGAAGGACAGTAATGAAAAATTTAATATTACTCACTTTGAAGTTTCAAAGGACCTCGTCAAATAAACCTTTTAGCGAATAGTCGGAGATATGGCTAGATTTGCATAAGACGGCAGAACGGCCGACGCGGGGCAAAGATCGTGTCTTGCATCTAAATAACGTCTTATATTTGCAAATATTGACTCTTGTCCGCACCCTTTCAAAGGGCTCTGATCCTTATTCTCTAAGATAGTTTAGTTGTACCACGTACTTAACGCGGGTCGGATATTCTTTTTCAGGAAACTGTGGGCGACCAACGCCACAGAGTGTCTAAAGATTAGACAAATTTATCATATTTCATCGCTAAAACGTACCTTTCTTCTTCTTTTCGCTTTTATTTTGAAATCTCCCAAAGGTCTTGTACGCTTAATAAATATTGAAGAATTTTGTGACCTTTTCTATCTTACAAAATTAGTGAGAAGTTACTGTGTTATTAGAATAAAGTTACTACAGTGGTTGCTAGTCTTTTAATGTTAACGGTTTTTATGCGTGATAATCATTCAATAGAAATAGAAATGGCATGGGGCCGCAGATAATTTAGTTAAAAATGCACCAGTTGTCTTACCTGAACATGCCATGTCTTACTTCAAGTATATCATATGATCAAATTGAAGATGTTCCACAAAATTCTCAAAAAAATTCTCTGACAGCAAATTCCATTTAAAACTTTCTTTACAAAACTGAAGGTTAACAAATTGCACCTCTCATTCTACATACGTTGAGTAATGGTAATGATATGCCGCCTTCCAACCTGTCGATCGAAAGTTTTATGGTTGAATTCCAAGCGATGCGGCTTGCGGTAGCGGTAAATGCGGCCCATGGATTCTATTTAGAAATTGTGCAAGTTTTTTAGAAGACTGATATAATAAATCCTTTATTGCATCTGTCTTCTGTAACTAGCTTTAGAAGATTTTCATAATTAATTCTAGATATACAATAAAGGATTTTTGTGCTGAGAAATCTTTGGCCCTTAGTATGGAATATTTTTAGCATTTGTTTATTCATTACATATGACCTTTATTTATTTGTACAAAAACCTTGTATCTCGGTAACACTAGAGTATTTCAGCTTATGCGAAGGAGGAGAATAGTGTTAAGAAATCCCATTCTTCGAGGTGAATGTTACGGATGTAGATTATAAGTACCTGGATGACCGAGCTTTGCTCGGTGTTTTTGTTTACTAAGAGTACATCATGTTTTTTTGGAATTATATCTTTTTATAACTATATAAATTTCTTACTGATGATCATATGAATAATATATTTTGATCTTATCGACATTATAATAATAAAAATAATAACAACAATAAAATAATAATAATAATAAAATATAGTAAAAAAATAACACAGAACTCTCGTTTAAATGGATTAAAAAGTGGTAAATATCTCCAACTACAGAATCGTCAGTATTCGCCATACAGCATCAATGTATAATGACACGCCAACATTATGTAAAGCGCACAATAATCTTGTGCAGTACGTTTACTGGTGTTTAGCTAGAAAGCATAAAATAGAAGTATCTTGCCTTTGGTGGAAGGAATTGATCACACAGCTCCAAGTGAAAGAGAATGAGACTGCTAAATTTCTTTGCGAGATGCCAGTTCAAACCAATGTCACTATTACACACAATAGACCAGATTTTATATATATAGACAAAACTAATAACCGAACCTACTTAATAGACGTATCTGTACCATCCGATTATAATTTAGGACCTAAAGAAATCGAAAAATTAAGTAAATACCACGTTCTCAAAAATGAAATTATCCGTTCGTGGAAAACGCAAACGGCAAGCATCCCAATAATTATTGGTGCAACTGTACATACATACATTCATCAACCATAATCAGTAAAGTGCTAGGAGATACTGTCTTCCCCCTCGAAGGAATCTCCACCTTGTCGTCGCTCTGGATCCATCCAGGTTATGGAGGGGGCCGTGGAGGTCGGTGTTTTCTGGCCTCTGTAGCCAGGAGGGGTCGCGGGAGGAGAGGTGTTTCGGTGTGTCGTTCCCGTACACCCTGTCTCCCGCGACCGAGCGGGGGCGCACCGTCAGATGCGTTGGCGGTAGGGCCGCAGAGGAAGAGGAGATGTGGTGTGTCGTTGCCGTCCGTTTGGTGGTTTGCGGCGGAACCAAAGAACGGATCTGCCGCTGGGTGTGGGAGGTCGATGCCTGTAGGGATGCCTTGCGGGTGTCGGCTTGCCATGCCCATGGCCCCTGGGTGGCGGTCTCTGCGGCGGTTTTCTGGCGCGCCTTGCTGTTGGAGAGGAGCTTTATGCTCCACGCGGGGAGGGGCTGCATGAGCGGCCGAGCACCGGTGGGTTCGCGGATGACTGCGAAAGCTTACCCGTGTTCCCGTCGTACGGTGCGAGGAGAAAACACAGTCGGGGTTTAGCCGGTATGAGTCCGGCACAACCCAGCTGCCACCCCGGGTGGCTGGGTATCCATGAGGATTACCCACTTAAAAAAAAAAAAACGACAGATACTGTCTTTGTAAACAACACACAAAAAGATACCCAGAACACAGAGAAACTAACACATACAGGGCAAGAAACAAACATACAGAATAAATCAGAACAATTATTTACAAGCACAACAGATTCAATCATTCCACATCCAACAAATACAGGAAAATTTAATTGCAATGTAAGAAGAAGAGGTAGATTAAAGGTAGCCTGTATATTATTATATATTACATCCTAGAGTTTTATAGTTTATTTACTCTATATAATACTTAATTAGTAGCGGGGACATAGATACCTTTTTTCTTGTGGGTTACAGGAAAATAGAACTAAAAATAAAAAATAAAACTCGAAAAAAAGAGAAAAAATAAAAAAAAAAACAATCGGACCGAGATTTGAACCCCGACTTCCTGCGTTCTGATTTCCCAACCGAGCTATTCTAACTTCGTAAATGGTGACAAAATTTCTCTTCGTATTTGGTCTCTTCGATCTTTATGCAATGAAAACACGGACAAAACGACATTTTCTGAAAATGAAACTTTGCTAGATCGATTTATCGCCCCCTAAACCCCCTAAATACGAAATTTCAAGAAAATCGTTGGAGCCGTTTCCGAGATCGTTGATATAGATATATATATATATATATATATATATATATATATATATATATATATATATATATATATACAAGAATTGCTCGTTTAAAGGTATTAGATTATGTGGATGACGGAGTAGGCATCTAATTATTGTATGTAAGAATTGTTTGCTTTTAAAGGTAATAGAACCAGTGTAGTTTGATCGGGGAAGTACCACCGCCTATTTCCAGTGTGAAGCATTTCTTGCGTTTCGATGGAAGGTTGTGGTTGCTGGCACACGTTTACTTGAGGCGACCATCATAGTCCTCGGGAGTAGCACCGCTTCTGTGATGGACTTCAGATAGAACTCATTTTCTATATGAAGTTGCTTACAGTTTTTTTTTAAATAGGACCAAGTACTACGTGATAGACGCATGCGGCAATCGCGAGTCGCGTTGATTCGAACCGCCCCGAAGTCTACCACAACCTGTCCGGTCACAATTACACATGAATCAACTTCGGACTCCTACTTTGTATGCAGTGCTTAAGCAATTTTGCAAATCACCTGTTGTGATTCACCTGTTTTATTTTGCTTCGTGATTCGTGTTTGACGAAAGGATTACCGCCGCAGCTTTTAAGATGCTATCTGCCTGACTGTCGTTGAGTTCTTGAAAATGCTGATTAATTGAAGCAATGTAAGTCATACCTGTATTAAGTCATAGGTGTAATTCTGTGATATTAAAGCACATTCCTCGTCAATATATTATTTTTTCATTGCTGGACACGGGCGTTCAGAATGTTACATAGTTTACCTTTGATTTCTTTTTAGAACTCTTAGGTATGTAGGCTTTCTCATTATGTTATCCTTCACTGCAAAAAAGTTATAAATAATTTCCGACAAATACATCATTTTTGAAAAATCATTGGTGACGATTGGAACCTCTGACTCTCGATTGCGAGGCCGAATTTCAACCATTAGGCTATAGTTGTTAAATCACGAGTTAAACGCCCGATCATCAAGCAAACTGTGATGTCCGCTTATATTTACTTAATTCAACCTTTATACTAAAACATATATGTCGGCGTGACACCGCGTATTTATAAAAAACACGTCGCTGATAATAATTATTTTAGTTAGTTTAAAGATCGAAAATTGTTTGTTTATTGAATTACCAACATTTAATGATTTTTAGAATTGTAATTTAGTTTACCCTCCATAAATTTGTTATTGTCATACCAACAAACATTGTTATAAAAAGGCGAGCGAACGCCAGTAGAAAAAGATTTCTTGTTTAACCGTCGAAGCGATCGGACCTCGTCAATTGTGAATAAATCGAAGAAGTTTACTCCTGTGTTTTACTTCAAATCTTCAAGAATGGACAGTAATCAAGACTCCTCGACCATCCTGATGTCACTCACGCTGCCGGTCACACGTTCGCATCTCGTCACGTTTACTTCGTTATATACAATAAATTTCTGCAATATTTAACTGCAATACTGTTAACCATAACCATGTTAACATGTGCAAGTATGAGCACAAAATCAAAACGTTTAGTGCAAATACCTGAGCGTACTCTTACTTCCGGTTCATAGTATCGCCTCTGTGAATCACCTTATTCACGTTATTAGTAAGACACTTAACGCTAATAGAATCGATAAAATCTTCACCTGACCGCAAATAGCAGTATAGTTATAGTGTCGAGATCGTGATCGACACAGCAAACTTTCGCACGTCTATTCATATGAAGGTGCACGGAAAATGATGTCACTTATGTGATGAGTATCATCGCATTGTAAATGTTTTGTCTGTATTATACCAACAAAATAATGATGTAACTGTATGGGGTCGACGGATAGAATAAAAGAAAGTAGGCATAAATATGTCTCGAGTTCAAAAAATTAACGTTTTAAAAAATACTTTAAATTTAATACCCAATTGTGCTATTGTGAGAGACTAGTATTCTACATTAGTAAAGAAACTGACTGCTAACTTGGCGCAGGTCGACTATGTAATCCAATATTTAATAGACAAGGACATGACACCATTGCAGACAATTCAAGATGTCTGAATGAAAAAATGTGCTCTTAACACACAAAGGTGTATAAAATATTTTATTGTAACATGTAAGTTCAGAAAATCTTTCTATGTATAAAAAAATATATTTAATATGAGTCATTGTACATAGTTAAACAATATGGTTATTTGTGGTAAAACTAAAGCGTTCATGCCATTTTTACACTTCACGTGGGGGGGGGGGGGGGGGAGTATAACCCATTATTGTACCAAGTTTAAGGAAAACATGCCATCAATATACACGTAACTGCTATAGATAATAAGTAACGTTCGCCCAGATATATTTTATGGAGTCACTCTTGGCACCTCGGCTTTAGCATGCTAAAAGATAAGAGTTTCTTCACTCGCAAACTGAATAGGGCGATAAAATCGTAACTCAAGCACAAAGGGCCAAACTCCCACAGAATTGATATGAATCAGAATTTCTTTCGAATTTTTTGGTCTTTTTACCGAATCTATTTAAATCTTATCAATGCTATCAAAATGTATAGGTAAATGTAATGGCGATAAATAATAAACTTCCTTTACTAATATTCTCCTGCAATGCTTTTTGTATTGTTTTTTGATTTTCCTTAATAATTAATTACAAGTAGTACTACTTGTAATAAATACTTCATACTTAATGATGGCAATTTGTTTACTTTTTTTTTTATCTATTGATTATTATTTTTGGCATCAGTTATCCAACGGTGATATATGATACGATGAAAAAATGATGACACGAGTACATGTTACTCATGTAATACGAAAAAAATGTGAAAAAATCTCAAGGTAGTACCAGTGTAGTTCGACCGGGAAAAAACCACCGCCACACCTATTTCTACCTTATTTCTTTTGTTTTGTGGAAGGGTGTGGTTGTCAGTACACATGTTAGTCCTCGGGAGTAGCAACGCGTCTGTGATTGACTTCAGATGGAACCTATGTTCTGTTTGTATTGATTACAGATGTCCATTGGTGGCAGTGAATACTTACCATCAGGTGGACTGCATGCTCGTTTGTTACTTCAGTCAGATAAAAAAGGTGGTAGAAGTATTTGAGGTTCAATTCGGAAGTAAAACACGCTTTCTTTACTCATAGTTCCACAGTAGGATATTCTACTGTGCCGTGGGTACCATGGGCATACACAAGAACATGAATCAAAACTCATTATTCAGATACCTGTCTGGGAATCGAACCCAGGACCCATTGCGTGTCAGACATACTTATCCAGGCCATTTCTACTTAGACCTTGGGCATAGCAAATGTTCCAGAAGTAGGAATAGATGGCCAAAGTAAATGACACATTATGTACAACACTGGTATATTATCTCAATTTCACACTTATACAATTTCAGAATACATTCGGAGAAAGTAACGTCTTACACTTGCAAATTGTTAGAATGATCCACAATATGATTATACCCTCCTTTTTATTAAGTTATTCATTATAGTCATTCATACATAATTTGATTTTGATTCCACATTCCATTTAAAAACAAACTTAATCCCCATGCCATATCTACCAAATCCTAGTTCCATGTACGTTCATAGTAATAATGTATGAGGATCGTGATCGGCGCGCCCAACTTTCGCACCATTCATGCGTGCAAGGAAAATGATGTCACTGCACATTGTCACAATAGCCAGTTTAAAGCATTGTGATCCGTGGTTTACGTGATCACGCTTAACGACGAACACAGTCAGGTGACCATCGCTTTTGACGCTTTGTAATCTATAGTGCTCTATTGTAATTGCTCTTTAGTACTGGCATTACCACGCAAGGTTCCATCCATCCATCAGCCCTTTGAAGTCCACAGGTGGACATAGGCCTCTCCTAAATGACGCCACTCCAACCGGTCCTGTGCCTTCTGAATTCAACGGTATCCCACTGTTCTTTTCAGGTCATCGGTTCACCTGGTAGGGGGCGACCTGTGCTCCTTTTCCGCGAGGTTTTCGCTATTTTATCCTAGACAAACAAACTTAGTGAACTTTAAGAAAACGCTTGTAAAGGTGTTAATATTGTGTAACTTACCATATGAGCTGAATAAAGAACTTTTTTGTAAAATGCAAGATTGAAGAAGCAAATGGACGTACAGTCCACCTAATTGTAAGTGTTACTGCCACCCATGGTAATTTGTAAGCAACTTCATATATAATATGAGTGCTACCTAAAGTCATATTACAAATTTACTGGCAACCAAACCTTTCCATCAAAACGCAAGAATTGTTCCACGTTAAAAATATGGGTGGCGGTGGGACCTCGAACCAGCCGAACTACAATGGTTCCACCACCTGTCTCCCAATCTCCAGCTTGAGACATCTATGAGATGGTAATCAAAAGGAATACATGACTCTTGCTACCATTTTTAAAGCCACAATAGGCATTTTAAAAACATTTAAAAAACTAACTTTTGTTCTTATGGACACCATAAGGACAATTTTTTTTAGGGCAAAAGTAATTATTTTGTGAAGTGTTTCACTAAATTGTTTCCGGATCTAGTTTATTGAATAGTTACTTGAAACCTAAAAGTCGTTAACATGTCAAAAAACTTGCCTATTGTGCCATTAAGAACTGTTTATTTGTTCAAAACCCTCCGAACTTCGTTAAAGGGACAATTAAGGACTTTTATAGGAACACAATTAACAAAATGGATTCTCAGAGCCCCAACAAAAAGTTACGTAATGATCATAATTTCCCCTGATGCGATGAGGCTTGCTTGTTTTAAAGCGGAAATATCAAATCATACTAATTAAAAGTAAAACATACCTAATATTAGTCTGTTGGTCATCATTTATGCTTCAACGATTATGACATGGGTACCCGTTTGTTCGAAGGGTCCAAGTTTAAGTACAAATGTACATTTTTAAAAGGCTAAATGCTTTGAGAGTCTACTATAATGGTGTATCTCTCTGTAGATTTTTTTCTTCTAAAGTCTCGTTTGGATTTAATCCTCATATTATGGATGTTCAATCCATATTATATATGTGTACATCTGCTGTTATGTGCAAACCGTCTGTACTAGAGGTTGAAGGGTTTAATAAGGAAGATATACCATGATTGACCTCAGGTGGGCTGCATACTCGCTTAATGCTTCTAACACACAAAATAGTGGACTTGGCAGGTGTAACAGCTACAATGACCTATCAGCCGGACGCATGCTCGTTTACTTCTTCATAAAAACCATTTTATGACAGCTTTCCAATGCAGTTGGTCTCGATACCCAACCGCATAACAAAGACTTAAAAAACCCGAACCGCAGTAGAGCACGCGCCTCCGCCGGATATTTAAACCATCGAAGCAGGAAGCATCTTTGTTGTTTTATTAGGTTTAGGTAAGTCTATTCCTGTTAAGTTTACTGGAGTCCAATTGATATTTCATATTTTTATTTGTATTTGTTCAATTCAAGTAGTAGTATGGCAATCAAAATAGAATAGGAAAGTTACCCAAAGTAAATTTGTGCAACTTTGGAACAGACTGATTACTTGTCGGGCAAGTACTAAAAAAAGGTATAATCCAACCATTAGCTTTTAAGAGCCGAATCATGGACATAGACCTCCCTTAATGTAGATTTATACCAACAGTTAATAGGACTGCCTTTTTTTTTTTTTTTGTTTTCGAGGGGGAAACTTTCTAAAAGTACCCGACGTCGTGGGAGCGACGCGGGTTATATGGGATTCTTACCGCACTAAAACCCCCCCGGTGGCCAACCTCGACGCTGCGAAGAGGACTCCGGGAACTCCAGTTGACCGCCGCCGGTGTCCTCAGCGTGTGCCCCATCGGGCTCTTCTCTGGTGGGCGTGAACTGCTCACCGCACCTTCCGGCTTTCACGGCAACATGCAACCACACATGCCGCGGTCCTTCCCGGGGTCACTTGACCGGACGGTTCGAGCTTCCACTCTTCCCGCCCGCAACCCCGGAAGCCTCTTTTAGTCGCCTTTTACGACAGGCAGAGGGTACCGTAGTCCTATTCTGGTCTCGGAACTACAGGGACATAATAGGACTGCCTAGTACCACACATGTGTTGATGACCGTTGTAGGTGTTGTTGCTAGCAGGAAAGGATGCTACCCATATCCTGGATTATGACCCTTAGTTACTTCCTATGATTTTCATGTTAAAATAAGGTATTACATAAGATCGACACTACATGGCACAAGTTGACAACATGCAAATGTTTACGAAAAGTATACAATTGTTTTATCTAAACAATCTAATTATTAGCAATATTATAAGACACCACTTAAAACTCTTTTATATAATAATATTCTCATGGTTGACAGTGTCAAGGAAAAGTTGCAATCAAGATCAACCACAAAGGACAGAGATAAATAACTAACTTGTATATAAAATAGGTCAGTTAACCACTGCTACTGCATTTACAATACGAGTCACATGTCGTTACGCGCGTTAACCTATAAATGTAGTAGCAGGGATAAGTTTTCAATTACAATGAGATAACATACTACAATGAATATATATAAAACTTCTTGATAAAATGTAGGCATGTTACTTCCTATTGTATGAGTTGTAAATCTTGTGCAAAAGTTTTCAGAATTAACAATGCAGATAGTGATGGCCCTGGTACCATATCAATTTCTAATGTTACTAGTATTGTATCAGCGTTGCATCTGATGTGTTGAGGTAGTTTAGCCTATATGAGTCCTTTCAAATTTCTTTCATATTCTAACATTAATTTTAATAGTCTACAGATTGCAATGTGATTAAGTGATTGATGGAAGAAAACTGATACGGTGCCACATTGCCAGATTAGTTTAGTAGTTTAGAGTTTGCTTAATGAAGTTGTGGTTAAAATTTAAAGCAAACGTCTGAGCATCGGTCTTGATTGTTATCACATCGTGGCAACCGTAAATATCTCGAAGGTAAAAAAGCACAGGAACAGATATAACCTTAAAATTTTGTAGAAGAAAAAAATGTATATACTAAATAAAAATAAACATATATACGAAAATAAATATATATACGAAAGCTACTTTAATCTTATTAAAAAGCTATGATTTAGAATTAGCAAACGAGCTTGCAGACCACCTGATGGTAAGTCTTTATATCGATCGTGACTTGCAAGCAAGTGCATATAAAATAAAGATTCCTAACTTGCTACACCGGATTACTATGATTACTAGGGTCGCCTCATATAAGAGTGAGCCGATTGTTAGAGGAATGTTTTTAATATTATAAACTAGTTGACCCGGCGAACTTTGTTCTGCCTAAAAGTCAAAAATCTAAAATTATTCTCAGTGTTCTTCCACCATGTTATGCATACATCGGACAGAGATCGGAAAGCGACTTTTTTATACTGTGTATAGATGTGAGTGATTTCTTCACAGACATTCACATTTAAGGGGCCATCCATAAATAACGTCACGTAAAATAAGAAAATACGTCACACGTTAAGGTGGGGGGGGGGGCGATAAAGCGTATGTGACACAGTATGACAAGGGGTGGAGAGGAATAAAAAAATGGATTGTCGCATGCAATTTTGGAACAACTGTTTGTAATTTAAAATTTGTATGTGTAGGATAGCAAAATATGTGATATCACACTAGCGAAATTTAACTAATGAAGGTTAACAAATGGGAGGATCATTATCATGCTAAATGTAATCAATGCAGGCAAAGTTGCGGGAATAAGCTAGTTATACTATAAGGTTGTTAACCCATAGCAAAACAAACCAATCGAGCTCGTCACAATCACGTACCGTCGATCTTGTCACAATCCGTTGGCGATGGCACTTGCGGTTGCGGCGGTCGCCGTTCCAATTGATTTTGATCACGAACGCGTCATCTGTCGTTAGTTCGTTCTTTAATTTTATTGTTTGATAATGTCATGGGTAAGTTCTTTATTTCTTGCAATAGCCAATGAGAGCCAATGATGTTTTGTTTGTTTACATTAGCGTTACAAAAATTGAAATGCTCAGTTTAGAGCAAATACTTATTGTGACGCAAATAAACGAATAATCGTTGATTAGGTATTTATTTGTGAATAGAAAATGAATTTGTAGTCTATGTACATAATAAGCAATTCTTTTTTCTCAAATGTAGCAAAAGCATGCAGTCCACTTGGTGGTCACTACCGATCATGGACATGCGTTGCTACTCCCGTGGACTATAATGTCGCCTTATATAAAAGTGTGCCGGCAAAATCAGACAAAGTAGTAACACATCCAACAGTACTTAAAAAATACCCAAAGTATCATCATCTACAACACTATCGCTACTACCGTCTCCACTACCATATCCGAAAAGGCTGCCCTTCTAGCTCGATTGATTCACAAACATCCATACTTGTATCCATCGTCACGAAGTTTCACTTTCCTAAATATAAGTTAGTTATAACATTAGCATATTGTCGACGCGAACGACACGAATCCATAAGCATTCCCTATAGGAATCGCTCAACACGTCTACAGAAGTTTTCACTTTATTCGACAATAGCTTTTAATGATTGCAGTTAGAGCATTATCACCTTATTACTAGTTTCTACTATTCACAAATATTTATTTATTTATTGGATTACCAACACAAGTGACAGTAACAAGGTTATGTCGTGTAGTAATTCGATTTCACAATTTTATTTCTAACTGTACTTAAATATTTATAAGATAATCACAGCATGCTCAAATAATATAGCAAAGTTTTAATAAATGTTATATTGATTGTCAAAATTATAATTATTAAAATACAACAAATGACAAAATTACAGGTAGGTACGTACCTACAAATTGTCATTAAAGTTGGAAGCGTCATCGAAATCACTGAAACGAATCATTTAAATTAAATTAAAATGTCATAAAATTATTTTAACAGCAATTAAACTATTATGGCCAATTAGGGCTTGACATCTTTTTTTTTAGTTTGGCCTTAATTTACTTAAATATGACTGTCTGACAAAAAACGGTCTTCCAAATCATTTCGGTAAAGCGTCGCTTGTCATGACGTTGCTGGCGGACTTGCGGTCACGGCAAACTGCGACGGCCGTGTTTGAATTGATTTCGATCACGAACGCGTCGCCCGTCGTGTACGTGTTTCTGCTTCACTTGTTTTTGCCACCTGCGTTGTTCGCTATTTTTATTCCAATGTCAGCTCACATCACTCGGACAGGATTAACATGCCACTTTTATGGAAAACGACGGTCTGTCAAAACATTTTGGTGAAATATTAAATTTCATATTCGTGTAATGTTTTGACACGTTATGATTTTGCAACACGCAAGTGCTTTTTTAAGGATGAAATGTAAGGAGTGATAAATATTTTTTAAAGGTGTGCAAAACCTTCCAAAACGTAATTGGCTGGGATGATTGCTTTTTACTAAAAGAAGATAAGAAGACATGTTAATTGGTAGCTGATTGTAAATTTAAAAAATAATATGGATTGAAAAAAAAGTTGAATAAAAGAACCTTTTAAACATTTTCTAAACAATATTAGATCGATCGCCCCATGTGTCTTATTATCATTGCATCGATGAAACAATAA
Source organism: Spicauda simplicius (assembly GCA_949699795.1). NCBI lineage: Eukaryota > Metazoa > Arthropoda > Insecta > Lepidoptera > Hesperiidae > Spicauda > Spicauda simplicius. Next base: position 7,770,396 of record OX453068.1, read on the forward strand.
AGCAACAAAAATAAATATATACTTAGGTAACTATCTAAAATGGACAATTAAAATACGATATAATGTAGGCATCAAATGTTAAGAACTTACATAATATAAGATTGGTAATAAAACGTTATGTCAACAAAATGAAGCAACCCTCTCTCTTAATGGTCATAATTAAGGAAACTTGGTCTTACATCTCTTTATTCAAGCATCGGTAGTTTGTTTATTAACACCAATTTGTGCGCTAATCAGCTCGCCCAGAATGGTAATGAAGGAACGTGTTGATGATCTTTGTATTAAGTGGCGTTTGTTTGGAAATATGATCTAACAATTTCTCTCAGCGTGAGTCCAGACTGTGATGGGTTAAGCGATTAAACTATGAAGACATTAGATTATTGATAAATGGAGACAAACGTATGAGAGAGATAAAGTCAAAACGAAATTCCAACAAAATGAAAGCGAGTAATAATGAAGTGCCTAAAACTAGAAACGTTCGGTATTAAAATTATTCAATTACCCATTGAATACGAATTTCGCACTTAACATTAACTTATTCCACTCAATAATTAAATAACCACAATTTTAATAATAATTAGCCGACCAGATATACAATTTTTCATTTTTATGAGTAGATATATATTGACATGTAAAATGTATATACCTTTCAGTTTAGATCTATTGTGTATGTGTGAATGTCCGTTTTCCAACAACTTATATATTTGTAACTCTTCACTACACTCACTTTTTTTTTCGAAAATGTATATTTTTTAACTAGATGACCCGGCGAATTTCATTCCGCATAAAAGTCAAAAGTCTAAAGTTTGTTACATCATGCATGTATTATACATAAAAACCTTCCTTTTGAATCACTCTATCTAATAAAAAGCTGCATTAAAATCCGTAGCGTAGTTTTAAAGATCTAAGCATACATAGGGACAGACAGCGGGAAGCAACTGTGTTTTATATGTAGTGATAAGATTCTTTTTAATTTTTATAAATCGTTTATCCGCCATAGGTCGAACGCGTTGATTACATAAGCATACGTACCGTGGAGTTCAAACACTCGCAACGGAAGTTTAAGCATCGCCAGTCGGACGGGTTCCTTCATTAACATAAAAACAAAGCCCGAAATTCATTGAAAGATTTCTCCCAAACATTCTTCGGTACCCAGCCATCTACCTTATATCTGTCTCATCTACTCGTAATCCTATAAACGACATCAGATAAGATAGCGAGCACGCTGCATTAGCTTAACGCCTCGATCCAAATTGAGACTTCAGTAGTTTGCATTTAAATTCAGAAGGCAATAACTTCACGGTTTGAATAAACCTGCTTAATTCAAGAAGTATACGAATTATTTAAATCTCTACGCGTTTTTCTTTTTCTTATCAGTCAGCGCTTCTTTATCGACGTGATGAATTACTCGTACTCGAATTACATTTTGGGCTAAGTTAAGCTAGGTAAAAGTAGGCTAAATTGTATTTAAAACTTAATATGTATTGATATTATAAAGAATCTTAATTAAAATTACCTATTATTTATAGTGTTATAGTTTTTTAGAAAACTTGATTACTGTTTGTAATGTTTGTATTTAGTTTGTTATCATCATTTGACTGATTTCTAGTCAATTGTCTTGGTTGAAAAAACTGCACCAACATTAGCTCCATAAAAACTATAAAAACTCTATGTTTTATCATTTACTGAATAATCGCTCCGCTTCATACATTTGCCGCATAACAACTAAAATGTCTTGTATCATTTTCTATATAATCGCTCCGCTACGTTTACCGCTCCCGCGTCAGTTATCACCATATAACTAGTCAGTATTATAATACCGTATCAGAGTGATCTCCGGTGACAATATACGATCAGTGACATCGAGCCGAATAACTTCGGTATCGCTTTGAACTGCCGAACGATTGTATTAGCTGTCCCTGTAGTTATTAGCTTATGTGTAAATGACAACTATGAAATAGAATTCTATTATTAGAAACTAAAGTAGATTATCTAATGTTTTATAATACTTGGTTGATGTCGAGATACAGATGAAGAATAGTAGAGACATATTGGGTACAATGTTTGTTGAATTTCTTTGTTTTAGGGCTATCTGTTAATCTAATTAAAACAAACTCATAAATAAGTAAATCTAGTTGTACTGAAAAATAAATATACTACATCCATCTTTGGAACCCTGACAATACGTGTGCTAAATTTCTCTATGACACACAAACACGCACGCTTTCTGCATACACGCTTTCTACACTCATAGCCCCACACTAGGATTTTCTCTTGTGTCGTGGGTACCATGGACACACCCAAGACGAACACACAAACACCCAGACCCAGAACATGAATCTGAACACATCATTCAGATACCTCTCTGGCCGGGAATCGAACCCGGAACCCATTGTGGGTCAGACCGGTATGGTAACCGCTTTACCACGCGGGTCGTATGAGACGAAACGAACAAAAAATTACATTCGCATTTATAATCATATCGGGGATTACGATCGATTTAAAGAAAATATGTTCTCTTTAGTGTTTTTTACCATAAATATTTAACTAACAATGATTCCTTAGATTTTGTATATGGTTTGGAAAAACAAGGCAACGTTATTGTAAATTTCTAACTCTATCGATCAAGTCAGTACATGTAGAGACCTGTTCGACTATTTATAAAATGTATTCGTTGAATAAGTACAAGTCAAAATAGGCCCAACAAAGAACCTTTGTTCTTATAACAGGACTATATTAGAGCGTACGTGCTAATTATTCGATAAGTTATAAAATTTCAAAATTAATAAAGCTCGTTGTTTTTTAAAGTACACATTTTTATGCCATGACATATCTTTTTCTCTTGGAGACATTTTTTTTCTTTGAGATTAGAGTTTGTGAGATTGTGCGTGAGTTTGTAAAGTTTTTTCTCAAAATGGGTCTGATTTTACGGAAATTTTGCACACATATAGTTTACGACCTAAATTATATACAGAACACTCATTACCGTGGTGACCACGCTGGCGGCTCTGCGGGATTTACCTAGTCTATTATACGTAAAATCACGATACTCCGCTACGCTACGCTGATATTTAATAAGTCCTATGATAAATAGTGCACGAGAAAAACTGGTTTTCCAGTCAAAACGAAACCAAAACAGTTTTCAGTTTTGATATGTGCAAAATTAAAATGACAACTTTTAAGAGTAACAAAATATGTCCCCTGGACTGTAAAGATTTGCATCTAAATAACTTATTTCTAATAGAATTTTCTTAATTTAATAGGGGTATATGAAATTAAATATTTAAGTTTAATATTGCATTTAAATCACATCTTTATAGATCTCTATGATAGGGGTATAAAATTAATTTTATTGTTAACATTGTCATTGGAAACTTCTTTAATTAAAATTAATTTAAACTGATACCCTTAGAGCAAATCGGCTCTTTATTCGACTCATGTATATTTTATTCTTGAATCATTTTAACTATACAGACTCAATATATTGTAATCAATATATTCTGTTGCAAACCATGCCAATGTACAGGAATTGCAAACTTAATGACAAAAGCAATAATAACGCACCCATATTGTTTATTCTACTGGCCACCCTCCGCAGCTGGCGTCCATCACGCCTTCGCGAGCGTCACGGCGACTGTTTGCTCACCGATATATTGTATTAGGTTTTAGGGTATTTCTTTGACTTCTGATTGATTGAATTGACTTGTCAGACAGTGACTTTTTATGACGCTCTGACACTTTCTAACTAGTATAGGAATTCCCCATGGTGTTAGTGCCACTTAGACCAGGATCTAAATTCTACATTTAGATGACTGTAACCCAGAATCATAAAATAATTATACTTTAATCGGTCTGTTAAATAACATATCTATTATGTCTTTGTGGATGAGCGGGATACCTGTAACACAGGTCTCGTACCTAGTACAGGGCTTTTGCGACTAGTTCAATGTGAATGTGTTAAATCAATAAAATATTTTTATTATAAAAAGAAAAAGAAGGAGCCTAATGTTTAAAACTTGCCCTCTCGACCGGGACGTTTGAGGTTCAAATCACAGGCATACACTACTGATTTTTCTAAAATAATGTGTGTATTAGAAATTAATTATCACTGACTTACGGTGAAGTAAAAACATCATGAGAAAAACATACACACCCCAGAGCCTATCAATTCGTACTAGGCCAGCGTGGTGGACTATGGCCTGAAACTCTCTTGTTCTGAGAGAAGACTCGTGCCCAGCAGTGGATCAGTAATGGATTGACGACAACCAGAATTCTTCTAGTGCCGTTTTGGAACCTGGTCACGTGAGTCATCGTAAATGCTATTTTTTTCAGACAATATTATTTTGTATTTAACAGAAGTGGCAAGAAGGAATGCGGTACACCTGATGTTAAGCGGTCACTGTCGCTCTTAAACATCTGTTGGTTACAGATGCACTTTTAATATGTAATTCATTGATGATACAGGTTTTTTTGTATATTGACATAATTTAGATACAGTCGAGGGTTATCATTGCGAAATTTTAAATAAAAAATTAAACACCTGCTATTACACTAATTACAATAACATTTACACTAAAATTTACTCTTTTGACTCATTTAAACTCACACTAAAAATGCATCTCATTAAGACTCGACTCTTATTTGGAGGTTGTTACATAAGGGCTACAAACTATTTATTTGATTCTAGCATCAATCGTATCGTACGGTGTTATAAGTGTAAGCGTTGATCGTTAAAACAAATTGATATCCGTATAATCTTATAAACGTTGGGCCACAAATATTTGCCTAGCGTTGATCGAATTATGGCAAACTGCGCTGCTTACAGCCAATTTCGCAGCAATTTAGAAGCAGTCGCATGCATTTGTCTATACGCTTAACGCTTACGCTAGCAGTTTGAGCTATTGACGCTTGGAGCAAAGGTTCACAGCCCTTGTGAAAGTCTATTAAATTTATTGCAAATTATAGTGAAATTTGCCAAAATTTTCTCAACGCTGACGTTCACAAGTTTATTCTGTTGCCCGCGATAGAGATTACGAAATTTTACTAGCAGCAAGCAAGTTGTAGCGATATTTGCCAAAGTTGCTTAACGCTGACATCTGCATTAAACGAATATTTCATGGCCAATCGGTACCTAATGACACTGAGTGCCAGATACACCTTAACATGAAGTTGAATGCATGGATATTTGATACTTTTTGTTTTTATTACTAAGGCAGCGTTGCGCAAGTGGTGGACATAGCGACGTTTATATTGGGATATGACGCTTAGTCGTTAAAATTCTTCGCGTTACTGTTGTACGTAATCCTTCGTTGTGTCAATAGTGAGAAGGTAAGTTCAATTGTCCATAAAATACCTAATGGGTACTCTTGAAAGATACGTGATTTGACTTGTAACGTTGTAACTAATGAGTTTAAAGTACGAATTATTAAGGAAGAATTTATTTTGTTTCTGTGGGGTCTAAACATACAGACAAAAACGTAGAGGCGCATTTTTGAATAATCTTCTCGTATTTTAGAAACATTTCTCATTAATTAATATTTCCAAGCTTTAGTAACTTTCTTTTCTTTAACAAAGCTAATTAAAACCACTAATTAGGCACATACTCGCACACATTCACTCGTTCTTAGTATACTTTGAAATATAAATATTTATTTTAGAGCGTACTTTGTTATATTACAGAAGTTTCAATTAACTCACGCTTGTAATTTTATGTTTGACTGTGAAACCGTCATTCTTACATATATAGTGCTTTAAATAGTTATAGTGACATCAGTGATCAGATATATGTAGGCAGAACTATGGTTGTCACCTTAGTTTTAGCGAGAATAGAACTACGTCATCCCGTGCTTATCGTAAAGGGTGATTCGTAAAGGTGATATCGTAAAAAGTGGGCTTCTTGGTTGCAGGTGGCAAGAGTAGGAGCTCATCCTGTCCAGCAAGCGATCCCAAGACGGACGACGGTGCATACAACCGTAAAAGTCCTAAAGGGGCGACGTGCTCGGAGGACTCCAGTTGCGTTCCGTTGTAGATCCCGGAATCCTATACTCAACGCCGAGTAATACCACCGAGGAAGTTTTACCTCAGGTAAAATCTTACATCTCCCAGAGTCTCTCTTAAAGCAGTGTGGTATATTTTCAAGGTTCCTCTCGTCAAATAGAATAACATCCAGTTCACTTAGGACTGGCAATGTTGTCAATAAGAGTGTATGCTGCAGTGTCTTGCCATTTGAAACTTATGTTTGGTAGAGATTTAATAATAGGCGTTCCAACTTAGTCCTTTAGCGAAACCATGTATGCCATTGCAGTGGTAATAAATAGTAACTACCTCTTAATACATCGTCGCCTACCCGTTAGTGTTTCACTTTTAGGCAAAGATCTCCTTTCAGAATCTGAGCGGATCGCTAGACTTCAAACACACGACAATTACATGCTCGTTTGCTACTTCATCTTATAAAAAATGTGTTTTTAATTCAAATACCTTTAATCATGAATTACCATAAGCTTCCAGAATCAATTGTGCAAAATACACTGCATATTTCAATATTATAGTATTTTCTTTATATAAGGTGAATTATATGACGAGTTAGTTACTTCTAGAAAGCTTACAAAATACATTTGTATCATACATTTCTACACGAGTCACGTGTCAGAGGAAACAAACGTCTTTGTCCGCTTGACGTGTTACTTACCGCTTTATTTACTATGCTTTTAGCGACCCCCGAGTGTGTTCGGTTTGAGTAATCAATATTTTGCTAGGCCTAACGCCGCTTCAACACTATTTCTAAATTAGTGCTCACAGTCGCTCCCTTCACGCTTGATTTACGCTGCTAACTCGTTGTAGTGTTCTCAGTGTTATTTATTTTATTATTTTTTTTAAAGCTGATACAAAACAATTGTATAAAATGTAGATAAAATTCTTATCGATTTCGTCAAATCTTATCATATTAAAATATTTTCTACTTTATTATTGTACTATCTATTTTCGACCATTTTGACCGATTAATTATTTATTAATGGCGAGCGTAAAATCTCGTCCTTTGAAAATTGTTTCATGGGAGACAAACTCATCATCCGTATGTCCCAATTTAGTCCTCAGAATTAGCTATGTGTCGTCTTCTCGTCAACTCATTAATGTCCTACTGCTGTGCACGGCTCTTCTCTCAGAATGAGAGATTTGAGGCCATAGTCTACCGCGCTGGCCAAATACAAATTGGTGGACCAAAGTACGTGGACATAGCTACGTATTGTTACTACGGTCGCAGATGACTATGGCCGGCATTCGCCACTATCAGACGCTCCGTATGCTCAATTGCTACTTCTGTTTTATAAAAAATGAATAATGTATAGCGACATAAAGTCACGCGAAGAACCTAGGGGTCTGTATTGGAGGGGTTAGTGATTGGTAGGTATCCTAACAATATGTTTTTATCTGGCTTGACGCGTATTGATTAAAAGGGGCTCGCAAAACAAAAGGGGACTCTAAAAGAAATTATGACCCTCGCTAGTAAGATGAAAGGGCTTTAAAAAACTACGGTTTTCTACTCGAATAACTTTTTAAAATATGAGGGAAGAGACGTAATAAGTACAGACCAAGTAAAAACAATGTTGAAAGTGCTTACTTAAATAGATTTGATAATATAGATGTCTGCGACTAATAGAGCTACACAATTCTATATGTTATTACGTGAAGCAAAAACTTGTGGTGCATTTTAAGTAATATGCCGCGGACGGAGGCGTATGAAATTTTACACGGTTATAGTGGACGTAGAGAAGGAGTGCAGAATGTTAATATTTTTTTCAAATAATGCTTAAAACATACATAAAATTAAGTGACGGCACGAATATATTTTTCGTCGTTGTACATATTTTTAAGCTAAATTGTGTGATAACTTTACATTTATAGGTTTACTAGCTGTTCCGACAAACGTTGTTTTGCCATATAAAAAATAAAAATAAAATGTTAAGGGTGGACAACCCTTAAGGGGTATGAAAAATAGATGTTGGCCGATTCTCAGACCTACTGAATAAGCATATAAAATTTGGTAAAAATCGGTCAAGCCGTTTCGGAGGAGTATGGCAACAAAAACTGTGACAAGAGAATTTTATATATAAGATTTTCTTGTTATCAGTCCGTTTTATTCGTGTTATTTATTTTCATTGTATTATTGATTTTTAACAAATTTAATAAGCAATCAAAGCTTAGTGGCATATGTGAAAAATATTATTAAATGTTAAAATGTAAACGTATTTATTATATTTCAAATATGTAAATAACTGCGCCATAGGGGCGACTGTAATCAATCTCAAACAGCATTGGACATCCATCATATATGGCTCGGTCTCCTTGATGACAAACTATGGATGTCTTGAAAAGCTCTGCGTTACCAGTGAAATTCCTTCAAAACACACTTTCAATCCTGTCAAAACACATATAGTCACTAAAATATTACCGTGGGTTGCAGAACCCCTTTTTGGTTTGACACTGAAGGCACCACCGCAACCCTTATTTCAGCCTAATAACAGCATTGTTAAGCGCTTATGTGTTCGGGTCTAAAAAGTGCTCAGGCTACTTTCTTGTCCGAGACTTTCCAACTCAGTCATTAATGGTAACAATACATGTGTGGTTAAATTCAGGTAAGGCTATGCTCTTATTTAGAGTTCATTTACAGATGCCCGGGGCGAGACTGGCCACGTAGCATTAAGTAAGCAGCCATGCTCGTTTGCTACATCTACGTTATAAAAAGATTTTTGTTTGTTCTCCAGAGAACCTTTAAAAGGCACCTGAAAAATTTGGGAGCGACGCCGAGTTATGTGGGATTTTTACCGTAGGTACTAAAACTTTCCGGTGGCCTTCCAGAGCCCTGCAAAAAGCACTCCGGGATCTCCCACAGAACGCAACCGGAAACCTCTAAACACGTTGCCCCTTTGGGCTCCCCTCAGACGACAGGCTGGGCCCACCTCCTTTACTTTATCGATCTTTACGATAATATGCAACTTCGTGGTACGGGTGGTACCACTAAGTCGCCACCATCCTCGGGATCACTTGAGTAGACGATACGAGATCCAGCTTTTGCCACCTGCAACCTAGGGCCTGTAAAATAGGGCTACGGTATCGCCTGTAGTCCCAGGTGTAATCCAGGGTGTACACAGATGAAAAAAAAGATTAACTAAGTAATAAACTAAAAACTCTAGTAAAACGGTAATTGTTACATCACGAACGCTTACCCATATTAGGCAAATAAAGTCATTACCATGTCCAAAACCGCAGGGCACCGCATAAACACGTGAAAGTAAATAACTAATTTTGTTTGTGGGCGTGCGGTTATGAGAGTGGGTGTGATTTTATAGAATGATTAGTGGAAATAATTAATTGTGTATTTTAATAAGCTTTGTTTGTCTTACGGAAGTAACTTGTTAACTTTGGTTGCTTAACTTTTACTAACTGTAAATGACCACTACTTTGAGTGGTCATTTACACTTAGTAGATGAATAAAATTGTAGGTATGTGTTTTTTATAAGAATATTAAATCTGAAATATCTACCTATGTTTAACTAGTACAAGTAGAAGTAAGCAATTTATGAAATAGAACTAGTAATTATAATAATAAAAAAACACCCTTTCTACACTTATAGCCCCCACACTAGGACTTTGAAAATGGGTACCATGAACACACACAAGACTAATACACAAACACCCAGACCCAGAACATGAATTTAAACCCATCATTCAGATACCTGTCTGGCCGGGAATCGAAGCCGGAACCCATTGCGCGTCAGACCGGTATGGTAACCGCTCTGCCACGCGAGTCGATAAAAGTTTGGATGGAAGGCTGGGATTGCCGCTTTTATGAAGTGATAAAGTGAGTATCTTAATCCACGGGGAAAGTAACACTTCAGTGATAGAACCTTTGTTCTATTTAAATTTGCTTACATATGCCTACTTTTCAGTTACCAACAGGTTGACTGCATATAGGTTTGCTACTTTAATCCTATAGCAAAAAAAAACTACGCAATCATACAAGATCTGTACTTTTTTAAATCATCTCCATTATTAAATCTAATTCATAAATTAATTTTATGACTTAAGTTTAAAAATCTATGTTGTATGTAGTTGTGTAAACAGAGGTAAATCAAATTTAATAAATCTTTCATCAAATTTATATTACTCAGATTTAGAATTGATGTTATCGTCGTTATAAATTAAATTCCATGTGCATCGAGCTTTATGCTATAAATAATAATAAACGGAAGCAGTCACGCCCTGAACCCCTTTGTACTATTAAAAAAATCTGCTGACTCCCTTACATGCTACTATTGACAGCAATCCCAGTAAAAAGTATGACGAATCAGTGTGAGAGTCATTTGTAAAAGATGGCCCATTGAAATAACGAAGTGCCTTATTGATAAAAAATATTCATCCAATAAACGCCTATTATAAAGTGACTTTTATTAAAATGAAGTACCCACATGTTTTAAAATACTCCACGTTAAATATGTAGGCCTACCGTTAACATAATATTATCGACGTACCATTAAGTCCATAGAATACCAAAAATTTATGTGGAGGTGGCATTATTAAGAAACTAATTTAATAATTGTCGTGGGAATGTAGGCTTAAGTGTGCAGTCATAGAACCCGAAGTTCCACAGCAGATAAACGTTAATATTTCTTATAATATTTTAATTGGTAGTTTTCGACGCCACGATGTCACTACGAATGCGTTTTAATTTGTAATATACATAATTTTTATAATTATCGTGCTGTAAGTTGATGAAAATACGGATGTTTCGTATCGTGCGTTTTGATTTACAAAACAAAATTTTCTCTTGTTGAAATGACAAAATATTTATTTTGAATTTATATGACAGATTTAGATAACTGTTTTGGTCGGTGTATTTAAATATTCGCCTTTCGCTGTCTCTTTATGTGCGTGTATGTGTGCGTGTATATTGTACTTACGATAAAAGAGATATTAATATGAGGTTATGAATATAGAGAGCTATAGTCATGAATTATTTTTTGACGATAGTACTTTTTGTGCACAAGTAACTTACGTTTTAGATACATCTACTTCCTATGTCATTGACAAAACGGCTGAATGTTTCATAATTTTGAGGAAGATAAAAATGAAATAATATCACGCGAGATATTTCAAATTAGTCTCTAGGGGAGGCAAATCATTTGTAATCAATATGAATTGAAACGTTTGATCTATTTAGTGGCAAGTACTCACGGGCACAATTCGCACTTGCCCAGCGCGGTGGGCTATGGCCTAAAACTCTGTCATTCTGAGAGAAGACCTGTGCCCAGCAGTGGGACAATAATGGGTTGTACCCCCACTCACGGGCACTATTAATCTGTAAAAATTGAGCAAAATGTATCCTAATTTTTATATAAAGTTCTAGCAGTGAATTTGCATGCAACACACATGACGGTAAGTGGTCACTGCAACCCGAGACTGGGTTTGTATCTGAAATCAACCACAGTTGCGTTGTTTCTCCTAAGGGCAAAGGAGAGAAGATCGCTTCACATTATAGTGAGTCGATTCTTCTCATAAAACAAATACCTCCAACTGATCTAACAAACAAACTGTTACAATTATTTTCAAAAGTTATTCGAATAAAATTCTCAATACAGTCCATCGTTGCGAACTGCAAAATGCAGATAAAGTTCAAAAAACAAGTAAAGCTAGCAGATTTAAAACTGTTAAAAATTCAGAAAGCGCGGACGAAGCGCAAACTATTTAAATCCAAAACGAATTGGACGCCTAAGGGTGCTTGCAGTTGAACTCAGCTACTTGAAAATATGTGACAATTACTCGAATATAAATAAATCTTTCGTATAATCTATATATTAATACGTGAAGCAAAAACTTGTGAAGCATTTTTAAGTAATATGCCGCGGACGGATTAGTATGAAACTTTGCACGGTTATAGTGGACGTAGAGAAGGAGTGCAGAATGTTAATATTTTTTCAAATAATACTTAAAACCTACATAAAATCTACTAAAACATATTACACACACTATCGTGCATTTGTCACAAAGCAAAAATTATTACATTTTATTTGAATTTGAGAAATATTCGTTTTACTTTGGACAATATGAAGTTAAGTTTTTTAATTTAAATAACGGTCGAATTTCGACCGATGTGACGGGTAACTAGTATTGTATAGTAGCTAACACTTTTCAGATACCAACGGGTGTGATGACACCAAATAGTTTACTATATACTTATTATGCGTTAGTTGCCTTGTGGTGTCTTGAAGCACACTGGACACTCACGGAAGCGACTCTGGAAAAAACCCGCGAAATATGAAACAGGGTCGTCCTATGAAATATCAAAACTCTCGTTTCAGGCGCGTTAACTATTTTAATCGTATTATCGACATCGCTTTTATACCCCATGGATATAAAAGCGATGTCGGTGCCCAACACAATGGATCACAAATAGCTGATGGATGGATATTTTTAAGCTAATCAAGCTAAGCTGAAGGTAGTAGAACCAGTATAGAACGACCGGAGAAATACCACCGGACCACCTATTTATAGCGTGAAGCATTTCTTGCGTTTCAATGAAAGGGTGTGGTTACCGGCACACTTTTATATGAGGTGACCATCATAGTCCTGGGGAATCCTTGTTCTGTATGATGTTGCTTACAGATGTCCATGAGCAGCAGTGACCATTTACCATCAGGTGGACTGCATGCTCGTTTGCTACTTCAATCAGATAAAAAAAAGCTAAGGCTAACACCACAAATGGCTACATATTTTTTATTCGAATATTTTACGTCATATTAGGTATTATTTGTTGGAGCGGAAACTCGTTACTAAGCCTACGCCGACCGTCGGTTTGTATGTCCTACATTTATATTTCTATATAAGGGGAGTGTCTTTTGAACCGTAATGGTAGCCGGTTAATTTTTTTGCAGACTATATGAATACTAAACATACATATACTCTGAAAATGTTCTATTAGTGTAAAAAAAAATATCTAAATCTAAGATAAAAAATACCATAGTCAATCCACAAACGGTTTTACTACTTTCAAAGTAGGCACCATGTTAAAGACATAAACGGTCATAATGAAGAATACCGGCTAAGTGCTAGTATGGGAGCCCATCTTAAATATTCATTTATTTTTGGATTTTTAGTATTTGTTGTAATAGCAGTAATAGAAATATATAGAGCCTGGAGACAGACAGACTGAAAGACGGACATCGGAGTCTCAGTTGAAGGGTTCCGTTTTTAACTCTTGGATTTGAAACTGCTAACATTACGTGTCAGTTGATTTAACTGCATTGTACAGAACGTTAGCGAGCACCCTTATTTTAAAGCTCATGAATTGCGGACATTTCCCTAAGCTCGTCTATTGACACCTTTAACGCTATTTAAACGAGCTATCTAAATTGCATAAATATCATCGCGTGATACATTATACGAATCATGTCAAAACTCAATACAATTAAGCTCTAACGAGAATCCTACGAACCGGCAGCCATTAGGTGGAGTCCATTCCTTTTTTCGTCTTATCTGACCATCTAATTAATTTATACCGGTTTTTGTTCGAACAAGTCGTAATTCTGTCATCTGGTGCTAGATTGGCGTATGTCTGAACATCACGATTCGCCCACACGATTCTGTAATTAAGCTTGCAGCTACCTAAGTGACTTAATTCAATCGGGATTGTGATAAACAGCTGTTTGAATTTGCATTTAAAATTGATATTCAGCTGCCGTTTAAGTCTTTGTTTATTGTTTGTAGATCTGGCTATTGTGAGCCGTATTTATTATGCTTTTGTTAATAAGTGAATTTGGAATTAGCTCGTGCCATTTTTATGTAATATACTTTTGCACTTCAACATCGCTTCGAGCTATTTCACGAATATAGAAAAATTGCCTCTTGATATTTTATTTTAAGCAATTTTTCTTTGAATGGTCCTTATAAAATACTTATATTGTGATAAGAATATTATAAAACATGATATTAACTGATCTCAGAGGGAGAGAGAAGTGATGGTAGAACTTCCGCATATCTATAAAATTACTGGATATACTACATAAGATAGTGATATAACAGCAAACAATCATTTTAAAATACCTTTCATAGCTCATAGCCCCACACTAGAATTTTCTCCTGTATCGTGGGTACCATGGACACACAAAACGAATACACAAACACTCAGACTCAGAACATGAATCTAAACTCGTCATTCAGATACCTGTCTGGCCGAGAATCGAACCCAGGACCCATTGCGCGTCAGACCGGTATGATAACCGCTCCGCCACGCGGGTCGTCAAATTTGCATTGACGACATTGACTTTATCATGACACCGCAGATTCATAGCAACATCTGTTGTAACATAAAAATAAATAACGCATTATTAAATAACGGTAACCGTAACGCAAAAGCTCATAGCACATCATAACATTACACTGTTGAAAGCGCATTTTAATTATATAAAAAGTATCACAAGCACGCATTCGGTTGCGATTAGTTCCGGGGGCGTGGCGAATGCGCCGGCGCTGTCCTCGCTGCGCTTGCGCAACGCCGCCTCATTAGGCCGGAACAAAGTTGTGTGCTCGTGTGAATGTGCTGATAGTGTGGACTTGTGCCTTTTTAGATTTTTATTCTTTTTGTATATTCTTATACTAAAATACTCGATAATATATGCTGTGTTGTATACGTAACCTATCGCTTATACTAGAATACATGATATGCTGTGTTGCTTCAGTGTTGATAAGAAACCATTAATCTCTTGTTATGAATGCTTAGTTGTTGACTGACGGTAAAATTCCAGGACATAGGCCATTTTTTTCTTCTCGAGGGTGAAACCATCGAAAGGTACCTGACGCCGTGGGAGCAACGCAGGGTTACGTGGAATTTTTACCGCACTAAAACCCCCCGGTGGCCGTCCTCGGCGCTATAAAAGGGATTCCGGGACCTCGAAACGACCGCAACCGGAATCCTATGAGCGAGTTGCCCCATCGGGCTCCTCCCAGATAGGCGGCTGGGCCCACCGCTCCATCTAGTCTTTACGATGGTGTGCGACCACACATACCGCCGTCCTTCCCGGGATCGCCTGATCGAACGGTTTGAGCTCCAACTCTAGCCGCCTGCAATTCCGGAAGCCCCCTTTAGTTGCCTCTTACGACAGGCAGGGGATGCCGTAGCCCTATTCTGATCCCGGAACCATTGGGACGAGGACATAGGCCTAACTATGTAACATCAACCCCCACTACGGTCACCAGCTCGTATAACTGTTACAATTGGCATAAATCCCTATTAGGGAAGGCCTTTGGCCCTCAGTGGACTTAAAGGCTGAACAATGGTTGGATACACATTGATTTATATTTGTACATTATTAGTTTCTCTATTAAATTAGGTAGGTATAATGTTTGTTTCATGTATGAACTTAAAATGATCCATTGTAAAAATATAAATATAATAAGGAACATTTACACACTTCACGCAGTAGTGTTATTGTTTTAATACTTTTTATTAAAACAATAACACTACCGCTAAAGTGTCTAAATGTGCCTTATATTTATATTTTAATTCCGTACGAACATTCATAACAATGGACCACGCCATATGGAGGTCTGTAGCTTTCGTTGTCACTGCTCTCATATTGTGCTGACCCAATTTGGCACACTTGCGAGATAAAATACGTCCCACAGATATCAGGAAGTGAGTGTGCTAGTATGAAAATTTGTGAAGGGCATTACTATTATACTTGTGCCTATTATTATCGCTTTCAACTCAGGAAGGCGCGTGGAGTACTAATTTTCGATCTTCGGTCTTGACAACATAAGGGTCATTTAAATAAATTTGTTGTTCTATAGATAATGATTACAGAGTAGGAAGTACTCGTGCGAACTAATATGCGATTTTTATGAGGAAATTTTGATACGTCATTTTAATCTTCCCCTTTTTATTACGACAAATGATCAAAGCTTACAAAACGAGATTTAGAGGGGCAAATATGTTTATAAAAAACTAATATCAAATCGTAACTGACATACATTCCCGTAACATCAAAGTCAGTAAAGAATGAAAATCAAAAGCCTTTGAGCGTTCAGAACACTAGAAAACTCTCTCATTTACAGTAAAGGAGAAATTACGTGAATCGTATTATCTTAAAGATAACAAGTTGAAAAATGTTGAAGCCGCAGATTATAGTACAGTGTAGCTAAATGAAAAGCGCTTGGAACTTAAAAAGGGAGATAGAAGTAATGTAATTAGCGCAAAAGCTTTGGAAGAAATGTTAAGCCATTTTTACGTTACAAGTAGTGCAAGAGATTTCTCTAATTGAACAGGACGGAAGAGAAATCAAAGGGAATGATTGCGTTCCCCTAAATTCATGGGGACACTGGATAGGGTGGGATGCGATGCGTGGGCTAAATCTTTTAGGGGAGCAACTACTGAGCTAAGAAACTTGCGAAGGAACAAACATCATGTTTTGGATAGCGCTGGTTTTATATTTATGGTAACTTATAATTGGAAAAAATGGAACAATAACACAATGGGAGTGGATTTCATTTTTAATGGCATCTAATGACCCTGAATATATGATATAAATATATAAATATTTGAAGGTGGTAGAACCAGAGTAGTTTGACCGGGGAAGTACCACCGCCACACCTATTTCTAGCGTGAAGTATTTCTTGCGTTTCGATGGAAAGGTGTTGTTGCCGTCACACTTTCACATGAGGTGATCATCATAATCCTCGGGAGTAGCAACGTATCTGTGGTAGACTTCAGATGGAACCCATGTTCTGTATGAAGTCGATTACAGACGTCCATCGGCGGCAGTGACCACTTACCATCAGGTGGGCTGCATGCTCGTTTACTATTTCAGTAAGATAAAAAAAACAACCCGCAATATATGATATAAATATATATTAATTTATTAAAGGAGCGTTACAAATACGTTTTCTTCAAATTAAGTAGTATCTTCTGTATAAAATATGACATGAATTCTGACAAAGAAAGCATGTCAAAAAGTGACCGCTTAAAGTAAAAATATATATTTAATTTAATATTTAAGACCTTACATAAGTAAAACTTGCTTATGTAATATAGAAAACAATTTCATTGTAAAAGGTTATATAAAGACATGATATTAATAATCTTAACACAAAATTATCATACTAAATTAATTAAGGTTGATTTGTTGTAATCATATAAATATATTACGTAACATTTTGTTTTAATGTCTAATAAACAATATACAAGGAAGAATATTTTATACAGAAATTAATTCCTCTACGTCTTACTCTACATTCGTAACTCTACAAGTCACAGGTCAGAGTAGCCAGTGGGTGAGATTCCGTTGCAGTAATGTCATTGCTAAGATTGCACCCAGAATTGCTTTATGTAATTGTATGGGGCCCGTACATTTTGTGGAAATAGTTTGAAGGAGAATTGTAATTTATTTTTAGCAGATATGGTTTTATTATGCTGATAGATTAGGCAGTCGAAGGATACATTTTAACCTCTATTTTATAAGTTTAGATATTTTAAAAAATACTGTAGAAATACTGTTGAAAAATATTGTTTAGATAGGCTTGAAAAATGTGTTTCACCCTGTAAATTCTTTCCTTATGGAAGTTTTGTCAAGATTAATTCAAATATTTTGCATGACTACTGCATATACATAGACAGAATAAATTAATAACATTATAATGCATTTTGGCCATAAAGTCTGGTCTAATATGTGTTTTTATATATTCGTACAGATAAATTAAAGTTCTAAAACTTGGTCGTATTTAAAACAATTTTTTTAATATTTTATACCATTGTATAGAGAAAATAGTTTATATATCTTGGCCATTAATTCTGGGCGAAAATTTTATTTTTAATTTTTCGTATTCGTATCGAAATCGTAATTCGTATTGTAATAAAAAAATGTAATATAAGAACACTTTCCAACGCATTTAAAATATAGTGCCCCCCTAATATATTTCAACTGCACTAAACAAAAAGTTAAGTGTCAACTTAACCCCTCTTTTGTCTTACTGGTAGGATCTACAGAATAGTTATTGTGAAGACACATTCTAAAATTACAAATTGTTCAACGTAAGGGTTGCGGGTGGAATGCGATATAAAAGATTTAATGTACCCGTATGTAAAAGTTTTGATATAAAAAAGGACGAACTTTGTTCTTGTTTGCAAGTCTAAGAACTGCTAAGGCATCGATTCACAGAATCTGAACGTCTAGTAACACAATGGGTATAAAACTTACAAAGACATTCTTATTCATACATCAATCTATATTATAAGTGTAAAAATAAGATAGGAATATTATTGAAATTCTGATACTTTCACCTTAAAAAACTGCAATGATTTATTCAGTTACATTTTATTAAAAATATATTTGTCAAAAGATGAAAACAACGAAGATTTTCTTAAGTCTTCCTAATATATTTAAAGTAAAAGAAGACCATTTTAAATATCACTGAACCAACACTATGTGAATAAAAATAAAGACTTTGAAAACAATTGGACTACCTTATTTTGAAAGATGCTGCAAAACTTTTGGGTTAGTACAGATAGAAAAGGACATAAAAACAGGAAGGTGGTAGAACCAGTATAGTTCAACCGAGGAAGTAACACCGCCACACCTATTTCTAGCGTAAAGCATTTCTTGCGTTTCGATATAAGGCTGTGGTTTCCGGCACACTTGTAGATTAGGCGACCAACTCAGTCCTCGGGAGTAGCAACACATCTGTGATTGACTTCAGATGGAACCCATGTTCTGTAAGTAGTTGTTTACAGATATTCATGGGAGGCAGTGACGACTTACCATCAGGTGGACTGCATGCTCGTTTGCTACTTCAGTCAGATAAAAAAAAAACATGCGTGCGTACAAAGTACACATGTCAGAAGTGAAACTTCTTTGGCGAACTAATTTATAAATCTTGTTTATATTTATACAAATCTAAAACTTTAAATTTCCAAGATTAAGAGGAAGGGAAAAAGGCGTGATACGACGTTCGCTCTGTCTCACTTTTTCTCTCAATCTTTCTCACTCGCTTGCTCCCTACTCTCACTCCACGGCTAGTTGCTCATGCTACGTTCGCCCTGTCTTACTCTCTCTCAATCGGTCTCGATCACTCTCTCTCTCTTTTCCGACACTTTTGTTGCATACCGGCGTGACGTTTCATCTGTAAAAATTTTACCCTCATGCGCCTAAAGAAGTTTCACTTCAAAAAGGAAGGAAAACAGTAAAAATTAAGTACTCATTGCTTGTAAAAAAAAGAATAAGAATCAGAGTTTGAAGTGAGTACGAGCTCTTCTTAGTTACATGTACTTTCACACGTGCGTTTGTGTAAGAATACTTTTAATGAAGAAATGGGAACCACTTCAAAGCGCGGTATTCGACAAAGCAAGATCTTATTTATGCATCGTTTTTATGGGTTCCCTATTTATGATGTACGTTTTATTGCTCTGCCGATATTTTCTGAAGGGATGTTGTGGTTATCATCAAAAATTGTCTTAACATTATTTCTTTCAAAGCTAGTGTTATTTCTTTATAATACATATTATTAATGCGAAAGCGGCACGGCCGTACCATACTTTTCTCGAAGCAATTCGGGCCATTTTCACTAATAGGTTGACTTGGCAATTGCATTAAACAATATAATTTATATATGTATTACTTGTGAGATACAATACATTGTGTTTCCGCGCGATTGCCGAGTCAACCTTTTTATTTAAAACGTTAAAGATTTTTAATATTGATATGGTCACTATAACATGTTGTTAGGTTAGAATATTAAGTAACAAGTTAAGGCAGAAAGTCACTTAAGCAGGGAGTGAATAAATTAATAATCGAAAAATCTAAAATTATCAGAGTTCCTCCACTATATTATACATGTATTTATGTAAGTATATAAAAATTTCTCTGCAGTCACCCTATCTATTAAAAAAAGTTGCAATAAAATCCATAGCGCAGTTTTAAACATCTAAGCATACATATGAACAGACAGTGCGAAGACGAAGAAGAGTGGCGGCCGCGTTTAGGCAAAAGGAGTACAGTTCCCCCCCCCCCCCACCAGGTGGACCGATGACCTAAAGAAGACAGCGGGAAACCTTGAATTCAGAGGGCACAGGATTGGTTGGAGTGGCGCCATCATTTAGGGAAGGCCTACGTCCTGCATTGGGCACCAAAGGGCTGATAGATGGATAGATGGATGGATTGTATGACTTTATATAACACTTACTTCTTATAAAGATGCTTACCGATATCCATGGACGGCAGTGAACACGTATCATCAGATGGAATGCATGGTAAACAATCATACAGTCTATCTGATCAACTACTTCATAAAAAATGCAACTGCTACACTCAAAGTACATATTCCTATAATAATTATATTAAACAAGTCTCACGACTATTTGTTTGGAATGTATGTCCATATTGATTGACAGGCGATTATGTGTGTGCTCAATTCGAACAATTTAGTTAGATCGTTCATTGTAGGCCTGTTGTAATGTTTAAATAGGCGCAGTACCATTACGTTTTATACTCTATAGAGAGAACAGTGGGAGGTTATGATCGCTATCGTAATAGAAATAAAAACATATATAACAAAACATGCAACATTATGTTAGTATCTTGGTAATAATATTTGATATCTTTAAGCTGTCACTTAGTCTGTATAAAATGGTCCCTTGCATATTTTCATCATTTTAGATCTATCGATATAAGCAGTTATCTGTCAGTTTTAAGGCTTTGTCATTGCTGCTATAAAATAGTACGATTTATTGAAAAGTGGATATCGTGTATAATTTTTAAAGTTTTTTTTATTTGCTTCTATAAATAACCATTACTCGTAAATATCAGCAAAAAGAATTCGAAAAGGATTCAAAATCCGCTTATCATGAATACCCGTTAAGTATTAAAATGTAACTAACCATTACCCTTCATTGTAAAGTTAGATATCATGAGGGAGTGTAGCTGATCTTCTTCTTAATGGTCTCAAAATAATGTTTGTTTTATCAATATGATGGCCTCACATGTTTTTATTAGTGTGCAGAAGCATGACACAAAAACACATCCCAGAATCTGTTTCTTACAGCCTTTCAAATATTTTTATTTTGACAACAACCAACATGCGGAGTATTAGGCTATTCAGTGTGTGATAGAATCGTCCTGTTTTGACCAGATAATGCATTTCATTTATGAGACTGAATTCGCAATATGACACTTCAGATTTTTTGCCACTATCGATACGCACGCATTAAACTCCCCTTAATACCCAGACCCATTGTATCGGCACACGAATGGACATTTTAACTTTTTACCGAATACCGAACAAAGCTTATTTTCGTTTGTCATAAGAAACGCTGGTTTATTTTGCCATTGTTGCAGCACCATTTATCTCTTTAATTTATGGGTTAGCGTTGCGAATGGTGGACATATTTGCGTCGACGGCTTCACGTGGCTCATTGTAAGTACATCCTTTTACTACTCGGTCCTTAGGACGAAGGTTACCTCCTCGATTTGTTACAGAGTTGCCTACGACCATTGTTTGCGAGTTCGTTACGTGTTAGTAATTTTCTCTGGTCATTTAACAAGCAGTTGCGGTGGCAATAAAAACATTTATCAGGGCTTACTTCTTACTTGTGGCTTCTTAAAGACCACCGTGATTCACTTCTTTTCACGATTATGAGATATTTTGAAGGTACTTTTTAAGGTTCGGTAATGATGCAGGATAATATACGTACATAGTCGTTTGAGTATTACATTGTTACTTTTAAGTAACTTTATATAAACATAGGCGCACTTTCACATGAGGTGACATGCATCATAATCCTCGGGAGTAGCAACGCCAGATGCGTTTATTGACTTCAGATGGAACCCATGTTCTCTATGAAGTTGATTACAGATATTCGTGGTCGGCAGTGACCACTTACCATCAGATGGACTGCATACTCGTTTTGCTACTTCAGTCAGATAAAAAAATATAGATATAGACCGTAATCTTAACTCCTGTTATGTTCTGGATCGAAAGGTGGGATAAGGAAGGGAAGGGAAGAAAGGAAAAAAGTGAGCTAAGGAATACTATCGACTACATAAGTACAGGTTTCCCAATATAGTAGTAGAACTTCAACCGTCGTTTGTATTATGGTATTCATTACGGATTATTATTAGTTATTTTTTGTACTTTTTATAGTGTACTGATTGACGAGATTTACGAGACTGAAATAAACCTTCGTCATATGTATTTTTTCCCAGAAAAATACGTGCGTAGCACTCGAAAACTAATTTCAAATATTAGTATGCGTGATTCAGGTCAAGATACTCCGCTCCGATAAATCGAACATCACTAATTTAGCCATATCGGTAGCGTGTCTAATTGGATAGGCATACGTGTTCTCGAAATTAGGTATAACCTTTTTGGTACATTTTGTTTGAAAGGGATAAATTGTTATGGCATTTCTTGCCACACATATTGTTTGTCAATGTGGGCTACCATGCCAACAGGAAGTTCGATACCTTGGGTTTCAATTTTTGTTTTCATAATCTTTATCTCTTGATGTTACATAGATTTATAGTCTTTGAAAGGTGATAGAGTCATAATGAATTGACTGGTCAGGTAGCACTGTAATCTATTCCTTGCGTTATATAGTTCTTGCATTGCAATGAAAGGGTGTAGATGCAGGCTGAGTTGCAAAAGAGGTAATAGATTCTTATAAAAAAGCAACGCATATTTAGTACGTGTACACTATTTAATCTGGAGTTTTTATATTATTATTAAGCATATTCATTAACTCCTTTATTGAAAATGTGTGACTTAAGACGGTTAAAATAATAGTATTTTTCCGGATAGAATGAGTACCTATAGTTCGACTGGGGAAGTGGTGCACCATATAACAGTTCTTGCATTTCGATGGAAGGGTGTGGTTGCCGGCTCATCACTACATAGCATAAAACAAAGTCGCTTCTCGCTGTCTGTCCCTATGTATGCTTAGATCTTTAAAACTACGCTACGAATTTTAATGCAGTTATAAATAGATAGAGTGATTCAAAAGGAAGGTTATTATGTATAATACATGTTTATTATAGTAGAGAAACACTGATAATTTTAGATTTTTGACTTTTAGGCAGAACGAAGTTCGCCGGGTCAACTAGTTTTCATATAAAGCAATCACCTTAGTCCACGGGAGTAGTAATGTATCAGTGCAATTACTCGCGCGGACTAATATGTCAAAGTAGAGTCAATACTTTACATGTAGCTCCTGTTTGACATAAAATTGCTTACGGGTATCCATGGGCGGCAGAGTCCACTTATGCATGAACTGCATATTCGTTTGCTATTTCAATTTAATAATAATAATAATAACTTTTTATTGCCATAAATTACATGTAAATGTAAATTACATGTAAAAATAGAAAATGGCAAAGAGCGCGACTCAGCTTTTCTAAGTCTTGACCGAGGTCCCGAGGTGCGCTGTTTTTCAGTCGGCCTCATGATCCCTTTGGTAATATATACGGGATTTGAGGATCGCCAGCCGCTTCGAGTCTTCTGCTTTGTGTGAACTCTGTATGTGTGTGCGTGTTTTTATATGTGTGAATGTAAGGGTTAGGTAATATTAGCTTTTTGATAAAATAATAACTAGTTTTGCTACAAGAAAAATATTATATGTCACTATAATCTGTCAATGACGTAATATAGACAATTTAATATGAAACTCGTTAATTAGAAACTGTATGTAACAGTTATCCTGTATTTCGTATCATTTCCAATCTTCATAAAATAGTAACTTAATTGAAGTAATTCCAAATTAGCACATTTAAATTACAAATCTAGTAATTAGCATGAGGACTTAATCTGATTACGAAATAGTAGTTCTGAGAAAGCTTGATAAGGTATTGATATGAAAAACATGAATGCGTAAAAAGACGGTAATTGAGAAACTGGATAATTTAACAAATAAGTGACTTGCCTGATGGCTTAAGAGTAACAAATAGCGAAAAAGTGTAATGGAAAGTTTAACATCTGGTAAAGAATGAACAATAATGTAAGGCGGTAGTAATCATTTTTCTGTGTCAGTATATTTAGGTACATAATGAAAGTGTAACTCGTATGAAAGTCAGTTAATTTCTTTTTTATAAGATTGAAGTAGCAGACAATTCAGTCCACCTGATGGTAAGAGGTCACTGCCGCCCATTGACATCTGTTAGCAACTTCATACAGATCATGGGGTTCTATCTGAAGTCAATCACAGATGCGTCGCTACTCGAGGACTAAGATGTCCGCCTCATATAAAAGTGTGCCGGCAACCACACCTTTCCATCGAAACGCAAAAATTTCTTCACGCTAGAAATAGGTGTAGCGGTGGGACTTCCCCGGACGAACTAGACTGGTTCTATCACCTATATAATAATATAGTTTTATTTAATGTGAAAGGATCAGTTCAGAAAAACACAATCTTCCATCGACAATTTTTATTACACTTCTTCATACACATACACGAGTTACACTATAATAAATACAATGCTTCGTTTAAACAGCCGTCACTTGCAACCGTTCAGGCCGATTGCTCCATATCGAGTGACCGTTTGCTCGGCCTCCCTCCCACGTTAATTCCGATCCGCGCACTAGCGCCACCAAGTGGCGACTAGTGACAGCAAGTTGTTTTAGTCAATAGACAAACTTTAATTAGCTGAAGTTATATAAATCTAAACATATTAATAAATAATAATGCATCGTGAATTGTAATAGTCTTAATACGCTAACAGCTCGGCCATCTGACTCTTAGTACGTCCTCGTACGATAACAAAAACAATGAGTATATAATTCAATTTTGATTTAATTAATTTACTCATTTGTTGCGTATAACGAAATTCCTATTACAATTATAAAAATAAAAAAAAACTAAGTTACGGCTAACATTAATTGCAGAGATTACTATTATCTAAAGAAAATCAACTTTATAATTAAAAACAAAGAAAAATACTATAGAAAATAATTATTATATTACATATGTAATTATATAACAAGTATCGTTCTATCACAATTATCATTTATATATTTTTTTTTATCGAGGTACACTTAACGTTATTCGTTACTTTTCTTTAAATAGTGAAATCTTAGTCAATTATTATTACATCTTCTAAGTAATTGTCTGAATTTTTAGGTAGTCACACTCATTTTATTTATATTTAATTAGATAAAGTTTTTTTTTTTATATTGGTATTTATTTATGGTTTAAATGTATGTAATTATGTAGTTTGGTTATATTTTACTTTAATTTAAAATATGTTATTTAATACATTCATATTAATAAATTAATTTTCATTTAGTATTTACATTTATATAATGCAAATCATTCAAAAGCAATTGATTTTATTCACTTTCTTCCTCATTACTAGAACTTTCAATCATATCGGTATTTAGGTTTAACCAAGGGCGAATCTTATCAATGGCTACGATTGACTCATACTTTCGATTTTGTTTTCGAGTTATAGGTGTATCTTCTATAACAAATCTTTCATGCGGTAAAACTTTAACTATACGATAGGGGCCTTGAAATTTTGCTATAAGCTTTTTAGATTTACCATCACAGACGCTTAAGTCTCTTTGAACTCTTATCAGATCACCTTCTTTGTAATTTGTTCCTATTTTACGGTTTTTATCATACCTGCTTTTGTCTTTTTCTTGCTGTACTTTAATTAGTTCACTTGCTTCAGTTCTTACTTCGTCTAGTCTGTCAGTCGGAGTTATATCTAGAGTGTCATCAATAACATCACTTAGAATGGCTTCTGATGTGTTGGTCAACCTAAAACCGAATACTAATTCTGACGGGCACTTCAGAGTTGTTTTATGAACAGTAGTATTTAAGCCTATCTGTATATCATTAACATGTTCGTCCCATGTCCTATCGTCCTTACCATGTGTCTTAGTTGCAAGAGCATCCAAAATTGTTCTATTAAATCTTTCTACTTGCCCATTAGCTCTGGGGGTAGCAACAGCATTAAGTATATGGGTTATACCAGAGTTTTTTATGAACTTCTTGAAAAGTTGGCTAGTGAAACATGAACCTCTATCCGTTATTAACCTTGAAGGGGTGCCGAAGAAACTAATATGCTCTTTAATAACGCGGATCGTGGTAGAAGATTTGGTATTTCTTATTGCTGTAATATTTACAAATTTAGAGAAACCATCAACCATAACCAAAAGATAAGAGTTCCCGCATTTGCTACGTACAAACGGACCAAGGTGGTCTGCGTGTAGGGTATGAAAAGGTCGTTCTGGCTTTGGTATTGGATGAAGTTCTCCCTCACGCCGACCACCAACAGCCTTATGGTGAGCACATTCAAGGCACGCAGAAACATATTTTTTTACAAATCGGCGCATCTTAGGAAACCAGTATGTTGCTTTTATACGAGATAATGTTTTATCGAGACTAAAATGACCGATGTCATCATGATTTCGTTTCAAAATTTGCCATCGCATAGCTTTCGGGACAACCCAGCGTGGTTCTCCTTCAACGATGCGATAAACTCTACCGTCCTTTAAAGTATAATTAGTATGCGTGTCTATTATTTTTTTCAAGTCCGGATTTCCTAAGATGTCCTTTAATGTTTTAATTTCTTCGTCTACACTTTGGGCGGTACTTAACCAATTGTCACTTTCAATATTAAGTACATCTAATACATGTGATTCAGTAATAGCAGGGTCTATAGGATGCCTACTTAACGCGTCCACATGAGACATTTTATTCCCTGGCCTGTATGCTATCTCACAGTCATATTCCTGTAGCTGTATCCACCAGCGTGCTATACGAGGTACCAAATCCCGCTTAGTCATGGTAGTTCTTAATGCATTACAATCGGTAAGGATCTTAAACGGGATGCCTACTAAGTAAACTCTGAACCTACTCAGGGACGCTATAACCGCCAATGTCTCTAGCTCAAATGAGTGCAACTTTTGTTCATCAATGGTAGTCTTACGACTGTAGAATGATGCAGGGCGAAATAATTCCTCCGGACCCTTCTGTAATAATACCCCGGCTACCCCTAGCTTAGACGCGTCGGTGTGTAATTGTGTATCGGCAGACGGATCATAAAGAGCGACCACTGGTCTACTTATCAATGCATTTTTAATTTCTTCAAAAGCAGATTGTTGTTCTTTAGACCACTTCCAATCATTATGCTTACGAAGTAAGTCTGTTAGTGGTCTTGCAATGAGCGCAAAGCCCTTTATGAACCGTCTAAAGAAACTGGCCAAGCCCATAAATTGACGTACCTCATGTGGATTTTTGGGAGGTGGGAAGTTCGCGACGGCTTCCGTTTTTCTTTTGCCCGGCCGAATCCCTTCAGAACTAACTTCGAATCCAAGAAAATCTATGGTCTGATAAAAAAAGTTACACTTACTGAGCTTCAACGTCAATCCGCCCTTACGTAACAATTGCATCACTTCCTTAAATCGCTCCAGTCCTTCCTCAAAATTACGCGCTGGAATTAATATATCGTCCATATAGACAATAGCGTATTTAATTTTAGCATCAGCCAGAATCTTGTTCATAGTACGTTGAAATACCGAAGGGGCGTTTACCAAACCAAAGGGCATTCTCAAATACTCAAACTGTCCGTCTGGTGTCACGAAAGCAGTCTTAGAAATAGAATCTTCTGCAATTGGTATTTGGTAATATCCTGACGCGAGATCCAGGGTTATAAAATATGCATGTCCGGCCAAAAGGTCGAGTTGGTCATCTATTCGCGGTAAAGGGTAATGATCTTTTATGGTCTTGCGGTTGAGTGCCCTGTAATCTACGCAGAGCCTCTTTTCTCCCGATTTCTTCTGAACCAATACAATGGGGCTCGCATAAGGGGATGATGATTCCCGGACAATATTAGAATCAAGCATCTCTTGTACCATGTCACGCACAAGGACTTTCTCGTTATGTGATAAACGATAAGGACGATACACTATTGGCTCAGAATCCTTGAGTTTTATTTCCATTTCGGCTACACTAGTAAACCCCAAATCTTTTAGACTATGTGAAAAGCAATCTTTAAATTCAGTCAATACTTTAACTAATTCCGTTATTTGTGCGCTTGTAAGCGTTTCGCCATAATTAATTTTACAGTCATTATAAATATTACTAATAGTATCTACTCTAAACGTGTTCTTTATATTAGCTTTATCGCTCGACAATGCACGTGTTACAAGGCAACCTTTAACAAATCTGATAATACCGTCAGACAGATTTTGAACCAAAAGACTACCGCTACCCCTTTGCAGTTTATAGTAACCAGGAAGAAGGAAGTATTCCATTCCTTCTCTGCCTCTCACTGTACCATCGATATATACGTGACCCGAATAGAGGCTTTGAGGATTAAATACCGGTACTGTTTTAATTACGCCTGGACTTATAAGCGTTTCGTCGCTGGACATAAGAAATATTTTCGGATTCTGATTAACTCTTTCAAATACAAGGGAGGTTGGAGTTTTAGTAATCTCAATATCAGGAAGTTCAGTAAATGTATGTCCTAGTAGAACAGTCTGTTTAAGAAACATATCTGCCATAACGTAAAGGTCAACGGTTTCCACGATACCTTGAACTTCTATTTTTGCATTAGTTTTACCAATAGGCTGACATAAGTTCTCACCGAATCCCTTAACTAATGGAAGGTTATCGTAGATCATGTTTAAATCCAAAGATTTAGCGTCGGTATACCGAATAAAACAACAGTCACTGCCAAGATCGACAAAACAAGAGGTGGGGACATCATTGACTTTAATCGTTATGTAATACTTCTTAGTAGTTTCGGTTCCGTCTACAATTTTCTTATGTACCTTCAATATGGGTTCGATTACTTCCTTCGAATCAACATTAATTTTAAGTACTTGTTTTTCATTACTTGTTTTGCTATCCCTTGACTGTTCCTGCTTTCTATAACTGAAAATACCGGGACACGATTCTGCCTGATGACCTAATCTATGACAACTGTTACATTTTTCAAGCGGCTTAGGGCATTTGAAACTAGGATGGCCTTCGACACCACAATTAAAACATTTGATACGTCCACTTTTAAAGGATGATACATGTTTGTCCGTCGTATCGGTTCGCCTGTCACCTCTATTAATTTTAGATCTAAAAGTTGTTATATCTCTTGGTTGACCTATCTTTACGGACTTTAAGTACTTTAAGACCTGTTCAGGTGTGTCAAACTGTACTGCCTGTGCCCCTAGCTTAATAGCCCGATCATCGATGCCATATAATATACAGTCAACGGCACGCTTACCGCTGATTTCACATCTATTTAGAAAGTTAAGCTTTGAATAGTAGTACTGTTCCAATGGTTCCCCGTATTTGACTTTAAGAGCTAGCATTTCTGTTAATAGTTCGGCGTAATTATCTCGACATGGAAAAGCGTCCATAAGTTTTGATTTCCACTCAGACCAAGTAAATCGCAGACTAGGCAAGCTTTGATACCACGATTTAGCCATTCCCGTCAACTTAGGCAAAGCGTAATGAATTAATTCACGTTCGTTCCAGTCGTAAATATCTGCAGATTCCTCTACCTTAGAGATCCAACTTGAAATAGTTTGATTTTTGGATATTGGGTCAAATTCGGGTATAACATTATTGAGAGATGAAAGAGTGTGGCTACCTGACCTAGCAAAAGATTTCATTACATCTATGAATTGGCTGAACAAATTTGCATCACTGTTAGAATTGTCATTATATTTAGAGTATCCTGGTTTTTGTCCATCTTGCCCGCGGCTCGACCAAGATGAACGTTCTCCACATCCATCACGCTCCTCACTTGGTGACCTTCTTCTATCAGATCCAACTTCAGGGAATATACTATTCCTCGCATTCAATTCATTCCTAGAATACCTGGCCATGACCGGCGGGCGTTGCTCCAGCTCCCCGCCACGTCTTTCATGACCAAGCTTTCGTTTTCGGTTCACTCGACCCGACCGTCGCTCAAGCTCACCGGTCGGATCGTCATCATCACGACAACCCCCCAGTCGTCGCTCAAGCTCACCGCCTGGGGGATCCAGTGAACCATTCAAAGATTCACGAATCGGACGTCGCTCAAGCTCACCGTCCGAAACGTGTGTCACGTCACCTCCACGACTGTTCCTCAGTCGTGAAGGATAATCACAATCCTCTCTCTGGTGCCGCTCATTCATACAATCAGACACTGATCTTAACTCACCCGCGCGACCGTTGCTCAAGCTCCTCGATCGCGTTTCACTGAGGAGTTGTTCACGAATCACGTGTTCGTTGTCATCGTCGTCGAAATCATGGACTCCCGTCCGCGGCATCTCCAGTTCTCCAGGTGCCGCCGTGTTCATAACCACTCTGAAACTTACAATTAATGCATTAGTACATACCCTTATAATGTCTCGTAACCCTCATTTAAATGATATCTACAAAGCTTGGGTGCAAGCTTTGTAGATATCATTTAAATGAACAAGGTGTTCTTAATCATTTTCATTAATATCTGAAACTCATTAATTCAAATAGTCCGTATAATCAATAAGTATGACAATATCAGCTTCGAATAACAATGACGTTTATAATGTCACTACATGAAGTGAATATAAATAAGAAATATAAAGTGAATATTCTCACATAGTGATTTGAAGTAATTATGCTTAGTTCATAACATCCGAAAAGGTAACTTGGTTAGGTAAAAGAATAATGGGCAACTTGAAATGTAGATTAAATAAAATAAATTGTTGAAGCGGAACCAGGAACGAAAACTAGTATCAAATATTTTAAAACAATATCAGATTTTCCTATATATTCTAATAAACGACATTTAAAAATACAGCCCAACGCGAAACAACCACAAAAGATTTAAAAAAAACGTGTGAATTACTACCTATGAGCAACTGGTCACATATTATTACAGAAATTAATTTATTTTTAATCGGTGATTATTTTACCTACTTGGATAACTTACATTCTGAGAAGAGAAAAAGAAATAGAAAGCATCATCTAAACTACTTAAGAAACAAAATAAAAACAAAAAAAAAGAATACCCTCATCTGTACTTGACTAATTATCACAATGATGGAACCTAATTGTGTAGTAATCACATGTCTAATTCATGGTGACATGACCATGATTCTCCAGAAATATAGATTGACAGCATAATCGCAGCAGTAATACATGCATTAATTCGCTATCTACGTTATCTTTTATTTTAAGTATATAGAAGAAAATACTTACGTTTTCTTTTCTCCTTTTTATTTTCTGGACGTGGCGAGAGATTTTACATTAATTCTCGTTCATCCCACTTCTGAACTGAAAGGATCAGTTCAGAAAAACACAATCTTCCATCGACAATTTTTATTACACTTCTTCATACACATACACGAGTTACACTATAATAAATACAATGCTTCGTTTAAACAGCCGTCACTTGCAACCGTTCAGGCCGATTGCTCCATATCGAGTGACCGTTTGCTCGGCCTCCCTCCCACGTTAATTCCGATCCGCGCACTAGCGCCACCAAGTGGCGACTAGTGACAGCAAGTTGTTTTAGTCAATAGACAAACTTTAATTAGCTGAAGTTATATAAATCTAAACATATTAATAAATAATAATGCATCGTGAATTGTAATAGTCTTAATACGCTAACAAATGAGATATTAATTTCTGGGATATTATAATAATTTTGAGAGGTAGGTAATAAAAGCATAGTGGTGATACCTATTTGTAGAGTGAAGCAATTCTTGTATTTTATTGTACTTGCCGAATTACTTCATATGAGGTAAACATTTTAGATCATGCGAGAAGTAATGAAACTTGCGATAGAATTCCAAAACAACCCATTATCTATATGAGGTTGCTTCCAGATTAAGCTGTACCAACCAACGACTACCAAATGTACTGTACGCTCGTTTGCTACTTCAATTTTTAAAAAATCATTTTGTTCTACTTATTCTTGTATTATTTCTTCATTCCTTTTTCCTTTATTCGGTTGTGGATACTACGGTAATTATTAATTGTACGTATTATCCACGTACAGTAGGACACATCGACAACATAATCCATTTGTAGGGTGGATAAATTACCATAATCTCTTTTATTGCAATATAATGAGGCGACATCAAAAATCAATCGGTTTTATCGCGATCATATCTTGATGTCTCGATTGCGTAATCGGAATCGAATCGTAATCATGAATACCCGTTGTTGTTAAACGAGCCGGTACAAGTCGTGTCCTGAGACTGCAGCTGTCACTAGCATTTATCTAAGCATCTTCGGCACATTTGTATACTGTGGAAACTAATGGAACTGTTTCCATTGTGGTCAATTTGACAGCTTTTATTTTAGGGTTGACGTCGAACGCAGCATCAAACAGAAAATGAGTTAATATGTTTTATGTAAAATAGTATTATCTGAGTCTTAATATGAAGGTAGTCTTAATATCGACTGTAGTCGTATTTTAATTTGTTGGCACGCTCAAAAACCGACTTGACGGATTGTAACATACAAAATTCGGCTCAGTAGTCGAAGTGACATAGGCTGTGTAATTATTTAATAGAATAATGTAAAGTCAACTAATGAAACCTTAAACTTCCTAAAATCAGCCATAATGAGATAAAATATAACCATGTTTTGAAACAAATATAAGCTTCCTACGAATTAGGATTTTCCTATTTATATCGCGTTATTGGCTGCATTGCAGTATAACTTAGTAATGAAACGCTGTAGTTCATCTTCTGGATTAATAGTACGTGTAATTTAAAATGACGCAGTCTTGCTATTCTGTTATCGCACCATATGAGCTTGATCATAACTATCATAAAATTTACATTTAATATAGGTTTTTGTTTCCCAGATTTCATCACCAATGGAAACGCGCAATCTTAAACCAGTGCGCGGCAGGCAGCGACAAGACTCCGATAGTGCATAAACACTGAGCGTGTAATTCAGCGATTAATTAAAACGCATACAACCGTGACTGGTGTAATTACAGGATTTGTACTGCGCTTAGTCCGTTTTACGAGGACTGTGTGCGTCTAGATCTGGTTCTCAACACTGTGTTATTTTTCTTCTTTTTATTCCATCCTTTTTGAATACCCATCATATCGAAATTTGATTATATTCTAGCACCTCTCAATTATTTTGAAAGGGCTACTATAAAAAGGAAATCACACACAGTAAGAATAAGATTATAGTAGGCGACAGTGTATAGTATAAGGTAGGTTACTTAAAATAGTTCTTTTAAAAACACTAGTCAACTATCGCTCTCAAAATCGAGTCAGCACCTCGCTATTTATCTAGCCTTTTAGCGCTTCCCTGTGAGCCTTATTGTCGATAAGAAGATTTTTATCGCTCACTTTGAGAACCACTGGTTTAGGCGGTCGTAAAACTGTAATGTTATTGTATGCCACGTTAGTATTGATATTAAGATTGTTTAGGCCATATATGCATGTAATGACCTATGGTGTAATTAATGAATTATGAATGCAATAGGTCTTTTATAATATAGAAATAGCAAATGAGCACGTAAGTAACCAATGATGCGTTGCTACCTATAAAGATCAAGTTGTAACGTCTCGGGCAAGTATATCATCCATACTACATCTTTCAAGTCACTACAAGAATGCTTAACACTTTTATTAGACAGAAAGTGGTAGAGTCGAACAACAAAGGGTTCTACTTTAAAACAATAGACAGATATATTAATGAATATAGGCTTTATTTACGATTTTTACAATCACTTAATCGTTTATTTATTGCTATATTTTCTTTATATAATAGTACAGTATTTTCCATGTAGTAGCAGTGTTTTTTTAGAGCATAATTTCTACCTAATTGTAGTTAATGCTAAATAATAGACGATCTTATCTAGAATAATATGTAGTAAACGTCAGCATATAGGTGATCAACTTTTTAAAATAAGTTTTTTTTTTTATATATATTTTGAAGGTGGTAGAAACAGTGTAGTTCGACCGAGGAAGTACTACCGCCACACCTATTTCTACCGTGAAGCATTTCTTGCGTTTCGATGGAAGGGTGTGGTTGCTGGCACACTTTTATATAAGACGACCATCATAGTCCTCGGGACTAGCAACGCATCTGTGATTGACTTCAGATGGAACCCATGTTCTGTATAAAGTTGATAACAGATGTCTATGAGCGGCAGTAACCACTTACAATCAGGTGGACTGCATGCTCGTTTGCTACTTCCGTCAGATCAAAAAAAATACAATATATAATTTCTGCCCCTTTAATGCTTAGCCCTTTCTTCTCACTTTAAGGCTTAGTCTGTTCTATAAAACTCTTTTACTAACGTACAAGGTGTACATTTATTTAGAGAATATAATACAAATAAACTACATTACATCCATTTATTTGTAGAAGTTTCTTATTAGAAGAAAACTATACAAACATATTTTATAATAAGTTAATTATAACATAATTGTAGGCATGCCTATGGTTTTTAGACGATAATACCGCACCCTCTGAGGCTGAAGTTCGAGGGAAAATCTTTCTTTTTTAATTAATGGCAAGGCTAGGAAAGAGTATAAAAATTACATTTCTAATTAAATGGAACGGAGACGTGACCAATGTAATTACTGAATCCGATTTGCGCATGATTTTACGAGAAGTACATTATTTTATAGGTAAGGTGAGTTGGGCTAATATCGGACATGGGGTAAAACCGTAAAATTGAAACTGTAGGCTAATGTTATTTGATCAATAAAAACATTTTTCATTTTCATTTTCATTTTCAATGTAGCCATCTTTTATCAAATTCACAACGTCATACACGTACATTATTTCAACGACATGGTAGATGTAGTCACACATAAAAAGAAATTGGTTAATTTAAGTTTTAAATTTTAATCGTACGGTTTTACCCATGTCCGATATTACCCCAACTCACCTTACTTCTACGTACGTCCGTTTGTTTTCTTAGTGGATGCATTTCTATGATAGTACGGTCATAGTTTTGATTACTACCGTTTAATATTTAGACCGTAGTAAGAAGGTATGTAGGTTAAGAAATAATAGCAACATTGTACATATCTGATGTTGCGGTTTGATTTTTAGTTTCCTTGTAAAGACCTGTTTAGCATTTAGGGTAAATTTTATTTTTGGATATTGGTGTATCAAAAGTTATGGCCGATTTATTTCTCTAATGTTCCGTGCAAATTTCGTAAAATCAATTAATAAATATTTTGACCGTATGCAATAAAAGCTTGAGTTCTTCATTGTTCTTATGTAGTTTAACATGTATACCAGAAATTTGAATTCATTAACTATATGATCGGTTCAATGTAATAATGCTGTATCAAATCGCGGTTATATGATGCAACGTCGTCTCAATTCACAAAATAACTATACAAATACGATAGGACAAAGTTTAAATAAAATGACTTTTTTGCAATTTATTAAAAAAATATATGGGTCTATTGAATAAGCATTTCTGACGACTTATTTGGAACGTCTCATACAGTATGAGAACAAATGCACTACCTATATTAAGGTAGTTTATTTGCTCTCATTCTTTTGTTGAAGAATAACAAAGTACGATTCAGATAGCAGTGCATTCTAAAAGAAATTGATCAATTATTTCAAAACCAAATCTTATTAAAATAGCACATGAAATAAAAAAAAAACTTGCGTCCACGTACGATCCAACACACGACACCGAGCACCAAATTAATAAAATTAATATCACACATGACTGAAATATTGTGACAAATGCCCGATTCAGAGTTCAAACGGTATAATATCCGCCCATTAATTTCTCTAGTTACACAACTTTCTACAATCTACAATGCAGCATAGGGCCCTATTCATTCGTATTAAATACGTAAACACCGGTCCGTATGCGGCATTCATATTTATGTAGCAGTAAATTGCTATCAGGCGTAATGTAATAAAGTTAATTTACATAAATTTTCTATAACATTTACATTAGGAATAAATGAATTGCGGCTCAATGGACTCGTCGGAGGCCGTTTAAACAGTACATTTACACGGCGTGTGCGAGATCTTACGGTGGAATAATTTACACCCACGGGACGTGGGCACGGTGAACAAAAATAATAGAACAATCGTGATGTGTTGTTCTTGGAATTAGGTAAATTGTTCCATTACTTAATGTAACATGTAACTGTTTTTTTGTTTTTATACGATTTTACTAGGTATATACTGTAAGATGCCAAAGTGTTGTTTAGTTAAATATGAATAAAAATAGGGATACGGATGATCACAAAAATATGTGGCGGTGATTTTTTTTAAAAGTGGTAATAACAGTACGGTTGGACCAGGGAGGGGAGGGACAACTTTAAAACTGTCATATTTATTTTTAGAAAGAAATGATGTGGATGCCGGCTAACTTAAATATAAAGGGGCTTCAGGAGTAGCAACGCATCTGCAATTGACTTCAGTTAGAATCTCTGTTTAAGGTTGAATTGGTTACAGATCGTTAGTGGCCATCGTGGCTTCGTGACGTCAGTGGCCACGTACCATAACATGGACTGTATGCTTATTTCCTATATCCACTATAAAAACAATAGTACAAAAGTATCTATTATATTATATTATAGGTATTTCTTAAGCCGTCAAAAATTGGAACTCGCTAGATTCGTTCAAAGGTCATATGTGGTATAATTATCGTTAATATTGGGCCAAGTTAATGTTAGTCAAATAACCTCAAATTCTGTGAAACAGTAGATAAACTTGTTCTAACCTCGACAATAACATAAACATTGATTAGTGAGTACACAAGTGTAAGACCAATATTGGGTTAGCAACTTGTATGGAAGAAAATATAATGTATCTGTACGCAATGAAGTTATGTACATCTAATGTTTGTTTAATGTCTGATAGTAATATGAACAAACGTCTAAATATTCCTACGCGGATTACGCATTCTGCGTTAAAATATTGAGGTAGGTAAATATTTGGGAAGAGATGAATTAGATTATTGAAATGGTACAAACTTACTTGAACGATAAATAATCATTTGGAAATTTAAGTTTGAGCGTAAGTACTAAGTCGGGATGTACTTATTTACTTACTTATATTGACTAGATTCGCAACTTCTACGTACTTCCAAAAATAATTTCGTACAGTGGGAGTATGTAACTCGGTAGTAATTCTTACATAACAGAGGAAGCCTGGATCATATTCCAATATGCTGCTCTCATCTAGTGGTTTAATCTCCACGAATATTCCCAGACCAACTAAACTACCTTGGCAAAGTTGCTTGCTTTCTTTGATTTTCAATAACAACTTAGCGTATCTATTCTATGTTGTTATTGAACCTACCTACCTTTCTATGTCTATTCTATGTTATAAATGTGTTATCACAAGCATAAATTAATGAAACTCAGCAGTAGGTACCCGGCATGGCTTAACTTTTCATCTGCTACGATCCTTGCGTACGCTACAACGTAAACCCAAAGGATAACTTTTAGCAACATGGAGTTAAAGATATCTATGCCTTTTCTCGCTTACGCTTCGAAAACTAACAAATTATTCCAACCACGTTCTATGAAATGCATAGTAAAACAGTCGGTGGTTACATCTAACCAAACGCTGCGGATTATGCATGGCAGCGTTTCGCTGACATATGCAAATCGAACACGTGTATTTCTCACGATTCGCTTATCGTCTCAATAACACAGACTAACGCCGTCTGTTAGTGGAAATGATAGTAAAGGTATAACTTGTTTTGATGCGTCTATTACTATCTTGTATGAGTTTTGGTGTATTAGAAATAGTTTATATTTAGTAAAAATTCTTGTAAATTTATTTTATTATCATAGACAGCATTTTTTTTTATTTTTTCCTTGTTTAATCAAACCGTTTTGTATGATCCTATTAACTCTTGAATGTTTTCTTTCGATAATGTGTCTTACGTACAATAACTGTAAGTAACAAATAATATAAAAGACTTAATTTGCTTTAAAAATTGTATTCAAAATAGTTACTGAATACGTCTGTCCACTAAAATTGTCTAATGATCTTTACAGTAGGTAAAGATCATTAGACAAAAGACTAATTAATTAATAAACTAAGCTGTTTACATATCTCATTATCTTGTCATGATATTAAAGAAACCATACTTCAAGTAATCGTAATTGTAAACACAACTTTCATATTTTTCTATTTTTATTCATTTATTTCAGACAATATAATCAAAGAATGTATCTCTGAGGTATTTAATATAATTTAAAATGTTAAGGTTCTTACAGAATAAAGTACGCACTTTTTTATAATTTCTATTTTGATCACTTAAATTTATGAACATGGTAGATACATATAATTATGATATATAGTATAACCTACAGTCAACTTTTATCAATGCTGTCCTCCCATATGACAGTGCGTTATTAAATGAAAACGTAATCAAATAAGAGAATTGAAATAGACAGTTCTAATTCCGCCAATCTAAGCCAACGGTTAAATAGAGCAGTGCAGATTAAATCAAACAAATCAATTGTATTTGTTAAGTAAATGAACCACCCGTATGGCCAACGATACCTATCAGTACGTGTTAATAAAACTCCCCTCATCATTGCCCTATTGTCTCTGAGATAAAGCAATTTACTTAATTAAAACCCCCACAACGCAGATCAGGATGCCACATATTGAGATTAACATTTATAAAGACATTTAGCTTTGTTGGGTACTGCTATTTACGATACATTTAAGATAACAGCGGAGTTTGAACTGAGTTTTGCATGTATTTTTACGGCTTATATGAAAATATATATTTGACTAATAACAGGTTTTAGGATATTGCATAGCTTTTATGCGGTGACCTAATTAAGTAATTCCGTAACGAAAAAACCTATCAACCCCTACTCCCCCTACCATGTAGCGTGGCCGAGCGTTTTTATGTATATGGTACGGCAGTGCAGGGCACGGATTGAGACGAGCTACTCGAAAATCGGCCGAATATGTTAGCAGTTGTATGTGAGAAAGTACATAGTATCGAAGAAAAAAACTTGAATTAATACGAAAGAAAAAAAAATTGCATAAATAAATAAATGTTTATAATTGCATAAGTTGATAAAAAGATGCTATGCAATAGCTTTGCCGCGACAGTCCCCGAATGCTGCATGTTTTTTTTGGAACGGTGTAGTAAGGAAGACGTACTTATTTTTGGCGTTCCAATTAGTCCTCGAAGGTAGCAACAGGTCTGTGACCAACCTTAATTCTTGTTTGACGCTGATTACAAATTTCCTAGCTCAATTGCGACTTCTATATTTAAAAAATATAAAGTAGGTAGGTGCGGAGATTTTGATTTGAAAATAACGTTTTTTTAGCGTTTTATATTACTAAATCATAAACCCTTTTATTTCGAGAGTTTATCTGTAGATGTATATGTATGTTTATCTGTAGATGTAGATGTATATGTACATACGTGTTTGGATATTTACAAAACATTTGCCTTTTTTCTAAATAAGTGGAAAAGCTAAGTAATGCTAATTATTTGTAAGATACCTTGTATCTAGCTAAGTGGAATAAGTATAACAAATACAATTCAATTTGAAAAGTTTCTCTGCACTTGTAACTAAGTCTCAAAATCTTTGCCAAAATGTTTGTATGCATAATGTATTTGCATCACACATTTGTACTGCGTTATTAATTTAATAATTAGTTAAACAGTTGTAGCGAGGCACACGTCGAGACACTTCTTAAGCCATTAAGCGCCTTGAATTTTGGAGCTCTGGTTCAGTTTTTGTTCGATGCTAATGAGATTATAAAGCGCGCTAGATTTTGCATTGAGTTGCAAATTAATTGCCGTCCCACAGTTTTTGCTCATTAATATGCCTATTGAGACATTGTTTTTCTTTTGAAACCTTATATTTTAATTATGAATCGATTTAGTGTAAGCAGAAGGAAACAAAACAAGTTTCACACTGTAAGTTATCGTTAACAACACAATAATCTTAAGCCACGAAAAATATAACAAGATTTGCTTAAATTCAAATAATGTTGACACTCGTAGCGTCAAGAGAATGTTTCTAAAGTATCCTTATCAGAATTAATTTGCTTAATTTCACTCTTAAATAATGCAAACAAACACTTGTGAATTAGTTTTATCCTCCTGCAAATCAAATGAATGCGTAGATAGTCTAACTTTATAAAGCCAAGTAACATTGGACTTTCAGAAATTAAAATGATTGTTAAGTAGTTGCTAAATTTCACGCGTGATTTTTTCTTCTTCCAAAAGCACGTTGTAGCATTGGTCTTAATTATTATTGATAACAATCTTCATACAACACAGAGGTCTTATACGTCTTTAAAAACATTGCTATAGTCCGACCATTATCTAGTAAAGTACGGCAAAGAAGGTAGTTCCCTCAATCCGCATTAGTACAGGTTGATGTCGAATGGCTTAAGGTTCCTTTCTTTCATCAATTAAATTTATTTCATCCTTTGAAGTTAATTACTGGATCCACACCTTCCTAAGGTTTGCCAATAGTTACTATGCTTGCCGTAATTATGACCACAGTATCTGCGTTATATAGAAATATTCTGATGGGATTCTCTTGGATTTTATCCCTTAACCCTACTTTGACGACATCTACAGAAACAGAAAGACATTGGTGCTATTTAATACTCAAGCCACATGTCTCTGTCAAGCTACGGCTCCTTCAGTACTCGTGAAAGATCCGTAAATATAGAAAAGTTTAGGTACATCAAATAAGAGAAATGAGGAAAGATATTTAACTTTTGACTTTATAAACAGAACGACTATTTGTTCTTCAGCTTATTAAGCTTTACTTTGTTCGGAGTAATTACCGACATGGGTGGGTTGAATTGATCAAATTAACGTGAACGTTAAAATTTCCGGACGGGATCCTTAGGAAGGTGATTGCTTTGTAATTAGAGTTGCTATTAGAATTCCAAGGTTGGTATGGAGGAGTAATTAGTTCGTACATCGTTGAATTCAAGAACATGAGCTTCCGTGTAGTTGAGACGAAATTGAGGATGCGGCGAACATATTGAATGGCGAATGTGTATCAGAAATAGCGGATATTGCATGGATAACGGTTTAAAAACAAATATCTATGACCATGTTCAATAAAGGTATACATTTTTATTTATTTAAACATTTGTTTCTAGCACTCGAAAATATATGTTTTATTTATTAGTTTTTTAATGGTTTTAGAAATAGGTTAATCAATGATTCTCTCTTTACACTTAGATATGTTGAAAACGGTGTGTTTATACTTTATATTGCGATAGATATTAGTACTTAGCAAAATAACCTGGTATACAATTTAAATATTAAATATGCCGACCAGTAAATATAAAATTATATTTTCCCTAGTATGTTACAATATAAAAAAGAGAAATAGCAGTTGACATTATAAAATAGTGCAACAAATGACCACGTAAACCACGTGTTTTCTATTTTATTTTTAATGAAAATATGAAAAAATAGCAATATTTACGCTACAAAACTTCTTCGACGCATCGATACGCCTACGCCATCGCATGCTAATTGAAATTCGATTTGTTCAAATTTGGGGCTAACGGCGAACATTATGGGATTTCCCTGCTCCCCACTATGGGGCTTGAGAAATCAATGTTCCAGTCCTTTATTATCCGTCTATAAATCGACCGTGAATGCATGGAATTCACTTGTTATGCGAGGGTGGTACGATTTACTTGTTTGGGAGGAATATTTATACAACTATTATATTGAATGAAATGAAATCGAGTGGCTTATGTCCTGTAAAATTAGTCTATAAAACGCAACACGCAAAAAATACATATATTTTCTTTTGAGGAGTTTTAAATTATCCTTTTCGATTTACAATATACAAATAAGTAACGACAGTGAATTAAATATGATTCATAGGAATCAGCATCGTTAAATCATTATATATTTCAAGTAACACGTTGACTTTTGTTACCTTAATTTAAAGCATTATTTGCACACTTCTATAACAAAAAAAAAACAGTTTAGATTGCGATTGCGATTATTCAGAAATGCGGCAAAATTAAATAATATGCACAACCAACATTGAGGCGATGTGTCACTATTTATTAATATAAAATCCAGTCCCAAAATTAAAAATGGTGGATTTTGTTTTATATAAAAAACATCTGATTTGATAAATATTAAATTCACTGCAGGTAGTGACTATAGTCTCTCAATATTTCATATTGATATAAAGTATCAAGTCTAGAAAACCATGATTCTATTAAGAAATTACCTCAGGCGTATCCTCGTTTACAAAGCAACTTCAGCTGTCTTTCAAGTGAAGACATTAAGATAGCTGAAGATATCCGGAAGTACGATGCAGACGTAAGATCTTTGTACAAACTGTTGCAACCACAGAGTAATAATTGCGATAGAGCGCGACCATGCCGCCTACAAATGATAAGTAAATTTTATAGTACATCTGGCTTTGAATTATAATATCATTTTTATAACAGCACATTCTAAAAATAACTATAGTATTTACTATTAAAACAACGTATTGGCTAATTTACGTCACTTGAACTTCCTTTTAATATGGATGTAGTAACCAAGCATGCAGTTCACTTAATGGTAAATAACTACTGTCTATGCATATCTTTTATAAAACACAAATAGAATCATAGTCTTTAACGAGGTTAACCCAGATGCGTATTTTCTCATAAGGTCTAAAAGCGCTCGTATAAGTACACTTCTTTACCCTACTATTTTTCAGACCAAAGCACCCTAACCCTCAGAACAGATGTTTTTTGAAATAAATAATTATATATGAGACTGATACCTGATACTACCACCTCCCCTGGAGCTGAACTATAAAGAATTCTACATTCTTAAAATTGAATTAGGGCTGTTTTCCGAATCCGCG
This sequence comes from Spicauda simplicius, assembly GCA_949699795.1. Classification (NCBI taxonomy): domain Eukaryota; kingdom Metazoa; phylum Arthropoda; class Insecta; order Lepidoptera; family Hesperiidae; genus Spicauda; species Spicauda simplicius. Next base: position 7,813,218 of record OX453068.1, read on the forward strand.
CGCTAGTGTCGATGTTCTGATTTGCGCCCTCAAAACGTAATCGAGTACACCCGCTCTATACTTTTACTGCTCTGTGGTTGCGGCTTACTCTAAACAGAAATGCCTTGCAGATAGAAGTTAGATGCAAGACCCTCAAGGCTAGTGCTGCTTTGATTAGAAACTAGTTTATTTCAATTAGGGGCAGGTGTACTGGATAGCCTTTTGATCAGCATGCAGCTATAAACTTACGATCGTTGGCAATGAAGACATTTTTTTTTTGTTTTTAGACGATCTAAGTGGACTGTAAATTGCTGAATGAAAGTTTTTTTTTTAATAATTTATTTGAATAACATATAATAAACACAGTGTGTATGGGCTTTATAAAAGTTTCAAGTTTAAAATTAACGAAGTATCTACTATCCTCTTTTCTTACCTATTTATTTCAAGTACAGGAAGTGTAAGCTGTAGTTAAAAGGGTAACACTTTACTAGCCTTGGGGTAGAAAAATTCTCAGATGTTGAGGACATCTGGGCAAAAGGAGTATAGTTTGCTTCGTGGCCAGATAGACTGATGGCCTACCACAGAAGACGAATAGTAACCGCTGAATTCAAACGGTTCAGAATGGATGTTTTCGCTTATCGTCGTGGCGCAGATTAGAGACAAAGTGGGCTCACAAGAATTGGTAGATAAATGGATGCCAAATAATACACAAAATATGATAAGAAAATTTAGCATAGACTTAATACCTCTTAAGAATAATGAATTATTATGTGTGGGTCCATACATTTTATCGTATGTAATTTGTATGTTTGCTATTCCAATTGCTCTATTATGTCGTAAATGTTGGTTCGCGGAATAGCTACGGTAATCACCGCACCGGCGTCCGACTGTATAATTTGTACAAATAAAAACAAATGCTTAACCTTCAGGGTACAATGTTGTTCCCCCACACGTTGCAAATGTCTTATTCTGGTGTATTTTACACAGTAATGGAACTGGTAAGATACTACTATCCTTTATCTTTACGAGATATCCTTTTGTCATTTATCTCTGATATTTATAGCCTAATGGTTGTAATTTAACCTCTAAGTCCTGGTTCTGAGGTTCGAATGCCAAATTTAGAAACAACTCATTTTTTAAATTATGCGCATAGCAGTGGCCCGCGACTTTGTATACACAAATCATAATACAAAATCAGGACAAATATTTAACAAATATAGAAATAGCAAATTTAAGAATATCAAAGAAACTTTTTGGGAGTCCACTTCATGAAATGAATTGTATGTTTATGTATTTCTTGCTTTAGTTTAATCTCTGCTGTAATAAGTTGAACGTTCCATTTGTAATCGTATCAATGTATAGAAGATACTAATGTGATGGGATTAACCACTTAGAATCAGATAAACTTCATGTTTGTTTCCTTCTATATCATATGAAAATCAATAAGAATAAACACAAATATTTTTAATGACCTACAAAATGTACGGCCTAAATAACATTTATACGTGTTAGTATATAGTTCAAAATTCTCGTACAATACGTGAATATCAACCTACATCCAGCCTATCATCAAATGTTACACATCTGTTTGATTCCGCCGAATCACGAGTACTTGAACTAACATTTGCTTCAGTCAAGTGGCCTATTATCAATCGTTTTATTAATCGACAGAATATAATCACCACGTTTATTGTTTCTCACAGCAATAAAACTCCGTGCTCGTTCACATTTCACGCGGCTCTCCGTTGATTTTAATTACTGTCATTTATGTAATTGCTTTGGAAGCCGACTTTCTACGTGAATGCCTGTTGGTTTCGAAGTGCCTGATAAAGATTGCTTAAAGGATACCGGTAATGTAATTCTGTAGTAAAATACTTATACATATTGTAAATATTCATTTGTTGAACTATCAGAAATAAATTTAAAATTAGATTACATTCAAACATATTGGTAAGGTAAAATATGCTACAAATTAATTATACACCTTAAAGTTTATTTATTTTAAAAGTTACATAATAAAAGTTGTAATCAAGAAATCGATTATCAACAAACGTGATGATAAAACCTAATGATTCAAAATTACAACAAGATGTTGTAACACAATCATCTTTTGAAACCGACTAATGAATAATAATACTTGTAATAAAACCCTAGACGAAGCTCCTTGATGAGATTGAATCAAATCAAACGATTCAATAAAGTTTGTGAGTGTACTAATAACGAATAAATGAGCAATTTAGCTGAACGTGCGAGTTTATTTTAATTCTGGCTGTAAACAAATTAGCGATGGTATGTGGCCGTGGAAATCTATAGCTGAAACTCCACTTAACAAAAATCGACTTTCTAATTTTAAACAATAACCCAATTCCTTCGGTGGTCAGGGAGCTATAAATTTAAAGGCACTCAAACAGAAACAGTCCACATGTCACCTCTTAAAAGTTCTTTGAAGAATAAAATAAACAATATTTAGCTACTGTTCCACGATAATTGAAGGTAAGCAACAGTTGGTAACAATAGTTTTGGATCCCTAACCCTATTATGTGTGCTCTAAAGAAAATAAATGTAGTAAAAACGTGGTCGGTACAATGAATTTTTGGTTCTTGTCCGGCTTCCGTAGAATTTAATAATGACAGAGACTACTGTGGAGCATTGTTGCCAGAGCCCCTGGGCTTTGCTAAAATCGATTACCCACTGAGGCTTTGAATTCTAAGAACAATGTATTAAGCTTGGACAATTTGTTTTGCATGTCTTGTCTTTCAAGTACACAGTGGTTAAAACTGTTCCTATTATATTCATGACAAAAGAGTGACGTAGGCGTTTTGTTTTTATCAATTGTGTTGTTATTTATGTGACAGAAATGTGATAACCACGAACCGTGTCTTACCTATTTCAACAATTTAGATTAACTGAAATATAAAAAATACCTATAAGTAAAGCAAAAAATACACTGAGGGGAAACGGGTTTAAAAAAAATTATTCTTTACCTCAGAGTTACAGAAAACACGTAATAAGAAAGTCTATAATTTATTGTCTGTAAGTAAGCAAAGAAGTTTAAAGACTTTGAAATCTACTAATCTGCATCTGGTTAGTACAGAAATTAGTACAGAATATAGAACTATATTTGGCTGTATGTTTGAGTTCATAATAATAATAATTAGTATAAGCTATGAGTAGTTTAATTATTTCACAAGTAATAAAATATATTGAAATACACACACGTTTTTTTCGAGATACAACGAAATACCTATAAAGATTAAATGTGAATTTTTCAATGCTTTTGTGATTAGGTCTATTATTCCACTCTATTTATTTTGTGTTATTTTGGCGAAATTATTACTATTAAGACCATTCTCGAGACCGTCAGAAAATCCGAGACAATATGTTTGTGTTCCGAAGCACTTACACAATGAATAGGAAGAAAAACATCAGGTATATCGAATATCAATACGCAATTTATCTTTTGTGGGGACCGCATGCGACTTAGTATCTATTACTGAGACAGCGAACATAGAGAATATTGCAGCTAAAACGCAATCGAATGTTTTCGTCCTATTGAATCCGCTGGACAAAAAATTCCACACAATTGCCCCTGTAACTTGAATACTGATCATTATCGGGATTCGAATAGGCTTATCTATGTCACAGACGCACCGATCTACAGGAGTCTGTGTTCAGCTGCTCATGCATACTCCCAATTACATGCAGAGCAAATTGACTGAATTAATTGTAAAATAGCTATTTAATCTCTTTATGTGCCTTTAGTACGAATTCCTCAGTAATTTGCAATTGGAACAACATACTTAAGAACTAAATTTAAAAAAAAACTGTCCTAGTAATTGGATGACAAACGTTATGCAAACATGAGATAGAGGATATTAAAGAAAAGAGCTTCTTTGAATAATATTAATAACCACGCACAGAGAAATACACAGGTGAAATGCGAACTACGCGCTGTAGTTGAAGCAATAAACAAAGGTCACTAGTCACCATTATGTAAATGAATGGGTAGTAGCTAATTATAAAAGACTTGAACATCAACTAAACAAGACAAAAGAAAGCAAAGCATAAACTGTAAAATGAAGCATGTCTTTTGTAAGCCCGCTTGTGCAAGGATATGAATATTTGGCGTGTTATAATATTAATAATATTTGTGATTGATCCTATTTTTTGTATGCACGGTATAGCCTATATTATTTTAATATTATAATATAATATATAAAAATAATAAAAAAACAGTTTTCTTTTAAAAGACATTCTTGTATCATTGAAATGCCGCATATTTTCTTTCATTAGAAAAATTAAATCCACTTCAAGGCAAAAAAATATTCTTGTGAGTTTAGTATGAGCAGTGAAAAAGGTATCCCAAAAAAACATCTTGATCAAAAATTCTTCACTAAACTCCATACAGTAACTTATGACATTGATTGATAGAGCGCAGATGGTAGCACAATGTGAGTAGTGTAAAATCATTAAAATGCTTTTGATCCTAAGAAAACATGTTCCTAAAAATGGCTAAGATTAGATATTCACGTTGGAATTTATCTAGGAATCTTTATCTTCAACGTAGGTATCTATTCGCATAATTTTAAATGATACGGTGCCGGCGATAATTATGAAGTTCGTGGGTGTGATTGATGTAGCGTAACCGTATAAATTGCAGAAGACTATTAGAAACCTCTTGAGGCCTCACACACCACAATCTATTGAATGACATCAAAAAGAAAATGCGAATTCAATTGTAAGTTTTAACGGTAGGTGTGGCTTTGGCTTTGTGGACACGGACGTTAAATGTCAAAAACTCACGATTTAAATGAAACTCGAATAGTTGGGCATCTAACGGGCTTTGTCCGTCGCGTGCAAGTTTCACGGTAGATTCGGAGCGCTGGCTCGGAAACTTTGCAGCTGTCATCAGATCTCGGACCGCGACAGCTCGCCTTTGTCCCCTCAGATACGACTTCATATAAATGCAGTTTATGTGAATTCTTCAAAAAGAATGAACTCACAAGAAATCAAGTCTCACGAAAAAAATATTCACCTATTGTGAACGATCTACACAATAAAGTGTTGGTCGTATCGTTGGCGCATTAAAAAGTATTCATGCGGTATCTTTATTTGGTCTATTCTTATTATTACCTTAGGTGAGATCTTCACACTTCTATATTTATCGAACTTTTAGAGATTAATAAAATATTCAGTTGAATGCATTGTAACCATTACTATTACCTTTTGTTTTAATTATTCTCGAAAGCCGGAATCAAAACGTTTTAAACATTGGTCACAATTAAACAAGCGTAAAAACAATTCTGTCAGTGGTAATGAACTACAGGTTATCAACGGTAGGATTTCATTGTTGGAATCGGTAAAGGCTATTGATGTTATGGTTGATGGTTGAGGAAATGGACGCTAGAACGCGCCGTGACGGACCATTACATTGTCTCAATCAAACGGCAATGAGCATTGAGAACGATGACCGTACTTGCTAAATGATGGGGAACTGACTGAAGACTGTTTATATGCAATACAAGAAATAACTTTCCTTCCTAAATGTTTTTCCTCATAGTTCAATTTGAGAGAAAGCTATCAATCTCATTTGTGTACTTTAGACCGAGGTATCAGTACGAGGTTACAATTATAATAATTAACAGTTATAGATTAACTGCTAGAATCTAATGGTATTGGATTCAGAAAAAATAACGAGGCACAAGGTTAAAAACATGGGAATGGAAGAAGAAAGACTTTTCCTTGATAGAATTATAACTAAACTGATATATTAAAGTAGGTCCAATAAATGTGTTATATTGCCCAACACACTTGCTTCATAACTTATTATAATAAAGCGTGTTACACAGGATGTACAATTTTAGTTAAGTATCTATTATTAAATTAAGTCGTAAGTATGCATCAAAATATAACCCAAATACATTTTCCTAAAACCGTTTTAGACCCGCGCAGAGGAACCCTTTGTTATGCGTTATAAATCTGTCATAGTCCTTGTTAGGAGATGCTTTGATTTTAAACGATCAAAGAGATCTCGTTCCCGGCATCTCGGTGACAACTAATTGGTTTACCTACAGTGGCAAAAATAAGGCATGTTTCAAACTAACGTTAGGAAAATTTTAACGATAGGTATGTGCATGTAAATTACGATATTTCTTTAGATTAAGTTTAGTCTAAAGGATATTGTATAGAAGCGCTATGCTATGGTTACTACAGTGTAATGCTTTTTAGTCATATTGATGCACTAATTTAACCTTTTTAAATGTGTTTTATTTAAGTCTTCTTATATTTTCTTATATACCGATGAGTATGAGTATGAGTGATTTTACAAAATGAACAGTTTGTGGTTAAATGAAGAAATAAGAGATATTAAAGCCTAAAAACCTTTCGACTTACTCGCCCCCAAAAGTATTACGTTACTTGCGCTTATTAGTAAAAAGAATTGGTCCGTTAATCCATATTTTCTTAGTAGCAGCAAATCCTGAACTGATCCTTTACTGTGTTCCTGATTATTTACTGTTTTTTATATCCTTTTTTTTTATTAAACGCTTTTTTTTCTAAGACGAAGATATTTCGATAGATTTCTGTTTTCCTAACAATATTGGTAAAAGTCATTTTGGCAAAAATCAGACTAATATAGGTTTTCATTAGAAATTATTATTTTTATATGAAAAAATGTTTTTGTAAGTTTAAGATGTCACTGTTTATTTTGTCATATAAATTACGCGAATAAATATGCCTACAAATGTAATAAAAGACTTTCTATCATCAAAACTAACACATAATAAGTTTGTGGTTAAAACGATTGCGTTAAGTTCCAGTCTAGGCAGAAGTACAAAAGGCAGAATAATGAAAAAAAATATATATAAATACATACAGTATTTCCACAATATAAAACAAATAATAAAGTATGATCATATACATTTCTCTATAATTTCACCGAATCTGATACTTACTATAATGATTACATGAAATTCGAAACTGCAATCAAACGCCAGTGTAATCCGAGCCTAATCGCTAAACATGGCGTCATGCCATATTTATTATTCTGTACACAAACTTAACGTATTTCGCGCCTTTACAACTAAATTTGCTTTTAAAATGACTTGTCACGTGCGTGGACGTTGATTCTGTGTGAAAATGTTATCCGTTAGTTCTAGTTGTGATATTTTAGTAACATGTAAGAATTTCATTAACTATGTTGTTAGAAACAGTATTTGCATATGAAAATATATTATGGTGTTAAATGAGTGATAAGTTGTATGTTGTTTGTAGTCGTTAAAACTTCGTAACGACACAGTCGTGGCGCAATGGCATTTAGTGATAGAAAAGGGATCAGGTTCGATCCCTGGTCATGAATTTGAACGATGGCTGATATTCATAATTTATAATGTTTGTTTTGGATGATTTTCAATTGTGATGAGTGAAGAAAGCGTGTGTACGACCCGGTGGTATCTTTACAGTCAATGAATGAATGATCTATCAATCCCAAAACGCAATCGTAACTTAAACATACTCTTACTATAACACGCATTAAACAGTACAAAACTCAACCACGTTTCGGGAAGGAATTAAACCGTCAGGAATAAATTAGTTGAATAATTATGTAAATTTGTTAAACACATTCGGGCGTTGATTTGAATTTAATGCACAGAATCAGATATAAAGGTTATCGTGTGTGACTAATTTGTTTAGGATATTTTAATGTGGAAAAAAGGCAATTTTGTTCACGAGAAATCGTCCATAGATTGAATTTATAACACAATTAAGGAAATATGTAAGTTTTAAATACAGTTGCACGTATTAAATCATTTTTATGAATGAAACAGTGATTTAATTTTAATTACCCATGTTTTGAGTCTGGGTGTTCGTGTATTCGTCGTGTGTGTGTCCATGGTACCCACGACACAGGAGAAAATCCTAGCGTGGGGCTAGGGCTGTAGAAAGCGTATATTACAGCGTATCTTAATGCTAAAAATTCTCAGGTAACTTAAAGCCAAAGCCTGTCAACGCCTGATGTGAAAGATGAGTGTGGATTCCTGTTCTGGCTCTGGGTGTTTGTGTATTCGTCTTTGTGTGTGTCCATGGTACCCACGACACAGGAGAACATCCTAGTGTGGGGCTATGAGCGTAGAAAGCGTGTGCACGACCCATTTTATTTACCCATCAGTTCTTTGTCCATAGCTGTAGAAATACCACCGTTAACGATGTTTTTTGCTGCTAGTTATGTCACGCTTGTTGGTCATCGCAATGGCTGTTGATGTAAAACAAGAAGACGCTACCCGTCTCCTGAAATTTTATGTCACTTAGTCGCCGCGTTCAACATCCACAGGAAAAAGTTTTTTTCAAGTTAAGTAAATAGTACTTTTATCGTCCAATTACCTACTATCCCTATAGCGCATGAGTCACCTCAAGTATATAAAAACCCACTACGTTGACCATGTATTCTGATCAAATAGATGTACTTTTAAAAGTGCATGAACAAGTAAATAAGACGACCCGCGGCGGAGCGGTAATTGGTCTGACGCGCAATGGGTCCCGGGTTCAATTCCCGGCCAGACAGGTATCTGAATGATGAGTATAGATTCATGTTCTGGGTATTCGTGTATTCGTCTTGTGCGTCCATGATACCCACGACACAGGAGAGAAATCCTAGTGTGGGGCTATGCGTGTAGAAAGCGCATATTACAGCGTATCTTAATTCTAACAATTCTCAAGTAATTTAAAGGCAAAGCCTGTCAACGCCAGATATCATTAGAGTCTTACCCATGAATGACTCTAAAACTTGTGGTCAACCTCACGGATGATCGATGTAACTCCTGAGGACTACGTTAGAACCCCTCGAACAAACTTGGCTCATATACCACATCTTTCAAAAAGAACGCACCGGACAAACATTGGTAATATGTCATATACCACATCATTCAAAAACACATCGTTACTCAATACCGCTGCTGTACAGCAGAAATAAGCGTAGAGGTGATGCCCCGGAATCGAACTATGAAACTTATATGTTAAAAAAGATTCGTGTTATCATACCAAGATAGTTTTTTTATCTGACTGAAGTAGCAAACAAGCATGCAGTCCACCTGATGGTAAGTGGTCACTGCCGCTCATAGACATCTGTAATCAATTGCATACATAACATGGGTTCTATCTGAAATCAATCAGAGATGCGTTGTTACTCCCGAGGCAAGTGGTTGCCTCATATAAAAGTGTGCTGGAAACCACACTCTTCCATCGAAACGTGGTACTTCCCCGGTCTAAGTACACTGAATCTACCACCTTCAAAATATAATAAAGTATAGATATCTTATTAAAATATGAGTTAAATGAGAAACAAAGTACGTATTCATAATAAATTACAAATTAAAACAAGTGCATGATTCGTAATTTTCTCGTCAACAACTTTGTTTCGGTTGTCTCAACGATAAGCCTTGTAGCTATCGTATCATGTCATGATGTCATGTCTCGTACAACTAATCATTACTTCGTCGGTAGATCAAATACCTCTAATTTGTCTCATACAAAACTGGGTCAAGATAAGCTTAGTAAGCATTGCGTGAATAATTCTCTAAACACTTGTTGTGATAAGTAAGGAATATTTACTAGGAACACGAAGAGTGATAGTTCTGAAACTAGGTTGAATTCACTTCATTTATTTGATTGGCTTCCGTATCATCGAGATGATTGTTGTGTATTTTCCTTAATTAGATGAAATGTGGCCTTTGGTGTCCTTCTTGAATTGTACTACTCTCGCTATCGTCTCGTCAATGTCGTAGAAGGCGACTAAGGGACAAAATCCATGAGATCACCAGAGTCTTTCTGTGTCACATCAGCACTGCGGTCAGCAACACGCGTGCCAAGCATGTTGACTATTAGCAGGAACGTCTATTGGCTGAGGTCTATATCTATCAGCGGATCTCAAAAAAACAGTTTCGTTAGAATTTAGTATGTTTAAAATATCATACATCATCTAAGATGATGAAATAAGAAACCTGAAATTATTGGCATCAAATCAGTCATCTATAGTTAGGCTATTCATTGACGTGTTTGTATACGATTATTTATAAAAGTTGGAAATCTTTGAACAGTCGTGTATAATCTAATTATACTTACTGACAATAATATACACCAGTAGACCTGTCAACCCAAAGTTTCAATTCAGAATTAAAAACATGTTAGTCCATCGCGTAGATAAGGACCAAAAAATGTAGAAAAACTGGCATGGTAACACGTATGGATGCTTATTTACTTACAAATAAGAGGGCCAACTAGAGTCTTCATTGAACTATTTCTTTTATTTTATTTATTTTATTCTTTTTAAACACAATGCTATTATGTAATTATTAAAATAGAATGTCATATGTATAACATTGTTGCTTTCATATTCCCGCTACGCTCATCCCACCTATACCCATATACGTCTAATACGGTAACTTCACACGCGATCCTACAGAAGCGGAGGCATCAGGTCAGTCCACTTTGTTTTTGCATCGCCCATAAAAACAAATTACCTACGGTTCATTTATCGATCCCCTAACCGCATGCGAAAAATAAAGGAACTTACACACTCTAGTGTATTATCAGGCCTGGATTGATGTTATGTCCGATGCCAGTCACGAGTTAAATCAAAAACGTTAATCAATCAATTTAGTTATAAAAATAAATTTCTGTAAGAAATATCGTATAATAATGTTAGCTTTGAAACAAGAATTTGTTTCAAAAAATTTCGCATTTTATTTTTATGTACTTATTAATAAAGGTAATTTAGAAATATAGTGTCAAAACGAGTTAGAATTTCTTGTTATGGAAATGGAGCAAACTTTTTGAAATACATGAGGTAATATAAGAACATATAATTAGAGATAAGCAAAAGGTGCGCATTTTAAAGTAGGTTTATATAAATCCCTTACAAACAATAAACTTTTTTTAATGAGAAACATGACCATTCAATATCGTACACAGCATTACACCACTTTACCAGATGACCACACAAGTTTCCAAAAGAGTTTTAAAAATACATTTAGAACAACGGACAATACAGTGTTCCATATGCGGAACAGATGTCTTATTCATGCATATCTACTCGTTAAAACGTCGATATGGTCACGCATTGCCAGTGGGCGTATTTCTTAACCTACGAGTAGTTCCATAATTATGTAGTTATCATGTTACATTTGCAATATGTTTGTACACGGTCCAATGAAATATGGGAATGGTTAAAGATACATGTGATCACTACAAAAAGTGAAAAAAACACGACAAACACTCAAATGAGTACAATCCATATCTGGCTGGTAAGTAAACGATAAGCCAAATAAAAGTATGAATATAGGAATATGTGACTTAAAAAGAGATGTTAAACACTAAAATCTTATATGTGATATAAAAAATATAAGGAAGACTCACCTCATATGTGTTTATGATTGTTTCTCGCTGACGTCAACCTTACTTGTTCTCAGTGTCGTACCTGAAAAATATTTGCTATACTTTACTAAAAATCGTAACTACACAATAAATTTAGTTATTTAGAACTTTCAAGCACTTCTAAAGTACTCTATCATCAGTCTAATCAAGCCATAGTTACAATAAACACACTTCTAATATAATCTTGTTGTTGTAAAAATCTATTTCAATTGACCATAATATGCATGGATTTGCTTATATTAATAATTTCTAGATTTTTTTATTATAAGCAGCAAATAAGCATTAATTCTATCAGACGGTAGTGGCCACTGAAGCGCATTGATCTCAGATACCTCAGAACCTCAGATATGATTCAAAACTGAGATTAGCGACAGATGCATTGCTATCTCCTATCTCTGAGAACTATGTTAGGATGTTAGATAGGTACGTTGTGTCTTCTGTACCACACTATTAAGACCGGAACACAGCTGAACATAACATCACTCTAGGCTGAAATAGGTGTAGCAATGTTGTTTCCGAAGTCTAATCACAAAGACTCCTATCACTTTCTTTTTATATGTTCAAAAAGATGTTTATGCTAACAAATGTAAAGGAACTGTACATTTTTTACCAAGGCCGCAATCGTGCGTACTTTAATGGTATAGCTTACGGTCAGTGCAGTGTAGTGTGGAGATTTCCTAAGGTACAAACGACTAGGCTAATAAACCTTTTTTCAACCACCCACTGAGTATTGTAGATACTATTATGAGTTTTCTTTTAGTAGAGAATATCACTTGGAATGAAATTGACAAAATTGAAATGGTATTTAATTAATATTACGATTTGAACTAACATTGTTCAGTTTATTACAATAATCTTCCGCTAGAATTTAAAACAAGTTAAAACATTCTCTTCTTGTGATTTTATGTGGGTAAGAACCCGTATCTAGTGAAATACAAAAAAGGTTGCAACTGTGCATTTTTACACCGAACGCGATTTGAAAATGTATCGATTCGCAAGATTTCAGCCCAGCACGGTCAACACAGATGTGGTTATTTAAATGTGCATACAAAATATCGAATGCGAATATCGGCCTACAAAACCAACTTTATTTACCTTCACCAACCGCATTGTTCAAACGAAACTAGTCCTATTTACTTACCAATAAGGCGTATCGAGTAACGTTTCTGTGTTTGCCAATAACACTATCTTTATTCTTGTGTACAATGCTGGACAATAACAGTGACATGTACTTGAATGCAAAACAGCTTACATGTCATGGCGTTTGAACATGGAAACTTTATAGGAAGTACCGCATGCAAATGCTGTTTTATCTTTAGTACATTACACTCGTATGAGAGGTAACGTATGTATGTTTTAACAATTAACATGATATTATCTTGCCGATCTGATTGGTTACAAAGGTCTTGTAATCGCTTGACGGTACAAACATACAAAAAATATTATTAATTAAATTAACATTATATTTAAAGGTTTTATATTTAAACCATTATCACCGTGATTTAGACAACATAACGTTCAATTTATATTTGCAATTAGCACATTGCTAAAAAAGAGTGATCCATCAGGTAGTCAGTTTGTCTGATCGTTATATAGTTATATTGCTTTTTCTACATACAGGTTTAAATGAAAAATTTATTCTTTTTTAATCTCCAATAGCTTTCTTAAAGCCAAAAAATACAATAGGAAAAACAACTGATTATTCGGTTAGTTCGTTTTATTTTATGTTCAAATAGAATTAAAAAATCTTTTACACTGCTATAAAACAACAAATGTCACAAAGACATTTTTATTGCCTAAGGTTGCCGTGTGAATCGCACCTAAGTTACTACACAATTACAAACTAAAGTTTAGAAATAGTGTAAGGGCTCCTTCGTACTAGCGTTGTTCTAAGGTTCATATAATCAAATATGCACAAAGTACACGAAAATCGAATTGATGCGTTTTGATTCAATTTATAAACAAACACCAATAGTATTAGTTAAGAGGTAAGTTGTAAGGAAATAAACATTTTCTATTGAAAGTGCTTGAATAAAGTAATATGTATAAATATGTATTTTTTATTGAAAGTGCTTGAATAAAGTAATATGTATTTGCCAATTATACATATCGCTGTATAAGTGGGTAGTGTATTTAACATTATTTCATTGCTTGGACGCATTGTCACATTCATTAATAAGTAAATTATTTTATTCCATCCCACGGTTTCACCTGCATTATAAAGTGTAAAAATAACATTAAATTGCACTTTTTTACTTCAAACAAACTTTTAGTAGAACGGAAATATTAATAAAATAAAGAGTATTTGTATATTTTGTCAATATAATGGAATACAAATATATTTTTAATTATTTTTATTATTATTTTGTATTGAATTAAGTTTGATTTGATGCAATTGCAACACAATCAAACAGACAGACAAAGAATCAGAATTGTAGCAGCCTGCTTATTCTTATTTTCCTCCTCTGATTTGTTGCAAATATATGCGATGTACGTGTATTTTTACTATTGAATGAATCTACAACTAAGACTAGCTTACTATACTTAATTAACATTTAAAATATCAAAGTGAAAAGGTCTTCACTTAGCATAATGTTCCAGGCGAGTAAATATTCTACTTTCCTACGTAAAACAAACGCCAGTCTATAAGTGGTCTAACGCTAATTGTAAGGCTCGTGAAGAAATTAAGCGCTTCAAAAAGCAATGTAAGAAAGATAGTCAGATAGCCCGTTCTTAATTTATGCGTTTTACCCGCATTGTTATTCCGACACGACCTCTCAGACTTCCATTAAAGTAGCTATTAGAGAAACAAACAAGGAACTCCCCACGATAAAATAATTATCGCTTTTATCTTCGCCGAACCTTTGTGAGCATCAATTTTTGAGTCCCTAAGGCAAACATAATATTAAAGAAGAATTTCACAAGAACCGACCTCATCCCTTCGAAGCAAAAAACTAATCTAAAATCGGACAATTTAATGACGTCAGCTAAATTGTAGACGCGCTGCGGTGTTGTTTTTGAAACCGGCGTGACCGACTTTTAAATGGCTTGAACAAACACCAAATGCAACCAAAAATAACTAATGATGAGTATGGCTATTTCGTATGTAAGGGTATTATTAAAAATGCCCTTTTGGCCTCTGCACCTGTTATCGACACCTGCCCCGCTGACCGTATTCTCTAAAGAAACTCGTTTCTACCGAACCCCGTTAACAATAGGACATCGTTTTGGTCTTTTTGTACCACAAATAAGCTCCTTATTTAGCTTAGTGCAGGTAAACAGATCTTATAATTACAGTACTTGGTTGGCTTGTGGTTTGAACAGACCAGATTGGTGGTCGTTAAGCCAGATTACAGTCTACTTATATTGTTTGTCAAACCACAAAGCAATTATAACAAGAAGTATTATTTTAAAAGAATATGAAATTACATGCAATACAAGTAGAAATATAACAGATTAACTGTTTCTACGCAATTGAAAAAAATAATAATTTCCTGTATGTAAAATGATTAATTCTTGGAAATTGCACTTTGAGCAAAATACCTACATTATTAAAATTTTAAAGGTAAGAATAATTTAAATTTGTTCTGAACCATGCATTTCGATAAAGTGTATAAAAATGAATTAATATACGAAAAACCATATTACGACAAGTCATAAATATTAGGGTAGAGGTCATTATTTGTACATAAGTGGCAAACAGTTAATTAAGGTACATTCAGGGCCGTGCTCCGTATCATTTGCTATTGCGATAGACCCGTCGAATCCTTCGGGATTCCACGTATTGTTGGTCCATTTTAATAGCAAAAATGATAAATATCCCGCTGGGGAGAAGTATCCCATAGTCGAATCGAAACTAACATTTCCATTTTTTGTTACCACATCGGACTTTACGGTTCTTCGCTAAAGCTTTTTAGTGACTCCGGATAAACGTTTGTGAGCGGTGCGCGTGGAACACTAACAAAAATGGCAGAAAGCCACTAATTAAAGTGTAGAACAATGAAACAAAACGACCTCTATAAAATACCCTTCAGAACCCCTACGATGCCGAGTCCGAGCTTCAAATAGGGCATAAAAAAACTATACCCACGTAATATTACGGCAGTGTGCGATCGACTCGTAAGGCGTTCTAAACGTGATTTAACAAAAAGCGCAACCCTTTTAAAAGGAAGTCAAGGTATAAAGTCTTAGCCGACACACTTTCCATAAACTTAAGTAAGCTCTTAGAGGAGATGATACGGCTACCTCCTTGTTTAATCCGCTTTAAAACACCGCAACACTCTTTTGTTATTTAGCGAGTGGAAGTAATCTCTTCTTCAGGGTTTTATAAACAATCGCCGCAAAGGAATTTGTTTCAATATACGAGTCTTGTGAAGACATAATTTGCTTGAACAACAAAAGAGCTCGTTATTTAAATTCTCATTTCAAATTATTCAACCAATGGATTTTTTTAAATGTACGCATTGTCCGTTTCTTTTCATTTTTATAATAATTATGTTGAAGTAGTTCTGGAGGGTTCTATTTGTCCTATTTCGAAATCTCTTCGATCTAAGACAGTTGAAGATAGGAAGGGTTTGAATTCTAATCAGTGATGTCAATCTTAATGAAATTTATTAAAATGCGTTATTGTTCAACCAGAAACTTGCCAGATCTCACCTCCTTTAAATTACACAATGGGACGAACCACATGTCTTTTTTGTTGCCGCCAAGTGTATGAAGATTAGGACGTCTGACATGGAAAGGGTTGGCTTCGTTTTTTGACTTTACTCTGTGAAAGCTATCGTTTTATCAATTCTGTCTATTCTAATCTTATTTGTTTGTCACCCTGGAAATAATTCTAGAGCTTTATTTTCCCCCACATCTGCTTAGCCAACATTTTTTCCTGTTGTAGAGTTATATTAATATTAGTAAAAATATTATTTCAAATCGTTTATAATGGTTAGATATAAAGAAAATTTAATCATAGATTTCAAACTTGGTAATCATCACCAATTTCAACTTTGAGATCCCTAGAAAATATAAGACCACATTCAATTTTAATACAACTAAGAATGTAACCTGGAAGGAATACATAACTATATTTAATATATTTTAAATATGTACGCATTTGTCCATGCTAATGTAGGAGACGTATTTGAAGAAACTTTCATTTGAACTTTATAGTTACATTGGAAACTTTTACCCCAGGGAGATGGTCTAAAGTATGCTGGAAATAATATACTGCACTTGAAGGGAAAGTTCATATCAGAACGAAAGTTATCGACAAAAATTGTCGGCGAGGAAACTCCTAGAAACAGTGAGTAAATATATTCGTATAGGAATAATACTGTACCATAACTATTTTAGAGCAGTGATAGCCCAATGGTCGAAACTTGCCCTCCTAATCGGGAGGTCCGAGGTTCAGACCCAGGCACGCACTACTGATTTATGTGCGTATTAGAAATCAATTATCACAACTTCCCGGTGAAAGAGGACATCATGAAAAACCTACACACACACCCGAGAGTTATTTAAAAACAAAAAGTTCTCAGAGGTGTGTGAAGTCCACCAATTCGCCCTCGGCCAGCGCGGTGAGCTATGGCCTAAAGCTCTCTCATTCTTAGAGAAGACCCGTGCCCAGCTGTGAGACAATAATGGGTACCCCCATAACTATATTTCTGACCACGCCTTGATTGTGTCACATCTCCGTCCATCATATCACGTGCAGACGTAGTGAAACAAAACGCTGTACGTAAAATATAAACAAGTGTAGGCAAGTTGTACTATCCGCTTTCAACTCCGTTCCGTAATTAACAGGTATTCTCACGAAAGGCAATACGTCTCGCATTATCCGCGCTTTGCAAAACCGAGTTCTTAAACACCGGGTCGTATCGCTTTACAACTTTTTTTACAACGTAAGCAAAACCGATGATCGTTGTCCGCCCGAATTATAATATCAAAAAGCAATCGTTCATTCAAGAGTATTGAATAGTCGTTTAAGCAATGGGCGTGGGCCACAATGGTCGCGATCGTCTTGCCCTCGACAATTTCAGATCACTACGAAACTGCATGTAATATAAATCTTTCCGGTGAAGCACGAACAACTGAACCACTCCCACTCAGATCGCGGACTCGGCTCAAATACGAATATTAAATTCCACTCATTCGAACTCTTTATTTAAATTTGCTCACAATTTTAGATTTTATTCTCAGGCAGCAAAGCGTGCTTTTGCTTTAGTTGGAACTCTGAGCAAACCGTAGCGGCTTTGGATATTTCGTTTGAATGGGTATTAATAATTTTTATTGCAGGTTCATTGCATTATGCTTTACCGATGGATTCCTTTGCTCTTTTTCGCGACGTCCATCAATAATTTTTCGGACAGTTGAATGTCGGCCCGTGTTTAAAGATCAGTCCTTGAAATTATCTTAATCGAATCGGGATATTAAGAAGCTTTGTGCATAATTAGTTACAATGTCCAACATGTTTGCAATAAGAAATCTGAGTGACAGTTTCGTAATATAAAGTCGATTGCTTACTTATCATTTAATATTTAAAATGAAAGGAAAAGAAGTGATGAAAAACTATTGACCAGCTAATAATGCCTGAGTCCAAATAATTAACTTGGAAATCATGTAATGAATAAAGACATCAGTTGAGATTAATAATCTTGAATGACAAATGGATCTAAAGAAAGTTTAACGGTTAAGCAATTCGTCATATAATTTATATGTCGAATAAACATTACTTAGACATTAAAAAGGTCTATAACTTTTAGACGTCAGCACCTTAATTAATACTACCGCATCATTACGATATACGATTTTAACTACATTCGGTTAATTATAAATGATACGCAATGCTTTGAGTTATTTATGTTCAAAGTTATTAAGAGATAACGTAGACTAAATGCCCATATAATAATTAACTATGATAGGTAGAATTTTCAAGCCTATTTATGGCTCCGCCGGGAGAAAATTGTTCCAATTTAACAAAACTAATTTGCAGTAAAATATAATCCTTATCAAAATCGCTCAATTAAAATGATACAATCATAAACATTTATCTCAAAACATTTTATATTCCTATATATACCTTTTTCGGCCTCCAGATAAAGTACATAAATAAATGCTTCTTGGACTCATAGCCCCCACACTTGGATATATCATCCAGTAGATGCCATTGACACTGACAAAGATGAAAACACAAACACCCAGACCCATAATAGAATCTAATTTCATCTTTCTGGTATTCTGATATCATCTGTCTGGCTGGTGATTGAACTTGGAATCTACTGCGTGTCTCACTGCTATAGTGACCGCTATGCCATGCTGGTCGGGAAAATAATTGTTATTAGTTTTGCTGATCTTGGAATAGGCAGGCATACGAGTATTTGCGTAAACAAGCTAGTAGGTAAAGGTAAAGTTCAAATGATAATTACGATACATCTTAATTAACGCTAGAACACGGTAACTAAATCTTCTCAAAGGATTTTCCTGTTTATTACTACTATGAAGTAATAAAGGTTACAGAAAATTAATATCCTGAAATAATTTGGTTCATTTTGAATCATTTCACATTTGTATAGTAAATATAATATTAGATATAGTATAGATATATTTGAAAGTGGTAAAAGTTATGTGATATTAGGTACCAAATCTGAGACCGCAGCAATATTCTACTGCATCGCTTATTCTGAAATTAGCGAATGTATTTGTACAATGTAGCTATCCGATGTATTTCCCAATTGCAACAACGCGTATGTTTCTAGTAACAGATAGAATTCTTTGAATCAACAAAGTGAACTAAGGACTAAGTAGAACGAACTCACAGATTATTGTATTTTCTTTAGCACACCCTTCTAATCAGATTAGAGCAGCGAAAATATGTAAGGTAGGTAGGTAAAGTATTTAAAAGTGGTTCTATTATTTTCATTAATAAAGAAAAAGTGCGGAACTCGGCGACTGTGCGGTAAAGCCATTGCATAGTATATAATTATAATTATTTAATTATGCAATATTTTTTTCTTTGATTTTAATTCAAGTTTATTTCTTTGATACTATATACTTTATCACAAACAGCTGCTTACATATTCGCCCGATTTCCGAGCCGCTCGTCTCGATCCTTGCAAGCTTCGCATTATCTATATTGTATATGGTACGACAGACACACACGTTAAGCGATCGCTCAGCCGCGCTACAGGATAGGTGGGGTGGGGGCGTTAGGTTTTTTCGTTACGGAATTTCTTGATTCGGTCGCCGAGCTCAAAGCCCGCGATAAAAGTTATGCAATAGTTTAAAAGTATTTTTTATCGACCGTCAAATCCTGATACATTTACATTTTACTACTCGCACAAGTAAACAAAAAGTATCAAACAATAGTTTAAAAGATACCATAAGAATGATATTTGATAAGTATTAATGAAACATGTTGGATGTGATTACGTAAGTGAATACAGTACAAAGGAAGCGTCCGCGTCGTGAGACGTCGTATCAAGTCGCGCTGACATTCAAGTTCAGATATCGTGTGACGACCTCTGGGGTTACTTTCGGTATAAAGGCAATATACCTTAGAATATGAATAAAGGATTCAATATTGCATACTTTACTAAGTAGTATTTACTATTACCTAAATAATAGTATAAGTTTGTTTTAATAATTTTTGTGTGCTCGTGTGATTGTGTAGGTGTGCGTATGTGGTTACGTATGCATGTGTGTGCATGTGGGTATTACTGTGTGTATGTTTGTAGTGTTCTTTATGTTTGTTTATAAAACTAGTATACAACTTGGTTTATGTATGTATTTAATTATGACATATCCTTAGGCTTATAATCTTAAGGGTATAGAAATCTTTATTTCTCACAAGAATTAATACATAATTCAGTTATATGAGAATTTACAATATTAATTAACATTATTACATATCTTTAGCCAGTGTCGTGTTGCTCACAAAAGTTCTTCAATTTTTGCTTAAAACTATTTGTTGATACGGCATTCTTGATACAATTAGGTAACTTATTGTAAAATTGTGCCCCTTCAAACATATTTGTTTTTCCATACAATTTTCGTGGTTTAATCTTCTCAGAAGTACCGTGGTTTATATTGGTCAAGAATTCACTTCCAATTATCTAAAATTATAAATCATATATAGCTGTATTGTATTTGATAACAAAGACAATCACTAACAAGTTTGTATAAACGTTTATTTATACAAACTTGAATATGGACCCAGAACACGCTTTCTACACGCTTTCTACACTCATAGCCCCACAGTAGGATTTTTTCCTGTGTCGTGGATACTATGGACACACACAGCACGAATACACAAACACCCAGACCCAGAACATGAATCTAAACTCATCGTTCAGATACCTGTCTGGCCGGGAATCGAACCCGGGACCCATTGCGCGTCAGACTGGTATGGTAACCGTTTCACCACGCGGGTCGTCAGTCAGAACAGATCCCTAGATATATTATTCAGGCAATATTTATAAGAGAAACTCTCAGAACAAATAGGATACTGTTACATAAGTGAATATCGTGTCGAATTGAGCTGACATTGAAGTTCAAGCGATATCGAGGCACGACCTCTTTGGGTTGAACTTTCGCTAGAGTGAAGGCGAAACGAATGTATTATAGTACGGGATTATTAGGGATATAATGACGCAAGTTATGTGATGTTGAATCATCGCAACTAAATAAAGAGTGTTTTGAAACATAACAGTTAACTGAAGTTTACGTGAATGTTGGGTATCTAAACTTTTTTAAGTTATATATTTATGATCTTGAGTTATTTTGTTTGTAAAAAAAAGTTGTCGGAGGTGTGTGAAGTCGACCAATTCGCACTTGGCCAGCGCGGTGGACTATGGCCTATACTTTTCATTCTGAGGCAAGATCCGTGCCTAGCAGTGGGACAATAATAACGTTATTTTGTTATATCAAATTAAGGGTTTTCACTTAACGATACGGAACCATATTATAAAAGTATCTTCAATATCGTTTGACATGTCCTCGACTGCGAACCTGTGACTCGTCCAATAGTTTTTATAAATCACTTTTATAACACTTTAAAAAAACGCTTTCTACACTCATAGCCCCGCACTAGGATTTTCTCCTGTGTCGTGGTTGCCATGGACACACACAAAGACGAATACACAAACACCCAGACCCAGAACAAGAATCTAAACTCATCATTCAGATACCTGTCTGTCCGGGAATCGAACCCGGGACCCACTGCGTGTCATACCGGTACGGTAACCGCTGCGCCACGCGGGTCGTCATATAACAAAGCATGATCAAACAGATGCATAAGAAGATGATATATATAACGAAAAACTAAAACCTACAACTATTTTAAAAATCGCATAGCGTTGCTGCCGGTGCAGCATCCAAAATTATATTTTCAAAGTGGAACATTTTGAGCGCTGTTAAATTTTGAGCAAAAAAGTTTAAAGCTGCATCGGTAGTTCGAAACAGTTCAACTCCCACTTCCGTTTGTCTTCTATTGTTCTAAGAAACAAAAGTTCACGTTTAGTTTTGTAAAATGGATCCAGCTTTGAATCCGACTTTTGAATCCGGTTAAGTATTATTAATACAGGTGTAGAATAATTTTGTATATTTTTCTTTTTATTTACTTACTAGCGTTTCCTCGCGGATTGGTCGATCACGTTACTCATTATTATAAGTATCTCATGTGTTGATCCTGATCCATAAACTATTTGTGGCCAAATTTTAGACAAAAACTCTCATAGTTTTTGTGCGAAAGAGTGACAAACAAAAAACATACATGTGAGTAACTCATAAATCACAAACCTTTATATTATTAGTAGACTTGTCTATTCCGATGTCTTTGCCCGCTAATATCACGTTTAACACCATATACTCATCAGAGTACCCCATATGTTAATGCGAGTCACAAACTATCTGCATGCCAAATTTGAGCGATATCCAATACATAGTTCTTTGTGAAGAAAAATTACCAAACACACATACATTCTTACAAACTTTTACATTTATAATATAGTAATATAATAAAATAAGCCGAGATGTAGTTGAAATAGTGTACAAGACTGATTTGTAAGGATATGGTCACTATGTTCAGTGCCGTTTACGGACATGTGCAATCAACTCCAAATAAGACTTGAGCTGTAAATGACGACTGTTATAGATGCAGTTCTATGGCTCAGTAATACCTTCTATTTCTTAGTATTGTAGTACTTCCTAGTATTGTAGATGATACAATTATTAACAAATGAATACTGTATATTATTGTATAAGTATTATTATATTTTTACTGGACATTTGGGCTCTTGTTAAATCAATATATATTGTAGTGATTGTTCTTGTGAAGTTAAATTTAGGTTTTGATCTTAATTATAAAAAACTGCGTTCACACGCTTTATAATCACCATTTTTATTAAAAGTTGAAATAACCTAAGAGTTTAAGTTTGTATTTTCTATTAGTTTCTTCAAGACACTGTAGAACAAACTTGCAAGATAGACAAATAGATTAGAAATCCATTTGAGCATTTCGATCCGAGGACATAAACTTCGATGGCTCGTCCACGTCAAGAAGGCAACTTTAAAGAACTGTTTCCACAACTCATTTTCTATGTTGTTATTTTTATGTTTTGTTATTGTTAGGATAAGAAGATCTATAATTTCCTAGTCAAAGTGTTTGTCAGGTATTAGTTAAGAACTTTTGAAATGTGAGGCAAATTAACTAATACTTCATTTATACTTTTCAGTATCACCTAAAACATTTTTTCTTATACTTGTTTAAACTAGATTATATGTATTTATTTTAGTTCGATTTACCATTACATAGTATATGCATCCATTTTACTTTTCAGAAAAATACATTTATTAAATATTGAAATAATAATACTTATACAGAATGAGCTATAAAAAGTGGTTAACACAAAGATGTGACAGAATAATTAACGGATTCTAAATTGCCGATTTCACTAACAGAACGCTAAACATACTTTAAATTCAAAATTATTAAGCTTTCACTACAAATAGATGCGACAAACATGTACCCTATCAAACAGTAGCCAACGCTATGACGTTAAACGAGACGGAAGGCAATGGAAACAGCCGCTAACCCTCCGAACGATTTTATGGTATAAACAGGGTCGGGACCCGATACCCGGATAGTTAAAAGGTTGTGGAACAATCGAGAGCTCGTGAGAACACTCGGCCACTTCAAGTTAATGCACCTAACTCGGCCTTCGACAAATAGTAGAGAATCTCGTCACGAGTCCGCGGTGGATGTAATTTGATTTTCTTAACGTCAATAAACGTGTTTACAAACAAGTCGTTTCTTCACGCGTTTGTCTTTGTATGGCAAATACTTATACGAGTCCTGTTTTCCTACCTATAGATATATTTCATTGGTAGAAGAACTTGAATACTAAGGACCTTTGATGTTTTTCTTTGTATTTAAAACTAATAACGATCCCACCTTATGATAACATAATATAATGTTACAAATGTTAAAGTTTGTGATATATGTGTTTGTAACTACCAGATGGTTTTGCCAAAAATTGGCGCATACATAGTTTATGACTCGTATAAACACTTAAAGTTGTTACGTTATTATCTTAGATGACAAAGTAACTACTTAAAACAGAAGGTCCCTTAAGAAAAGACTGAACAAATGAATAACCAACTTGGTATTACATGCATCTCAAAACTTTTTCCAAAAGTAGGACTGAGTTGCGAGACTTGGGTTTTTGACATGTATTGTTTTTTATGGCATACTCATTATCATGATTGACGTTATTGAAGCGAGGACAGGCGCAGGAATAGCCTAGTAAAGTTATATAAAACACTTAAATTTGTAAAATTAGAGACCTGTTATTTGAAACATAGGCTTCCATAGTCAGTAAACTCGACTGTCACTGTTTACCTATTTTTTACATGCTCCAATATTACACACACGAACAATACAATAATCTTCATTTCTTTCCACTTATTATTATTAAATCTAATTCAGTATTGAAATAGAGATCGTTCATAAACGTCTATACCCAGAACTTAGTAATAATAGCTAAGATAATTATAATTTATGTTTACTAAAATGAACTCGACTCTACACAGGGATGAGTCACACGGTTATCATCGTGTTATCATGGACGAAGACTTGCTATATAGGTATGTAAGGTATGGTATGTAGCGCATATATATCTTCGAGTGAGTATAATTAATATGCGTTGCTTTGTAGGTATGTAGATTACAGTATAGGATCTCTTGAGTGAGAGGAATTAGTATTGTGTGGAGATTCTCCCTCAAATTGAAATGTTATAACAACGATAACTGAAACTAATAGTTTACATATCCTGTGCGTGTGAGATGTTTTTTCCTTGTTGTTTATTATATGAGCTGAGTACATTTAAATTTACATCCTGCGTAGCGGAGTGGTCGCCATACCGGTTCGATATGACAGTTACCGGGTTCGATTCCCGGCAGGTATCGAAATGATGAAATTAGATTTCGATTCTGGGTCTGGTTCTTGCCTGGGTGTTCACTTACAATACATTTTTAATTTAATTTATAAGTATGACTTAAAGGAACTGAAGAAAACAGAAGAATATCAGTAGAACACTTTCGACCTACTCATACATACTCATATATCTACGTTTAAGAATAATAAATTAAAAAGCCAGTCCAGTCGAAGGTGAGACTAGCAAGAAATAGATTAACTTAAATCGGTATTATACGACGGTGCAAGTAAATAGAAAATCTGTTATTACACTTATGACTTCCCATCCTTATAAAGAGGAATCTATTTAATTAAGCCTGTAAAAACTGTTTACTTTCAATAAAAACACAGAGTAAAAAGTGTGACGTGTTCTGAGAATACCGGATGCATTGCACGAAGGCGTGTTGTATGTTCTTTATGTATGAGGATTTCAGTTGAAATCTGTTTGGCCTAAGCGCCATCGTAAGATGATATGCATGTATGAAGATTGCAAGGAGTAGGGTAAAAGCCCCAATGATTGACACTCGGAGCCGCCCCACTAGTGTTGGTGGGCGCTCGGACGAAACGTGATTTTTACCTTTTTTCCAGCTTTACAACCCTTCATTTGCCGAACGCATAAACCCACTAATTACTTTATTTCGCTGTTAATACTTTTTTAAATACCATCCTTGTATAAATAATGACTTCCACGGAATGTAGACCACAATATTTTTTGTTACACAGCCAGGTAGAAATTACTTTGATGTAGACATGTTTCCCTTGTAAAAATGTTTTACAGTTTATAATTTGCAACTAGGTATTCGTAATTTACATACCATACTGGTATAAAAATGGTTTTAGGTTGGATCCCGGGGCAGGTAAAAAAAATAACGATTTTTTTGATTTCCTTTCTTATTGTGTGTGTTTATGTCATTGTGTTTTTGTCTAAGGTACTTATAATATTACAAATCCTATGAGTGAAGAAAGTTCCATGATTAGAAGTAAGATTTTCTGCTAAAGTAATTTCTGCTCAATTTTTATTTTCCATTTTGAATTTACGAGAAGTTTTTTAGGATTTTTATGCCATAAAATACATAGGTATAATAATAGAGATGCACCGAATGGTTCACCGAATAACCGAATACCGAATACTATTCGGTTTAACTTTCCGAATCGGACCGAATATCCGATTCGTTTAACCGAATCGGATATTCGGCCGAATTATTCGGTTTACTATTTTTTATTATGAAACAACTGCGAAAGTACCATGTTCATAAAAAATGTTAATTGTGGTTTAAAAATAAATGTTGACATAACAATATGATACCTATGTTTAGAAAAAACGCGAATTTGATTGAGGTTTCAAAAATGTTAATTTAAAGTTATTTTTTTTTATATTATTGGCTTAATTTAACACATATTTCATAGTGTTTCTTTGACTCATAACATAAATCTTACGTAAAAAGTTTTCTCTCTTTGTACTATACCGTGACATATAGCCAAGAAAATAAAAATACTCCAACCGAATATATTCGCCACCAAAACCGAATAATTCGGCCGAAAATGATGTCGAATACACCGAATACCGAATAACAACTGAATATTCGATGCATCTCTAGTAAATAACACACCACATTACTCGGTCGTAGTCTTTATCTAATTTGACTTGTTAAGCATTAAAAAGAATTATAATAGATACTGTATACAGAACAAAGCAGTCTAGCCTTTGTTTCATAACAATTGTCTTATTATGCATTAAAACATGAACTTGGAACCTTATTGCGTATACATTGAACTTTTGGGGCAGATCGTGCAAGGACTCTATGGCAGTAAATTTTAATGATTTAACTTAATGAGCTGCTAATATCTTTGCCTTGTTAAGACGTAAGCATAGCGGTTATCGTGGGCTTAAGTAGTTTCAAGAAATGGTAACAGATCGCGCAATTTTTTTCGATGCTACTTATAAAAGAGAGCAGTGATAGCCTAATGTTTAAAACTTGCCCTCTCAATCAAGAGGTCTGGGGCTCAAACCCAGGCACGCATCACTGATTTATGTGCGTATTCGAAATTAATTATCTATGCTTTTCGGTGAAGGAAAACATCGTGAGGAAACCTACACTCCCGAGAGTACTTAAAAAAAAGTTCTCGGAGGTGTGTGAAGTCCACTAATTCGCACTAGGCCTGCTCGGTGGACTATGGCCTACAAACTCTCTCATTCTGAGAGAAATCCCCTGTATATGTTGAAAGAGTTTATATTATGTTTCCTTGAAACAATGATTATTCATTACAAGTTATTGCTGAAAACGATAATCTAAGGATGCAATATAAATTGCAATGTATGAGCGAAAACTTAAACATTAGTTGTTTTGAGGAAATGAATAAAACTATTACTAAGATACTAAGGGTACAGTTCTAAGTTGCTAACAGATGGACTTGGACAACAGGGATCATTTACCGTCAGATGGATAAAACGCTCGTTTACTGCTCCAATTTTATTAACAAAAAATATATAGTCCTCAAAAGTAACAATTTATTAATTTATATATTCTTTTATTCTATTTTATTCAACTTGCTTAATTATATCAGAACCCTATTACGTTTATTATCTTTATGCATCCATTTCAACCAAAGAATATAAAATAATGTGTTAGTCATAATATTCACATTAAACGTCATAGTCCAAGAGCCCGTGAGTGCCAGACCTTCGGATTTTCATAAAAGCTGAAAATTTTTCTATGTGTGTCCCTAATACAGGTAAGAATGATCCCCACCCATGAAGCTGGGGCAGCGGTGGCTTTGGCAGGTAACAGGCAACAAAGGTGTATAAAATTCCATCTCAAATTTATCTATCTTCTTCTATCTATACTATAATAAATCTGTAAGAGGTCGCTGTCTGTACATGGAATAAATTTAGGTGAAAACCATTTCTAGAGGTCTTTAATACGATATAGAACCCAAAATAATAGTTTTTAGAAATCTTTTCTGTTTGTCTGTTTGTCTGTTTGTCTGTTTATCTGTTTGTCTGTTTGTCTGTTTGTCTGTTTGTCTGTTTGTCTGTTTGTCTGTTTGTCTGTTTGTCTGTTTGTCTGTGTGTTTGAAAACGCTAATCTCAGAAACGGCTTATCCAATTTGAATATAATTTTCACTGATGTGTTATGGGAAACTTCACTTAACATTTAGTGTTTATTTTATGTAAATCGGTTTATAAATAAAAAAGTTATGTCAATTTAAAACTACGCAGTATTTATTCTGTGTTCGATGAGTGTTAACAAGATATGTAACTGCATAGTTGAATTGGTTGAAACTAAACATGTTATGGTCTGTAAAATGTATTCCTTTGTTATGTATTTTTTATTGGTTATGTGTGTACGTATGTTATTTGATACTATACAAATCTATATCTCTATATCTATATATACTTATATAAAAACGAAAGGATGCTCTCTCACTCATCTTTTGAAAAAACATCGTAGAGCCTAAACTGCTAAAGATACGAATATAATTTTTACTAAGGGTTCCTTTTATGACGTAGACGTCAGTTAAGAATTAATTTTCTGATCCCCCCCCCCCCCCCCAAGTTAACCCAAATAGGAGATGTAAGTTTGTATGAAAGTCAGTCAATTTTGAGGGAGGCCACCTCAATAAAATTTAGTATTTCGCTTTGATTTTTATGTTAAAACATAGTTTTAAACCGACTTCCAAAAAGGAGGAGGTTATCAATTCGTCTGTATTTTTTTTATTATTTTTTTTTTTAATTTTATATTTGTTACTCGATTTCTCCGCACTGGGTGAACGGATTTGGATGTTTTTTTTTTTCATTTGAAAGGTAGTGCGTGTCGTCGGGTCCCATTTATTTTTAGTTCACTTTTGACAGTGGCATCCATAAGAAAAGCGCATAAGTCTGATATTTGCATTAACGATGTGCGCGATAAATAGATGAATAACTCAATTTCCCGCCAACCGATTTTGATGATTTTTCTTTTATTTGAAAGAATGTACTTCAAGGGTACTCTGATGAGTTTGATACGGTTCTGATCACAGGATCCATTTCCATGAAGCAAATTAACGAAATTAGCGATACTCGGCCAAACCTAAGCTGTAGGAGTCCAATTGGGTTGAATGTAGAATGAGATTACTAAGCAAAAAAAAGAAGGTCAATTTTTTTCCTAAAAAAATTGACCTTCAACTCTTCAATCCTGATGATGCAGGGGTACTGCTAGCCTGAACCGTAGAAGTAAGTCAATTTGTTTTTATGAATATATAATAAGATTGTTAAACAAATTCGTGGGACAAAAATTTGATCTTCAACTCCTCAACCCTGATGATGTAAGGGTATTTCAAGACTAAACCGTAAGAGTTGGCTATTTGGTACTTACGGTTATGTAATAAAAATACCAAGCAAAGATGAACGGTAAAAATGTTGACCTTCAACTCCTCAACCCTGATGACGAAGGGTTATTTCAAGCCATAGCCATAGGAGATGGCCATTTAATGCTTTCGGGTATGTAATATGATTACTAAGCAAAGACACAAAATGAAAATTTCGACCTTCAACTCCTCGCCCCTGATGATGCAGGATGCTGCTAGCCTAAACTATACGAGATGGGCATTTGGTGCTTTTAGGTATTTAATATAATTACTAAGCAAAGACAAATGATGACAATTTTGACCTCTAACTCCTCAAGGCTGATTATGCACGGGTGCTTCAAGCCTAAGCCATAGAAGTTAGCTATTTAGTGCTTTCGGGTATGTAATATAATTACTAAGCAAAACACAAGATGAAAATTTTGATCTTCAACTCCTCAAGCCTGATGATGCAGGGTACTGCAAGCCTAAGCCATAGGAGTTGGCCATTTAATGCTTTCGGGTATGTAATATAATTACGAAGCAAAGACACAAGATGAAAATTTTGACCATCATCTCCTCAACCCTGATGATGCAGGGGTGCTTCAAGCCTAAGCCATAGAAGTTAGCTATTTAGTGCTTTCGGGTATGTAATATAATTACTAAGCAAAGACACAAGATGAAAATTTTTGACCATCATCTCCTCAACCCTGATGATACAGGGGTGCTTCAAGTCTAAGCCATAGAAGTTAGCTATTTAGTGCTTTCGGGTGTGTAATATAATTACTAAGCAAAGACACAAGATGAAAATTTCGATCTTCAACTCCTCAAGCCTGATGATGCAGGGTACTGCAAGCCTAAGCCATAGGAGTTGGCCATTTAATGCTTTCGGGTATTTAATATAATTACTAAGCAAAGACACAAGATGAAAATTTTGACCATCATCTCCTCAACCCTGATGAAGCAGGGGTGCTTCAAGCCTAAGCCATAGAAGTTAGCTATTTAGTGCTTTCGGGTATGTAATATAATTACCAAGCAAAGACACAAGATGAAAATTGCGATCTTCAACTCCTCAAGCCTGATGATGCTGGGTACTGCAAGCCTAAGCCATAGAAGTTGGCCATTTAATGCTTTCGGGTATGTAATATAATTACTAAGCAAGGACACATGATGACAATTTCGACCTTAAGCTCCTCAGCCCTGATGATGCAGGGTACTACAAGCCCAAGCTATAGAAGTTGGCTCGCAAGTGCTTACGTATAAATAATAAGAATACTAAGCAAAGACACGGGATATTTTTTTACCTTCAACTCCTCCCTGATGATGCGGGATAGTGCAAGCCTAAATTATAAAAGGTAGTCACATAATGCTTACGGTTGTTTTTAGTATATATTATGAGTTTAATGAGAGCTCATTAAACTGAAATGTGATTAATAAATTAAACTTCAATTCATCAACCCTGATAATCTAAGTACACAACCTACTTAAGCCGTATGAGTTTGGTACTTATTGATTACAATACATTACGACCCGTTCCTGAGAGAACATTATGATAAAAAGTGTCACGTTGAATACCTAAATCCTGAAAATGCAGGAGTATTGTCATGTTATTATTAAGAGTTGGCTTTAGCTGTAGCTTTTTAAGCAGGATGGGTTAGGTTAGGTTGGAACATAAAAAATAAGCGAGCAGGGTGCGGCAGCGCCCTGCAAGCGGGTGCGCCCTGTTCGTATGAATTGTAAAAGTGTTTTGATTCTGTCTTCTGCTTTACAAAGAACAATTTACGCACACAAATAGCCCGATGCACCTCTTAAAAGATCTTATCTTTGACCACATGAAACAAAATATGAACTTAGAATATATGTCGCTGTTCAGTGATATTCCAATTTTCTAATGATTTACTATAAGTAGATAATAGTGCTTTGTTACCCGGAAAAGTCAAAATCAATCTTTATATCGATACGTCTTCGTTTAAATGTGGAGGAGTTCGTTGAAAAAGTATATCCCGATATCTATACTAATATATAAAGCTGAAGAGTTTGTTTGTTTGTTTGAACGCGCTAATCTCAGGAACTACTGGGTCGAATTTAAAAATTCTTTTTGTATTGAATAGACCATTTATCGAGGAAGGCTTTAGGCTATATAACATCACGCTGCAACTATTACGAGCGAAGAAATAATGGAAAAATCGGGGCAAAATATTCATCCTTGAGGGCTTCCGTTGCGTGCGCTGCGAAAACGGTACAAGATACCAAAAATATATGTATGATATAATTATTTCTCTTGAAATGATCTAAAAAAATGTCCGCGACAGTATATGTCTATCTTTTAAGATTAACTCACTAGAACCGTTTTCATGGTAATCAAATTCGGTCGAAATTAGTTAAGAGTTGTATCAACGTAATAATATTAATCTTTGTCCAAATAAATGTGTTGTTGATTAAGAGTATTTAATTGTGAACAAAATTGACATCACTTACATGATTACATCATTGACATCACTTAATTTCAATGAACATTTTAGATCTTAAAGATCTTGCGTCGTTTTATCGTCGTGTAATAATATTTTTTAAATACTATTTGATTTTGTTTTAAGGATATTTTTTTTTTAGGTTCTAATAATTTCACATTTTTTTTTTATATATGAGCTATATGAGTTGGCTATGTTCTATTCAAAACTAAATTGTCTAAAATAATAATAGAAAATGAAACGGACAAAGTCGTGGGAAACAGCTATAATTTATAAAGCTGAGGAGGTTGTTTGCAAAAATAAATTATGCCCATAATAACTATTCCACGCGGTCGAAGTCGCGGGCACAGCTAGTCATAAAATAAAACTGAATTTTTTTATATTTGATTCACAATAATATCAAAACTCGCGTTGCTCATTGCCGGACAGTTAGTATGGTTGCAACCCTCTGGACACCCTTAAACTATTATAATTTATAATTATACTTACGTTATATTATAAAATCTCAATTTTATATATAATTTTTTGGAGGCCTATTAATCTATGTTTACATAATTGCCGGACAGTTTCGACGGTTCTATCATCTTGCTAGACGCATTCAAAGTGAGCAGTAGTTCGGGCAGCAAGGAACGTATACAGTAACTAGTGCGAGTGAGACAGAGCGCTTGGTCTATTGCGGCCCTTCACTGCGCATCCACTGTTATCAAGTTCAAATTGTGCAGCTTATTTTTTTCTTAGTCAAGAAATTTCATTAAATAAATTTTTACAGTTTGAATAACAAATATTTAAAACAGTACTCAGTAAAATTGTTCTAATACAACTTCAATCATATCGAAACTCTAATAACTTTATTTATATTATTTTTCATTTTTACGAAGTTTATATTTTCAATTCTATCAAAATTGTAAAGCCAATGAATTAAAGTAAATCAAATTTTATTGTTTATTATATCAAAAAGCAATTTTTTTTTAAATAAAAAAGTTACAGAAAAATACATTTATTTTAATAAAATCTTTAAACATTTTCATCATTTTCATCGTCGTCGTCAATACATCCATACTCCTCGTCACTATTATTCCATTCTGTGGATTGATCGTCTTCAATATCGCTTTCCTCATTGTTTTGTGCAATAGTAAAAAAAACAAGTTAATTTAATTACAAATAGTCCAAAATTAATGTATAATAATTTAACATAATTATCAAATACCTGAAACTGTTTTTAGAGATTCGCTGACATAATTCGGTAATTGATCTCCTTCAAACCATTTAAAATAGTAGTGGTCATTTTCCAGTATCCAACCATTATTTACCGGTTTATATGCTGTTGGCTTTTGTAAGTAAGTGAGCGTTGTTCCATATGCTACATATGTAATTCGCTCGAAAAAATTGATTAATAAGCGATTATTAATTATGATAATTATTATGATAATCGCGTTATTAATAAGTGATAAATATAACTAGTTTTAGTGCATTATAAAGAAAAAAGGTGGAATACGTCGTAAAACACGTAAATTATTGGATATAGTGCATCGAGTTCGAGTTGACAGCAGTTTGAATATGACGTAAGTAATCAATTTTGGATAAGACATACGAATTTTTGTTTGTAATATTTTTGCATATAATGTTTAAATAAAGTATTTTGTATTATTATGATTTATAGTATAATGAATAATAATACGTATGTAGCTCAAAAGTTCACAAAACAAACACATTATTTACAAGTCATGTCCATACTAATGTATTGATTTTATGACCTAAATACACTTTATCTGCGTGGTGTTTAAAATATTTCTTAGAAACACTTCGGTATTTGTATTGTATCAATTACTTAATACTATGTAAACCTTAGAAAAACTTTAGTCATATGAAATTCATAAAGATAGTAACCAAAAATTTGTGTTTATCTAGACCCTAATTTTGGGACCTAAAAAAAGTATCATTTTTGTTCAACTCATATTCAAAATATATTAAACGTAACACTGAGATTGATGTTTTACTTTGTAGATATAATCTTATAGTTTAACGTAAACAAAACTCCCCGAACTACTGCTCACTTTGAATGCGTCTAGCAAGATCATAGAACCGTCGAAACTGTCCGGCAATTATGTAAACATAGATTAATAGGCCTCCAAAAAATTATATATAAAATTGAGATTTTATAATATAACGTAAGTATAATTATAAATTATAATAGTTTAAGGGTGTCCGGCAGAGGGTTGCAACCATACTAACTGTCCGGCAATGAGCAACGCGAGTTTTGATATTATTGTGAATCAAATATAAAAAAATTCAGTTTTATTTTATGATAAATTTGAGATGGAATTTTATACACCTTTGTTGCCTGTTACCTGCCAAAGCCACCGCTGCCCCAGCTTCATGGGTGGGGATCATTCTTACCTGTATTAGGGACACACATAGAAAAATTTTCAGCTTTTATGAAAATCCGAAGGTCTGGCACTCACGGGCTCTTGCTCTATCATATATTTTGCGAGATTGATTCTTCTATGGCTTATATCTACGTCTGTCAAACAGCGCATAGAAAAGGTTACCAAAAGTTCTTTGAACCCTTCTACTTATGCATTAGCTGATGTAACAGTCCCGACTTTCAAAGACAATTGATACACATGTTGAAGACCGTTACTTATTAAGACAATTATGACCGCTGTGTTTGGTGTTTGAGGTTTGAAATTTTAAATGCGTTTAAGAACCTCTACTGTGTTTTATATTGTACTAGTCGACCCGGCGAATTTCGTTGCACTTAATAGTCAAAATTTTAAAAAATATCAGTGCTCCACTGCTATATTATAAATGTATTATACATAAAAACCTTCCGCTTGAATTACTCTATCTATTAAAAAACTGCATTAAAATCTGTAGCGTAGTTTTAAAGATCTATGCATATAAAGAAACAGACAGCGGGAAGCGACTTTGTTTTATACTATGTAGTGATTTAATTTTACTTGTACATTGACTAACGAACTGACAGACAATATAGCGAAACTTATTGGGTTATAAATCAATTAATCAGATATAGTAATACTGAATTTCCAAAAATACAAATCTGTTTTATTTAATTGCCATTATGTAAGTGCATAAATCAAATTAGAAATTTTGTTTGCTGATGCTACATTATACATTAGAATGGAAGTCATAATTTTAAATGATATGAAATCAGCAGTGTAATATTTCATCAATTGTATGTTGTAAAAATAGTCGTTAATAACTTAATTTTGACTATTATCGATTGCACATCACAAAAAAGGCACGCGAAAATTAAATGGACGCCGAATTAAACCGCCACTCGCCACCTGTGCATTGAAATTCCCAAATTAAGTGACGAAAACCCTTCTGGAAATTTTATTGAGTGTCCGTTACTTGACACAACTTGCATTTTAAAGTGCTATAAAAGTAAAAGTTTAATATTTGAAGATGTGATAGTAGAGATAAGCGAAGCGATGCGACCCGACGCCACCTGCACGCTTAAAAAATCCATCACACCATTTTGGGCCCAGACATTACAAATTTAGGGGCTTATTTCCTGTGAACGCTCGCCCCAAAGGGAATACTTGATGTGGTAATCTGGTATGCCAAAGCCATGCCAGTGGAGCTGCCTGCATTACACAGCCTGTGATGTGACTATTAAATATCAATATTTTATAAGGGGGCGAGTTATTTTCGATCTTATCGTGTATTAACACCTTGTTTGTTTATTATAACTCAGATATATTTTTTACTAACCTTTTGATCTTCCCAGCATCTGCCCTTCCGATTCGAGCCAATTGTCATGGTAATGATTAATGAACGTTTAAAGAAAGATTGTTTACGATCGATATTATTAATGAACGTCTTAAAAGGATGAAAGTAGCAGTTATAAATTAAACTACTTTATATAAGGGTGCAAATGAAAAAGTATATATTTTATAATATAGGAAGAAATAAAAACATTAATTTCATGTGTAAGGAAAATATCTTAACATATTCATAAAATTATAAAAACAAAATTATCGCGTCTTTAAAACAAAATTATATCTCAAAACTTACATATATACATATGCAATGAAATTATATGCCTAAAAGTAAAAAAATCTAAAATTATCTGTGTTTCTCCACTATATCTCATACATGTATTGTACATAAAACCTTCCTTTTGAATTACTCTATTTAGTAAACAAACTGCATTAAAATTCGTAGCGTAGTTTTAAAGATCTAAGCATACATACAGCGGGAAGCGACTTTGTTTTATACTATGTAGTGATTATTGTCAGACTGAAAACTACTGAACCTAATTTTAATTAAGAAAAAACAAGAATTAAAATTATAGACATAGTCCATAATTTAAATTATTATTTATTTTTTATTTCATCTAAATCTGTAACCTTTATTAAAAGTAAATATAATTCAAAATGCCGTATTTTTTGGCGCTATCCAACACCAAATTAACAATTTTATTTGATACACTAATTAACGTGCTCTACCTAAGTTTCACAGCGTTAGTTTAGTAATATTTTAGTCAAGTCAAGAGTAGCTATTTCGGGCAACCTCAAATTTACGTTCGTCTTGAAACTAAAATTTTATACGAAGAGAATAAAACTTAGCTTTGTTTTCTCTCACGAATTTATATTACTTCTGAAACATATTTGAAGTTATATTTATTTTAGTGCTCAAGTTATTTTAGTAGTGTAGTAAAATCAAATATTAATGAGGTTATTTTTTACTTTTGACCTGATATCTTGTCGTTACTATATGTTTAAGTTCACTACGATGTTCCTAGGTTTCGTTGTTGGTCTCGATTTTATAAAGTGAGTAACTTCTTGTTAAAAATCACACAAAAAATGTTCGAAGGAAATCGTATCATTTACGAATCGAATTAACATTTGAATAGGCAAGCGCTTAGTCTTTATCATACTTGAGAGCAAGCAATGCTTTCAAGTATGATAAAGCTAAGGTACATTTTTTTATATCTGACTGACGTGGCAAACAAGCACGCAGTGTACCTGATGGTAGGTAGTCACTGCCGCCCATGGACATCTGTAACCAACTTCAAATAGAACATGGGTTTGGCGGTGGCGGCTAGAAATAGGTGTGGCGGTGCTACTTCCCCGGTCGAACTACACTGGTTCTACCACCTGATACAATACAATACGCTTAGGTCGCTTTTCAACCAGAAATGTGCTATATTTTGTTGCTGCGGATGTGTTTGATATCCACCAATCATATTCATTGATGCACTGGTCGTAATGGATTCTACTAAAATATGTTTTTATATGGAAGGATGCGTGCAATGGATGTGTGCTAAATATTACATAGCATCTTACTCGCACCGCTACATAGCTTAGTATCAGTGGAAACGGTCTCATAATTCTACCAGCTTAGCTATTTTATCCTCGCAGTACAGCTGCATAGCACATTTCTATTGGAAAAGCAGCCCGACCCGTACCACCCAGACGCAGCTTATACACTGTTATTTTGACCACTTCCATGTAGCATTTGTATCGAAACATTACACAATTCTTATTTTTGGCATTATGTATTGGGTAGAACAATGCAAATCCTTTAACAAATCTTACTAATGTTATAAATATAAAACTTTGTGAGGATCTATGTGTGTTTGTTACTGCCTATATGTAAACGTCAATTGTCAATGTCAATGTTACTGTCAAGAAAAATGTCGGAAGAATAAAGTTGTTATCGTGCAAGTCATCACTGTATCTATTTAAATCTTCAAAATCAATCGTAAATTACGATACAGGTACTTTTTCATTCAAAAACTACCAGACGCACATAGTTTATGACCTACATTAACATATAGGAGACTTATTACTGTAAAAGATCTCACAATAGCGGGTAAATCCGCAAGAGTAACCTAGTCTATCATATGAAGACCTTTGAATCAATAAAAATATTTCTACCTAAGATGTCACCTTGCGTTTCTTTTATTGACACCTCATGATCCACAGACATCACTAAGCTATAAACGCATATGTAGAATATTAGATTTAACGACATTGACTAACCCGCTCCTACTTTGATCTGATAGCTTGCGACCTTTTTACAAACACGGGGTCAGATGAATCGTGATATTAGAACTAAATGTACACTTTTAAACAATAAGGTGCTCGTGAAAGGGACACATATATCGCAACTCCACATATAGAGTCAATTTCTTTGCTAAACATTAAGTTGTAGATTAGAGAACTTAGAGAAGTATTAGAATTCAGTATTATATTTTTCATTCGTCAACCTATTATTGTCCCACTGCTGGGTACGGGTCTTCTCTCAGAATGACAGAGGTTTTAGGCCATAGTCCAACGCGCTGGCTTCACACACCTCTGAGAACTGGGTTTGAACCTCGAACCTCCCGATTGATAGGGCAAGTTTCAACCATTAGGCTATCACTGCTCTATATAAAATATTTTTATACCTATGTATTATACGCAATTTTCATTATATAAGTCTAAAGTTATGTTATGTTATTACTATAAACTTAGCTACACCAACGTTAAGTGCGAAAATGTACGAATGAGGATATTTCGAATGCCTTTCGCTATTGAAGACTGCTATCTTACTCTCTACAAAGAGTTCATTTATGTTGCCTGAATACGGCACCGCAGAGAACCGACGCTCGTTTCTAGGGAACTAAGAAATATGGTAGCTTACTACAAAGGGCCATGTATTTTCCATCTTTATTTATATCCGACATAAGTTACAGATTAAATGAAAAAATAACTCATATCATACCCAAGATCATATCAAAATTCGGTAAAGACGGCATTTTTAACGCTGATTAAGAATATCCTACGGTATTACAATCAATTATGAAAAAAGGATCCATTTGACAAAGTAGACAGCACTGAACAAAAAGTGACGTAACAAACTACATCTAATTCAACCTAAGGCGCAGGTCAGATGGAAGAGCCGTCCACAGTTACCATTTTTATGCAAGTAGTAGAAGCAGCGCAATATAAAGTTCATTATAAATATAAATCGTGTAAGCGAAAGCAATTTCAAATTTTAATAGCACATGATAATTTGTTTAAATATGTAGGTATATTTTTAATTTAAAGCAAAACTCTGTGACCACATCTAAATGTCTAATAGCCATAATGCACTCTAAGATACAGATGAAGACAACTTCAGGTGGCTTAACTCCTTCTATATCAAGAGGAGATCGTTATTAAACAATGGAACTGCTAGGTAACTATAATCTATATCTTATTCATAATAAAAAGGCAAAAGTTTATGAGAATATACGAATCTTTATTAATCTTTTACGTCAAAAATACTGGTCGAATTTCGCGGAAATTAGGTAAGCAGATAGTTTGTGACCTTAATTAACAAATATATATTCATTATACGCGGTAAACGTGACCGAAGCAGGCGCAGCCGCGAAAATTGAGTCCGTCCGTGCCTTACGTCTCTTCCATTTACTGCGCCTAAGCTTTTTGTAGATCAACATCAAGTTAGACTCAAGTATGACGCACCTCGACCGCTCGACCATCTTCATCTGTCATTTCGGAATTATTAAAGAAAAATAAACGAACAACACGGCGTCCACAACAAAGAAAAATATGAAGCACCCGCTAGGTTGATGGCAAGTTTATCCTTTTTCTGACACAAACTTTTGATCGGATCTCGGCGCCCAAAGGGCAACACTTTTTTAGGGCCGAATACTTATGTCGTAAAAATTGAAAAGCGAACGCTTTTTTGTCAGAACTATTTCGGTCAATAAAATATTTCTGTTATTAAGGACAATTTATCGCCGTATGTCCATTAAAAGGATATTTTATAGTGTGGGTTTTGTAGCTGTTCGTTAAGCCGATTTATAGTGTAATGAGGGCCGTGAACGAATATATTAGAAATAAATGATGTCCTAAGTTTCGTTTGTCAGAAATCGAAATGGTATAGTCGATTTGAAAGAAATTTGTTTGGAAAGCATAAAATTACATTTACGGGAAGGTGTTGATGTTAATCCACTAACTTTATTGCTTAAGTTATTAAACTTACCTTAATAGGTATTTTATGTGGCAGGTGTCAATTCTAATACAAGAGTTATTTTAATTACCCTTGTGCATTTTTTTAACATATTAATTAATATTCAGCTTCCATATTTTACCTTTAGACTGGTTAAAATATTTTAAATATATTTAGAATGAGATTCGATGAGTTGCAGTTATTGTAAACTAAAAATATCTTAATTTACTAAATTAAAAAGTGATAATTACAGCTATCTCTGATACATTTTTAATAACGTGCTAGAACTAGTGTAGTTAGACTAGGGACATACCATCGGCCCACTTATTTCTAGCGTGAATCAGTTCTTGCGTTTCTTAGGAAGGATGTGATTGCTAGCTCAATTTTGTATGACGAACTTCTTTGTCCTCGGCATTGACAACACATCTGTGATCGACTTCAGAAACCTTGTTTTTATAAAGTGCATTCAATGGCTCACAGTTGTCCATGGGCGGCAGTGACCGTTTACCATCAGGTGGACGGCACGCTCGTTCGCCACTTCATCCTGATAAAAAAAAAAAAAAACAAATTATATTGATTTGTGAACTGACTTGCAGCTACAATCACGGCACAGCTATTTGGCCCTGAGCTATGATCCTGTCCATACATATATAAGTTAAAGATAATTAATCATTTAATCATGATATACCACCTTATTAATATTATAAGAATATTACCACGTCAGTTGTCAATATCAGAGAATCAATAGCGCTTGTGATGGTTTTGTCAATAAATACGTGCACTGTTTTGAAATAAACAAAAATCGATATGATGAACGTCGATGGCGACCATTAAGATAACAATCCAATAGATTCTGGGACATACATAAATGCAATTATTATGCTGTAAATATGACTTATAAAGTTCAAGTTTTCGATTACGCTAAAATAAAGGAATATCGCTCGTAGGACCGATAACCGATGGGCAAGAAAGGTCCTCGAGTGGCGACCACGTTTAGGCAAAATGAGTACAGGTCGCCCCCCTACCAGGTGGACCGATGATCTGAAGAGGACAGCGGGAAACCGTTGGATTCAGAGGGCACAGGACCGGTTGGAGTGGCGCCATTTAGGGGAGGCCTATGTTCAGCAGTGGACATCAAAGGGCTGTTGGATGGGTGGATGGATGGAAAGGAATATAATATTTTCTTAGAAACAAAATCATATTAATT
The DNA here is from genome assembly GCA_949699795.1 of Spicauda simplicius. Classification (NCBI taxonomy): domain Eukaryota; kingdom Metazoa; phylum Arthropoda; class Insecta; order Lepidoptera; family Hesperiidae; genus Spicauda; species Spicauda simplicius. The sequence continues at coordinate 7,854,055 of OX453068.1, forward strand.
ACTGACAGCGTTAATGAGTACAATCTTACTCGTCGTATAATCTAATTTTATATTCATGTAATTGTAACGTCTACGTACATGAACCATTAACACTTGCGTTCTAAATTGGCAATAGGTCATAAAATCAGTCGGTTTCCTTTTAGCACCTCGAGTTACAATTGATTATTGAAACTTAACAAAGGACTTGAGCAGCTGCATTATTAGTTCTCTTTTGTGTTGGCGATTTATTAAAATTTAATAACTTCATAACTTCCATTCTGTTAAAATATCGGTCCACGTAATGGCTACTGTTTCACTCGGCGTTTTAATTACTTTTTTATTTTAGAGTTGCTCCGCTAATTGTTTGTTTATTTGTTTTTTCCATTGAAATATCAAACGGGCATTCCATCTCAATACCGAATGTGTTAAATGACAGTGAACCAAGAAGAATGCATAAAATTAACACAAAGTTTTATTAATATTAAATAATAAAGCGTATTTACAAGTAATTGACATACACATTTAAATCTGTAGTCCTTTTTATGTCCTACTGCTTGTCATCAGTTCTAGCTACATTGTTACATAGTATAAGACAAAGTATGTAACAGAAATTAATAATCACTGCTTTTCGGTGAAGGAAAACATCGTGAGGAAACCTACACACCCGAGAGTTCTTTAAAAAAAGTTCTCGGAGGTGTGTGAAGTCCACCAATTCGCACTTGGCCAGTGCGGTGGAATATGGCCTAAACTCACTCATTCTGAGAGAAGACCCGTGCCCAGCAGTGGGACAATAATGGGTTGACGAGAGAGATAAAACAAAGTCGCTTCTCGCTGTCTATCCATTTGTATGCTAAGATCTTTAAAACTAGGCTACAGATTTTAATACAGTCCTTTTTAATAGATAGAGTGATTCAAAAGACGTTCAAAAGTTTATGTATAATAGGCACATGTATAATATAGTAAAGAAACACTGATGCTTTTAGATTTTTGACTTTTAGGCGGAACGAAGTTCGCCAAACTTACTTAGGTACTATGACTGCACAAAACAACTCTAAGAAATACATTATCATCCAAAGCGATCTAGTTATTTGTCGGTCGATTCTTTATGTTAAATAAAGAATAAAATCAAAGTTGAACATATCATGCATTTCTCATGAAAGCTCCGCCTCTGCTGACTAATGGAGCAGAAATCTTGGGAATCGTTTGTATCTGATGCACATACTGCATCTCGACGTTCACATGGCCATTCGGCCGACGGCAAAATGACTGAGTGTTTTCCTGTTGTAAGTTATAATTACTGTTTTTAAGTTCGAAATGAACTAATGTACGGACAATTCTCTAGATTTTTTTTATATGACTGTACCAAAGACGTAAGGAAAATGAGTTATTTTTTTTATCTAACTGAAGTAGCAAACGAGCATGCAGCCCACCTAATGGTAAGTGATCACTGCCGCCCATGGACGTCTGTAATCAACTTCATACAGAACATGGGTTCCATCTGAAGTCAATCACAGATGCGTTGCTACACACGAGGACTATGATGGTCGCCTCATGTGAAAGTGTGCCGGCACCCACACCCTTCTATCGAAACGCAAGTTATGTTAAACCGTTTTTTTAATAGCTTGTAGCGTAATGAAACACATCATCTCTACGAATTACGAATTTTCGAATTTCAAGGTGGCATAACGTATATGCTTTCACCGGCAAGATACTACCGCCACACCTAAGCGTGAAGCAATTTTTACGTTTCGATGAAACACGTACTCTCACAATTGTCTCAAATAGGAGTAACAACGCATCCGCGATTTACTCAAATAGAACTTTTGTTTCGTATGAAGCTATTTACAGAAGACCACGGATGACAGACAGATTGCATGCAATCTACGTGATGGTAAGTGGTGATGGTATGTTTCTTCATTTAATTTATAGAAATATATGGACCTGTCTGTCATATGCTCACAACATAAACTTGCTCTTAACATAAATACTACCTAAAATAATAGTATCAGTTATACAAATTTTAAGATGTTTACTCATCAATCATATTCTTATGCTTTTCACCTGTTACTACATTTTCAACACTACACTTTTTCAACTCATAATATAAGTTAAACCCCGACAGACTATAGATAACATTTCATTAACCACATAAGCTTTATAATTTATATAACTAATTAACTCTACGCTCTTACAATACGTAGAGCTAAGAGTGCCGCTCAAAACCGCTGCTCGTTTCGTAGAAAGTTCCTATGAGTTCTGACAGATGGCGTTAATCAATAAGGGTTGGAATTACGAGTACCTACCTAAGTCATGTCCCGCGGTTTCCTTCTCGTTAAGAAAATTTTATATGGTGACCTTCTTAAAATAGTAGACGGATTTTAATGAATTAAAAGCTAATTTTACCTAAAGGTATTTACCATTATTTAATGAAACATTTAAATTCTTTTTTTTTTATTTTATCTCATTTCGATGAAAGAGTAACTAGCACACACACATCAGTACAAAATGTCGCATTGAAAATAATAATATTATACGATTCTTGCAATATAAAATACATTTTTCTGCAAATGTAAAAATGCTAAGAGTCACAAAAAGAAATAATATTGTATCCGACGTAATAAAAATATCATCTAAACGGCATGTAAAAATAGTAGTCCGGAATCCAGTTCGTCTATTATTTGAACTTGATTTGAATATCAACATTTTACCGTGCAGCTCAATTATGAGTGTCATTTATCTCAGTCAGTCTTCATAACTTTTGACAGAAGAACATTTTTTGATACATCAACTCTGTTCTGTGTTTCAATTTTGTTTTACTTGACCTTTTATGCACAATTAATCTTAGTTCCTCACTACATAGTATAAAACAAAGTCGCTTCCCGCTGTCTGTCCCTATGTACGCTTAGATCTTTAAAGCTACGGATTTTAATGCAGTTTTTTATAGATGGAGTGATTCAAAAGGTGGGTTGTTATGTATAATAAAACATAAAAACCCTACATTATAATACATGTATAATATAGTGAAGGATCACTGATAATTGTAGATTTTTACTTTTAAGCGGAACGAAGTTCGCCGTTTCAACTAGTTTTATATACGATGCAACTATTATAGCACACTGTATAGATTGTTTTTAGTGTTCGGTAATTAATAATAGTGACTATGCAAGTAATGTAATTCAATCGTAACATTTTATGCGTTGTTTATTTTATGATGCTTCGGCAAAAACAAGCGAAAAGTAAATTAAAACACGTCTGCAAATTAATACAAATTATTAATTTCAATAACACGTTTGTTAAGTATTTCTGACTATCCGTAATACTAAAAGAAGTAAACGGATTAAATTATAAAAGTGGCTATGAGTCATACATATTTACCAACTAAACTTTTCACGCGGCTCGGTCTAAGTTCAAGTGCTTGAGTCAAGTTTACCTTTTTAAAAGTGTCCTATGTATTATAAAATCAAAATAATCTAAGTACTAAACATAGAAATCATAGCATTTATCTGAACATACCAAATATCCTTCCAACCGCACAAACGTTCCCATTTATTATATTAGATAGTACCTTCCAACTTATTGTACTGTGATTACATAGTACATCATTTGGCTAATCAGCTTTATAAACCCACTAGATAACTGGATCGCACATAGTATATTAACGTCCGATATCCAATCTTGTTTTGTATATCGTTTTGTGCATAAGCTATTATTATCGAGCAACCATAAAACATCCTACTCGTCGATAGAACAGATAACCAATTATTTTGCTTTATAGCCTAACCGAAGGTTTATGAAGATGATATTCAAAATCATAACGGTTAATAGTGAAAAGTGAAATGTAAGAAACATCATATTTGTCATTCCTCTCCTTAAAAAGTATTACGATGTATGAGCGAAAACCGAAAAAGTTTTTTTAGCAAACGATACAGTTTCGTAAGTTAGGTACAAGATAACAACTCATTAAAATTTGTGACCGATTTTCGGTAAATTTTGGAATTTAGCATTGGTGCTGTTTAGAATAAATGTCCATGACTGTCAGTGATCGTTTATTGTTAAACGTAGTTCATCTACTAATGCTTGTTAGCTGAATTCCATAATAAATATAAAGAAACTAGTGGACGCGGCGAACTACGTTCCGCCTAAAAATAAAAAATCTACTATTTTTTTTTACTACTACATTATACTGCATTAAAATCCATAGAGTACTTTTAAAGATCTAAGCATACAAACGGACAGACAACGAGAAGCGACTTTGTTTTATACTATGTAGTGATAATTTCAGAAACAAGCAGTAAAATCTGCCACTAAAGTTCTTCATCAAGGGTACTTACTATGAACGGGATCGGAAGAGTTATTGTTATTCCTAAAAAGTCAAGTAAAGTTGTAATAAAAAATTACAGTCAGAAATAAGATAGGGTAGTCATTTGGGGTTGGTGTGACTCAGCGAAATTATAGCGTTGCTGTTTGAGTGCCATCGTTTCAACGGAATCCACTAATGGTACAGTATTTTTCTCGTCATAATGACGGATGCTAAAATTTTAAGAGGTACCGGTAATGCTGCCCAAATCTTGAGCGTTTCGTAGAAATATTCGGGAATCGGAAATCATTATTGTTTGTATTTTTAATTTTAAGTTATTTTTGAATAAGAGTAGTTTGCGTATCAATTATGTTTATATTTATTTAGACGTATATTTCTAAATCGCTCTAATATTTAAAGTTTTACTGACAATGATATCATTTTGTTAATGATTAAATAATACACTTAATAAATATTTATTTACAGCTTAGTTACGCTATCGGTGGTTAAAATATTGACTTATTAATTATTTTATGTTCGGTAAGTTTAAATAGTGTTCTACATTCGTAATTTAAATAAAAATAGTGGAAATATAAACTAACACTTAATAAGCAGATGTTCTTTAAAAAAAAATGAAGTATAGAGAACTATTTCTCTGAACACTCGTATTTTCGAACATACAACCATAACCACACACCACCAAACAGCAGCGAAAAAATTTGTCCAAAGTGTAGTTATGATTAAAAATCATCGCCGCTGCTTCTTCTACTGTTTTTCATATAGAGTGATTACAATGCATAGATTAGATGATCGCTAATAGAAGCAATATAGTCAGTATTTGCAACTCGATTGTCATTTTTAATGACAACTAAGCTATTGATTAAACAGCAAATTTTGATCCATGTGAATAAAAATAATATTTTTCATACAAAGTTGCGGCCGTCCACGTGTTACGCATGCTGCGGTGTGGTATCGCTGTGGTGCGACTGTGGTTAACTATGAATAGGCCCTTAGGTCTTCGCTTGTTACCTAGTAGTAAATTAGTGTTAAACCATAGCTAAACTACTTACTTTCTTCATAATATATCTACTATTGTTTCAACATCAACCGATTACTGTCCCAATGTTGGATCCGGGTCGTCTCCCAGAATGCGGTATTTTTATTAGAATATTTAGGCGTATCCTAGCGTATGGGCTAAAAGGAAATTAGTAGATTTAACACACTTTTCAGAACTTATTTTTTTTAATACTTTTTTTAGGTGAGTAATTTCCTCAAAATGGCCGTAAAAAAATGATTGTTTTTTCATAAGCCCATCATTTTAGAAAAGTCAGTGGATCCTGGGATTGTCTTAGGGTGCCTAGGATTCGAACCGCAGAACCTCGAATCAGAAATAGAGTTTTAAACTTTCACTTGGCAATAACTGCTCAATATTATTGCAAATAGGCAAATAAATTAGATACCAGACACAATGAAATATATGTACTTAACAATCTAACCTTTGTTGATGTTTGTTACATGACTTTTCCACTTTTTCCTTTCCATTGCGAGTTCAACTATTTGTCCGTCGTTTCGTCATTGGTTGGCTTTGATTCAATAGACTTGGGCACACGTGCTCGCAGCTCACAAAGACTCAAAGTTAACTGTCAAAGTTTCTTCCACTTTGATCCTGTTAAAAACGACAAGGTTTTTCAAGACTTCCTTACTCTCATTGTGACGCTTACGAAGCGTCACGACGACTGTACTGATTTTCTTATTATTATTAAAAAAGGGGTTTTTGCTAAAAGCTTACTGCGCCTGATACGCGTTGTTTTTTTAACGGAGTAGGTGTTTATGATGCACTCAGAGACGCAGCGGCACATCACTTTAATTTTGTCCCTAAGTCGTCTCCTACAACATCCACGGGAAGCAAGCGAACACATTCAAAACGACATCACACGGGTACCAACTAACTCCGTATTACAGTTGTTTGAAATTGTATAAAAAAATATTACAAGCCAATTAATTTAAAGGGATTGCGTAGTTGGTATTAAATAGCGGTTTCTACCAAAAAAGTCTAGTCTTAGAGTAGGATTGATGAGCGCAAAATTGTTTCGAAGATTCAAAATATTTTATACTTATTTTCCTTGTAGTAGACAAGGAAAATAATTTAAACAAAAATATATTTCAGACTAATAAAATCAAATTAATCACATTAAAAAATTTAGACCACCAAATTAGAAAGTCAAATTCAATCATCCTATAATCAATATTTAAATCAGATACACTACAATACTAAATCAAATACAAGTGTGTTTGCACTTCAGGCAATTGATTGATAAAGAGAAAGTCGGTCTTAACTGATGTTATTTATTACGGAACAGGTGATACAGCCTCAGGACATATTGTGAAAAAAGATAAATAGCAGTCGATATCTAAGTGGAGCAGATCAGTGTATGTGTGCTGTATAGCACACAAGTTGAACTCACGACTTGTTAAAATATATTGAAGTGAATAGACTTAGCCGAGGGCCACGAAAATTATTTTTAAGCCTTATTCGTTTAGCGATCTGGGAATCAGCGTTGAACATATGATTTTTACGAATTTAGTCAAGACTTTATTTTATAATATGAAAGTAGCAAACGAGCATACAGTACATTTAATGGTATGTGGCCACTGTCGCCCATGACGATCCGTAATCAACCCCAGATAAGTTTAGATCATTTGCATGGAATTAGCCGAAGATACGTTGTTACTCCTGAACTAAGTTGGAACGCCTCGGATACAATAAATATGTCTCTCTTACTCTACGTTATATACCAGAACATGAGAACGCGTGACGCTTCTGTGTTATACTGGTGGTGGATCTGGAGTCGAGCAAATAGTGGTTCTATTACCTTCAAATTTTTCTTGGCTACGAAACTTTGCGGCATATTGTAATAAGATTTGTTGTAACGCTTTATGCTGACGCTTGCAGCATCAATAGTGTGTTTCATGGCCCACGGGTTAGCCCGACTGTGCATGCGTGACTCTGCCTTACTTTCTTCGTTTTACTCACTCTATCTTGTATTATTGTTTCTATTATTTGCTTCATCCACGAAGGAAATATATACAGTATAAACACTCCCTATTACGAGTAGATACTTTATTTGGCGAGTTGTAGTGGTTGGTACCATTCTCGATGATGTGAATAGTCGTTCCGCGGACCAAACACCAGAAACACCTATAATTTAGTTATTTTTTGTTGCAATCGTCATCATTGGCGTACATTGTACAACCGCTGGGTCACTACTGCATGAACTTGGGAGGAGTTTTTGGCCGTAGTCCACTACTGGCATAGTGTGAAATTATTGTTAGACTTTACACCCATTTTTGTAAATTTCTGGCGTGGTTCGAGTATGTTTTCTCGAAATGTTTTCAGTTACTGTTATAGCTCTAATCTAATATATAAAATTCTTGTGTCACAGTTTTTGTTGCCATACTCCTCTGAAACGGCTTGACCGATTTTTACCAAATTTTGATGTGCTTATTCAGTAGGTCTGAGAATCGGCCAACATCTATTTTTCATACCCCTTAAGGGTTGTCCACCCTTAACATTTTTTTTTATTTTTTATATGGCAAAACAAAGTTTGTCGGGACAGCTAGTCTAATATACATAAGTATTTAAAAAAAATCATAAGTACGTGCCTGAGATTTTAATCTTGGACCTCTTAATCTTTTATTTTACCATAAACCTAATCTTATTTCATCATATTCATATGTAAAACTCAAATGTACACATAAATTATATCACGATCATATTTGTTTATATTCATTTATTTCATAGTTAGTTAATTCACTTTGCATGTCGCTGGTTAGCCTATTTTTATGATACACATAATAACATCGGATGGTATGTTATGCGCAAGTTTATGTGGCAATAAAACATTGGATGAATTTATTATGGGATGAGGAAAACATGATAAAATATTCCATGTTTCCGAACGAGTTGACTCAAATTATAAGAAAAACAAAAAATATATAACTTTTATTGACCTAATAACCATAGCGCTTGCATTATTCAATATTTATTCATTAAATTGTATATACGCCTTTTTTCATATTAATTCCATATTCATTTTTTCTATATTTGACTGAAGTATCAAACGAGCATGCAGTCCACCTGATGGTAAGTGGTCACTGTCGCTCAGCGCATCTATAATCAACTACTTTTATACAGAACATGGGTTCTATCCGAAGTCAGTGCGTTGCTACTCCAGAGATTTATGATGGTCGCCTCATATAAAAGTGTGCCGGCAACCACATCCTTCCATTGCAACGCAAGAAATGCTTCACGCTAGAAATAGGTGTGGCGGTGGTACTCACATTATAAAAGTAGCAAAAAATTGTGCAGTCCAAAATCCGGCAAGTAGTCATTGCCGTTTACTAATAAATCTTCAATATAATTCGATACCGTAAATAATGAAATACCTACAGAGGATTTTACCATATTGAATGTTATATCATATAAGGAATATTTTTATGTGGTGTTAAACATAGACATTTTTTACTCTAAGTGTTACTTAATATTCCAAAAAAATGGCTATGTAAATTTGTAACAAATAAATAGATACAGTAGAAGTAATTTTTTTTGTAGAGATTATCTTTATAAGCAAAGATGTATTTATCATTTTTCGAAAGACTTGAATAAAATCTCATTCCATCCAAAAACAAGTTACTATAACGAAGATAGATAACTATTATAATACAATTCTGTAATACACATAGAACTAAAACCGATGATACTAAGCACCTTCTAATAGTGCAAATGTATTTTCTGCGATGCATGTTTCCGCTATATAAAATTTCAAAGCGTACATTGATACTAAATCAGAATATCTCAATCGTTTGAACGGATATTTTGAAAGCGCGATGTTCATAGGTTTACATAAACCTCATTACTAACCGCCACGAGAAGAATTTGTTTTAACATAATGTGCAGATTTTTCACAGAAATAAAATACAATAAATAGTGATGCGCGCGTGTGTGTGAGTGTTTACGCGCATGTGTGTATGTGTATGTATGTTCACACATATTTGACGTGTGTTGTATATATGTATGTTACCACAGTGATATAATAGTAGAATATAATTATAAACAAGACGAAACGCAACACAAATATATTTAAATGGAAATATGTTTCCAAACTTCAAGTGTTGTTATGAAATATTTTTGAATGAAATCTTTGCATCGTTTTCTTAATCAAAAGCTAAGAAATGTCGTATATATACATAAAGATATACTGTCATATCACAATCTATCATTGTTTAATTCAAAAATGTGTTCAAAGTATTGCAGTTTTTGCTCAAGAAAAGCAGCACGTGACAAAAATGTTACTGAGAGTTTGTATGTGATGCAGGTAGTATTGCTTTCAAAGAACTCGCTGGCTGCATTCAGTTAAGATTCAATGACCCAAACGATCTATCGTTCGAATGCTCAAGTATTATCGAAGCAAGAACTTTCATTCAGAAACGTAAAAGTCAGTCATGCTTGGACATTTCGGTAATGAAATATTCCCGTGGTTTCCCAGTCACACAGATTTTTTGTAGCTTCGTGACAGTATTTTCGACGTGATTTATCCATGAGATTCCCATAACCCAATTTATTTTCCTTTATTGACCTGTTTTACCCATAAATACTCTGGACAAACAACTTACTTGCGACGTTTCGATAGGATAACTTTTGTTCTTCAAAAGTTTGAGAACTAAATCTTGTTTTGCTTGTTTAATGAATGCGGAACGTGTAAATTGATGGAACTTTGTTTTGTTTTTGTCTAAGAATAACAATTTAAGAAGTTAATGAACATTAACTACATCGTAAAGAATAACTTCGTTAACAATGTATGTGTAAAACGAGATGAGGCGATTACGAAATAGTCCCTATAGGTAATAGTGAAGAAAATCATAAATATCGAGACGAAACGTGCATGGTTTTACTAAACGAAAAATGACAATGTTTTACGTACAATAACATTATACAAAAAACGATGTATGATAATGGATCATCTAATGTCTATAATTAAAATTAATTTATAAACAAAAAATCGGAACACAGGTTTTTATTATACCGGTCTGACACATAGATAGTTCCGCTTTCGAACCTCCGTCAAATATTTTTGCACTCCAATAATTGTTCACAGCATCGATGGTAAGTACAAATCTATAATTACTATTGCTATTATCACTACTAAGAGTGTAAAATGCTTGACTATACTAGACTGCTATTATTACTATTAGTGTAAAATACTTTACCTACTATTATCCTTTTATATCTAATTTATTGGTGCAAATATGAGTTTGCCGTTACCGAGCATCTAAGCCGAGCATCAGCTGCGGATGTTCTAGATAAAATAAAGACCATTCAATACAAAGCATCAGTTAGTGAACTATTAATAGATCAAGATCCAGTTAATCTTCGACAAATAGAGATCTTAGGGATTGAAGAAAATAGGTCATTACATCATTTCAGAAACGTTTCGCAACTGTGAAACGATGAAAGTGGTTTCGAATAAACTTGCAAATATATTTATGAGGATAATTGGTCCAAGAATCGCTTGGAAGGATCACTTAAGGAGGATCCATAAGTTTTCTTGATAAAAATGTTTTGTACTTATCATTGTTTTTATTAAATACAACCAGCATAACTCGTTGATGTGAGGGCGTTCATTACCAGTTCAGTTCTTCCTTGTTTAGAGCAGCAGTAGATTGTATTTACAGTCGTTTGGTTTATTGTTATGTTAACCTAACCTAACCTAATACTAACCTAACAATATTTCTACTGTCGTGGAATAACACCTAAACAAAACAGGTATATACGTCAAAATTAATACCAATAGTAAAGGAAAATATGTGCTCGGGAAAAGATGTAAAAATTAAAATAGCTTATCATTCGATTCTGGTTTCTTATAAGTAATGATTACTAAATAATGTTGAAAATAAAAGACTGTTTATTTCATTATTACAATCATGCCTTTGTAAGAGATAGCATGAAAAGAAGTTATTGTATAACAAAGTCGTTTGAACTGATATTGCATATGAGTAAGTTACTTCTTATGAATAAAGTTGTTACGTTATAATGTAGGTATGTGTACCAGACTTATTTCATGTTTTTTTTTGATAAGCTCGCAAAATAAGTAGCTAACTGTTTCCTTAAACCTATTAGATATTTATAATTGCTTCATATAAGCTATAATCCGCCGATAATTATTAAATGGGCAAAGTATGTAATTTAAAAATCTATTATGAAATGGAGTCTTTAAAAATGATGAAGTTTTTTTTTATTTTGCACTTAAAAAAATGTAAATATTTTGAAGTAATCAATATCACTCACATCTATAACAGTATTTAGTTACGTAAGAAAAAAGACTATTATTTGAAGATAATGCATATTTCTAGACGAAAAATAAGAAACAACAAAGAAACATTTATTCAGACAAGAAAATCATCAATCCGTACAAACATTACAGCACAATCAAAACCGACGGACGTTACCATAATTGTTCCGCAAACACGCCATATTTGACTTGCAACAATTTGTTAGTTCCAATTTCGCTTGTGTTCCCATGTTCCCATTACGAGTCCTAACAACGGAGCGATGTATTGGAATTGGCCAGAAAATCACGATAAGTATCTCTCCGTTGTCACGAAGCAATTCTGAAAGCTCCCGGTCGAGTTTTGAGTGAGAGGACGTGACCTTTGTACCGGCTCCACAACTTGAAGTGTGAAACGTCATGTCTGGCCAGCGGGTGGCATGGATTGACCGAGCACCAAATATGGGTTTCTCCTCATTTGATGACACAGAATCGCTAATCTGATACAAAAAATATTTTGGATTGCGTATATAAGCGACAGTAACTGTTAAAGATCTATATCAAAGTAGGTAAGCTGATGCATAGCCATACCAGTGTGAAAGGGCTGAGTACTTAGTTTGGGTACTGTATCACTTACAAGGCAATTGCAGTGTATCCGTGAGTTCATACAATTTTTTTTCTATTTTCATCGCTTTAAAACTCAGGTTTGTTTGCAATGATTAAGGATTTTGTATGAGGATATATTTATTTTTGCAGTGACTTATTCCGATTTCTATCATTAAATCAGGTAACTCCCTAAGCTTAGTTATTGTTGAAAACAGAAAAATGGTACCCGACCTTGAATATTAGACGTCGATCAAACGTCACACAGAAATGCTATCTGATTTGATTCGAGACTGGACGGCGATCAGTCATTCCTTTGTTGGTGTGATGTCTGAGTAAACAAAAAATAAAATTATAAAATTCCCGTGTACAAATTGAATGTATGACCTAAGTGTTTCTTTTGATATGTTTGATGTATTTGGATGGATTGGTCTGAGTCATGACCGAGATGAAAAATTGAATATCACAGCTATTGCTCAAGATACCGAGGAACAATATTTTGTGTATTTTATTATTATTACTGGTAAATCTTATCCAAAACTGAGCAAATGGTGATAAAGACAAATAAGTTATTAAGTCATTGACGTAGAATGCGCATACAGATCGCCATAAGCACTCGACGACACAGGAAAGATCTCAAACTTATTGCGTTTATTGACGCGTATGAAGCTTTCAAGGGATATATCTCGAAGTTTATCAACTGACAGATAAAGTAACAAGCTATTAGGCAACAAAGGTAATACAGAAAGGTTTCCGTTTGATATCCGCGGTCAATTTCTTATCTCCTCTTAGGGACATGAAGATGATCGAGGGAGCCAATGGTGCGTTTAACCGTGAAATCCAGAGATAACTATAGGGTTACCGCTCAATATCTACTAAAACTTGGACTAACATATAAACTAACTTTATACTTTTACTTTCATAGAGCGTTACAATTCATCTTAAATGTTGAATAGTAATACTATACCTACTTATAATTATTATATTAGCTGTGTATTTGCAAATTGTTTAATTCTAATACATTTAAATCATTTGTTTATATTTCAGAATAGCGGTGACATCACGACTTACCTATAGAAAATCTAGAAGATCTCATAAAGACGAATGTTTAAGTTTAAACGTAGAAAACCTAACAATCAATTACATTTAAAAATGACATTTTATCTTACATGCAGAACAAAATTTAGAGCCGTAAGACACCAAAATAGATTTTGCAGCTTCAAAGATCCAGTTTTGTCTTAATTTTGACCTTAATCCATTTTAAATTTCAATGACAATAATTATGTCAATATAATATTATAATCAATGTTACATAGTTTGCGCCTAAAGTTATTGTAATTTGAAGTTTTTGCTTGCCTTGACAGGCGGAACTTGGAGAACCTACCTTTATATCATGTATAGCAACATCATTTCATGTACCCATGTTTTTGGAAAATAAAATATTTTAATTTGAATTTGAAATTATTCTACATAATGATTATTTTTTGTCATTTTATCGATTTTTATATTATTTTCGATTGTTATCTCGCAACTTTTATCTGGCAACCCTAAAGCGGACTGATGTCCCCGGATATTGATAGCAGGTATCTCTACTAGAAATAGTTTTGGTAACGCATTACAGATAAAATGCGTTGTGGGTAGGCCCTCGCAGGTTGATTCTGGACCGATAACTGGTTTCGTCTAGTGCGACTCGAGATTACCGATTCGTATTTTGGAAAGGAGATTCTTTTCGAATGTGCTATTTGGTTTTGATATTGTGATACTTATAGATTAAGTTACAAGTTTATTCCTAAAAAAGAGTTCAAAATACATCTACCTATGTGCTTTAAGATCTTTCTATTGAAAAGAGTTTTTTTTTTTAATAAATAGGTTAATTATTTTATTATAGAATTATGTGGAAACATCTATGTGAACTTTTGAATATGGCTTATAGATCACAGATACGTGTTTCATTAAAAACTAGTCACCCGTCGCATCGGTCGAAATTCGACCGTAATTTAAATTATAAAAATAAAATAATTTTCAAGTAATTTTGAACGAAAGAAAAGTAATATAAAAAGAAGTTTAATTAGCTAAGCCGCATTGAAAATCAATAGCAATGGGTTTTCATAGTACGACATTGAATGTTCTATTCTGTTTATTATGCATATGTTTGTAACAAATGCACGGTAGTGTGTAATGTGTTTTTACTTGATTTTACGTATGATATATGCATTTTTTAAATATTAACATTCTGCATTCCTTCTCTACGTCCACTACAACCGTGTAAAATTTCATACTAATCCGTCCACGGCATATTACTTAAAAATGCACTACAAGTTTTTGCTTCACATATCAATATATAGATGTCAATGAATGTAATGAACTGTATAAGATCTTCTGTTTTGAACTAACTCAATTAATTATTCAATTGTTCAAAATTTAAATAGACAGTACTTAGAAATAAAATAAACTTTATCCTTACATATATGTGATAGGACGGAGTGCCTAAGATCAATCGCAGTTGTATTCCAATTTAACTATTTATTTTATTTTAGTATTATATTAAAAAAAAAAAACAACTAGTCTTATCTCACAAGGTATTATATCTAGTCATTTGTTATTCCAGTCTACATATTTGTGTCTTGAAATGTATGTACTGCGAATATCCAAAAATTGTGTTTATAGTCGCTTAGGAATTCTAGATAAAATTAAAAGTAAACAGAAACAGTTGCGTCAACTGGCCGGTTGTGTATCGTACGAAAAAAATGAAAACAGCCGACCGGCGGTCATTCAAAGTATGCTACCAACACCATATGTCGCACGATGACACTTTATGAAAAAAAATCAATAACGATTCAGACCACTGACAGAAGGTCAAACAAAACCATAACTAGCTTCGAATATTCGTAGAATACGTTGTAAATCTCTTTTATAGCTACCATGGCGTAGCCGTGACGTGAAATATTACTGGGAGCCTTTTCTACCTGGACTGGGACCATCATTATGGTCTGCAATCATTGTCGGCAAGTCGAAGTCATTTCGGACGTTTTTGTGGGAGATATTCTCAATATTATATCAAGAAACAACGAAGTTAACGGTTGTGCTATAAGCTTTTTACAAAAACTTTTTTGCTAACCGGCGGAATGAGTTTAAAAGCGATCTTGTAAAACAAACCGCATCTTGTTTTGTGATTAGTAATGACGGGCAGATGAAATATGATGAGTGTTGTGTGTTTATGGTTGTAGCTAATTAAAATATGTTTAATGATTCTGCTATTTTACTTTAGTCTATAGCTATTGTATTACGTAAAAAAGTAATAAAATTTAAATTGGAAAATGCGGACCCATTTATTTTTTCATTTATATTTTATAAATAATAATTATACACGTTTGATTCCAATCTTCAATGCATAAAATGTGATTGAGTTTAATGGTTTAATAACTTTAATTAAAGTATAAGATAATATAATCAAATAAATTTATTTGCAAATTATTCAAAACGACATCTTTCTTCGTTTTAATGTGATTTTTTTGCAAATGAGCTTAAACTTCATTAAGCATAAGCACACTCAGTGTATTTTGATGCAAGAGCTCTATTAAAATTGACTTAAAACATCATTGGAAATATTAAATTATTATGACTTCTACGAGTAGAAATTTCGTAAGTTTACTGTCTATAAGTAAATAAATCTTTATCTTGCTACTAAATACGTCTAGTGGGTTATGTTACATTTTGTGTTAAGTTTGAAGGTTAATTCAAATTTCTAATTATGTCATCGTTTTATTACTGTGTTTAATTATGTATCATTATGGAAATTAAGGTTGCGGATACAAAACAACAAAATATTTTGATAAATTATTTATTTTTAAGTTATTAGCATGTTAAATGGTCGACAAAATCATATTCAGATATTATATTGCCTGCATAATTACAAATAACATTTTGCGCAAGAAACATATATTTCACAAAAATATTAAATGAACATTTATAATACAAAGTAATAACTTTATTTAACAATAGAAAATATATTTATAATTATGTAGTCAATATTTACATTGTGTCAACGTTATTCACATCTTACCTAATGACTAGTAAAACTATACAGACATCAATAACTCTTATACATTATGTAATTACATCTATGTACAATATATTTGGTAACAATGAGATAATATAATATACTATACCAAAATACTTATACAAGTTTTATTCAATCCCTATACTGGCAATATTTGTTAGTCTACGCATTATGTATTTATCAGTCTTAGTGGATAACAATATCCTTAGTCAATTTAATTTTCACATTAGAAAGTTCAACATTTAATACATATCTATTCAATGATGTAAGGCTAGATTCTACGATACGTATGGGATATAATTTTGTAACAGTACAGTCTCTTTATAACATATAAATAGGCTTGTCTACTTCAAGGAACGAATTAGTCAATATTTGGCCGCAAAGTTCCAACCGAACATTTTATTATCACGACGTTATAAGGCATGGCCAACACAAAGTACTGCCTATTCTACACATGTGCTTGGAATGTAGCGATCCATTTAGAAATATCTTTCAGAGATAACGAGTTTTGAAACATGTTATCTGTGTACGGTCGAATGGGTTTGAGGTAAGCACTCATGTACAGAGGATCGAGGTTGTAAGTAACCTTGCTCGTCGAGCATCGAAGGGGAGTGATGGTTGGGATGTTTACGCATCGTATTAGGAGGTCTGGGTCGACCGCCATATGGCTGCTCATAGTTTTGAGTGTCGATAGAAATATAACTATGATGTGGGTTATCACAGTCTTGAATTTGACTCGTCAGTGTCGTGTTAGTCAACATAGATGTGTCGTCCTCAATAGTTATACCAACGTTGGCAGTCGTTGGTGTCTGTGGAGGGATTGCATCGTATTTGTACCATTGCTCAGGCGCAGTAGGCGAGGCCGTATATCTAGAAGGATGCCGCCTGCCATTTGGACAGACGCCATGGTTGTAATTTATTGAGTCTTTATTCCATTGTAAGTTTGAAATATCTGGCATAACAAACCTAATTTTTTCCCAAAACTTCTTTTCACCCCACAATAGAACGTTACATGTTTTCAAGTAGTTCTGGAAGTCTAAATCTAAATTTAGGGCACTTACATCTGTTGTTAAAACAAATACTACTCTATGCCGTCTAATGGAAGGGTGAATGGAAGTGATGACACTTTTAATTGCCGCTTTAAATGAAACTTTGGACCATTCGTTTTGTAAGAAGTTAAAAGAAACAAATATTAATAATCTCTTTGATGATTCAGCGGCGTTCGTTATCTGTTCTGATAAATAATTTTCAGGTGCATGTTGCAAGTCTCTGTAATGGAAACACATTGTGTATCCAGAGTGCTCCATTTCAGGCGCTACCACTTTAGAAACAAAATCATCATCCAATAAACTATATACAGCATAGCCATCATACAATCGGTCTCTATCAAGTTCACTTTCTTGAATAGAAGCGCTTTTGAATAATCTAACTCCATATTTTGAATGCGCCCATAACCTTACATTTTGTCTAAAAGAGAAAGCTAAGGCACCGAATAGTAAAATCAAAATTACACTTATTAATACTACAGCTAATAGTGGCACAAAGTTCAGCTTAATAGTGCTTACTTCATCATATTGATATGGTTGATTTTCAGTTGGAACAGTGTTGTCAATTACACTTGAATCACGACACTTATCTATCACATCAAATACAGTCAAATTTGTACTTTGTCCATTATCATCAGCACAAAACACTTCAAGTGGATCTTCGTAATTCTTCTTAAACCAAGTTTGCAATAACATAATGTTGTCACAAGTACAAGTAAAAATATTACCCTGTACATTAACGTTTTCCAAATGTGTAATAGAGGCCAACTTTTTATCCAAGTTGAGAATCTTATTGCCTTGGAAATGTATTACTCTCAAAGATGTCAAATTCTCAAACGTTTTGTTTGCGACTGTGGTCAGGAGATTATCATTTAAGTAGAGCTCTCGTAAGTGCTTTGTTTGAGAGAACTCCCCTCCCGACAATTCGGTTAAATGGTTGTTTTCAAGATGGAGAACATTTAATGAATGTAGTCCATTGAAGGTATCGTTGTCAATAGAAGCTATATTACTATTATTCAAATACAGCTTGTGTAACTTCTTCTTGCCAATGAACAAATGGCTTCCTAAGGAAGCAAAGTCATTGCCGTCTAAGTACAATTCAGTGGCATCCATAGGTATTTTTTCAGGAACCTCAGTGTACCCAACATTAGAGCAGTCTATAACGTTAGAGTTCCAGTTACTATCATGAAAACAAGAACAACCTTCAGGACATGTCATTTTACAATCGCAAGCTTCAAATTCACAACAGAAACAACTCGAAGAACAATGAGTTTCATAAGAACAAAGAAACTGGGTTTCAGGAACATCCATCAAGTTTGCTTTCCCGCCATATTTATTATTAACAACTTCACACGTCACTGTGTCTAAATCAACGAATCTCGGATATTGCCTCATGTGATTCCACAGATTAATTTTTTGTAGCCAAATCATGTGACAGTTACATACAAATGGATTGTTCCCAATGAAGAATTTTGGCAATAATCTGTGCTTCGGTATGTGGGGCAGAGTAAACGCCGATAACTCGATAGTTCTCAATTTATTGTCAGTCACGACTACCTTTTCTAAGTTTCTTTTTTGTATGAATGTACCTGGATGAATAGTTTGGATTTTGTTGTTATTTAAGAAAAGGACTTCTATTGAATCCGGTACAGACCTTTCGTCAATATTTTCTAAAGCGTTAAAGCTAACGTCAAGCATTCGAATATTTTGTTGCGTATTGTGCTCGTTTTCTAGTTTCGTTATATTATTTCTATGAATGTCTAGCCATTCTAGCCCCTCCGGCATATAACTGTAGTCAAAATAGATGATATTATTATCAGATATATTGAGCCACCCAAGGGTACTCATTTTGTTAAAAACACCTCGAATGTCACTCAATCTATTTCCATCTAATCGTATCGCTTTCAAAGTTGGGTTAGACAAAAATGCATCCTGACCAATATTCTCAATCTTGTTAGAAGCTAGATTTAGTACTTGCAACGAAGGTAACGTACTAAATGTGTCTTTAGGTATGTTTACAATGAGGTTGTCAACCAGGCGTAATCCATAAAGTTCTTCTAAACCTTCAAAGGATGTATTTGAAACTTTTGATATGTTATTTTTGCCAATGTCAAGAGATTTTAAAAATCTTAGCTTCTTAATCCCATCTGGGATCGCATTCAAGTTATTGCCATTTAATCCTAGGTCTTGTAAATAGGTTATATTTTCAAAACATCTGTCATGAATTGTTGAAATTTTATTATTGTCCAAGTATAACTGGCTTAACACAAACAAATTAGAAAAAATATGCTCATTTAAAACTTTTATTTTGTTATCTGAGATAGAAAGTTGATGTAAATTCTTTAATTCAGCAAAAGCACCGTTGCTTATTACTTCAATTGCGTTGTTATCCAGATTTAAGACTTGTAAGTTATTTAAATCTTGAAACGATTTTGGATCCAGACGACCAAGTGCATTGTATGACAAATTCAAAATAATTAGTCTAATTAGGCCTGCAAATGTATCTCTATTAACCCAATCATTTGTTAATCGATTCCGGGATAAATCCAATTTCTCAAGTTGGTCAAGACCTTCTAACAGTCCAGGCGCTAATACAGAAAGCGAGTTATTCGCTAATGAGATTTCTTTGATGACACGTGAGGACTGAAATAGTTCGGGGGGAACAGCGACTAACTTATTACCTGACAAGTTCAGAATTTTTAATGAGTTCAATCCTACAAACGCTCTATCGCCAATTTCATTAATTAAGTTATTCTGAATTTTCAAAACTTCTAATGATCTTAGACTAGACAGTCCGTTGTCAGGCAACCGTAAAACGTTGTTATGAGATAAATCGAGCATTTTTAATCCAGTATTACACGATTTGCCTGGGGCTATAGGTCCTTTTCCCCAATCGGAGAAACCTATTTCCGAAATGTCTTGAATTCTGTTATTAGTTAAGTTTAATGATTCCAAACTAAAAAGCGGACAAAAAACTTCCGAAGGCAGCATGTAAATATTGTTGTCTCCTAAATCTAGAGATCTAAGTTCCATCAAACCACGAAAACTCTCAGCGTGAAACTCCATTGTCATTGCTGGCCAATCGGTGTTATAAGAGCGTAGACTCAAACTGGTCAAATCACGCAGAGGGGACAGAACAGTAGCAGGCACGTAGCGTATCTTGCAGTATTCGATGCGCAGGTCCTCAAGTTTACGCAACTGTCCCAAAAAGCTACCGGTATTCATGTGCAGTGAGCTTTCAAAGAACAGCAGATCTGTACAAGTAAGCTTCAACTTGTTGATGTTGTACGCCTGCGCGGTAGTGATGTTTTTAAACAAGAAGTCTGCGGAGCCGATGGTTTTGATGTTACACGTGAGAAAGTTAGATTCACTCAACTTTGCGTCCGAATAGTCCCACTGACAGCCGGCGGGGGCGGGCGGCGCGGAGCGTGCGCGCGCACCGGCCACCACAACCAAACACATCCAAACTTTTAACGAAATCATTTCGTATAAGTTTTTCGTCATATTTTCACAATAACACAGTTCATTTGTCACTTATATATCACTAGTAGTATAGTTCAAAACTTTTAGACACTTTGCGGTCGATAAATCAAAGTTTGTACCGATGTGTGCACTTCGTTTTATAACGTTTGTAAACAGAGATTGCGAGCGCGCGGTAAAACTTTTGACGCAGCCATGCTCCCCTGCGGTCGGGCGGTAACTGACCTACGTAAGTTTGAACGAACGAAAGCCGCATGGGTGTCAAGCGGAGGGGCGCGCGGGGCGTGGAGGGTCTCAAATTCGACGGGTGGGACCCGCACTGCATCGGTTTACAACAGATGGCACGCGTGTTTTTAAACACTTGAAAAATATTGGTTATGCAGCGTAGAAGACTTAGGCCTGCGTGATTCGTTGGCTGCACCTCCTCAAGTTACATCTCAAAGGAGGTCGCTTCGACAAAGCGCACAGTAGCACTAGTAAACACCAGTCACCAGTTATTGTTTACGTAAAATATATATTATTTTCAGCTATGTCAAATCAGATAAATAGTGACTATTACACCGGCGTATTATTTAAAATATGCTTAAAATAGCATCGTCTATAAAGAATATTTGAATTACTAAGCCTAGCATAATTGATCAAAACAATAGACTATTGTATTATTGCTGCGTAAGTATTGAAATATAGAAAACATATCACTTATGTTATTAACTGGGTTTAAGTATCCATTAGATTATCTATCCATGAGAATATTAATGAGAAGCAATTTGCATTTTTATTATAAGTATTGTTTAAAGTCATTGTAATTTATTTTACAACCTGCTTTAATGTAGGTATATCTTATTACTAATTTCTTATGCTAATTCAAGTAGCCTTGCTAATTATAAAATAAATGACATAATTAAGTAATTTAAAGAAATATATAGAAATAGGACATCAGACAAGTAAAAAAAAATTGAGAAGTTGCATAATAGTTTAACTTATGAAGTAAATGACTGCTTATCAGAACCGGTGACCTAGGTTGGACGCAGTAGGAGGGTATTGCGGGGAACCTTAGATTAATAATTATTAAAGGTTCGCTCTCGGACTTTTTAGCGAAGAGCATAAAACGTATGATAACTTTGCAGCATATACATAGTATTAAAGTTACCACTTCTATCTTTCCATACACTTTTGAAGCACTTCTTGAAATCAGCTTGAAGTCCACCTAATAGTGAGTTGTATCTGGTATCAACTGCCATTAGCAATCGATTGCAAGTAAGAAGGTGCTGCTAACCTTGAGCCCTGAATTGAATCGTCTTAAATCTAATAAAAATTACCAAATATATGTATTTTGCAAAGTTTCAAGTTATTTACTTAACTATTAACTTATGCACAGACCCAGCTTTCACTCAGATAAGCAATACACCACAACATGAGAGTCACATAAAGATTTTAGATAGCCCAGTATTATCAAGATAAAAGAGTGGGTTGAGTAAGTATCATAGGGTGAATAATTCGCCATTCATCACGATTTTAGCATATAGAGTGGGTCGTGGCCACTCGTGGCACGATGTAACACGGTTCAGATGCCTACTCACATATGAATTATTTCAGTCCTGTAAGATATGGAACGCGTCCCAAGAAAGCGTTAAAAAGTAAGATGGTGACAACTGGAATTGCTGTATAGAGATTAATTTATGCAAAATATTTTTACAAAGGCTTATATGAGGTGAAGGAGGCTTCAATAAATTCGATAAAGGATGAAAGCTAAAGTAATACGTAAAAGAAGTTATTATAATGGACAGTAATTAAAAAAAAAAAAAAAACAATTATTTTAGATTAATTTTGTAGCGATTAATATAGTGTTACAATAATAGATATCATGTATTTCAGGATATTACTAAAGTTTTATTATCATCATCATCATCAGCCCGTTTTAGTCCACTGCTGGACATAGGCCTCTCCCATGGCGCGCCACTGAGCCCGATCTTCGGCTATCCTCATCCAGGCACTTCCCGCCGCCCGGCGCAGATCGTCGCGCCAACGAGCAGGAGGGCGTCCCACGCTACGTTTACCCAGACGCGGTCTCCACTCTAATAACCGCTTACTCCAACGATTGTCGGTTGTACGGCAGATGTGACCGGCCCACTGCCACTTCAGCTTGCTGGCCTTTTGAGCTATGTCGGTGACTTTGGTCCTCATTCGAATTTCTTCGTTCCGGATTTTATCCCTGAGGGACACACCGAGTATAGCTCTCTCCATTGCTCGCTGAGCGACTTTAAGCTTATGGACCAGTCCCACTGTAAGCGTCCACGTCTGGGCTCCGTAAGTCAAGACGGGTAGGACACACTGATCGAAGACTTTGGTCTTCAAACTTTGCGGTATAGGCGACGAGAAGATATGACGAAGCTTTCCGAATGCTGCCCAGCCCAACTGGATCCTTCTATCGACTTCCCTCTCGAAGTTGTTCCTACCCAATTGCACAATCTGCCCGAGGTATAAATACTCGCGAACCACTTCGAGAGTCGTTCCGTCAACTATGATTGGACTTGGAATGATGTGGGAATTCAACATTACCTTGGTTTTTTCCAAGTTCATTCCAAGCCCAACCCGCCGAGAGGCACCATTTAGGCTGGTCAGCATTTCCTGCAGCTCCTGCAGCGATTTGGCAAAAATGACGATATCATCGGCAAACCGTAAGTGGGAGATATAGTCGCCGTCTATACTTATGCCACGCCCTTCCCATTCCAGTAACTTGAAGACATCCTCCAATGCATTCGAGAACAGTTTCGGTGATAAAATATCTCCCTGTCTCACGCCTCTGTGCAGTTGGATGGGTCTTGTCTGGACGTCCTGGATTTGGACGGACATAGTGGCATTGTTGTAGATATATCTCAACACTTGAATATATCGCCAGTCCACCTGACACCGCTGCAAGGATTCCAGAACAGCCCAGGTTTCGACAGAGTCAAAAGCTTTCTCATAGTCAACGAAAGCCAAGCACAGGGGCTGATTGTATTCCTCAGTCTTCTGAATAATTTGCCGCACTGTGTGGATATGATCTATGGTACTAAAGTCTCTTCGAAACCCGGCCTGCTCCGGTGGCTGAAATTCGTCAAGACGTCTTTCGAGTCGATTTGAAATGACCCTTGTAAACAGCTTATAGACGTGGTTCAGGATAGAGATGGGCCGGTAGTTTTTAAGTAGTGTCTTGTCTCCTTTCTTATGAAACAAAACTACAATGCTCCTGTTCCACGCCCTCGGGGTCCTCCTTGTCTGTAAGACGGAGTTGAACATCCGTACTAGTTCACGTAGAACTGGTTCGCCTCCAGATCTTAGCAGTTCAACTGTAACTCCGTCTTCACCAGGGGCTTTTCCATTTTTAAGCTGTCCAAGGGCCAAATCTATCTCCTCAAGACTGACTTCTGGAAGCTCATCTGTGTAGTGGCGCGATAACGTAGCTCTAGGATCTGTGTCTTGGGGTTGTGATTGTGGTATTCGAGAGGCATACAATCGGGTATAGAATTCTTCGATCTCGGCGAGTATCTCCGGCTTAGAAGAGACGGTGCTGCCATCGTTCCTTCTAAGTTTTGATAGATGGCTTTTGCCAAGGCGATGAGAGAATACTTTTGACCCCCGATTTTGCGCTATTGCCCGTTTAATTATCTCAGCATTTGAGCGCCGGAGGTCTCTACGTATCGACTTTCTAACATCTCTTGAAAGAAGTTGAAGCTCTGCTGGTGATGCGTTTATTTTTTCGCGTCTCTCCTTCATAAGCTTCAGAGTCTCATCCGAGAGCTTAGCCTCCCTGCCCGTACGCCTCCTCTGACACAACCGTCTACCCTCATCCCTTAAGATGTTTGCCACGTTTTCGAAGTCCTCGTCGACGTCTATTGTGGATTCTAAGGCATCGAACCGATTTTGCAGTTGTAGCTGAAATTCATCTAACCCAGTTTTCGTTTGGAGAGGAGTCGGTCGGAGCGTAGACTTCACCATACGGCTTCTTTCCAGCTTTAAATCGATATTTAGAGATCCTCTTACAAGTCGGTGGTCACTTCCGGTATTAAACCTGTTAATCACCGTGACGTCTCTAAATATGCGCTTTTGAGGATCTTAGATTTATTATCAAATTATCAGAAAAATGAAATTCTAAAGATGGTTGAATCCTTTGTGCTTTAGCTCCAGAGGCACTAATATTAATGCCTAATAACAACAATACAAAGTCTGCGGTTATCTCGTTTGAACGTAGTAGCAAGAGAGACATTCCTGAGGCATTTCAACTTTACGCTCAAGGGTGAAACGCATGAGCAGCCGTCATGAGCAAGGACAGTAATCTTATCTGGAGCTGATTATAGATGTACTTAAGCAGCGGTGGCTACTTAACATCAGATGTAAAACACAAACAACATGGACATTAATTTTAAATATTGTTTACGTAAAGTATTATAATATTTTATATTTGTTCGTTTGTATTTTGTATAGTATCATAGTTTTATAAATTTTAATGTATTGATTTGTTATATTGTTTCACTTGTATTTGTGTATTAGTTTGGCCCTTTGTAGCCTGATATAAATAAATAAATAAAATAAAAATGAAATTAAAAAAAGTCTGTTATCTACTAAACATGTGGAACGAGCTTCCTCCCGGGGCGTTATGACATGGGGCTCTTCAAAAAAGGTGCGAAAAGAGCTCTCCTTCAAAGCCGGCAATGCATTGGCGACTCCTCTGGTGTTGCAAGTGTCCATAGGCGACGGTGACTATTTTCCATCAGGTAGCCCGTTTGCCTTATCGTTAAGTTTAAGTATAAAAAAAAAACATGCGTGCGTACAAAGTACACATGTCAGAAGTGAAACTTCTTTGGCGAACTAATTTATAAATCTTGTTTATATTTACTCTCTCTCAATCGGTCTCGATCACTCTCTCTCTCTTTTCCGACACTTCCGTTGCATACCGGCTTGACGTTTAAAAATTTAATTTTATCTGTAAAAATTTTACCCTCATGCGCCTAAAGAAGTTTCACTTCAAAAACATTGTAACAAATTCCTTACTATATGTTTATTCGCTATATTTTTATGGTACTCGTTGTGTTACCCTTTACTGGATATACTATCCTTCCGGTTTCTTAAGCTTTTTTGGGTTTCATTCATCCAATGACTACCATCTCCCACGGTAGACGCGATTCGACGCGCGTGTCGTGGCATTCGATCGTTTGCGATTAGTTTCGGTGACTCAAGACTCAAGTTTTTAACAACCACTCCGTGGGCTTCGACTTTTTAGGATTGAATCTTTTTTGAGATTTAGTTATCTATACAAATAAACAAAAATGGAATGAGAATGTTTGTCTGTTGTTTTTTGTGTGATTTACCACAGTCACAGTTGAATTTACAAGTGTCCTAAGTCAAATGTACTTGACGTAGTTGATGATAAATTCATACCTACCTACCGTTACCTACCATTACCAAATTACCTTCTTATTACTCAAATTATTAGAAGTCATACGTATAAATAAATTGAATTTTAAGTAAACTTATAACACTCATACATTTTAATATATTTTAGATTAAATAAATAGTGATACTATACATAGTATAGTAACAGCGCAATAATCCCTAGAAACGTTTACTAAACATAAAGGATTAAATTTTGTTCACAATCGATAACAAAAAGACTCTGGCTATATTATGTTCAAAATTAAAAATGATTATATGAAACCAAAATATTATTATTAATGTACAGGAATCTAAGATCCTCAAAAGCGAACAATAAAAGTAAATTGTATGTGGTTTTTATTATTGTCACACGTCTTTTCAAGACTTTTTGACACCGCAGTATCTTTTGTAAGCTATTCATACTCTTTCAATTTGCTCTAAGCTGTCAATCATTTTCTATTGAGCGCTGTATCCGCCCCTTCCGTCAGAATTTATCGTGTTCGTATATGTACTTCCTTTTTAGATTTACCACGATAAATTGGTATTCGTTATGAGAATTGATATGAGATTTCAAAATAAAAGTGTCTTTTTTCAATATTTTTTGCACAATTCGGGTGTGAGTACCCGATATAAGTAATATCTAATTTCTATACGACAAATAAATGACGTGTTCAATAAAAAAATATACGGAAAATGGCACTTTAATGAAACTAATGTTTAAATAATAACAAAATTAACAAAAGTATAATCTAGAAATTACTCAGCGTACATATTTTTAGTGAAAAATTTGATGCATTTATAACGATAAATAAAAATTGCAATAAAGTGAGTATCCATTTGAAAGAAATCTTTCTATTAACATGAAACGATCCATATATAGCTTCTTTCTAAGAAATATAGCTATCGAGTCACATCTTGGTCCATTGATATTCTCAGTCAATATTGAGAGTCAATATCTCACGTGGCAATGGCGACCTAATATTTACCAGCCAACAACAAACACAATATTACCACTTATCGGTAACAACTGGTTCCGAAAACATCTTATAACCATCTTGCCGAAGGATCGTCACATAATAATGTTTGCTCTGCCATAGATCGTTCGGCCAATATCAAACGGTCTTTGGCCTTTGAACGAGTTTATTACGGTTACTTTAAACAATTATCCTATAAGTTGTAACCATTTAATCTTAATTGCAAGGTATGGCTTAAAACGAAATCGTTAACATGCAACGTATCTGCAATGACGGAAAAAAACGTAAAAAATGATCATTTCAGTAAACGTGCTACTGAATTAAGGACACTTTTGTCAATGGGACACTTCATTTAGAATAAAAAAAAGTCTCGAGTATATCGACATAAATATTTATGAATAAAACAAACAAAATATATAACCTATTTAAATAGGTATATATTATATTTTATACTTAGTTATTACCGCGGCTTTGCACGTTTCGGTTACTACTAGCGTGGTAATGAGTACCCTATGTATTAATCAAGTCATAAATTACTTGTCTGTCAAATTCCAGCCACACGATCAGTTTTTTTCCGTGAAAGAGTAATAAAACATGTACATCCTCACAAACTTTTGCTTTTGCATTAATAATATTAATAAGATTAGTAGCCTTAATAAATTTAAATAGGAATATGCAAACATAGAATTGCTGATCGCATTACAAAAAGGATCTTTCAATCCGATTGATACTGCTGCTACAAACGTGGCACTGCCGCACATGAACATCTATATCTGGTTATATTAAACATATTTCATCTGATGCCAATTATAAATACGTTCTCACGTCTCAGAACTAAGGTAGTGGAGGTAGGTTATCCGGATCCAGACCCATCTAACGAAATGCAGAAGAGCTTTATGCTCCTCACCCCTCTCTGTCGAACCTTACTGGTTCTACCACCTATGCTGCTTGCGTACTGATATGATGGTTTTCATGGATTTCCCCTATGTTTTATACTTTTTTAGTTTTATCCTAGGTAATAGGGAGATTAGTTTTACAATTGTTTCAGCGCTTTTCCTGTATGACTAATATTAAAGGGTGCTCACTTAATACACACGCAAATGTTGTGACAGCCTATGGCATGGTGCCAGCTCATTATTGTACCACTGCTGGGCACGGGTCTTCTCTCAGAATGAGAGAGTTTTAGGCCATAGTCCACCGCGCTGGCCAAGTGCGAATTGGTGGACAAGTAGCGTAGTGCGAATCTATGGCATAAGAAATATTATTGTTAATTTATAAGTAAAATGCAATTAAAACAAATGATATACAATGGAGACCAATTAAATTAATAAGAAAAAAGCTTTATAGACGCCAGGCAAATTCACACTATAGAGAGGCGAGAAAGCAATTTATTGTTATCGACGTATTTGCTCTCGCTGTTAACGTGAACAATAAAACTGTAGCAGAATCAATACTGCAATGACTTATAGAAAAGTTCAACGCTTCTATTCAAAATAACTAATAAACAATAGTTTTAAATAACGAGAAATTGTTTTTAATTTGTTACTGTGTTGCGTTACTAATATGTTTTGTAGTTTTTAATGTAAACGAGTTGTAAGCACATGTATGTTATTAAGATTAAGATTAAGATTAAGATTTCGCTCGAAGTTTTTTAAAAGTATACGTATAGGTATATTTACATTAATTACGAGTATAATCATCTTATTATAAAATAATTCCTAAACACTTTTGTTATACAATATCATAATGGTGTATTCAAACAAATAAGCTTTTAATACATAAATTCAAGTTGTTAACTTGCAACAAAATATTTCAAAGTAAGACGTTCAACGACAAAATTATTTGCATAAATGTGTTCAGATTTTAATTTCCCGGGTTAATTTATCGTTCCCGAATTTCGGCCATTTCGGTGACCGACGAAGCGAGTCAAATCGTAGTGTCCGGAAGCTTCGTAATTGAAACGGCTCTACGTGAAACTTAGACAAGGCAGCACAACTGCAGCCAAATTGAAACCAAACAATATTATTGGAAACAATTGTACGACCGACCATTTTGCTCCATTCAAAATTGCATTCACACATTTTTTGCCAACAGCTTTTTCAAAAGAAACCAGTAGAATTTAAATATAACCCGCAAGAGAAATTATTGTTCTAAAACTTTCCCGAATTCGTGATAAATTCCTTTAGAAATTATGGCCCGCTGTAAAAATGGTGTCCGTCACCACTTAGACAAAAGCATTCTACCGCAATTATACTATTGCCGCCATGAATCTTAGAGACAAAGGTTTTTAGTTGTAAGGACGATTTTGACTACTTTACGGCTGTCAACACCGCAATAATTGTTTTATACCAAATATGCTTCTGTCGTAAATCTTCGTCGACCGTATTGTGAAGATGTTGTAAAACAACTAACATTTTTGTTTGCAATGTTTTAGTTTATCATGGTGCGCGGTCAACAGATAAACATGTCTCAAGAACGGTAAAAGTCGTGTCGAAGACTTTATTATTACAACATACCTCATTAAAAGTTACACGATTTCGAAATAACTCTACTAATCGATTGTCTAATTTATTACTGTTTGTTACGTCGTTACTTTTTTCCGGTCGTTTATCTGGATGGACAAATTCGAGTTGTCGAACCTTAAAAGCGCGATTCTTTAGTGAAATAAGACATCGAATCATTTAGAGGTAACGTTGGACGTAAAAGACGTTTTAGAGATAATCGGGATAAAATATTGCTTCAACCTTGATAAAGGACTTGTCTCACCGAAGACAAATAAAATAACCAGCTTGAGGTAATTAGACACATAATATGTGATATATCATTTGCTACCACTGACGACTATAAAAAAGTAAACTGTTCGTATCACAAACCAAAACCAAATTTACCTAGTAGGACTGTTAAAATACATACAACTAAAAGATATCGTGCTTTAAACGAATCATTGGTTTTTTAGTAAAGACATTGTTTTAAAGTTTCGTATAGCCTTTACCGGTAGAGCAAGATGGCTGGTGGTCTCGGTGAACAGGTACTCCCAAGACACGTTTCGAGTCAAATAACCTGCAAGAAAGGGCCCGAAACAGAAAACGCTTTGTGCTAAAAACGTCGACCCCTTATCTTCCTTAGATGGCTCGTTACCATAGACTGAAGTATATTTATAGAGATCTTTTTTTATTCACAACGAAAAAAGAGTTATTGATAATTTTTAAGCCTTGTGCGTCGTATTTTTTTTTTACTAAACAGAAAACTTTGGAAGTCCTAATGTTAACGTTGTATGTTGAATCATTATATCCATTATATGAATATATTGTATTGTATAAAATATAATATTGTATTAAATATCGAGTAACGCCAGTATACTATAAACCACTGTAATTTTTGCTTAATTGATTCGGTTTTTAAATATAAACATTAATATCCTCCTAATGAGTATCCTTAGGTCTTTAATTTACATTAACATTAACATTTATATTCACAAAAGACAAAGTACTGAAATCAAGTCGAAATCCACTTGAAGAATAATAGGAACTAAAAATAAAAGTCCACATAAGCTCACGTTCATATTATATTCTTGCTCGGCTCAAAATTTTGCGTCGTACAATCAAAATTATGCATCAGCTTTATTGTGGGTAATAAACAAGGCGCGTTATTTCTCACTTTCAAGCGTTTCTCCAAATAGAATATCTATCATAGGTATTTCCATATTCGTGCCGTGTCTCTCGTCTTCATGTCTATCGTTGGATCCCGCTTCTGAGGCTTCGCACGAAGTCATCATTCATACGAGGAGATATCATCGTCGCTCTTCGTGGCCACGGCTCGGCTTGTTAACAATAAAAACGTTATCCGCTCCTTACACAAAATGTATCTCGGGAAAATGTCCAACCTCTGCTGTTCATTTTACTCCTTTTGCATTAGTCGCGGAGTAGATTAAAATACTTATGCTTGCTTCCCTTTGGTCCTTTATTTCTGATCTGCTTTTTTCAAATACGACTGCTTAAAATTTATTTGCAGCCATATTTATGTTTAGTACTTTTTGTGTAACAACTGAAGCCAACATATCATTGTAAATTTTTATACGTGTACAAATAATGCCCGTGGCAAACTAAAGTAAGGTAACAAAAAGGTATGGATCGATACTTACATTTTATAATACATTTTATATTTTTTTTTAATTTTATTTCGAATTTATAATTTCAAAGCTTTAATATAATGTTAAAGTTCCGCGAAATACATGGTCAACAAAATCGTTCAAGTCACTCACACTTGTAGATGTTGCTGATATCTTCAAAGCACTAAATAGAGTAGCTACTACGTGTATAGAAACACACAACTAATAAATTCAATATTTGTCTAATTTTCAATAAAATGAAATATATGAAATCACACCATGAGAAGCATTTTAATTTTCATATAGTCATCGCATTAAGACTTAACGACTTCTAAAATGGTAGTATATTAATTAGTATCTACTAATAGGTATAATACAGTTTAAGTGAACACGACGAAGCCATTCATTTATAATGTAGAGGAAACGGCGGCACAAATTGTCAATCAGCGAGCGCCCTAAGCACACGTAATTAACAGGTGCATTAGCATGTTGCATTATGTATGCTATTGGATCTGTGATGTACCAGGATTACATAAGTCGGGTTTTACTTTCGTTACTACTACAACATAATGAAATGAAATGAAATGTCTTTATTTTGTATACGTTGCCTACGGGGGCACAAATTGTCAGTTACATTTCTTTTTCTTACACTACCACCGGATCGGAATACGACCTCAACTGAGCAGATCCGGCAAAGAAATGAATTATTAAAAATATAATATAAATATTAGTATATTTTATGATAGCTTTTTTATTTTGTTTTTAGTTTGTCCTCTAAATAATGTCTTCCATTACTTTTATAATAACACGAGACACTTTTTTACGTGCGTTTTTTCGTTACATTAAGCAAGTAGTCATTATTTCTATATCTAAACAACAAAATTAGTAAAACAATTATACTTCCACAGATATTGAAAATGCTAATATATCGTATACATCGTCGTCAACCCATTATCGTGCTACTGCTGGGCACGGGTCTTCTCTCGGAATGAGAGTTTTAGGCCATAGTCCACCGCGCTGGCCAAGTCCGAATTGGTGGACAGTGCGAAAAATGCTAATATTGCTAGACAAAGCAAAATACTAATAATAAAAACAAATAATATAACATATCATTTCAGAATTTTGTTATAAAAAGTATTTGTAATAATAATAAAAAATAAATCATAATGAATAACAATTTGTAATTTGATAACGTCGGCACTGTGTATAAATAAACAATGTTTGTTATTATAATAAATGAATTACATCCTCTTGCTTACAACAAGTGCTTGAATAGTATTGAAAAGTCATCATTAGTATCCTGAGCAAAGAGCTCTGTAGCGATTTTATCATATTCAAAATGATTGACGTGGACATGGTCAAATTAACAATCGTATATGTATACGTTTAGTAACATATGTTATTTATTTTATTTTATAATTTTGGTACACAAACAATACATAAAAAACAGACATTATAAACTTAAGTACAAAGGACTACTTATTTCAAGATGAAATTTCTTCCAGCAGCCGTGGGATCGGAGTGTGCATTTGTAAAGCAAATTAGGTGTGCACAACTTATATGAAATTGCAGTTTATAGTACAATCCTTGGCGGTAACAACGCTGTGATTGACTTCAGATAGTACCCATGTTCTATTTAAAGTTCCTTACACGTATCCATGGGCGGCAGTGACCACTTACCATCAGGTGGACTGCATGCTCGTTTGCTACTTCATTATTATAAAAATACCGTCTTTTTGCTGATTTCTGTTTATTTACTCTCATAATATAAGAATCCAACGATTATTTTTCTATATATATCAAAATGTGCAATGTACATATCATGTATACGATGCGTTTTATGTAAATCATGTGTAATAACAAAATTTCGGTTCTGTAACATTGAAGGTTTCTTAAATTAAGACCAATCTTTGACACTACTTTAAATACTGTTATAAAGAAACTTATGGGCGTATTAATGATCAAACTAAATATTTAAAATCCTAGTATTTGTAGACAGATATTTAATGATCAATTGGCTCAAATAAACCGATTTCCAAATAAATAATAAAAAACTGATTCTAAATAACTTTTCTTTGGAAATTCGGTTAAATACCGTGTCCTGCAAAAATGAAAATTACGACCGTTTATTGCATTATTTTCTAAATGACTCTGAACAGATATATCTCTCTCGTCTCTCGTCAGCCCATTATTGTCCCACTGCTGGGCACGGGTCTTCTCTCAGAATGAGAGAGTTTAGGCCATAGTCCACCGCGCTGGCCAAGTGCGAATTGGTGGACTTCACACATCTCCGAGAACCATTTTTTTTAAAAGAACTCTCGGGTGTGTAGGTTTTCTCACAATGTTTTCCTCCACCGGAAAGCAGTGATAATTAATTTCTATTACGCACATCATTTAAGAAAAAACAGTGGTGCGTGCCGGGGTTTGAATCTCGGACGTCCCGATCGAGAGGGCAAGTTTCAACCATTAGGCTATCACTGCTCTGTCTAACAGATATGTCTAGTTTACGATTATACATATACGGAAGTCGCCACATTTTTTACTTCCTTAGCTTATTAATAATCATTTCATAATTGATACTCATAAAACATTTGTTTATAATGATAAATTAAATACCCATTCATAACTCGTCAGTGTCATTATGGTTATCGTTTATATCGTCCGTGTTCCAGATAATGAGTAGGATAGCAAGGAGCTAATAGTTTTTGTTCCCGGCACCTGACCGGGCCCAGTCAATCTCCTGGGACGCGTACAATTATTTTAATCTTATTAAAATCACGGTGCCATTGTGGTTGGACATAGTGTGGACATGTAACAAGGTTATTAGATTTTAATAATCTTGTTAATTTTATATCATCCTTGATTGACTTACCAATTTCAAGTCACAGCCAATTGTTTAGTACAAAGGCATCTTAGTCAAAATACGTCATTTAATGCATATTAATTAAAAATCATTTGTGTCCTAACATTTGCAGGAATGATTAAAAGACGGTTCATTATGATTACTAGGCAAGTGAATGATTCACGGTAATTATATAATTACTGCAATTAAGAATAAAAAGTTATAAAGTCTTTAATGCAAATTTAACCTTTTCAATGTAGGTAATGCTGGTAAACAAATTGTGAAGTAAATGAGCCATAAAATACTTCCGTGTAAATACTAAACAAAGGACACTTTGTGTGCATAAATCCTCATTATAATGGAAATTATTATTAATTATTACTTAAATGATTTTTTGTTTTGACTATACTACTCACTTAATTCGCAATAAAACATTATATGCAAAAATACTATTACAAATAGTGTACATATACTATGGACGTTGTTACTAAGATAATATTGATGATGTGTCCATCCATTAGCCCTCAGCATCAGCCCTTGAAAATCCACTTTTGGGCAAAGGCCGCTCCTAGTCTACGCCACCTAGACCGCTCTGAGTCATAAGAATCCAGCGGTTACCCGTCGTCTTCTTGAGATCATCAGTCTATCTGGTCGAGGACGGCCTAGATGCTGTGTATAAACCTTTAATTCAATATATGTGTTATACGGACTTTCGTCGTTGACGTCTTACTTACTTTTGTGGGTTAGAATAAAATGCAGATTTGCTTTTTTTATGTTGTTATATCAAGGGATATCCACATAACACAAGCCGTAATACACGTTCCGGATAAAACAGTACATTATATTCGGACACGTCGCTTGTTAGACAAACACGGCGAGATCCCGCCGATATCTTGGAACGGGTGGGTGCGACTGCACTTGAAAAAATGTATGCATCTCAAGTTGGGCTCGAGATGAGCGCACTGTTTTGAAACTACCAGCGCTGTACGATGAGGTCGTCGCACGACCGCTTATAATTGACGGTTTTTTGTGCGTTTGTTAAGTTTTATAATTATTGTTGATATATTCAGTTACAAATATATTGTGATCTTTAATTGTACAAAAATTATTGATATAAAGAAACTATCACGACAACCTACTTGAGTCACAAGAAACAATTATAATTAGTTGTATTTTAATTACCTGCACATTCATGAGAAAATCTAAAATATAGAAGTTATAGTTATAGTACAGTTTATTCTTTAAAACGAAATAAAAAAGTAATAGTATACATACAGCGAATCTTTGTCTCTACTATCTTTACGTAATGTTTTCCTTATCTTTATTTGTTTTGTATGTTTGTATTAATTTAGAATAGTTTGTTTAATTGATAACAAAAAAATAAACAAAGTTGTGCATCCGTTGTTTTTGTTAAACCGTAAAAAAATAAAAACAGATTTAAAATTGTCATTTCCATAACGGATTATGGCTAGTACGACTGATCCTATATTTATTAAAATCTTCTATTTTTTATATTTTTTCTATCGATATTTTTTACTTTCGTCGAAATCGTATATAAGTCGTCATCGTAAAGAACGAAGGGTATTTCAGAAAAGCCATGACTAATGCGACCCTGTACAACTGTGGAGACAAATTAGTGATCAGATGAGAACGCAGATTTGAACTAACAAGGCGAGTCCTGTAACCATTGTCAAATTATGGTATTTCTGAATTACTAAATCCAAGTTAGTCAATGAGCATGCCATCGGTAGGAATTTCGATGAATCACTTTCGTTATTATTCTACATCTGGATGAAATAAAGTTACTTCATTTAAATACTACAAATAAAGTATTGATAAGCATAGGAAGTACCGTCTAATATATAGCAAATATAAGTCAAACACAACTAGTGGAATGGAAAAATCCTTGACTTAAAAAGAAGACAGTAGACCACTCTTGATCCAGAATGCTCAAGTGACGCCGAATTAGGTAAGACTAATTAGTAAAAAAAAAAAGTTAACAGTATAAAAACTATTGCATATAATCAATAGATATACTAAACTAGTCCAGACGTTTGAAATAATGCAGCCAATTCAAAATAAAATGAGAAGAACAATTGGCACAAACAAGATCATAAAATCTAGCAATAATATTCATATGAGTAGGATTACTCGTATATAGTTATCTCGTGTACCCTCATCATAACCTTCGTACAATTCTTAAGACAAATTAGAGATCAGATGAACATGCAGATTTGAGTGAACAAGGAGAGGCAGCTTCTTACGTCCATTTCCAAACACATCGCGAAGTATGAGTATACTCATTGCATTGTTTGCTTAAGAAGTATTGTGACAGTAACATATTGCTGTTTTAACCATTTGCTTATTTTTGCATGTTTGAATGTCATGATAATGTAGAAGCCTTTTAAAGAAACATGCAAAAGTTGCTCAGTTATTAGGAAAAAACATGTAAAAGTCATTACTTATACCACTCGTATGATGTTATTAGTACGATAAGTTTATACAAAGTTTATAATAAGACAAATGTTTATATTACACTGGGTGTAAACACAGCGAAATAAATGTTACTGAATATTTTCCCTTCTTATCTAATTATTGGAGGAGGTAAAGGATAATATTAAAACTGAGTTTCTTTAATGAATATTTTTCCACTTTTTGCTCATTTAAATATCTACAATTACAAGGCGCTAATAACCCAGGTCAATGATATCAACAAAAACGTTTCACAAAAACTACAGTTGTATTAAAACGTTTATTTATTCTTCATTTGTAACTAAATTAAATATTAACAATAATCTTATTCGCTTTGACTCAACAAGAAATTACTTGATAAGCTTAAGAAAGACAAGTACACATAATAGACTAATTTTATATAAACGTCAAGATCTTTGAATCTGATCCTATTAGGACCAACGAGAAAGTGAACCTCTAAATGGAACAGCAAATTTGGTTAAGAAGGTATCGAGTGGATTTGGGATTCTCATTCCTGCACCTTCACTTTCTCAGTAACTTTATTAACGAAGTTTTGTTGTCTTTGACCCTTACTTAAGCTAATGTTTCTAATCCAGCCTTCGGTTCATAGAAGGTTAATGGATCTGTTTCATTTGTATTAAAACTGTCATTAACTAAAGGAGATAAAATTAGAGTTCTCTTTTCATTTATTCATGTACGTTCAAAAACATCTATCATTGCTATTAGTGATAAAGAAAATATTCTCTGTATTCTTTCACAAATATTGTATTCTTTTTATGTATTAATATTGTGGTATCAGTTAAGTATGGATTTAAATTCAAACCTCAACGCATATAAATAAATTTGTTTCTTAATATTTGTACTTTCCAACTTATATAAACACAATAATCTTTGAATGAAAATATCATAAACAAGTTTGAAATATTTAAAACGTCATTTGAATGAATAAGACGAAATCAAAGGTTGAGTTATAATTTATAATACATATAAAAAAAGCAAAAAGAAATTAGTTATTATTTTCATAACGTGCGGACTAAATATCTGAGAGGACCTCTTACATAGCAAAGACAGTAATGACTAAATGAAATAATTATACGATGTATCCACTTTATAACAGGATTCAAATTATCAATAAATTCCGATCAGCCAATGCCAATCAAGACCAAACGTCGATCAAAGCACAATAAGATGAATGTTCGACACCTCATACGAAGGCGTTACCTGAACCACCCGGACATGAAATGAAATGTTCACAAGACTTTGGATTAAAAATCGTAGACGCTTAGCAGACGAGGCGGTTTGCCAAAGATGTCCAAAGGTGTATACACATTTTTCTTTCTACATTTTCTTAGTTAATTTGATTTATACGAGTAGCTCTAAAAACTCCAATGCTGCACTTATTTTTGTATAACAGTA
This sequence comes from Spicauda simplicius, assembly GCA_949699795.1. NCBI lineage: Eukaryota > Metazoa > Arthropoda > Insecta > Lepidoptera > Hesperiidae > Spicauda > Spicauda simplicius. The sequence continues at coordinate 7,892,069 of OX453068.1, forward strand.
GAGTAGAAACAAATACCCAACCGAAACGTTCCAACATAATCCTAAGGGGTTGAAATGTGCCCGTGGTCGATCTAAAGTGGGACTCTTAAGTTATTTGAAGTCGATGACAGATGTTAACGAGCGCTACTGGCCTGTGTGTTGCCAGTGATGACCTACAGCGCCAAAACGTGGTCCTTCACTGTAGGCCTCATTCGCAGGCTCAGAGTGGCTCAGCGTGCTACGGAGACGGTTATGCTCAGAATTTCGCTACGAGCCATGATTCGCAACGATGAAATCCGTAGACGAACGAAGCTTACCGACATAGCTCTTAAAATTACCAAGCTGAAGTGGCAATGGGCCGGCCACATCGTTCGTAGAACCGATAACCGATGGGGTAGGAAGGTCCTCGAGTGGCGACCACGTTTAGGCAAAAGGAGCACAGGTCGCCCTCCACCAGGTGGACCGATGACCTGAAGAAGACAGCGAAAAACCGTTGGATTCAGGAGGCACAGGACCCGTTGGAGTGGCGTCATTTAGAGGAGGCCCATATCCAGCAGTGGACCTCAAAAGGCTAATGGATGGATGTATTACCAGGTGGATTGCATGATCATGTCCTACTTATATAATATAAAAAGCCAATAAAGTGCAACAAGTTCAGATGCTTTTTGTACATATTATACCAATTAATCAAATACCTATACTTTTGCCTGTTTACGTCCATTTTTCATTGTGAAGATACCCTTATAACTTTTTATACTCATTTGTTTGCGCTTAGTCATCGCCGTTTAATATTCAACATACCTTAAGGAGATACTGTCTGCGATCAATCAAAAATTTAAATATCAATCTTAAGCAAATGTGACTCTTGTAACCAAAGGATTTAAGCACTAAAATTGAAGGATATGGGTCCAAGAAAAACGAAAGAGGTCGTTTGTTTAAGGAAACATCTTCGGGTATAAAAAGCAAATATAATCATATTGGACAATAACCATTGTAAACTGATCATGGGCGATAAAGATTTACCAACAATAACTTTATTTTTTTCTCGCATTCATATTTTATTAGCGCTGTCAGACTTATTCTTAAAGAAGATGAGTTAACGCCATTATATTATCGAGTTTAGTGAATATAATTATAGGTCTCATGTGGTTAGAATGCTGAATTGTAAATTTACGGGTTGTGGCGGTTTTCCTAGTTACATAATTATGTAGGGTGTGCGTAACGTTAACTTTGATTTTGATTTTGAAAAACTTAGAAATAAAATGGTTCCTTAAGAAACCTCCTGTACGGTTGTTTTAGCAGCATTAAGCTGCATATCTACTAGAAAACACGGGCGGACGTCCTGGCACATAAAAATATTTTTTTTGTTTCAAAATTGTACCATAGTTTGGTACGTATTCATAAAATTTTGTTAAGATCGACCAAGTGTTATTTATTTTATTTAGTGTAATACAATTAACAAACACGGTGATAGTATTTATATGTATCAAGATACAGATGAATGCTAATTAAATAAGAAGAAGAAGAATATAAACGAACGAAATTCAAAACAAAATTGCAAGGCCGCTTTGTTTAGATTTCATGACTCGAATGTATTTTGTGGCACTCATTATTTTAATAAGTATATCATTGATCCTAAAAACCTATACAAAAAATGAGGTATTACCGATAAACTGCGGATAAAGACTTTCATTATGTTTTTAGACGACGCGACTCAAACTATCTAAACTGCTATAAGTGGATTGCTTGAATCGTTGATAAAATATGCGCATTAAATATCAAATAGGCTATCGAAGTTACATACTACAAACAATTACTTATGAATGAGCCGGTTGATTTAAATTTATAGCATATTAAATCAATGTGTACGAACTCGTTTATCAATATGTTTATCAACCATATCAACCATGTCGTCGGTTGTATGATTGACTGTATTGGTTATCTTATTTCTTATATTACGAGATGTTTATTTCATATTGGAAGTGGGTTACATCGTAAGGGTATAAGACAACATCAGTTAATCATCGATAACATGTGACAAAGGTCTTTAATTGTACACACTGACCATTGTACTTGTTCTAATCTCATCCAGACGTTCAGGTTGTATGGAGTCTTAAATACCGTATTTTATATGTACACAATGCAAATTATAATATGGAATTCAATATTTTAGTAAATGGTGAAAGAAAAGCTTTGATTTTTTTAAAGTATAATATGAATGAAGTAGTCCGGTTAAAGGTGATTAAAGTAAAAAGTCTATTTTATTTTTTGTAGAATACTTAGTTCTAAAACAGTTTTTCAGTATTAAATCGCGAAGCGGACACCAGCTCGTTGTCCCGCGTAAGTGGAACAAACCTACTCATTAACTTTTTGCAATCATTCACATTGCTGACCAAGTGCGAATTGGTATACTTCACACATGGTTCAGAACTTTTTAAAAATGTATGTGTAACCTACTCATGCTTTCCATGTTATCAGATACCGTTAATGCAAGCGATAGTTACTTTTAATACCCACACAACTTAAATATAGAGATTCGGACTTCGGAACACTCGACAAAGAGGTTAAGTTGTAAATCAATAAATGATTCCGAAAATCACTCGCTTACTTAAATATTTCATAATATTTCAATCATACTTCATAATACTTACTACATTTACCTTCACTGGTATTCAATACATATTAAAAGATTAATTTCAGAACAATACTTCGAAATTTCTAGCCAGTACATAATAAATTAAATTACTTTATGAATCTAGGTCATCTCGTGACTATCTCGTATCATTGTTGCTGGTCATTTATCTCTCGGAAATATTGAGTTGAGAAGGATGTCCAATGACCATGTGACTAATTGGCTCCTGTTACGTTCTGTAATACATTTTACATTTGTCTATAGACGGAAATGTTTGAATTTGTACGTATGGTACGAACATAACTATAAAACGATGTACGGATAAAAAAATTGGAGATGATAGTCGTTTTGGTTTTTAAAAAAAATGGTATGGGACTATGAGATTAAAAAATGTGTATTTTTTATGAAATTAATACAAAATGTTGTCTAAGTTTGACACACAGGTACACTTTTGACATTAGAATACTTTTGGATTTAACTAACGATCTAAACCTTATCACTACTACCACAATAGACATATTAGGAACAGTATGGAAACTGCCTACAACCGTTCGGAAACGGCACAGTCACGCAAACGTACTCATTGACAAGGCCGCTAAGGGGTTTTCGCGGTGCTTCAGTAGCGTGTGTCGCGTCAAGACGAGTGGTCACGTTGCTATTTGTTTCAGTGATCTTTTTAAAAATGGCACTAGTATAGTGCGTGGTATGCGGCGGTTTGATTTTTTTACAATATAAAATTTAATAATAAATAACTCCGGACGTGTTGTCGTTGAAGAATATATTTTTCAGTAAATTATTTGTAATTTATGAAGAATCAAGCATTTTTATGTAATAGTTTTTTAATTACTAGATATCAAACGCGTTTCGAAATATCTACACGCATCAATATTAAACTGTTTTCCGTATTTAAAACTATCATAATAAATATCGTCTGTGAGATTACATACTTAAGTATATTATTTGTAAACTTAGTAGGTATTACAATTCGATTGATTGATGACATGACAATAAATGCTAAAATAAGTACCTATTGATCACTATTACGAAACAAAATATATATAGAGACAACCCTATTGCTTCAATAGAGTGTAGCTAATTATTTCATAAACAAGGCTTACTTTCCATACTCTTCCATATTTGTGCTGTGCTACTATTACTATCACTAATACACATTGTTAGACTCCGTCTGACCTATTTTACGATTACAACACGTTTATAGACAACAAACGAAAATTACCCCCAACTAGTAAGATCATATATCTTCATGTACATTCCTCTAATGGAGATTAGTAACAGAAGGTGTATAACCGTTGTCCCGATGTAATTGATCGTTCCTCCAATTCAAACGCAAGCAACAGATTAATGACCATCGGATGGTCAGGTCGGCGCTAGATAATATATTTGGTCATCGCCATCAATCCTCCGTGGTTAGTTAACTCGATCGAATTAAGGGTTATAGTATAGCTCGGTTCGGTGACTTTAATTGAACAATCGTTACGTACTCATTAACGTTTTCAGTAGTGTTTTAATTGTGAGGATAAAAACGTTTTCACGTTTTCGACATAAATTATTACCATATAGATATCATGAATTTAATTAGCGAAAACGACGATGCTGAAATGTAGTTAGATGCTCACATCTAAAGGTAATTAATAAGAGTACAAAAATGAAAGAAGCCGTAAATGTTACTAAAAGTCACTAATAATTTTGGAAATATAGTTATTATCATAGCCATAAAAAGTTCATTCGTTCTAACAGTATACGTTCAGAATTTAAAAAGTGATGACATTTTGCGTGAATCAAGGTGATGTATGAAATTTAATTTTAAAAACTCGCTATGAAACTCCTGCGTATTTTATAAAGTCTGTCATTAAAACGTGGCAGCCCTGTTATCATCCTGCGGACCACACGTTTACGTAAACCTTCGTTAACCCGATAAAGTCTAAAATAATTAAAGCCCTATTGATCGGTGAAACTCAGTTGCGTCCGTTTTATATGAACGTTTACGTAAATATTTGTAACAGCATCCAGTTGCACCGTCAGCGAGGAAATAAAAGCGAATAAACCACAATAAAAATGTTTATGAACGGAAACAGCGCAGTAACAATATAACACAGGCTTAATTTATTATTAGGAAACAAATACGGCAAATAAGGTAAATTTATTACTTATTAAATTATCGAAAATAAATCGTTAGTACAAAACAGATGTCTTGTGCTCATAATTTCTGTTTAGCTAAAAATGAAGTGTGACCAAATGTTTTTTATTCGTGTTTCAATTGAAGTAAATCAAATTTCTTCGGTACTTACTTGTATATACATATTGTGATTTAGACCTTTCCTTTATACTATTCTACAAATTTAATATATGTTGTGTCGTATAAATGTGTATATGAGTGTCTCACACACTTTGTAGTTTGTATTACTCACGCTGTATACTGTGTATTTGTAGTTATTATTTCCGTTGAGAGTAATCTTACATTATAGATTCAATCTGTGTTTTAGGATGTTTGAGCAAATAACTCAGTACTACGGGTTTCACTCAGTACATGCTTACACTGTACTGTAACTAGAAATAATTTCATTCGATAAATTATCGCTTGACGCTTACCTTTAGAAGTACAACACAATGACGACGTGGTTCGAAATTGGTCGCTAATTGTCGTATTTCAATCTCCATTTATATCATCCATTGCTTCATATTAAGGCGCATGTGATTTAAATTGCGATTAATTGATGTTAGTTGACTTTGTGATTGCTTCCAATGAACCGGTCTGGCGAATATTCGCCGGTCATTCATTTTGTGGATCAACAACTGATCGTAGTGGTCTATTTTTTCTTTTATAATTGACTTGATAGCGATTTGAAGTGACATAATAGGTTGTTTGCGTGATAATATCTTAGATCTCGCAGATAGGGACTGGTATGTTATAATTTGGTTCCTTAGAACAGATTAGTAAAAGTTGCAAGTATTTAACAATCACTAAATAATATATACGTAGAATATGTAGTTTTAAATTAATTACCGCGTAAAGTCATATAGGAGAAGTGTTTATGTTGGAGCCTAAATGCTCAAACCATGAGTGTGTAACTATGAAATGGTAACATACATATAAGTTAGGCATATCCGCGTTATACTTTTTAAATAAAATTAATTGAAAGTCTTGAGTGTAACTGCCGCCCTTGGACATTTGTAAGCAACTTCATATATAATAAGGGTTGAAGTCACTCACAGATTCGTTGTTAGTCCCGTGGACTAAGATAGCCACCTTATATAAAAGTGAGCCGGCAATGTCACCCATCTACTGAAACGTAAGAAGTGCTTCACGGTAGAAGAAGTTGTGTTGTTAATAGCCCCGGTCAAACCAAACTCGTTCTACCACCTTCAATACCTCTTTTTAAGTAAGTACTACTTAAATGAGTATAGATTAACAGAATCATGGGAAAACGGAAAGTGACCCCCAAAAAGTTAAATCCACATCCTTCAACTTTTGCAATATAACTTCGCTTATGTCAAAACGTTTGAAGCCTGTCCCTGACATTCCCAGACTGCCCTCATAATTACTCATACGCTCGTAGAGACCTAATGAGTATTTTAATAAAGGCCCAGTTACACCGTCCCGCTACGTAGTCGCATGTCCCTGTTAGCAGATACGAGTATTTACGGCGCGCTGCATATAGGCAGATGCCGCACATGCTCTGCCTTCATTCGAATAGATGGCTTACAGGGTTGGTACTTCCATATCTTTTGTAAATACAATTGGTAATATTGTTATATGTATGATATTGTTATGACTGCCCTCATAACTACTCATACGCTCGTAGAGACCTAATGAGTATTTTAATAAAGGCCCAGTTACACCGTCCCGCTACGTAGTCGCATGTCCCTGTTAGCAGATACGAGTATTTACGGCGCGCTGCATATAGGCAGATGCCGCACATGCTCTGCCTTCATTCGAATAGATAGCTTACAGGGTTGGTAATTCCATATCTTTTGTAAATACAATTGGTAATATTGTTATATGTATGATATTGTTATGACTGCACTCATAACTACTCATACGCTCGTAGAGACCTAATGAGTATTTTAATAAAGGCCCAGTTACATCGTCCCGCTACGTAGTCGCATGTCCCTGTTAGCAGATACAAGTATTTACGGCGCGCTACATATAGGCAGATGCCGCACATGCTCTGCCTTCATTCGAATAGATGGCTTACAGGGTTGGTACTTCCATATCTTTTGTAAATATAATTGATGATATTGTTACATGTTTGTTATTATTATGACTGCCCTAATAATTACTCATACATTCGTTGAGACCTAATGAGTATTGTAATAAATAAGTGTAGGTATATGTAGGTGCAATTGAAAAAAGTTTTCTACATTTAAATATTTTCAAATAAAATAACATGAAGATACATTTGAAATTTAGAAAAACGCTGAGCAAATTAATTTCAAATGACTTTGAAATAAGATTTACAATTACATCTACAGTTTATTTGTAGTTTATTATTACAATATTTATAAAATGAAACTGAATTAACTCAAAAGTAAGCTCGAATTTGGTTAATTTGTTGCTATAGTAAATATTACTCTAATTTAGATTTATCAATAATTCTCCTAGTTTCAAAACATTAACTTATAATTCAGATCCGTGTATTGCAGTACACCTTTCTTGTGACATTATAAAATATTAAATTCAATATCAACTAAAAAGACATTACAAACAATCGAGCCCGTCATTAAACAGTCATAGACCAATTACCAAAACAAAAGCTTTATACTTATACAAAAGTATTTCGACCTACACGCAATTAAACAGGCGTATACTACAATACAAATCCATCGATTAAACATGCCAAGGTGACTATTAAACTCTTATCAGATGAAATAGCCAATCGAGACATTAAATCATGACAGCCACCGGCATTGACTTTCGAATTTTGTCATCGATCGACGAAACTAAAAGCTTATAGACAAACGTATAATGTATTATCTGTGGGCATCAGATTAGATTGTCTTGTGACATTGACTCTATTTATAAACTCTTAACGTGGATAAACGGTTATAACTGTATTTTATTTGATACTACTTTAATAAAGTTTTACACCATACTCAGTACTGAAACTGTAAATTAATTAAGGTCATATACTCGCAAGTTTGTTGAGCTTGATACATTGTAACCCCTAAGTTTGTAGCTCACTAAGAAATTTAAATAGCTGTATAAGATAACAAAAAGCTATCGTGTAAACATATCCAGCAATTTCTTCTTTACTACTATTCTAGGCTATAAGTATAATCAGTGTTATTATTATCTATGTCAACCCATTACTGTCTTTTTTAGAGTAAAGAGTTCACTGTTAGAGTTAGTGTAAACGAGAATACGGTCCACACGGAACTCAAATGCAGATGAGAGAATTTGTATAAATCTAAAAGCATTTTTAAAGACTGAAATAGAGCCACCTGGTGAAAATTGGTCAAAAGTGATCAATTTTCACCTATACTCCTCTAATGTAACGTATAGAACATAGGTCCTTACTGATGCCTAATAAATGAGTTGCCACTTCTTATAACACATTTAATACAATTCTCGATTTTGCACAATTTATTGAATAGTTTTACACGAGGGTACTAGTAATTTATTGTTTGTAAGCATTTAAATGTAGAGCAGTGATAGCCTAATGGTTAAAACTTGCCCTCTCGATCGGGAGGTCCGAGGTTCAAACCCAGGCACGCACCACTGATTTATGTGCGTATTATACATTAATTATCACTGCTTTTCAGTGAAGGAAAACATCGTGAGGAAACCTACACACCCGAGAGTTTTTAAAAAAAAAAAAAAAGTTCTCGGAGGTGTGTGAAGTCCACCAATTCGCACTTGGCCAGCGCGGTGGACTATGGCCTAAACTCTCTCATTCTGAGAGAAGACCCGTGCCCAGCAGTGGGACAGTAATGGGTTGACGATGAAGCATTTAAATTGAAAGTTCTCATAGCGAATTGTGACAGCCCTGCCGTTAAAATTCATATTAATGCTTGCTAACAAGTACAGAGCGGGCCATTGGCGATATTGATATAAATTGATTACGACTCGTCGCGACACACATTAATATGCTTCGACGCAAATACCTTATCTATTACGTTCATTACATGTAATGATAGGGATCATGAGTCTGTTAATCTTAAACGTTGTATGATTTATGGGAGGGAAACAGACGCCGCTCTCATGTGGGAAACAGTTGTAACACTTGTTATTCGCTTTTAAATGCGACTTCGTTTTCAAATAGGTTGTAGTTATTAGCAGTATTGGTAAAACTCGTCGTCTTATATATGTAACCTAACCTTTTTTTTTTAGATTTCGAGGGGGAAACCTTCAAAAAGTACCCGACGCCGTGGGAGCGACGAAGAGTTATGTGGGATTTTTACCGCACTAAAACTCCCCGGTGGCCGTCCTCGGCGCTGAAAAGGAGGACTCCGGGATCTCGAAACGACTTCAACCGGAATTCTCCGAGCGCGCTGCCCCATCGGGGTCCTCCCAGATGGGCGACTGGGCCCACCGCTCCGTCTAGTCTTTACGACGGTATGCTACACATACCGCCGTCCTTCCCGGGATTGCCTGACCGAACGGTTCGAGCTCCTATTCTAGCCGTTAACACCGGAAGCCCCTTTTACTCGCCTCTTACGACAGGCAGGGGATGCCGTAACTCTATTCTGATCTCGGAGCTACAGGGACGATGTAACCTAACCTAATATGTTCATTGCATTTTTTTTTATCATAAACTTTCTCGTATGATGGAAAGGAGGAAAACAGACGTCGCTTTCATGTGGGAAACAGTTGTGACACTTGTAGACTTTTATACTGACTTATTTTCAACTTCAGTCGTAGCGATTAACAATATTCGTTAAAGTTCGTCACCATATATTTTGGATCTTGTATACTGTATTCATTACATGGATCATGAATTATGTAATCTTAAACGGTTTCGCATAATTTATGGAAATAGTTTTAACGACACGTAAGCAGAAATCTGTTGTTTTATATTATATAATAAAGGATAGTCGCATGAGATTACAAGATGCTTTTACGAGGGAATAAATTGAATAAGCTTAAATACTTGTGGCTTAAATGATAACCCTTGCGCTTATGGGTATGATACTCAAATATCCAACGAAGCGCACAGTTGTAGGTAATCTTGCTTCAGAATATTCTATACGTATGAGAAAAATCTTTTATACATACATGTGTCTATGTGTAATATTTAGCAGCATGACATGTTCTTCACTCAAAATCCACACAGAATGTCCTGAGTAAGAATTTGAGACACTTAAATTTGACGACCCGCGTGGCGGAGCGGTTACCATACCGGTCTGACGCGCAATTGGTCCGGGTTCGATTATCGGCCAGACAGGTATCTGAATGATGAGTTTTGATTCAGTCTGTGTGTTTGTGTATTCGTCTTGTTGTGTCCATGGTACCCACGACACAGGAGAAAATCCTTTTGTGGGGATATGAGTGTAGGAAGCGTGTTTTTTTAAAGCGTGTCTTGTATATATTGTATAGAGAGCGTATTTTTTTTTTACTATAGTACGTATATACGAGACTGAATGTTAATTCTGATTCAGGCTAGAAATCTAAATTCATAAATCAAATGTTTGACTTGCTGGGGATACAATCTGAAACCTCTTGTTTATCTGACTCGTATAGTGAACCCTTTGTCATACAGATCGTCAATTATTTTTGTAATAACTAGGCTTGTATTTGACACGAAATAAAATAGAACTTCTCTTTAAGGGGTACAAACCATTATTGTCCCACTGCTGGGCACGGGTCTTCTCGCGGAATGAGAGTTTTAGGCCACGGTCCACTGCGCTGGCCAAGTGCGAATTGGTGCACTTCACATATCTCCGAAAACTTTTTTTTTTAAAACTCGGGTATGTAGGTTACCTCACTATGTTTTCCTTCACCGAAAAGCAGTGATAATTGATTTCTAATACGCACATAAACCAGTGGTGCTTGCCTGGGTTTGACCCTCGGACTTCCCGATTGACAGGGCAAGTTTCAACCATTAGGCTATTACTGCTCACACTGTTTAAGGTCGATCATAAATATGTTGATGCCCTTGAGGACTGTTTTGGTCTGTTTCGTAAGAATTATCCTTACGGCACCCTTTAAACAATGATAAACAATGAGCGTAACCGTGTGTCATAGAAAAATCACAAAGTTTTTCACAAGTATTTTCAATAAGTGATAATTAATGCACCTTTAGAACAGCTACACAGTAAGAAAATTAAAGTTACCCATTTTTCTATATTTCAAAGGTTACTTTCTCCATTAAAGGGTATTAAGGGCCATATCTTATCAGTTTTATGTAGGTAAAATATTCGACAATGGGTAATCTCAATAAAATAGATACGATAAATCGTTATATTCCCACCACCATTAGAAAGGTGTATGCGAGATTTTTACATTCGTACTGCGTAATTTTTGCTTCGTGAGAAATCGAATAAAACGTAATGTAGCAGATATCGCAATAAAAGTAAATACGTCTTGTGGAGAAATTTATGTGTTTATCTCATGTTTTGGAAACTTTTTACTTTATAGGCTGCGAATTTCACTTTTACTTTTTATTGTGATATTAACAATTAGTACCGCGGTAACGCTCACTTTGTCGTAGAAATACCGGTTATTTTGAATGGCGACGTATCTTCTCCCTCAGTTATATCATATTGCAATAAAATGAATGAAATGAAAATTACAACGTGATAGAACCAGTGTAGTTCGACCGAGGAAGTACCACCGCCACACTTATTCCTAGTGTGAAGCAGTTCTTGCGTTTCGATTGAAGGGTATGGTTGCCGGCATACTTTTATATGAGGCGACCATCATAGTCCTCGTGAGCAGGAACGCATCTGTGATTGACTTCAGATAGAACTTATGTTCTGTATGAAGTTGATTACAGATGTCCATGAGAGGTGTGACCACTTACCATCAGGTGGACTGAAAAGGTGCTCGTTTGCTACTTCAGTCAGTAAAAAAAAAATGACAACATAAAGTGAAGCTTTACTTCAGTGTATATTAGTACGTTTAAATAAAATTAATGTAGAAGTAAAAGTAATGGAGCAACGATAGTGGTTATTTTTTTAAGCTTGACTCATATTAGGACTTCAACGTCTGATAATGTACTGACTGGACATATCAATCTTTTGATTAATGACTTATGGGGAAGCGTAAAGTTATTGCAATCTTCTTCAGCCTTCTACTGTCTCAATGCTTGGTTCACACTGGCTAACTCTACATTTGTAGTATCGACACAATTTTCAGATATTTTTTAACAACTTGTAGAAAAGTGTAACTTTTGTGTGTAAGTTTCCTCGATATTTTCAGTAACGATATTTTTATTCATTATTAAAACAAGTTATAATTATTTTCTACTGTAGCTACTCAAATATCCTTCCTATCTCTGAGTGCACCTCTAATAAATGAGTTATTGACCTCTATTTGTATCTATCATTGAACAGCTATGGCTCCGGCTTGTAACAAACGATGATTGGTTGCATAATTGACTGAATGAGTTTCGCTTACGTGTCTACACTGACGAATGGATAACAAATTATTTAAAAATACTTAGTGATCTATATATAATCAGGAAAGCTGATTTAACTACTGACATAGCAACGCACAGCCCGTACGACTGTGATTTTTAACATGATTTTTATGTTACTTTTAATACTAAAAGTAAGCTCGAAGAAATGATTTTTAGAAATTCACCCCTAAAAGGATAAAAATGGGGAGATGATGTCCGCCAACTTTAATGCTAATTTAATGAAAATTTGGCCGCAGGGTTTAATGTATTGTTTAATGAATGGATCATATATTGAATTGTGCAGACAAAGTCGCGGGTTCTATTACTTTTAAGTATATTTTTAACCGACTTCCAAAAAGGAGGAGGTTATCAATTCGTCTGTATTTTTTTTTTTTTTTTTTATATTTGTTACCTCATTTCTCCGGACTGGGTGAACCGATTTAGATGATTTTTTTTTTATTTGAAAGGTAGTGCGTGTCATAGGGTCCCATTTTTTTTAGTATTTTTTTGACTAGGGCATCCATAAGAAAAACGCATAAGTCTTAAATTTGCATTTTCAATGTACGCGATAAATGTATGAATAACTCAATATCCCGCCAACCGATTTTGATGATTCTTTTTTTATTAGAAAGGATGTACTCCAGGGGTAGTCTGATAAGAGTTTGATAAGGTTCTAATCATAGGATCTTCAACTTTTTGGAGCAAAATAATAAAATTAGTGATAGTCGGCCGAACCTTAGCTGGAGAAGTCCAATTGAGTAAAATATAGAATAAAATTACTATGTAGGTATTTACTATGAAAAATTTGACCTTCAACTCTTCAATCCTGATGATGCAGGGGTACTGCTAGCCTGAACTATAAAAGTTGGTCGTTTGATGTTTGCGAATATATAATGAAATTGTTAAGCAAATTCATGGGACAAAAATTTGACCTTCAACTCTTCAACCCTGATGATGCAGGGGTACTTAAAGCCAAAACCATAGGAATAAGCCATTTGGTGCTTACGTATATGTTATAAGATTACTGAGCAAAAACATAAAATGAAAAATTTGACCTTCAACTCCTCAACCCTGATGATGGAGGGGTACTTCAATCCTAAACCATAGAAGTTGGCAATTTGGTGCTTACGGTTATGTAAAGAAAATACTAAGCAAAAATATAAAATCAAAAATTTGACCTTCAACTCCTCAACCCTGATGATGAAGGGGTACTTCAATCCTAAACCATAGGAGTTGGCAATTTGGTGCTTACGGTTATGTAAAAATAATACTAAGCAGAGGCACAAAATTAAAATTTTGACCTTCAACTCCTCGACCCTGATGATGAAGGGGTACTTCAATTCTAAACCATAGGAGTTGGCAATTTGGTGCTTACGGGTATGTAAAAATAATACCAAACAGAGGCACAAAATTAAAATTTTGACCTTCAACTCCTAAACCCTGATGATGCAGGGTACTGCAAGCCTGAGCCATAGAAGTTAGCCACCTGGTACTAACGTATATGTTATAAGATTACTAAGCAACAATATAAGATGAAAAATTTGACCTTCAACTCCTCAACCCTGATGATGGAGGGGTACTTCCAGAGGGGGCGCCCTGTTTGTATGAATTGTAAAAGTGTTTTATGTTTAATTTTTGTGAATATGTAGATGCACAAAGCAAACTTAGAGTCCACACGGAACTCAAATGCAGATGAGAGAATTTGTATAAATCTAAAAGCATTTTTAAAGACTGAAATAGAGCCACCTGGTGAAAATTGGTCAAAAGTGATCAATTTTCACCTATACTCCTCTAATGTAACGTATAGAACATAGGTCCTTACTGATGCCTAATAAATGAGTTGCCACTTCTTATAACACATTTAATACAATTCTCGATTTTGCACAATTTATTGAATAGTTTTACACGAGGGTACTAGTAATTTATTGTTTGTAAGCATTTAAATGTAGAGCAGTGATAGCCTAATGGTTAAAACTTGCCCTCTCGATCGGGAGGTCCGAGGTTCAAACCCAGGCACGCACCACTGATTTATGTGCGTATTATACATTAATTATCACTGCTTTTCAGTGAAGGAAAACATCGTGAGGAAACCTACACACCCGAGAGTTTTTTAAAAAAAAAAAAAAGTTCTCGGAGGTGTGTGAAGTCCACCAATTCGCACTTGGCCAGCGCGGTGGACTATGGCCTAAACTCTCTCATTCTGAGAGAAGACCCGTGCCCAGCAGTGGGACAGTAATGGGTTGACGATGAAGCATTTAAATTGAAAGTTCTCATAGCGAATTGTGACAGCCCTGCCGTTAAAATTCATATTAATGCTTGCTAACAAGTACAGAGCGGGCCATTGGCGATATTGATATAAATTGATTACGACTCGTCGCGACACACATTAATATGCTTCGACGCAAATACCTTATCTATTACGTTCATTACATGTAATGATAGGGATCATGAGTCTGTTAATCTTAAACGTTGTATGATTTATGGGAGGGAAACAGACGCCGCTCTCATGTGGGAAACAGTTGTAACACTTGTTATTCGCTTTTAAATGCGACTTCGTTTTCAAATAGGTTGTAGTTATTAGCAGTATTGGTAAAACTCGTCGTCTTATATATGTAACCTAACCTTTTTTTTTTAGATTTCGAGGGGGAAACCTTCAAAAAGTACCCGACGCCGTGGGAGCGACGAAGAGTTATGTGGGATTTTTACCGCACTAAAACTCCCCGGTGGCCGTCCTCGGCGCTGAAAAGGAGGACTCCGGGATCTCGAAACGACTTCAACCGGAATTCTCCGAGCGCGCTGCCCCATCGGGGTCCTCCCAGATGGGCGACTGGGCCCACCGCTCCGTCTAGTCTTTACGACGGTATGCTACACATACCGCCGTCCTTCCCGGGATTGCCTGACCGAACGGTTCGAGCTCCTATTCTAGCCGTTAACACCGGAAGCCCCTTTTACTCGCCTCTTACGACAGGCAGGGGATGCCGTAACTCTATTCTGATCTCGGAGCTACAGGGACGATGTAACCTAACCTAATATGTTCATTGCATTTTTTTTTATCATAAACTTTCTCGTATGATGGAAAGGAGGAAAACAGACGTCGCTTTCATGTGGGAAACAGTTGTGACACTTGTAGACTTTTATACTGACTTATTTTCAACTTCAGTCGTAGCGATTAACAATATTCGTTAAAGTTCGTCACCATATATTTTGGATCTTGTATACTGTATTCATTACATGGATCATGAATTATGTAATCTTAAACGGTTTCGCATAATTTATGGAAATAGTTTTAACGACACGTAAGCAGAAATCTGTTGTTTTATATTATATAATAAAGGATAGTCGCATGAGATTACAAGATGCTTTTACGAGGGAATAAATTGAATAAGCTTAAATACTTGTGGCTTAAATGATAACCCTTGCGCTTATGGGTATGATACTCAAATATCCAACGAAGCGCACAGTTGTAGGTAATCTTGCTTCAGAATATTCTATACGTATGAGAAAAATCTTTTATACATACATGTGTCTATGTGTAATATTTAGCAGCATGACATGTTCTTCACTCAAAATCCACACAGAATGTCCTGAGTAAGAATTTGAGACACTTAAATTTGACGACCCGCGTGGCGGAGCGGTTACCATACCGGTCTGACGCGCAATTGGTCCGGGTTCGATTATCGGCCAGACAGGTATCTGAATGATGAGTTTTGATTCAGTCTGTGTGTTTGTGTATTCGTCTTGTTGTGTCCATGGTACCCACGACACAGGAGAAAATCCTTTTGTGGGGATATGAGTGTAGGAAGCGTGTTTTTTTAAAGCGTGTCTTGTATATATTGTATAGAGAGCGTATTTTTTTTTTACTATAGTACGTATATACGAGACTGAATGTTAATTCTGATTCAGGCTAGAAATCTAAATTCATAAATCAAATGTTTGACTTGCTGGGGATACAATCTGAAACCTCTTGTTTATCTGACTCGTATAGTGAACCCTTTGTCATACAGATCGTCAATTATTTTTGTAATAACTAGGCTTGTATTTGACACGAAATAAAATAGAACTTCTCTTTAAGGGGTACAAACCATTATTGTCCCACTGCTGGGCACGGGTCTTCTCGCGGAATGAGAGTTTTAGGCCACGGTCCACTGCGCTGGCCAAGTGCGAATTGGTGCACTTCACATATCTCCGAAAACTTTTTTTTTTAAAACTCGGGTATGTAGGTTACCTCACTATGTTTTCCTTCACCGAAAAGCAGTGATAATTGATTTCTAATACGCACATAAACCAGTGGTGCTTGCCTGGGTTTGACCCTCGGACTTCCCGATTGACAGGGCAAGTTTCAACCATTAGGCTATTACTGCTCACACTGTTTAAGGTCGATCATAAATATGTTGATGCCCTTGAGGACTGTTTTGGTCTGTTTCGTAAGAATTATCCTTACGGCACCCTTTAAACAATGATAAACAATGAGCGTAACCGTGTGTCATAGAAAAATCACAAAGTTTTTCACAAGTATTTTCAATAAGTGATAATTAATGCACCTTTAGAACAGCTACACAGTAAGAAAATTAAAGTTACCCATTTTTCTATATTTCAAAGGTTACTTTCTCCATTAAAGGGTATTAAGGGCCATATCTTATCAGTTTTATGTAGGTAAAATATTCGACAATGGGTAATCTCAATAAAATAGATACGATAAATCGTTATATTCCCACCACCATTAGAAAGGTGTATGCGAGATTTTTACATTCGTACTGCGTAATTTTTGCTTCGTGAGAAATCGAATAAAACGTAATGTAGCAGATATCGCAATAAAAGTAAATACGTCTTGTGGAGAAATTTATGTGTTTATCTCATGTTTTGGAAACTTTTTACTTTATAGGCTGCGAATTTCACTTTTACTTTTTATTGTGATATTAACAATTAGTACCGCGGTAACGCTCACTTTGTCGTAGAAATACCGGTTATTTTGAATGGCGACGTATCTTCTCCCTCAGTTATATCATATTGCAATAAAATGAATGAAATGAAAATTACAACGTGATAGAACCAGTGTAGTTCGACCGAGGAAGTACCACCGCCACACTTATTCCTAGTGTGAAGCAGTTCTTGCGTTTCGATTGAAGGGTATGGTTGCCGGCATACTTTTATATGAGGCGACCATCATAGTCCTCGTGAGCAGGAACGCATCTGTGATTGACTTCAGATAGAACTTATGTTCTGTATGAAGTTGATTACAGATGTCCATGAGAGGTGTGACCACTTACCATCAGGTGGACTGAAAAGGTGCTCGTTTGCTACTTCAGTCAGTAAAAAAAAAATGACAACATAAAGTGAAGCTTTACTTCAGTGTATATTAGTACGTTTAAATAAAATTAATGTAGAAGTAAAAGTAATGGAGCAACGATAGTGGTTATTTTTTTAAGCTTGACTCATATTAGGACTTCAACGTCTGATAATGTACTGACTGGACATATCAATCTTTTGATTAATGACTTATGGGGAAGCGTAAAGTTATTGCAATCTTCTTCAGCCTTCTACTGTCTCAATGCTTGGTTCACACTGGCTAACTCTACATTTGTAGTATCGACACAATTTTCAGATATTTTTTAACAACTTGTAGAAAAGTGTAACTTTTGTGTGTAAGTTTCCTCGATATTTTCAGTAACGATATTTTTATTCATTATTAAAACAAGTTATAATTATTTTCTACTGTAGCTACTCAAATATCCTTCCTATCTCTGAGTGCACCTCTAATAAATGAGTTATTGACCTCTATTTGTATCTATCATTGAACAGCTATGGCTCCGGCTTGTAACAAACGATGATTGGTTGCATAATTGACTGAATGAGTTTCGCTTACGTGTCTACACTGACGAATGGATAACAAATTATTTAAAAATACTTAGTGATCTATATATAATCAGGAAAGCTGATTTAACTACTGACATAGCAACGCACAGCCCGTACGACTGTGATTTTTAACATGATTTTTATGTTACTTTTAATACTAAAAGTAAGCTCGAAGAAATGATTTTTAGAAATTCACCCCTAAAAGGATAAAAATGGGGAGATGATGTCCGCCAACTTTAATGCTAATTTAATGAAAATTTGGCCGCAGGGTTTAATGTATTGTTTAATGAATGGATCATATATTGAATTGTGCAGACAAAGTCGCGGGTTCTATTACTTTTAAGTATATTTTTAACCGACTTCCAAAAAGGAGGAGGTTATCAATTCGTCTGTATTTTTTTTTTTTTTTTTTATATTTGTTACCTCATTTCTCCGGACTGGGTGAACCGATTTAGATGATTTTTTTTTTATTTGAAAGGTAGTGCGTGTCATAGGGTCCCATTTTTTTTAGTATTTTTTTGACTAGGGCATCCATAAGAAAAACGCATAAGTCTTAAATTTGCATTTTCAATGTACGCGATAAATGTATGAATAACTCAATATCCCGCCAACCGATTTTGATGATTCTTTTTTTATTAGAAAGGATGTACTCCAGGGGTAGTCTGATAAGAGTTTGATAAGGTTCTAATCATAGGATCTTCAACTTTTTGGAGCAAAATAATAAAATTAGTGATAGTCGGCCGAACCTTAGCTGGAGAAGTCCAATTGAGTAAAATATAGAATAAAATTACTATGTAGGTATTTACTATGAAAAATTTGACCTTCAACTCTTCAATCCTGATGATGCAGGGGTACTGCTAGCCTGAACTATAAAAGTTGGTCGTTTGATGTTTGCGAATATATAATGAAATTGTTAAGCAAATTCATGGGACAAAAATTTGACCTTCAACTCTTCAACCCTGATGATGCAGGGGTACTTAAAGCCAAAACCATAGGAATAAGCCATTTGGTGCTTACGTATATGTTATAAGATTACTGAGCAAAAACATAAAATGAAAAATTTGACCTTCAACTCCTCAACCCTGATGATGGAGGGGTACTTCAATCCTAAACCATAGAAGTTGGCAATTTGGTGCTTACGGTTATGTAAAGAAAATACTAAGCAAAAATATAAAATCAAAAATTTGACCTTCAACTCCTCAACCCTGATGATGAAGGGGTACTTCAATCCTAAACCATAGGAGTTGGCAATTTGGTGCTTACGGTTATGTAAAAATAATACTAAGCAGAGGCACAAAATTAAAATTTTGACCTTCAACTCCTCGACCCTGATGATGAAGGGGTACTTCAATTCTAAACCATAGGAGTTGGCAATTTGGTGCTTACGGGTATGTAAAAATAATACCAAACAGAGGCACAAAATTAAAATTTTGACCTTCAACTCCTAAACCCTGATGATGCAGGGTACTGCAAGCCTGAGCCATAGAAGTTAGCCACCTGGTACTAACGTATATGTTATAAGATTACTAAGCAACAATATAAGATGAAAAATTTGACCTTCAACTCCTCAACCCTGATGATGGAGGGGTACTTCCAGAGGGGGCGCCCTGTTTGTATGAATTGTAAAAGTGTTTTATGTTTAATTTTTGTGAATATGTAGATGCACAAAGCAAACTTAGAGTCCACACGGAACTCAAATGCAGATGAGAGAATTTGTATAAATCTAAAAGCATTTTTAAAGACTGAAATAGAGCCACCTGGTGAAAATTGGTCAAAAGTGATCAATTTTCACCTATACTCCTCTAATGTAACGTATAGAACATAGGTCCTTACTGATGCCTAATAAATGAGTTGCCACTTCTTATAACACATTTAATACAATTCTCGATTTTGCACAATTTATTGAATAGTTTTACACGAGGGTACTAGTAATTTATTGTTTGTAAGCATTTAAATGTAGAGCAGTGATAGCCTAATGGTTAAAACTTGCCCTCTCGATCGGGAGGTCCGAGGTTCAAACCCAGGCACGCACCACTGATTTATGTGCGTATTATACATTAATTATCACTGCTTTTCAGTGAAGGAAAACATCGTGAGGAAACCTACACACCCGAGAGTTTTTTAAAAAAAAAAAAAAGTTCTCGGAGGTGTGTGAAGTCCACCAATTCGCACTTGGCCAGCGCGGTGGACTATGGCCTAAACTCTCTCATTCTGAGAGAAGACCCGTGCCCAGCAGTGGGACAGTAATGGGTTGACGATGAAGCATTTAAATTGAAAGTTCTCATAGCGAATTGTGACAGCCCTGCCGTTAAAATTCATATTAATGCTTGCTAACAAGTACAGAGCGGGCCATTGGCGATATTGATATAAATTGATTACGACTCGTCGCGACACACATTAATATGCTTCGACGCAAATACCTTATCTATTACGTTCATTACATGTAATGATAGGGATCATGAGTCTGTTAATCTTAAACGTTGTATGATTTATGGGAGGGAAACAGACGCCGCTCTCATGTGGGAAACAGTTGTAACACTTGTTATTCGCTTTTAAATGCGACTTCGTTTTCAAATAGGTTGTAGTTATTAGCAGTATTGGTAAAACTCGTCGTCTTATATATGTAACCTAACCTTTTTTTTTTAGATTTCGAGGGGGAAACCTTCAAAAAGTACCCGACGCCGTGGGAGCGACGAAGAGTTATGTGGGATTTTTACCGCACTAAAACTCCCCGGTGGCCGTCCTCGGCGCTGAAAAGGAGGACTCCGGGATCTCGAAACGACTTCAACCGGAATTCTCCGAGCGCGCTGCCCCATCGGGGTCCTCCCAGATGGGCGACTGGGCCCACCGCTCCGTCTAGTCTTTACGACGGTATGCTACACATACCGCCGTCCTTCCCGGGATTGCCTGACCGAACGGTTCGAGCTCCTATTCTAGCCGTTAACACCGGAAGCCCCTTTTACTCGCCTCTTACGACAGGCAGGGGATGCCGTAACTCTATTCTGATCTCGGAGCTACAGGGACGATGTAACCTAACCTAATATGTTCATTGCATTTTTTTTTATCATAAACTTTCTCGTATGATGGAAAGGAGGAAAACAGACGTCGCTTTCATGTGGGAAACAGTTGTGACACTTGTAGACTTTTATACTGACTTATTTTCAACTTCAGTCGTAGCGATTAACAATATTCGTTAAAGTTCGTCACCATATATTTTGGATCTTGTATACTGTATTCATTACATGGATCATGAATTATGTAATCTTAAACGGTTTCGCATAATTTATGGAAATAGTTTTAACGACACGTAAGCAGAAATCTGTTGTTTTATATTATATAATAAAGGATAGTCGCATGAGATTACAAGATGCTTTTACGAGGGAATAAATTGAATAAGCTTAAATACTTGTGGCTTAAATGATAACCCTTGCGCTTATGGGTATGATACTCAAATATCCAACGAAGCGCACAGTTGTAGGTAATCTTGCTTCAGAATATTCTATACGTATGAGAAAAATCTTTTATACATACATGTGTCTATGTGTAATATTTAGCAGCATGACATGTTCTTCACTCAAAATCCACACAGAATGTCCTGAGTAAGAATTTGAGACACTTAAATTTGACGACCCGCGTGGCGGAGCGGTTACCATACCGGTCTGACGCGCAATTGGTCCGGGTTCGATTATCGGCCAGACAGGTATCTGAATGATGAGTTTTGATTCAGTCTGTGTGTTTGTGTATTCGTCTTGTTGTGTCCATGGTACCCACGACACAGGAGAAAATCCTTTTGTGGGGATATGAGTGTAGGAAGCGTGTTTTTTTAAAGCGTGTCTTGTATATATTGTATAGAGAGCGTATTTTTTTTTTACTATAGTACGTATATACGAGACTGAATGTTAATTCTGATTCAGGCTAGAAATCTAAATTCATAAATCAAATGTTTGACTTGCTGGGGATACAATCTGAAACCTCTTGTTTATCTGACTCGTATAGTGAACCCTTTGTCATACAGATCGTCAATTATTTTTGTAATAACTAGGCTTGTATTTGACACGAAATAAAATAGAACTTCTCTTTAAGGGGTACAAACCATTATTGTCCCACTGCTGGGCACGGGTCTTCTCGCGGAATGAGAGTTTTAGGCCACGGTCCACTGCGCTGGCCAAGTGCGAATTGGTGCACTTCACATATCTCCGAAAACTTTTTTTTTTAAAACTCGGGTATGTAGGTTACCTCACTATGTTTTCCTTCACCGAAAAGCAGTGATAATTGATTTCTAATACGCACATAAACCAGTGGTGCTTGCCTGGGTTTGACCCTCGGACTTCCCGATTGACAGGGCAAGTTTCAACCATTAGGCTATTACTGCTCACACTGTTTAAGGTCGATCATAAATATGTTGATGCCCTTGAGGACTGTTTTGGTCTGTTTCGTAAGAATTATCCTTACGGCACCCTTTAAACAATGATAAACAATGAGCGTAACCGTGTGTCATAGAAAAATCACAAAGTTTTTCACAAGTATTTTCAATAAGTGATAATTAATGCACCTTTAGAACAGCTACACAGTAAGAAAATTAAAGTTACCCATTTTTCTATATTTCAAAGGTTACTTTCTCCATTAAAGGGTATTAAGGGCCATATCTTATCAGTTTTATGTAGGTAAAATATTCGACAATGGGTAATCTCAATAAAATAGATACGATAAATCGTTATATTCCCACCACCATTAGAAAGGTGTATGCGAGATTTTTACATTCGTACTGCGTAATTTTTGCTTCGTGAGAAATCGAATAAAACGTAATGTAGCAGATATCGCAATAAAAGTAAATACGTCTTGTGGAGAAATTTATGTGTTTATCTCATGTTTTGGAAACTTTTTACTTTATAGGCTGCGAATTTCACTTTTACTTTTTATTGTGATATTAACAATTAGTACCGCGGTAACGCTCACTTTGTCGTAGAAATACCGGTTATTTTGAATGGCGACGTATCTTCTCCCTCAGTTATATCATATTGCAATAAAATGAATGAAATGAAAATTACAACGTGATAGAACCAGTGTAGTTCGACCGAGGAAGTACCACCGCCACACTTATTCCTAGTGTGAAGCAGTTCTTGCGTTTCGATTGAAGGGTATGGTTGCCGGCATACTTTTATATGAGGCGACCATCATAGTCCTCGTGAGCAGGAACGCATCTGTGATTGACTTCAGATAGAACTTATGTTCTGTATGAAGTTGATTACAGATGTCCATGAGAGGTGTGACCACTTACCATCAGGTGGACTGAAAAGGTGCTCGTTTGCTACTTCAGTCAGTAAAAAAAAAATGACAACATAAAGTGAAGCTTTACTTCAGTGTATATTAGTACGTTTAAATAAAATTAATGTAGAAGTAAAAGTAATGGAGCAACGATAGTGGTTATTTTTTTAAGCTTGACTCATATTAGGACTTCAACGTCTGATAATGTACTGACTGGACATATCAATCTTTTGATTAATGACTTATGGGGAAGCGTAAAGTTATTGCAATCTTCTTCAGCCTTCTACTGTCTCAATGCTTGGGTCACACTGGCTAACTCTACATTTGTAGTATCGACACAATTTTCAGATATTTTTTAACAACTTGTAGAAAAGTGTAACTTTTGTGTGTAAGTTTCCTCGATATTTTCAGTAACGATATTTTTATTCATTATTAAAACAAGTTATAATTATTTTCTACTGTAGCTACTCAAATATCCTTCCTATCTCTGAGTGCACCTCTAATAAATGAGTTATTGACCTCTATTTGTATCTATCATTGAACAGCTATGGCTCCGGCTTGTAACAAACGATGATTGGTTGCATAATTGACTGAATGAGTTTCGCTTACGTGTCTACACTGACGAATGGATAACAAATTATTTAAAAATACTTAGTGATCTATATATAATCAGGAAAGCTGATTTAACTACTGACATAGCAACGCACAGCCCGTACGACTGTGATTTTTAACATGATTTTTATGTTACTTTTAATACTAAAAGTAAGCTCGAAGAAATGATTTTTAGAAATTCACCCCTAAAAGGATAAAAATGGGGAGATGATGTCCGCCAACTTTAATGCTAATTTAATGAAAATTTGGCCGCAGGGTTTAATGTATTGTTTAATGAATGGATCATATATTGAATTGTGCAGACAAAGTCGCGGGTTCTATTACTTTTAAGTATATTTTTAACCGACTTCCAAAAAGGAGGAGGTTATCAATTCGTCTGTATTTTTTTTTTTTTTTTTTTTATATTTGTTACCTCATTTCTCCGGACTGGGTGAACCGATTTAGATGATTTTTTTTTTATTTGAAAGGTAGTGCGTGTCATAGGGTCCCATTTTTTTTTAGTATTTTTTTGACTAGGGCATCCATAAGAAAAACGCATAAGTCTTAAATTTGCATTTTCAATGTACGCGATAAATGTATGAATAACTCAATATCCCGCCAACCGATTTTGATGATTCTTTTTTTATTAGAAAGGATGTACTCCAGGGGTAGTCTGATAAGAGTTTGATAAGGTTCTAATCATAGGATCTTCAACTTTTTGGAGCAAAATAATAAAATTAGTGATAGTCGGCCGAACCTTAGCTGGAGAAGTCCAATTGAGTAAAATATAGAATAAAATTACTATGTAGGTATTTACTATGAAAAATTTGACCTTCAACTCTTCAATCCTGATGATGCAGGGGTACTGCTAGCCTGAACTATAAAAGTTGGTCGTTTGATGTTTGCGAATATATAATGAAATTGTTAAGCAAATTCATGGGACAAAAATTTGACCTTCAACTCTTCAACCCTGATGATGCAGGGGTACTTAAAGCCAAAACCATAGGAATAAGCCATTTGGTGCTTACGTATATGTTATAAGATTACTGAGCAAAAACATAAAATGAAAAATTTGACCTTCAACTCCTCAACCCTGATGATGGAGGGGTACTTCAATCCTAAACCATAGAAGTTGGCAATTTGGTGCTTACGGTTATGTAAAGAAAATACTAAGCAAAAATATAAAATCAAAAATTTGACCTTCAACTTCTCAACCCTGATGATGAAGGGGTACTTCAATCCTAAACCATAGGAGTTGGCAATTTGGTGCTTACGGTTATGTAAAAATAATACTAAGCAGAGGCACAAAATTAAAATTTTGACCTTCAACTCCTCGACCCTGATGATGAAGGGGTACTTCAATTCTAAACCATAGGAGTTGGCAATTTGGTGCTTACGGGTATGTAAAAATAATACCAAACAGAGGCACAAAATTAAAATTTTGACCTTCAACTCCTAAACCCTGATGATGCAGGGTACTGCAAGCCTGAGCCATAGAAGTTAGCCACCTGGTACTAACGTATATGTTATAAGATTACTAAGCAACAATATAAGATGAAAAATTTGACCTTCAACTCCTCAACCCTGATGATGGAGGGGTACTTCCAGAGGGGGCGCCCTGTTTGTATGAATTGTAAAAGTGTTTTATGTTTAATTTTTGTGAATATGTAGATGCAGAAAGCAAACTTAGAGGCTTTATTTAAATACAAACATAAAAATATAGTCACTAAAAAGTGTAAAATAAAAACTTTTTAACAAAAAATATCTACCGACTTCCATGTCACAAAAAAGTAAAAAATAATTTAAATATATTTTGGTCTAGAACATACTCAGTACTTAGTACATAGTTCTGAAGTCGGTGCTCATATAGGACGTAGTTACCGTCGTCCAGCGAAATATGTCGAGCACCGACTTCAGGACTATGTACTAAGTACTGAGTATGTTCTAGACCAAAATATATTTAAATTATTTTTTACTTTTTTGTGACATGGAAGTCGGTAGATATTTTTTGTTAAAAAGTTTTTTAAGGTGGTAAAACGAATATGGCTTAAACTTGAAGCATTGAAGTGTGGTTGTCGATGTACTTATTCACTTGAAGCGAACAACTTTGTCATCAAACATGTTCTATATTGTACTTAATCCCAAAAAAGCATGCAATAAGATTTATAGACACTTGAATAATTTATCAGCATTTGCTAATGAAATCATGGATAATAATAATAAATAATAACAACAATAATACACTCGATTTATCTTAACATCATACATTATACTATCAAGCTTATTAGAGTAGCACCTATATTGACAGAAAGAAGTGATAGCCTAATGGTTGAAACTTGCTTTCTCGATCGGGAGGTCCAAGGTTCAAAGCCAGGCACGCATCACTGATTTTTCTAAAATTTTGTGCATATTAGAAATAATTTATAACTGCTACTCGGTGAAGGATAACATCGTACCTACACACCCGAGAGTTCTTTTAAAAAAAGTTCTAGGTGTGAAGTCCACCAATTCGCACTCGGCCAGCGCGGCGGACTACGGCCTAAAACTCTCTCATTTTGAGAGAAGACCCGTGCCCAGCAGTGGGACAATAATAAGTTGGCACTAATGACAGAGAACTTTACTTATTTTTGTTATATTGTAAATTGTCTTTAATTATAACATATTACTAGCACCGCGCTTAGAGCAGTCGTCGCATCAACCCATTATTGACCCACTGCTGAGCACGGGTCTTCTCCCAGAATGAGAGAGTTTAGGCCATAGTCCACCGCGATGGCCAAGTGCGAATTGGTGGACTTCACACACCTCCGAGAACTTTTTTTTTTTTAAGAACTCTCGGGTGTGCAGGTTTCCTCACGATGTTTTCCTTCACCGAAAAGCAGTGATAATTAATTTCTAATACGCACATAACTCATTGGGGCGTGCCTGGGTTTGAACCTCGGACCTCCCGATCGAGAGGGCAAGTTTCAACCATTAGGCTATCACTGCTTTTAAAATATGTAAATTATTATAGGCGTATAAAGGCGCATTCGTCTACAACACATTACCAACAGTCGATACTAGAATAGGCAGTGTAATCACTCTGCTTGCGATCACAAGCACTTTGCCCTTTGTTTCGTACACGTCGCAAGCCCATCTATCAATGTTTAGCGCGCGCCAATTTGTTACTTCACAATTTATTCCCGTACACCCGTCGGCTCGGAATGCTAGCAATAAGATTTTGTTTCAATGAAACAGATCTTTGCTATTCGAACCACCGAGTCTATTTTAATAGACCTGTGAAGGTGCTATTTTGTTTACTAGTTATTTTAAGTTCGATTCCTTTTGTAATATTAACGTGCTATTATTATTATTGTGTAAGAGTTGATTATATTTCTTCAAAACACTTTTTTTTTTCATTTCGCCCATACTTTGTACGTTTAAGTTTTTTTTGTTCTTGTCTTGCAGTGTACTTTGCAATGATGAACAATATCGTAAGCAATTGTTTTTTTAGGAAACGTAATAAACTCATATGTTAAGGGCTCTAAAGTTCAAATTCAATAATCTGATCTCCTCAACCCATTATTGTTCCAGTGCTGGGCACGGGTCTTCTCTCGGAATGAGAGAGTTATAGGCGATAGTCCATCGCGCTGGTCAAGTGCGAATTGGTGGGTGAATTCCTCAGAGAACTTTTTTTTAAGGAACTCTCGGGTGTGTAGGTTTCCTTGCGATGTTTTCCATCACCGAAAAGCAGTGATAACTAATTACTGATACGCACATAATTTTAGAAAAATCAGTGATGCGTGCCTGGGTTTGAACCTCGGACCTTCCGATCGAAAGGGCAAGTTATAACCATTAGGCTATCACTACTCGCTGCACTAATCTGATTATGTTAGTTTATTCAGGTATACTATTTTGTCAGTAAGTATACTTATCTAAACTTACGTATAATAATGACCTTTATTCTCTTAACCGTAAATAAACTATTAATTTGACTGCGATGAAACTTTGGTGACTTGTTTACGCGCGGACGTAGGGTTGAATTAGTAGCACCAGTTTCCAATAGGTGGCGACTAAATCGTTTAACGCACTGCCAAAACAACAATCCTATATTGTACGTTTTGGACAAGTTGTACGTTTTTTTATAATACGAATCTGAGCTCAAAAATCGGTACTTTTGGAAATTAATCCTCTGGGGCAACATAACAACGTTAATAGATAAAGCGAAAAAGCTGTGGAAGTTATGGTTTTCTCGTGCTTAAGTTTAAATTAAATATTAATACTATGTAATATGATATATTAAAAAGGGTAGTCAATTGTAGTTATAGATTTTCAGCTATACCTTCACTTGTTTATATGTATGAGTAGTTATTATCAATTAATGTAATACATTATTCACTTTTATGTAATCAATGCTGCATTCCAAATTTACATACAAAAAAACTTAAACCATATCTGATTGTAATACTACTACTAGTACTACTCACTATAATATACCTTTATCTATAGATTACCTATGTAACATCGAAAATTTGAGGTGGAGACTATAGGGCTTTGGAGAAGATCCTTCGACAAGTGGTAATCCGATTAAGTCTGTCACAGAGTCATTTATAAAATTGCGTATACTGGCATAACTTGCAACATGCCCTTTTTTTCTCGAGGAGGAAACCTTCGAAAATTCCCTGACGCCGTGGGAGCGTTGCATGGTTATGTAGAGTTTTTACCACACTAAAACCCGATGCCCGTCCTAAGCGCTACAAAGAGGACACCGGGATCTCCAAAGGAACGCAACCGGAGTCTTCTGAACGCGTTGCACTATCGGGCTCCCCCGAAGTGAGTGGCTGGGCCCACCACTTTGTCTGTTCTTTACGACGATATGCAACCACACATAACGCCGTCCTTCCCGGGGTCGCCTGATACGCAGTTCGAGCTCCCACTCTAGTTGCCCGCAACCCCAGATACCCCTTTTAGTCGCTTCTTACGACAAGTACGGTAGCACCTATCCTGATCCTGGAACTACAGGGACGGATGCCTACGTAACAGGCTATCAAAGTAAGCACGATCTTGTAATGAAGAAACGGAGAAGATAATACTTCACAATCTATGTTGATCTCTTCGAGTACCATAACTTCTGTCTCTGATCGCGGTTTTATTTTCTTGAGCGCTATAATAATAAAGTTTTTATGGCTATTCATCCGGCAAACACTTACGGTTCGGAAAAATGTTGGTAACTAATTTGTCTTATTACAATTGGGTGAGCGAAAAGCGATGAACCTCTATAGAAAAAATGTTAGTATTAGGTAATTGTTATAATTAAATTCAACGTGACGCTGTTCTTGCGTTTCGATGGAAACGTGCACACTCACTTTCATTCGAGTCAGTCATCTTAGTCCTCGGTAGTAGCAAAACATCTGTGATTAAAATTAGCTGGAACCCCTGTTCTACATGATGTTGCTTTAAATTATGTGTAACAGTTACTGTTTCTTATCAGATGAACCGTGTATTCGTTTACAACTTTATTATTATATCTTTTTCAATGTTCTTGATTTGCGATTAAGTGGAAAAGAATCAGTAAAAAGGTATCGTAAAAGTGTACCCTACCAAGTTAACACTTAGGGTTATCAAGCAAAGTAAAACACTGCAGGTGTTCCCTAACTACCAGCAGCAAAAAGCAGAAAACCCTTAGCTTATTCAACTACCAGCAAAAAGTCCTACAAGCTCACAATTGTCTTTTGACATTCTTACGTCCGATGTCAATAAACGTATCTCCTGCAAATTAAAACGTCGCACCTTTACAGCACTAGCATACCATAGACTCTATGGTATGGAGTAAAGATGTGATAGCAAAGTTAAGCTGTAAATAATCGTATCAAACTAAGGATAGATAAAAATCGTAACCCGTAGTCAATAGAACAAGCGACTATTTGAATTGGTTATAGCATGGGATCTTCTTGTCAGTTTTGATCGGGCTCTGGCTTGATTTATGAGTCGTGGATATAAATTGTAAGGTCATGTTCGGCATCAGTCATACAGACAGCCAGTAAAACTCGCTATAAGTCATACGTTTGTTCTATGTAACGATCAACATTGACGGGTCCTAATTTTCGATGCATGTCGATAGGTTTTTTGATGAGTAGCGAATGCATACATCGGTCTGCTTGAAAGTAATTTTAACATGGCATTTTTTAAGATTGATAATCTGGCTAGTTGACCTATCTTTAGGTGCAGCCAAAATTATTACAAATGAGTGCTCCTGGTATATTTGTAAATTAATATTATGTACCAATACGAGACATAGATGACATATTGATGACTATTTAAAAAAAAATAGAGGCTACAACTCCTGAAATATTTATATTAATAATTAATTAAATTTCGTTAAACCATTAAAGTCAGTTGGATATAAAATAAAAAAATTACGATACATTTTTCAGAACCCAAATTTTTAGAGCATTATTTTATTGATTTTGTAGACGCACTGAGAAAGTCTGTATGCAATATTGATATGTTTTGGAAAGGCTAATTAATTTTATACTTCATCCATCCATCAGCTCTTTGAGGCCCATTGCTGGACTGCCTCTCCTAAATGACGCCACTCCAGCCGGTCCTGTGCCTTCTGAATCCAACGATTTAGCGCTGTCCTCTTCAGGTCCACCTGGTCCATTTTATACTTATTAGTCGTCTATTAGATTATTTAAACTTATGAAAGCCTGCGTACGTCTTAAAATTTATCATCTTTATAAGTTGTAACCTATTAGTCACATACCACATCTAGTATTAATGTAAGCAAAAATGACTAATACAAAACGTTAATGAGTTGCCTATAAACCAAATGGTGGCTTGTAACATCACCGCATAGGTAATTTATTAAAAACTTGTCGCTACTAACTGATTAACTTCCTTTCGTGGGCGATCTAATTACCGACAAACCGAGAACAATATGTAATCTGAATATTTATGAGTGTACCTTACATTGCGTCCGTTTTGATATACCCATGGCTGTTTATCTTGAACGAAAATTGACTGTGTGCAATGAATAATTTATTGTGAGCAACCGGCACTGACGTTTGCCATATTTTAATATAAATCCATCTACCATATTGTATGCAAAATGCCATTGAATGCAGTGCAAGGCGGGATCATTATTTCAATATACGGTCGCGATATTCATCACACGGCCGTGGTTGCAGCATTTTAAACAAATCATCTTTATACTTGTACGTATCCCGTCCTTGCGGAATCGATTTTAATAATGTCAGTTTCTCAGTTTTTATTTTTGTACGCTCATATATAAGGTATTTATGGAATATTTATGCGGGCTCGTGAATTGTGCATTGAGGTACTTCAATTGTAAATCGGGATTTTGTTATTGTAATGGCTACCTGTATTAAGACCTTGTTATGCAGAATTCTTGGCCAATGACCAATTGTAAGACAATACAAGCCAATGCCCCAACTACTTATTGATTAGGGTTGGCATAATAAACAATTGGCATAGCTTTTTATGCTCCCGGATGTGGTAGCTTGAAATATGAAGTATAATAAATGGTATAGTCCTCGGTTGAAATGTTCTCGTATAGCAATTTCTTGGAGTTTGAATGACATCTATAACAAAATCAAACTGCAATGTTTTTGGAGAATAAAACTAAGATGAACGCAAG
The DNA here is from genome assembly GCA_949699795.1 of Spicauda simplicius. Taxonomy (NCBI): domain Eukaryota; kingdom Metazoa; phylum Arthropoda; class Insecta; order Lepidoptera; family Hesperiidae; genus Spicauda; species Spicauda simplicius. The sequence continues at coordinate 7,923,606 of OX453068.1, forward strand.
TAATAAAAAAAAAACAATGTGAATATCAGTTTTATAGTTATAATTAAATATGATAAACCAATCTCCAGGTTCAGTATAACATAACATAACGCTAATCGACGTCAAATTAAGAAATTGGACGCACGGTTATAGTTGATCTAGATAACTGCGCAATGCTAATATGTTTTTAAAAAAATTATTGCATAAAACATACATACATAAAATCAACTTAAAACACATTACACTCAAAATACCCTATTGCTTTTAAATAAAGCTTAGTGTTAAACCTCTTTTTACCTTTAACGAGTGCGTTAAAAATAACTCGAAAATTATTACAATGTATTTAAATCAGAGAAATATTGGTGCTACTTTGTGTTACTATTACGGTCGAATTTCGACCGTTGCGACGGGTGACTAGTATACATAGATTTATATTTAATTTTAGTAACTTAACCTTCGACAAGTTTGAGAAAGATGTTCAAGGAAAACGCTCGAGACTTCATTCGTACAGAGTACATTAGCCCTATGACAGAGTCAGTTATTACAGATACAAGAGTAAGCACAAATTGGTCAAACTACTACTTTCATGTCTTTATAACGCTTGTAAAAACGGGTTAACCTGATCGTTACATGCTAAATTAGCCATCGTTAGTATAACGACCGCCCTAGATAGCTGTTACAATAAATTTCTTAATTGCCCCTCCGTTGGAGATCTGAGATTCTTGGACGATGATGCAAATGTGGCCTCATTTTGTTTACAATATTTATCATTTGATAAGATAATGAGTTTTCTATGTGATAAAAGCGGGTTTTCGAGAAAAAGTTGAATTTATTTTTATAGTAGGTACACTCCAAAGTAACGGGAGAATTGAAATACTATTTTATTATTTCACTTTAATTTTAAAATATTTCATATAAACTAATTAATTTAAAAGAAGAAAATATGAGAAAACAGTGTATGGTAAGTTTGACTTAAGGACTTCGATTTCACTTTCCTAAAACTAACTTTGCAATGCATTTATTACGTCAAATAAATTGAAGAGATCTTTACATATTTCGTAAATTGTGATTACTTACGTTAAACTTGTACCCCAGATTTCAAGCAATTTACTAAACTAAATTATATTTTTAATTATTGTCGTCAACTATTACGCATAATAGATATCCATACCGATAGACCGGTTGATTAGGACTGTTTTTTAAAGAATGATCTAAGTAACATGAAGTGGTGGTAGTCACTTGTTGATATGTGGCCATTTTGTACCTTGCATTGTATGTCTTGTTATATATTTGACGTTGGTGTACAGTAAAGAGTTTTTGTATTTTGTATTTGTAAGTAGGTATACCGGTGAGGTACCACCGCCACACCTATTTCTAGCGTGCAGCAGTGTTTTGCGATTCGGTGGCAGGGAGTGATTGCCGGTTAACTTCTTTATACGAGACGATGACCTTAGTCCGCGGGAGCAACAACACATTTGTAATTGACTTCAGGTAGAACTCATACACATTTCTTACAAATGTCTATGGGCGGTAGTAACACTGATCATCGGGCGGACGGTATGATTGTTTGCTATCACTACAAATTATAAAACAAAGTTGCTTCTCTCTATCTGACCCTATCTGCTTAGATCTTTAAAACTACGCTTCCGATTTTAATACAGTTTAATAGAGTGATTCATGCGGATTTTTTTTATGTATAATAGATATGTATATAATATAGTAGATAAACACTTATAATAATTTTAGATTTTTGACCTTTAGGCGGAACGAAGTTCGCCGGGTCAACTAGTCATATATAAAAAGTATATCTTTCTTGTCACACCCTCCATAGGAAATTATAACAGCGGTTAAGAATGCTGCTAAAAGGCAGAAATAAGTATGGAGGCGCTACTGTCGAAGTCGATCCATAGATAATTCTACCACCTTTAAGCTCCTAAGATTTTACATTTTTGAGATCATCACAGATTCCTTTAATTTTGAACTGTACTAGTAAATTCAATTTATTATTATCCTTTCACCTGGTAAAAAATCAAGTTTATGAATAGCCACATATCAAATGAAGCCAAGGTACACTGTAGGTCTAGGCAAGGGTGGAACAAAGGGTCTCGGGGGTCGGTACGCAAACAACCGTGATGGAATAAAAAATCTGTTTGTGTTGCAATCAATCATACAAAGCCAGCTCCCGGCTCCAAAGCTAACTTTTGAAACGGTCGCTATTATTTAGTATTGATTTGTGACTTATTTTAACTATTTTTCATTGTTTTCCGTGTTTTGTTGTTTATAGATTTGAAATGGGTCTTAAGCGTTCTGATGGATTATTTTTGAATAGATACACAAGTTTCTTTATACACACCGTTGTTTTGATTAACCATTTAGTATGAATAATTTTATAATAGGTACATATGTAGTTAAAAATCTCTTTGTATCAACGTCTAAGTTACGTATCCATTATCAAATTTTCCGTTTTAGTTACTTCTTATCTATTCCAAATTCTAGACAGTACGTATGTATGTATGCGCCAGTAGAATAGTTCTTTGAACTGTATATCATATATGCATATAAGGTAATTTTTTCTTTCATGTTTATACTATCACGACAATAATAACATTCCACTACACTAAGAAAGGTGTTATTAAGTGTTTCATCAACAAAAACAATGTACCTACTAATTTACGCCTCTAGACGGCGCAGACAAGACTAGTAATTAATGGTTTATTCATGACAACTCAATTGTACAACTTGTCATGAACTGCGGAACAAGTTTTGAAGATACAAAATAGGAAGGGTCAATGAACACTAAGGGAGAGCTCAGTTATTGACGGTGAATCGGTTTGGGCCAGTTAAGAACAGAAAAATATTAGCATAAATGGAGTGCTGATGCGATGTGCATGCAATACTATATAACCACCTGTAATCAAGCTGAAAAATATAATTATAGACGTAGCTGTGGCCAGCTACTGCTGCATTGCTTTTGAGGACTTAGATGGAAAGCAAGGAAGTAAGTAAGTAACGATTTCTGCCTTATCATAATGTTGAAACCAGAACAGTGACAATACATAAGACTAATCACCCGTCGAAACGATCGAAATTCGACCGTAATTTTAATTAAAAAAAACTAAATTTCATAGGGTCCAAAGTAGCACCAATACTTTTCTAATTTAAATAAATTGTAATAATTATCAAGTTATTTTGAACGCATCCGTTAAAGGTAAAAAGAGGTTTATTAACTAAACAAGCAGTAGCGCGTATTTTGACAAAGACATCTGACATTTTTGACGTTATGTATTTTCATAGTAAGACATTGAATGATCTATTTCGTTTATTATGTATGTGTTTGTGTCAAATGCAAGGTAGTGAGTATAATGTGTGTTAGTTGATTTTATGTATATTGTATCCATTGCTTGAAAAATATATTAGCATTCCGCAATCTTTCTTAACATCAACTATAACCGTGCGTAATTTCATACACTTCCGCCTGCGGCAATATCTTAAAAACGGATCACAATTTTTTGTTTCACGTATTAATATTGGAGACAATCTTTATAGTCTTAGGGAAGGTGTAATAGTCGTACGTACGTTTTTGTTTCGCTTATAGAAGTTATCAAATTCCTCGTCTGTTTTTACTACAAATTTTATAGCCTTCTGGCGATCACATAAAAGAAATCTCAATTATAAAATTTCAATCGACATGTGTGTTTTGCAATTGAACACTTTTTTACGCGTTTGTACTGAAGGAGACATTCAGTACAAACGCCATGATTTATTGGACTTCATATTCTTGCCACTTAAAATTGTTTTGTCATATGGGCGTCAACAATGTACAACGACTTGCGATTATATTTCTATAGCCCATATGAAAACGGGTTTAAGTCTACATTTTGCCGAATTGGCTTCTACCAAAGTTGTCAGAAAAAAAGTTATACAAAGAAACAAAGACAAGCCCGCTGACTTTATTGCTGCTCTTTTCAGTTGAGGTTGTGTTTCAATCGGGTGGTAGTATTAGAAACAAAGAATTGGAACTGACAATTAGTGCTCCCGTAGGTCTACGTAAAATAAGGAAATTTCTTTTCAAGAACAATTCAAAAGATTACATTTTTGTAATAACGAGATCTACCGATAGGTTTCGGTTAGTTTCTATCGTTTTTTGTTGAATAAGTAAATTAGACAAAGATCAGATTTATACCCAATTTGCGATTTGTTACTTATTAATTTACATTTATTCGTTTTGTAATAAGCCTCAATAAAAGTTCCAGAGTTTCCAGAGTTTTCGAAAGTAATTATTTATTATCAGGTAAGAAATGTAAGAAATATAAATAAACATCAAACTACCCAATTTATTGTTATAACAGTAATTGGACACTAATTGACACTATAACAGCAATTATTGTTTGTTTTTTTATAGAATGTAACATAACATTTTAATACGTAACGGGTACTCATGATACATGATTAAATTCTTTCAGCTCCATTATAATATTAGCCTAAAATCATATACAACATAACATAAAATACCAGTATAAATATTATTACCAATTGCTAACCAAACAAATGAGCAGCGAGTAATTTTTAAGAAAAGTTGTATCTTCATATATTTTTTTAAATTTTCACTCCAATTTTTTTAGAATCACGCGTAACAAACGCTTGCCAAACTTTAAAGCCGTATGTCACAAACCATAGACAAGAATGGAACACAATAGTCTTGTTTAAGAATTAACTCTGAAGGCGGCCAATCAAGCGGGCCATCGGTTAGCTGATCAAATATAACAAAAAGCCCACACTCAATCATGACGAATTTACTGAGGTGCTAAGCCGGTGCTATCAATCATCTATGACAGACGTTTTCAAAGTTTTGCCGTGCCTATTACTGGGAACCATAGATAACTTTTGATGACTTATTTTTAAAAACAATCTTAGTAGTAAGCAGTGGTTGTTATTATTTTTTTGATAAATTTAAAGTTATTTCATTAGTAAAAATATGTAGGTAAATTAATAAAGTTATTTTTTTTATCTAATTGCTTAAGATAGCTGTTTACAATAAAAATAATTTGTGTCTATTTTTTATAATTTCACAAATAGAATCAGCTAAATTTATAATCATTTCATCATACGCCACTTGTAACGTGTACATAAATGTAATACAAAAAAGCTAACCTAGTACCTACTAAAGTAATAGAAAGAAAAAAACCTATTAAATATACAAAAACATATAACTGATTCTTAAAAAATATTCGTGATTTTAGAAAAATCTACATAGATTACGTAACCTAACCGGTATCCCCGATGTTCCGTGATCAGAATACGGCTATCCTCTACATCTTCTAAGGGGCAACTAAAAGGGGATTCCTGGGTTGCGGGAGGCAAGAGTGGGGTCTAGAACCGCCCAGCCAGAAACCTCGAGAAGGACAGCGGCATGTGAGGCAGCATGTCGTCGTAGTTTCTGGAAAGTGCAGGGGGTTAGTTACGTCACCCAAGAGATGAGCCCGTGAGAGGCTTAGCGCTAGGGGACACCGGTGCGTCCTATTGGAGACCCCAGGGTCCCCTGCAAGCGTTGAGAAAGGCCACCGAGGAGGTTTTAGTAAGTAAAATCCTATATAACCCGGACTCTAACTCTTTTTTAAATGTGTCCTCCCCATCACCAAAAAAAATTTAACGACTCTATTTTAAAACTGATTTTTAAATAATTATAAATTGCGACGTTTACTTTTTTATAATACTTGAATGTTAACCAACCAGGAATCATTATTTTTTATTTCACATATTTCTTTGTAGAAATGGGATGTCTGACAGCCAAAACTTTGAGTATCTCTGATCTCGTAAGGGCCGCAGTTCGTTATCCAATGGTTGGAGTGAGGCCAAAATTGTAATAAAGACTCTCTCGTTAAGTCTTTGATGGGACTGTCTCTATTAAGATGTTCACTCCTAATAAATTGTATAATAACACCTAACATTTTTATTTTTATCACGACCCGCGAGCCAGAATGGGTACCACACCGGTCCGATACGCAGCGGGTTCCGGGTTTAATCCCCGGCTAACAAATATCAGAATAATAAGTTTAGATTGCATTTCTGGGTCTGTAGGTTTGTGTATTTTCATGGCATCTATGGAAGTATAAACCGTTGTTTATTTCACTTTCCTTCAGTTCTTATTTGTTTTAAATACATGTACTGTGTCGTAATAAAATCTTAGTACTTGTACTAACAGTAACTTCATTTATTGATATTATCAATACATCATTACATGCGAGTATGTCCGCTTATACAACAATATCAGACTCTATAGTATAGTATAAGGCAATACAATATAGGCAGAAAGAATATTTATCATAACTGGATAAGTCGTTCATCTTTATCAATTGTCTTATGAACAGTTTGAAACCTTTCGACCCTTAATATACACTAATTAATGCCTCTTTACAATTTTCCGTCAATCAATTGCCATCAATTTACATTGTCTCCAGTTCTTCTCAAGATCTACTGATTTTCCTGTCCAGTATTGGCATATGGGAAGATTGTGCCCCTTATTATGATGTGCATATATATTATCGTAATCTCAGTATCAATAATCGATATCTCGGTATCAATTATTTGTACTTCATATATTGTCTATATATCGAATTGCTATTCTAAAAGAAAAGCAGATAAATAAAGTCTACCAATTGAGAAAAAAAGGCTACCAATACAACAACAAAATGATTGTAGCCAACTCTTGTAATTTATTCAATACTATGCTAAAATAATAGACTACGAAGTAAGGAAATAGCTACCTGAATAAATACATCGTTTCTCTCTCATGCTAAATGTTTATTTCATAAATGACGAATCGGCAAACAAGCAAAACAAAGTCGTAACTTAGCGGTCGATCTCCTTCTTATGTTTATGGTCCCCATCAATTTCCTATCTCATAGCGTATTCAAAGTAAACAGAGCTATGATCTCGCAAACATCTAATTAGGACTCCATACAACGTTGCACGGTTGTCAAAGTTACCTGAAAAACATAAAGTCCTTTGCTACGCATTATCGCGTCCTCTTAAAGGAAAAAATGTGTTCCGATAACGACTCCATGCACTTGTTGTCTTCGTAAATTAGAAAGAAACGCGATGTATCCGAGAAACGTAATGTAAATTCTATATGTTTATTTGTTACGTAAGAGCTTTCGTGCTTTTTTGCAGAAAAATATTTTAAACATTTAAAACCATATTTTACCTATTCATATAATTAAATTAAATTGGTTCGACCGTTTCCATGATCAGCTAGATTTTTTTAGAAGATTGATGTAGAAATCGAGTATGCAGTTCACCTGACGGTAACTGGTCACTGCTTCCCATGGACATCTGTAAGCGACTTTATACAGAATGTGGTGTCTATCTGAAGTCAGTCACAGATGTGTTGCCACTCCTGAAGACTAAGATGGTCGCCTCATATAAAAATGTACCGGCACACACCCTTCTATTTAACGCAAGAACTGCTTCATGCCAGAAATAAGTGCGGCGTACTTCTTTGGTCGAACTAAATTGGTTTAACCACCTGGATGGATTCTACCACCAGATTTAAAGGTATCAGAACTCTTTGTGGCTCTACTCCAAAGGCAGCCCCGCAGCAATTGTTTTTGTCTAATGACAGCTCTGTTCTAGTGTAGTGAATATGGTAAGAGGGTCGTACTAATCTGAGGTATTCTATCTTAGTCCTCATGGGTAGCAATGCATCTGTGGCTAGGCTCAGATACGATTCTGCTATTTGGAGTGATTATAATATCCATGAGCGGCAGTGGCCACTTATCATGTACACTGAACTGAATGCTAGTTTTATATTAAAAAAATAGACTTCTTGTTTTCACACTGGTCTATTATACAATGTTAAAATGCGTAACACTTAAAGAACTCATTATTGTTAAAGAACCTACCTTCTACAGATATGAATAAGATCTCTCTCGTCAACCTATTATTGTCCCACTGCTGGGCACGGATCTCCGCTCAGAATGACACAGTTTTGATGAAGAAGATAATATGTTTTAATATTCTATGTTATTTGAACTCTATTGCTTAAAGCAAAAGCACTAACACAAGTATAGACTAACAAAATATTTAAAAAAGTTTATTTACTTTGAATCTCATTTCGAGTTTTAAAAATCGCTACTGTACCAGTTTTGCAAATACGGGCTTCCATTGCATAAGAAACAGAGCCATAAAAATAAAAAAAACAGGTTTTTGGATATACAGTGGCATTTAATAAAGCACAGATGCAACGATATAGCTGAAAATTGTTTCTAAGCTAAATATTGTACCGGAAATTGGACTGTGACGCCATCCATCTATATATTGTTGGGATAAAAAAAAATGAAGTGAAAACTGTGTGCGCGTTGAGGGATTTTGGTTCTCGTTATCAATATGCTAGTATTTACTTATCATACTTATAGCTATACCTTATATATTACTAATATAAAAAGTCTAAATTTGTGAGGATGGATGCATAGATAAATGTTAGTTACTCAGTCACACCAGAACAAATTTCTTAATTGTGGTTAATATTAACTTCCAAATTAAAGGATTCCTTGGAACTATTATACTAATACAAATACTTTAGTTGACGACCCGCGTGGCGGACCGATTACCATACCGGTTTGATGCACAATGGGTCCCGGGTTCGATTCCCGGCTAGACAGGTATCTGAATGATGAGTTTAGATTCATGTTCTGGGTCTGGGGGTTTGTGTATTCGTCTTGTGTGTGTCCAAGGTACCCACGACACAAGAAATAATAATGTGGGACTATGAGTATAGAAAGCGTATTTAGTTTGTAAATGACATTTTTATAATCCTCTTAATTACTACTAATAAATCATTGCGATATCAGCACGTTGTATTGGTTATTGATTCACCAACCAGGGATTTTTAAACACTGAGGTACCCAATGAGCATGCAATTTACTTAAAAGATGCTCGTAATAAGAAATGGTCCTTAGTATCACAGTCCTGCTTATCTCCAAGAAAAAAAAATAATCTACGTTTACCAGATACTAGTTTTGGAACTTAAATAGGTAAATAATATTACCTATTTAAGTGCCAATAAGAGCAGTGATAGCCTAATGGTTGAAACTTGCCCTCTCAATCGGGAGGTCCGAGGTTCAAACCCAGACACGCACCACTTATGATTTATGTGCGTATTAGAAATTAATTATCACTGCTTTTCGGTGAAGGAAAACATCGTGAGGAAACCTACACACCCGAGAGTTCTTTAAAAAAAAGTTCTCGGAGGTGTGTGAAGTCCACCAATTCGCACTTGGCCAGCGCGGTGGACTATGGCCCAAAACTCTCTCATTCTGAGAGAAGACCCGTGCCCAGCAGTGGGACAATAATGGGTTGACGACAAGTGCCAAATTAGACAAATAATCTAGGGTGTAAAAATATATACGTACTGTGTCCACGTTTGCAAAACTAAACAAAGCGCGCAGATTGCAGAGCGGGATGACATCAAATCAAACATTGCGCGCGTTTTTCATTTCTCATTAACGAAGCGATGTTTCGTAACGTTTTGTTTTGTATGTGTTGCAGTGCTAGCGGGAAACGAGTGACTATGAATCATACTAATGTTATAAAGGGGAATGTTTGTGAGTGTGTATGTTTGTTACTTCTTCACGTCTGAACGGCTGGAGCGATTTTCATAAAGTTTTGCAGGGAGTTAGCTGGCACTTTGGATTAACATATAGGCTAGGCATATACTTATTACTGTGGAAAAATATCTTATTCCCGCGGGACAATCGATACATCGATTTTATGACGCGGGCGAAGCTGCGCGGTTCAGCTAGTTGATAATAATTAGACATTTTACGGATATGGTTATATAAAGTAATATATTGCACTGATATATAATTATAGTACAAAATATTCAAATACTTATCAAACCGATTTAAATGGCCATAAGCAACAATGAAATTATTTTATTAAATTCGTACTTATTTTAGGACTAAATTTTATTGAAAATTGACCAACTATAAGGAAGATTTATTTCATGTCTCAAACGCAAAGTTGCTCTGCTCTCCTGTCTGCTGTAGGGTGAAATTACTTTTATCACATAAATATATTGCACTTCAATGGTTATAATATATGAGATCACGCATATTAAGAGGAACACTTTTTAACCTTCAATAGTTTTCTAAAATATAAATTGAATTAAGAAACCTGATTATTTTTAATCCCGACACACATTAGTGTCTGTATGTGCGGAATTTAATAAGTGTCAGAAAAATATCCGATAACTTTAACTTATTTGTGATAAACTCTTAACTTCATTCAAAATAAAATTAAAAACATACAAATAGAACATAACCAACTAAATTTAAAACATCATTCAAGTTCAAACACAACACAGTAGTACAAAACCAAAGTGCAAATATAAACGTAAAGTTCCATCCAAACGCATAAACAATAAAACGCTGAAACACGTACAAACTGGGTCCTCTACCGAGGCATAGGGCTCCGCTAATATTTGCCACCGCGCATTATTACTGCACGGCCCTTGCACAATGAAGCGAGAATTACCTGCTGCTGTAAGTTTACTTTATGGAGAGTGCTGGAGCGAGTTGCTAGAGTAGAGTAGTGAATTGAATCCATTTAATAGTTGTTTATTTCTCAGGGAGTACTAGGGCAAGTTACTAGATTGTTAAACGCGTTTTATTTAATTCTGTTTTAATATTCTTGTTGTAATAATAATTTATTTTTGGAATACATGTTTATTGCATATAAATGTACTTTGACATCTGTACTGACAATGAAATTAAAGAAACTTTCACAAGGTATTTAAAATTCAGTAAGGTCTTTATAAATATTAGTCAATGCACCATACTGTTGGTATTATACCGTCAACCCATTATTATCCCACTGTTTGGCACGGGTCTTCTTTCGGAATGAGAGAGTTTTAGGTCATAGTCCACCGCGCTGGCCAAGTCCGGATTGGTTGACGACGAATTCTGTTGGTATTAAAAATTAATTTACTTATATATTTCAATAAAATCTTGTTTAGATATTCATTTAATCCAGTACTTAAGGTACATATAATCCAGTTACTTAAATATAGATATTACTCTATTAAAAATCAGTTGTTAAATGTATCGCATTTTAAATCGCGTTTTAAACGAAACACGAAAACATTTAGAACGAAAAAAGATAATATGTGAGTAAAAATAAGATATAAAAAATAACTTTTTACATAATAAGAATACAAGTATACACTTACAAGGTACCTACATCGAGGTTATCAACAAGCATATTCACGCAAAGAAGCTAAATATTAAGAACTCACAGTAGTATTAAAACATTATCAACAATACAATAATAAATTATTCTATAGAGATTTTGAAAGTATAAGCAACAGATAATAATACATTCACAATCCTTTATACAAACTCATAAACAATAAAGACTACAGTCTCGGGCTACGCTAATATTTGGCGTCGCATTATTTCACCGCCAGAGTGGCTTTAGTATCACGCGAGTACTTGCTCCAATAAATGGACAGTAAAATGTATTACACATCATTAGGCTTCTTTGTAATATTGCAAGTTAGCGTTTTGACGAAAAAAGTACCTACCTAAGTGCAAAATTATAAAATTTACATTAGGTTTTTTTTTGACCCAGAAACATAAAAAGTGTTAGAATTAAAATTTGATACAGATTTTTGATTCGATTTACAATAATAAACCCTCATTTTATTAAAAAATAACGAGTTCCTTATATTTAGGTAATATAGTAGAAGATAATTTGAAAAAGTTAAGCTACGGTACAAAGACAGATTAAAAAATGATGAAGCTCTAGTTTTCTAGAACAATGAAACAAAGGTAAATATTCTCTCTAATCTTTAATACCTGTCTTGTGCTTTGCTACTCCATTCCCTCATTCGTCCTATGCATTTCTTGCTGTTATTTTTTCAATGAAATAGGGATTACCTGACGTTGTCGTTTCAGGCTAGCGTCAATTTGTACAAGAGAGAAATAAAATTTAAATCAGCGAAGTAAAATAATACCCAAGTGTTTTACAAGATAACAATAAACTTTTTTTTATTGGATAATTGTACCATTTTGATTATATATATAATAATTTATAGTCAAAATGAAGTTATCTCCTTATTATCAACTCAATTTAAACTCGACATTGAACCTTAAAAAAATACAACAACTTTATTTTGATAACTTTTGATGTATATAATCACGTTTTTATTGTTTTGATAATTGTATTTTTAACAAATTAGCACACGTTGATACTTTTGAAAAGCATACAAAACATTGAATGGCTTAAAACAAAAAATATTCCGTCAGAAGTTAAGTCAACAGTTATCTCATAACGTGATGGCAGAGCGGGTGCATTTTTGATGAAGCTCTTTCTGTAGCTTTGCTGTCCGCTTATGCTTTATGTTAGCTTGGTATATTTTGCTCAGTATAGTACTAATTTGAACAAATTTTCTTCTAAAGCATTTCTGTAGTGCTCTATAGAAGGTCCTTAAAATGAAGACAAAGAGAGCTCGTCTTGAAAATGGATTGACAATTTCTCAACTTATTACTTATTCTATCTTTTTGCAAATACATGTATTGTACAGACACGCGAAAGTTTCAAATTTATTGTATGTATGAATTATTTGCCTGTTGTTTTGATTATTTACTTTCTCTCCAATGTTTGCAAAATCTTAGCTGGATATAGTAAGGAAAATGAAATTAATTGTAATTGAATGAATTGTAAATTAATTAAAAAAAAGATATACAAAGAAAAAAGACAAACCCACTGAGTTTCTTGCCGGATCTTCTCAGTTGAGGTCGTGTTCCGATCCGGTGGTAGTGTAAAAAAATATATATGCCTATGCAAAATAAAGACATTTCATTTCATTTCAATGGACAAATTTTATTCCCTCTATAATGATACCTACTACAAATTCCTTACGACATAGCTACCTATATGGGAAGAACGTAAGTATTTTTGCCGTGAGGTGGCGTAGGCTTATTTTATCATTAAAGTATCATATCATATCGTTATCGGTAAAATTGTTATCTCAAATTATTTTAATATTCAAATAGCGGTCATTATTACTTACAATATTTACATTAATTTCCAATTTGCTGTATACAAGGAGATAACAATCAAAAGTCCGACCCGTTCTACGTAATTACTAGATTATAATTCTAGTATCTAATCTTGAGGATGATACACAAGCAATATACACAATATTATCATAAAATTTAATGGCCAAGCTTTAGAAAAAATAAGATGTTTCAAATCTATATTCAAAATAAGACTTTTTTTTTAATATGGAACACGGCATTTATGTACATATTATTCGGTTGTTACAAAGGATTAAACGGTAGTAGTAGTATTAGTAGTAGTAGCATTTTGTAATCATGTAGCTCCAAATTATTAAGAAATATTGTCAAATTATACGAGATAAGAAGGCATGTGTTTGGGTTTCAATATCCATTTAACATCAGGTGAAAAATATCATTAAATCGTAAAAGAATTTACTTCCGTTGATATCATGATATAGAAATATTACAAATACAATATTAATTTAAATTTAAATCAAAATAATTATCTGTGTGATCGGTGGGAGTACAGTTTTGGCCGAGGAAATACCACTAGCAATGTATTTCTTCACCAATTCGCACTTGGCCAACGCGGTGGATTTTGGCCTAAACTCTCTCATTCTGAGAGAAGACCCGTGCCCAGCAGTGGGACAATAATTGTTTTACGAGATGTATTTCTTGCCACTTTGGACTGATCAATGGGCCATTATAATGACTATATATAATAAGTTCTTCTCCCAAACTTTACAAATTAGTTCACAGGATGCAGTATCTGTATCTAAATTAAGGCAAGATTCTGTTCTTATTTGGAGTTCACAGATGGGCGTCGGAAACTACTTACAATCAAATGTACTATATGCAACCCTTAATTTTCCTGGCAATAACTATTATAATATAATTGTAATAGCAATCTTCGCTCATAGACCCACATTATGAATTTTTCAGTGACGTGGTTGCTACATATCCAAAGTTTTAAAGACATAAACACCCAGAGTCACAACAAAATTCTAATTTTACCTCTGATTATACCTTTTAATTTGACATGCATTGCCTTTTAATTTGCAATGCATGTCAGAGAGTCAGAGAGTATGGTAACCGCTTCACCACGGAGGACTTCGAATATCAGTTTTTCTAACTAGAGATTCACACATCGGAATCTAATATGATTATGAAAATCATATCAAATAAACAAAATAAGTTCTACTTGTAGCCATAATTCAAGCTTACAAATTGCAAAATTAGACACCGCACAAACGGTTTTCACACGGCAATACTGAGGCCTCGTTTCCACTGTTTGTTCCACAATTAACCAGAGCATGCCGTATCCCACAATGCTCATTAGGGCATTGATAATGACGTCGTTACGTTGATTTGAGCGTTTAGCATCGCCGGTTTTTATGCTTTGCCTTTAATTAGGTGTTAGTGCGAATGCCCTTGTTGCATTCGTTACTTATTGTTTACTTTGAATGTTACATTAGACTAGGCTATTTCAGCGGCTTCAACCAATTTGATCACATGTGTCCAAAGTAATAAGTGTCCTATGTATTCTTGGTTATAAACTATATGGGTGCCAAATTTCAATCATCCGACGGGTAGTTTTTGTGTGAAAGACAAGAAAAAATAAATAAACCTACATCATCCTCACAAAGTACCATTTGTACGTGTAATATTAATATATATAAATATATATAAATAATAGAAATAACATAAGATAACATTTTTTAGATCAAAAATATAATAGCCACTTAAAAATTGTGTCATACGCGATATTTAGAAATTGAACACACACACACACACATTTTAGTACTTTGAAGCATACTCGTAAAAAGCTTTAAATTATATTTTACAAAGACAAAAAACGCGACTGTTAATTTAATTTTCTTCTCAGTCGGTTTCTAGTCTTGGAGAAAATTTATGTTATCATCATTTTAAGTACCTATATACATTGTAGGTATAACGTTGCGAATAAAAATGTGTATAGTGAATATGCATCGTAAAACTAATGCAGTGTTAACAATTTATAACCTGTCTCTATTTCCAGAGCATAAAATAAATATTTTTCAGTATAACACTTCAGAGTGTGCTTGCTTTTTGAATTTTAACGTTGTGCTTGTTTATACGAATTTTCATGTTTAATTCAGTTTTTGGAGCTTCAACGAAATGTCTACTATAGATTTCCTGTCATATGGGGAGTGGGACAGGAAACCCTAAAGTACAAAATTAAAAAATAACATACCTATAATGTTTCTTGTATACATTAAGCATAGGTACATCATAAGAAAAATATTTTAGAAATCTATAATTCTTTTTGTGGAATGAATATCGAATAGAATAACAATTTGCTTAATGCTTTAGCGTGAAGAAGCTTCATTTAAAATTGATTGACTTGAGTTGCTATCCTAAAAGAATAAGTTGTATTTGCTAATGCAAGTATGTTTCTATTTTTACAAGGTTTAGATAACAAACAAATTTATTTTTCCCTGTTACAAGGTTAATTAAGTTAACAATCTCAAGCAGCGTTTTTATTCCTGTCGACTCCATCAGAACTCGATCTGTAACTCACCTTTCCTACCCTTGATACTAAGCTACACTAATTCAGAAATATTGCTTTGAGGCGAAAATAGGTGTGAAACCAATCAAAATAAGCTTATTATTGGGATAAAAAATAATTGGTGTCTTTAAGAAACGAAATTGCAAATTTCATCAAATCACCAAACGTGTGTTCACATGCATATTACCAAATGGAATGTAGGTCGAATGCTGATTGCACAGACACACGCCTCATATCGAATTCTCTTTTTTCCCGCCAAACGATCTCGGTTGCGCGAAAAATTTCATATCGTCGCGCATTTTGCAAGTAAAATCAGATAACTTTTGACACTTCAATTACGTAGTGATGGCCGCCTCTAATTTTTTTTCCAACGAAAAACCGGGAAACATGTGTCACGAGCACACAGGATTCCAAAGTTCTCAGAACAAAAGTTTGCGCGAAGTTTATCGCGCTGTAATAAGTGGAAAAAATTGGATTTACGCTTTTAATGTCATATAGACGAGAATCACTAATGTCTAGCGTGAAGCATTTCTTGCGTTTCGATGGAAGAGTGTGGTTGCCAGCACACTTTTATTTGAGGCGACCATCTTAGACCGCAGGAGTAGCTATATATCTGTGATTGGCTTCAGCTAGAACCCATGTTCTATATGAAGTTACTAACAGATGTCCATGGGCGGCAGTGACTATTTACCATCAGGTGGACTGTATTCTAGGTTGCTATGTTTAATACTCCATTGCTTAATTAGATAAAAAACTGCTATGACAGTCGATTCAACCAAGGCACTATCTCGACACCCACATATTGTTTTATGTACTACTTCGCGCTTGTTACTTTCTCATTAACTTTTTAGGTTGAAGGGCAAACCTTTTATTATTTCATTCGTCTCGTCTGTCACGGTGCGATAAGCATTCATACGTCCATACAACAATTCAATTTCGTTTTTATATCTCAAAATACATTTAGTGGAACGCGAAATCATTTTCACGAAAGAAATAAATTATTCGTACATTTTTCTTTCATTAGTTAGCGAAAGAACAAACTATTAAGCTGTAAAACCTTGAAACTAAGACAGTTACAAATCTTCATTAACAGATTGACAAAGTCACCAGCTGCCCACTCGTGTAAATCTAACGAAATCAGGTTGTTTAGTTCAGTTACTAGTGAAATAAGAACAGAGAAGCCATGGAATAGTTCGCTTAATGTTTTATTTTTTGAACAATGACATTCAATATTCAAACTAACAAAACCAAACCAAAATTTTATGTCAGTATACAAATGTAAGAAATTCAATAATAAAATTGTATCATAAAATCCTAAATATGTACTTATCTTCTAATATTTTCACATATTATATTTTGATACACATAATATCATCACGTATAATCACATATTTAAACATATATATAATAAAGCAGCTTTACTAGATATATATGTAACTTGCACTGTTGCATAGTCTGTTTTCATAAGTTACTATAATCTTCTACCGCTCTATGCTACTACTACTTTGTAGTTAACTTTGGTTTATTCATAAACTACAATAAAGAGTATTCTTATTATTATCATAAAACTATATGAATATATAGTTGAAGCAACTGCATAGCTTTCACAAACATTTGTTTTATTAATACTTCTCAGTTGAAAATAACCGCGAGCGCGGCCGGCATAAAAGAAATCCTCGATGGCAGAATTCACGTGGAAAATAAATTTTTAAGCGGGCTTCAGTCACGATTTAGAGTCCACTTTTGAGTAAATAAAATTCGAATTCGGTACTCGCTAAGTTTTAATGAACATTAATTTATGGGTTCCCGCATACAAAATTGTCGCGTTTATGGCCTTTTCGGTCGGAATCCGGGAGTCGGGATATGTCTGGAATCGCAGGGGCTTGTACAACGTCCCATGTTTTGGTTTATGTAAGCCCCCCATAATTAACTCGGACATTAAGTCTTGTGCCAGAAAAGTATGTAATAATTTGGGTAAAAATAAATTTTATTGCTGCGATCTGCTTTCGTTAAGGACGTTTTATGAACAAATACGTGGAATCTTCATATATGTTAAGCATGACATGAAAATAACTTTGATGCAACTGTAAACAAGGGCTCCTTGTAGATCGGCTACATATCTTGTTTATACAAGTAATAGGTATGCTAAGACCTGGTTGATAAAACTACCGCTCTTATCATGAAGAAATGCTTTAGTAAACTTATTACTTTTTTGTACTGGTATTAAATACACGCACGTTTTCTACACTCATAGCCCCATACAAGGATTTTCTCCTGTGTCGTGGGTACTGTGGATACCCACAAGACTAATACACAAACACCCAGACCCAGAACATGAATTTAAACTTATCATTCAGAAACCTGTCTGGCCGGGGATCGAACCCGGAACCCATTGCGCGTCAGACCGGTATGGTAACCCCTCTGCCATGGGAGTCGTCATATAGTTAACGTAGTAATTCCCTGTAGAGTAATTCCAATTATTATCGTAGTTAGTATATCATTATAAAAAGCGCATATTAATTTAACTTCTCTTTGACGATGTGAAGTTGATAAGAAAAGAGCAATGAATTACCAACCATAACGCTTTATAACGGAATTTCAAGAGATTCGAGTTGAAGATGTTCTCACACCACATCAATTTAATTACTTAAGCAGAATCGAGGTATATTTAAATTAATCTGTGCGACGACTAACGTTTTAACGACGGCATTAAAATTCGTCGAAATAACACAACATATATAACATTATTTATGTTTTACTGTTAATCTGCGAAAGTGAAATATTAATATAACAGCCACTCTATTTATCACTTAATCTCGGATAGGTTGATTCATTACCGTGATTCATCCTTTACGCTGATTTATAATAAGTTACGGAGTTGGTATGTGACAAAATGAGCCATTAGTTTTTACGAAACGGTGTGTAAACAAGATCGTCCGTCAGTTGGCCTGTTCACAAGAAACTGTCGTGAATACTGTTTTAGAAATAAAGAAAAACTAAAGCCGCGGTCAGAGTACGGAGAAATGTAAGCGCGGGGCGCGGTTTTACGATCATTGATGGAAAATAACTGAAATACAATAAAACTAACTAATGTACAAAATGCAATGCAGCAAAAGTTGTTTTTTGCAAGTTCATACAATTATTACTTTCGTAACTGCAAACAAAAATAAATTTCCAGGAATCTTTTTTCGATTTTGTATAATATTCGTAAACTAAATAATTACTGAAACATTTTCTTTGTTCATTATTAAAAATATAAAAAAATATAATAATTCCAATATAGGGTGGGGTACAACCCATTATTGTCCGATTGCTGGGCACGGGTCTTCTCTCAGATTAAAAGAATTTTAGGCGATAGTCCAACGCGCTGGCCAAGTGCGAATTGGTAGACTTCATACGCCTCCGAGAACTTGTTTTTTTTTAAGAACTCTTGAGTGTATAGGTTTTCACACGATGTTTTCCTTCACCGAAAATCAGTGATATTTAATTTCTGGGTTTGAACCTCGGACCTCCCGATTGAGAGGGCAAGTTTCAACCATTTGGCTATCACTGCTCTATAGTGATTCCCTACATATATAAGTAATAAAATAAAAATAAAATATGAGATATTAACTTAAAGAAATACTCCACTTGTTTTTTTTATATAATTTTTGTTATTCTTACTGAAAAAATAAATCTTTAAAAACGATTCAGCGGGGAAAATATATAGTTTAAAAAATGCTCTTGCAGCTCTAAACCGCGTTTTATTCACCAAGGCTTTTCGCACTTTATACATGGAAAGCGTAACGAGTAACAAGCGGAATAACTGCGGTTTTTATGTAGTTTTTACAACCATCTAGCTTGAAACGAGTAATTTTTGGTGCTATATAGCGTTGTTCTCGATATTATGCAGTTAGAAAACACAAAATTGGCAATATTTTTTTACGTCTTTGGACAAGAAAAATATTTTCATGTCATTTTTATGCTCAATAGTTAATTTCACTTAGTTAGGGTTTTTCTGTATGCAAATATATGAACTATTTGATGGTATGTTAAAGTATTACAGAGTCTTGGTTGTCGTCTACCCATTATTGTCTCACTGCTGGGAACGGGTCCTTTCTCAGAATGTGAGAGTTATAGGCCATAGTCCACCGCGCTGGCCAAGTGCGAATTGGTGAACTTCACACACCTCTAAGATTAAAGAACTCTTGGACATGTATCTTGGTTACTTCTAAACAACGTCTACCACCATCTTCAACAACCTAACTACCTAAAACCGTGTTTTTTGATACGATAAGCATTACATCCAATAATATAGTGTTTTTTTGTGTACCGAAAAAAAAGAACGTTACCGCTTATTACAAAATAATCACTTGCTTTAAGAGTAAAATTAAGCATCGTGAAGAAACCTGCCTTCACCATTATCGTCTCAATGATGGGCACGGACCTTATGTGACCAAGCCATGTGTGAAGTGGTAAACTTCACACACTTTCAGAACATTTTTCAAGGAACTCTCAGATAGTAATTTTAATTTAAACGGACGTGCAAGATGTGGAACGAGCTTCCTTCTGAGGTATTCCCGGGGCGTTATGACATGGGGCTCTTCAAAAAAGGTGCGAAAAGAGCTCTCCTTCAAAGCCGGCGATGCATTGGCGACTCCTCTGGTGTTGCAAGTGTCCATAGGCGACGGTGACTACTTTCCATCAGGTAGCCCGTCTGCCTTATCGTTAGGTTTACGTATAAAAAAAAAAAAAAAAAAAAAAAAAAAAAAAAAGATAATGAGGTTTCTTCACGATGTTTACCTTCACCGTAAAGCAGTGATAATTAATTTATAATATACACATCATTTTAGTAAAATCTGGTGCGTTTCTGAGATTCTAACCTTGATTAATAACATTCTAACCTACGATTGAGAGGCCCAGTTTAAATATTAGGCTATCGCTGCTCCTGGAAAAACCTACATGCCTAAAAGTTATCTTAAAAATGTTCTAAGAGAAGTGTGAATTCAACAAATCTGCTCTTAGCCAGCGTCGTAGACTATAGCCAAAACTCATTTTGAGAGGAGTCTCGTGTCCAACGCATACGTTGATACACATACAACAAAACCTAGTTTCGGTTCCTTATTAGTCTCAGGACATATTCTTTCAAAGTCTTGCTCTAAAACTTCGTATATTTACAGTTCCATCTCAAGTATTACAAGTCCGCAATTTGGCGTGGTGCAGGCTACTTGTAATATTCATTATTCGTTTGGCTTGAGCGACTTTAAATGGTACATATACTCCGTTTTTATTTTCCCCTTTATTTATTCTCGCCTCGATTGTTGCCAGAGAGCGCTCATAAAACTATAGAGAGTCTTGTTTTACACATTCTTTTATATTTCAACGTCTATTTCCGAGGGAAAAGAGAAGAGTCTGCAACTGTCTCTCCGCTTTGGGAATTTTATAACGCTCCCTTTTTTATTGTGTTTTAAAATTAATAGAAATTTTATGACGTATTTTAAGGATGTCGCAGTGAAGAAAGAATTTAATAAGAAAAAACAACGTTCAAGAGCTTCTAAGCTCAATAATGAAAAGATTAATTAACGTAGATGGAACAACATTTTATAACTTCAAACTAGTTAAATGTGTGACATGAACAAAAATTTCGATTTGTGATTAAAACTCCTATTAACTATCAGCTGACCGGTTGAACAAAATTACAAATAGTGAACATTTTTTAGTTGATATACATAGATGATCTACTACCTTCTTACCTACATAAACTTGAGCAACAATAATGTTATTCCCCTTTAAATCTTAACTGAAGTTGTCTACTGGATTCCTGCAAGCTTTACCAAGTTGTATGTAGGCCCGTGATCAACGGAGAAACATAAATTAATTTCAATCTATCCATAAAGATTTGGTTATGGAACTATTTGGTTTTCAAAAGTCACTTGGGAGGTCTTTGCAGAGACGTTCAATCATATGTCCGTTCCATATTTCACACACTAAACATCAATTGGATTTAGATGATCAAGGACTAGTCACATTACCGGTAAGTTTATATCTCTTGTTTTCGAGAGGAAAACTTTCAAAAAGTACCCGACGTCGTGGGAGCGACGCGGGATTCTTACCGCACTAAAACCCCCCCGGTGGCCGACCTCGGCGCTGCGAAGAGGACTTCGGGTACTCCACCGAACCGCCGCCGGTGTCCTCTCAGCGTGTTGCCCTATCGGGCTCTTCCCTGGTGGGCGTGCACCGCTCACCGCACCTTCTGGTCTTTACGGCAGCATGCAACCACACATGCCGCCGTCCTTCCGAAGTATATATGCTGCTTCCAAATATCATACCCTAACCTGGAGACCGCATTCAAAACCGAGTATTATCATAATAACTTACGTATTACCACATAATAACAACAGAGATACTAATTAGGGCAGCACAAATATTATAACAGATATAATAATGTATGAATAAATTAATGCACGGCTAGATAATTACCATGTAGCTAGTAATTACATAGCTTGGGTCTTAGCCTAAAATAAGATTATGCAGATGCATTAATTATATTCATGTGTTTAGACATAAAACCGAATGTTCCTAATTATAATAATTAAATTAAAATAAATATATTCGTCTCCCTTGTTTCTAGGATGCAAGGTAAGTAGGAGCTCGAACCGTTCAGTCAGGCAACCCCGGGAAGAACGGCGGTATGTGTGGTCGCATACCGTCGTGAAGATTAGACGGAGCGGTGGGCACAGCCGCCCGTCTGGGAGGAGTCCGATGGAGCAATGCGCTCAGAGGACTCCACCTGCGTTCTTTTGGAGACCCTGGAGTCCTCCTCCTAGCACCAAGGACGGCCACCGGGGGGGTTTTAGTGCGGTAAAAATCCCACATAACCCTGCGTCGCTACCACGACGTCAAGTACCTTTGAAGCTTTGAAGGTTTTTGAAGGTTTCACCCTCGAGAGAAAAAAGAACTCTATTTAAGACCTACACCCTAAAAGGAGACAACCCACATCAGGATAAAATTTTCATAAGATATGCGTTGTACTGATATAGTCTATAACAGAAGAAAGGATTGAATTTATATAACCACTGCTCAAGAAATGTAAACATATTTTAAAGTAACAGCAATAAACATGTGTATGGAACATTTGAAGTGAGTACACTTAAAGTAATATTCAGTGTTCCTCTATAAAACGGCCATAAAGATGCTCCAACGGAATCAAGTATGTGAATATTTTCATACAAGAAAACAAGTGCTTTAGTGCAGTGAAAAATAGATAGCGAAGATTATGAAGAGATTTTCATCTCACAAAATAAGATTTTATTACAAGCTGAACATTCAATATAAAGTACTCAAGGATAGACTAAATATAGTTCTAACGTTATGTTGTACATTACACAAATAAATGTTATACTGTTATAATGACGTATGTACATATTATATATTTATAACAATAAATAGATAATAACAAAATCCATGTTATTTGCAGCTTCACAAACTTGTACCACTCTGAATTGTCATTATTAATCTACAATTTAGGCATATAATGTTGTAAATGTTATATTAAAATAGACCACGATAACTGTTTATACTTCCGACAAACTGGCCAACAATTTGGCAGAAGTTAAATAAGGTACATTTGTAACTATATTTTATATTAATAAAAAAAAGAAAAAAAACCTTTGACTTATAGAAGTCATTTAGTGTATAGAAGTAACAGATGAACATACAGAACTAGCTTAGCATTAATGACATTTAACTTGCACGAAGTACTTTTAAATTAGTTTCAATACACAAGAGAGTAAAATGAAATCTAGTTACTGAAGTTTTGGACGGTATATATGCACATGCATGAAACATGCATTTAGGGTCCTCACGGTTTATCGAAGCTTACATTGGATTAGAATTAACCTAAGGTTTAAGATACTTGCCGCAGACGGAGAGTTTGAAATTACGCCCGGTTATAATTGATGTAGAGAAGGATTACGCAATGGTAATATTTTTTTTCAAATAATGCATGCCTATAACATACATAAAATCAACTAAAAACACATTACACACACTAAATAGTATTTAACACGAACAAATGCATAATAAACGAAATAAAACTTTCAATGTCTTACTATGAAAACACATAATGTCAAAAATGTCAGATGTCTGTGTCAAAATACCCGCTATTGCTTTTAAATGCAGCTTAGCTAATTAAACCTCTTTTTGCCTTTAACGGGTGCGTTCAAAATAACTTGAAAATTATTACAATTTATTTGAATTTGAGAAATATTCATGCTACTTTGGACAATATGAAGTATAGTTTTTTAATTTAAATTATGGTCGAATTTCGACCGTTGTGACGGGTGACTAGTTGATGTAAATGTATATGTCCCAAGCGGATTCTCTTTTATTTGTATTTATTTGAATTTGAGAACTATTCATGCTACTTTGGACAATATGAAGTATAGTTTTTTATTTTAAATTATGGTCGAATTTCGATCAGAAATTTCGAAATTATGGTCAGTTGATTGGCCATCTAAGCTAGACATAGTCTTTTATTTGTATTTATTTGAATTTGAGAACTATTCATGCTACTTTGGACAATATGAAGTATAGTTTTTTAATTTAAATTATGGTCGAATTTCGACCGTTGTGACGGGTGACTAGTTGATGTAAATGTATATGTCCCAAGCGGATATGTCAGTTGATTGGCCATCTAAGCTAGACGTAGTCTTTTACCAAACGGCACCGCTCAACTAGGTTTCTGATTTTGAAGAATAATATTTAGCCATTGAGACATATACAAAAGCAAATAATTTCGATCCCTAATGTTTTACTACTTTCCTATCATACATTTAAGGTATTTATGTAGCCTGATGCGGGTAAACGTATAATCAATATTTTCATAATGTTATTGACAGCTGTCAATATGATATGAGCAAGGAACAAAAATAAAGTTTTTTTGGTAAATATTTTATTAAGACATAATTGTAATTGCAAATAAAATCATTAATAATTTGTTATTTAGGTACAAAATAATTTAGAATGAAAAATTGTATAAATGTTATATTTTTAATATTAAGTTACGGTACATAAGCAACGTATTATAAATAAAGAGTAATAGTAATAAAAACATAATTTAGAAGGTGTTAGATGGTATTCATTACAGATACTGTAACTTATTACAGTGTCTTATTTTTAACCTTTTGTACCAACGACCTAAGCACCAGCCAGCCATTTCATTAAATGTTTTAATAGATGGCACAGCTGAATATCATCAGAAAATTACTTGAGCACTTCAGCTTAGATTAAAGAGTAATGATCATTCAATAAAGCAAGGCTATTAATTGAACGGCCGAGGAAGATAGTTCGGTGATATTCTGAAAACTACATGTCGTCGACCCATTATTGTCCCGCTGCTGGGCACGAGTCTTCTCTCAGAATTAGAGAGTTTTAGGCAATAGTCCATCGCCCTGGCCAAGTGCAAATTGGTGGACTTCACACACCTCCGAGAACTTTTTTTTAAAGAACTCTCGGGTGTGTAGGTTTCCTCTCGATGTTTTCCTACACCGAAAAGTAGTGATAATTAATTTCTAATACGCACATAAATCAGTGGTGCGTGCCTGGGTTCTAACCTCGGACCTCTTGATCGAGAGGGCAAGTTTCAACCATTAGGCCATCACTGCTCTATTAGGCAATCACTGCTCTAAAACTACATACTAACCCTCAACTGAAATGATACACAGTTGTTGTTTAAGCCAATCAAATCCCACTAAAACCCCTTACAAATATAATTCTTACACATAAGATGAATTTCAGGTTGAAATTATTATTTCAGATACGCAGACTACTGTCTCAATAAGATTGTATTATTCGGAACGATAGTATTAGATTCGATACACCAGAATCTGTCCATCCAATCACGCCCGACGTGGAAATAACACGAAATATAATGAAAAAACGATACCTTCGTACGCTACACTGATTCCGGACCAAAAATGACATTGGACAGGATGATGGTATTTCATATACATCTACATCTAATATTTGCTCTATCAAGGTTACTAGTCAATTGGAATTATCTTTTTATTATGTTCTCGGTCTTCTGTGAGTTTTCAGTAGGTCAATAAATATTCATGCTACCTTAATAAGAAACAATTAAATATTTCATTCATATTTCAAAATAACTCATTTTTGCATATTTCTAGTAAATTTTATTGTATAATTTGTAAGAATAACCCAAAATTAACCCTAAAATACTCGCGCGGCGTCTACCTGACCCCAAGGCATATTTACTTATAAGCTATATATTTATAGCTTATAAATTTTAAAAGTATTAAGTTAAAATGGTATATGATTCTTTCTAGATTCTTGAAGCCGTTAAATACCTCGTAAGTACATAAAATATTTCCAATTGAAATTAGTATAAATTTTCGTCTCGAAAATATTGGTCAATTACATATTTTGCTTTTTTTTTTAGTGTATTAGATATCTATGACACTGTTATTGCTTGACTAATGATTTTAATGCATTTTAATTCAAGTAAATTGTTAAAAAAAAACCCAAACATGCCATTGTAAGTTTATTCCACAAATGTTTCTTCATGATTAAGTTTTCCTGCAAAAGGATACACCCTGGTAATCATTTATGGTAACAATAAAAACATTAACATTCGGAATCATCAATAGCAAAGATTTTTGCAAATAGTATATCTGCAAATAAAATTTTACTGTGATTATATGTCTTGAAAACGCGAAGGCCCTGCCCGACATGTCATTATAGAATGTACTGAATAATATATTAAGTTTGAATTAAACAATGCTGGTTTGACATGGTACTTGCATGAGTAAGACCCATTATTGTCCCACTGCTGGGCATGGGTCTTCTCTCAGAATGAAATAGTTTTAGGCCATAGTCGACCGCGCTGGCAGACAGTACTTGCATACAAAAGTTCTAATCCGTTTATATGCAGCGTATATGAGACCCCACTCTTAGATTAATACATAAGTATTTTGGGCAGAGTGATTAAGGG
The DNA here is from genome assembly GCA_949699795.1 of Spicauda simplicius. NCBI lineage: Eukaryota > Metazoa > Arthropoda > Insecta > Lepidoptera > Hesperiidae > Spicauda > Spicauda simplicius. Next base: position 7,950,184 of record OX453068.1, read on the forward strand.
TTACCACAAAAGTAAATTTCAGGCGTATTACGTCATCTGCCCTGTTGGCTCTGCATATTGGAATCAAACATTGAAATATTTACACCACTTCGTGTGTTTGTTTCAATAACAGCATCCATACATCGTTATTACAATAACAGATCGTGCCCACAGGAACACTGAAATAAACATATCACTCAAGCGAGATCATAATTCTGTCAAGCTTCACACGTTATTACAGATGTTGCATTACATGAAGTCATATTATATGTACTTATGGATGAGGACATAAAGATGATAGTTGATTGTACATTAACCATCGTGAGATGAATACACTAAAGTTGTTTTGACACAAAATATTCAACTTGTTTGTTTATCATAATTGATTTTGTAACATTATATTTTAGTCGAATAAAGTACGATAAACTGCACAAACTCTTTTTTCATAATAATACTTATATTATATAGGTACATTAATAAAAAAAAAACGTATACATTTTTAGATTAATATTTGAATAAAATGTAACTACTATAACAAACTCACGCAATTTTAAGCAGATATAAATTTATTGTTGTTCACAAATTACTTTAACAATAGTAATTATAGATGATATAATTAGTACGACCTTCTTTAATTGAAGTAGCAAATGATCATGCAGCCCACCATGGCTTGGATGGATAGTAAGTAGTCACAGCCGCCACACTTAATATAATACAACTTTATATAATACAGGTGTTATCTCTTAAGTCAACCCCGATGAATCTCTTTCCCAAGGACTAAGATGGTCGCCTCATATGAAAGTCAGTTGGCAACCACACTCTTCTACCGACCCGCAAAAACTGCTACAAGAATGGTGCCTCTTCAATCAAACCATACTCCTTCTATAACGTTTTAAATAAAGTATTACACTAAGATAAAGCTAAGGTGCAATACAAAGAGCAGCACCTTTAAATACCTTTTGGGTATCTGCAAGTATGGCAAGACTTACTTGACGATGATGCACAGAGGTGTTACAAATTCTACAGTAACATTTTGTATGTAAACGGTTTATGGTACATTTACTCTCTCACATATCTTTCAACCGTTTCTCTACATTGTTCCGTTACGTCTCACCAAATACATAGGAAATGTTTCCTTAACGATGACTCATATTGACGCACGATTGATTTTATTGATGTGCAAACACATTTATGTCTCTTTGTATAAGAGATTCTTTATGGCTTTCGTTCTAGTTATTCCTTTTCACAAAGTCGCAGTATTCATTACATTTTTGAAGTGAAACTTCTTTAGGCGCATGAGGGTAAAATTTTTACAGATGAAACGTCACGCCGGTATGCAACGGAAGTGTCGGAAAAGAGAGAGAGAGTGATCGAGACCGATTGAGAGAGAGTAAGACAGGGCGAACGTAGCATGAGCAACTAGCCGTGGAGTGAGAGTAGGGAGCAAGCGAGTGAGAAAGATTGAGAGAAAAAGTGAGACAGAGCAAACGTCGTATCACGCCTTTTTCCCTTCCTCATAATCTTGGAAATTTAAAGTTTTAGATTTGTATAAATATAAACAAGATTTATAAATTAGTTCGCCAAAGAAGTTTCACTTCTGACATGTGTACTTTGTACGCACGCATGTTTTTTCGTTTATTTTTTAATCATAACAAACGCAACGGGAACTATGAAATAGAATTACAAATTTTGAGAACTATTCTGTTATAACTTTCTGAGCTTTCATATTTGAAAACGTTCAAACACAATTTCCGCTTTCGACTACGGAACGTTTCCGTACTAACAGAGGTGCAATAAAAGAGTTCATAGTTGTCATTTTTTTGTCGCAAAAAATTTTCGCATATTTTATTTGCATAAAGTCGACCAATAATTGTATAATATGTACAATTTTAATAATTTATAGTATGTTGTTTACTCTATAACCTTAATCCCAAATTCGATATGCAAATAACAAACATCCTATCAGAGCTAAAAATAAAATATAAAAGGATTATTAAAACTATGTAAGTTTTAAGAAATTGTTAATATTACCTACTCAATAACATAGCAATACCCACTTCACAACATTTAAGAAAATAATTAATTACGATTGCTATGTTGTATTTTTCTCTGTATTTTTTCCACTTTCTTGTACTACTTTTAGTCTCGTCAACCCATTATTGTCCCACTGCTGGGCACGGGTCTTCTCTCAGAATGAGAGAGTTTTAGGCCATAGTCCACCGCGCTGGCCAATTGCGAATTGGTGGACTACTTTTAGTATTTGATACAAACCTTCAAGATTTGGTATAAAAATAATATGGCGTATAAAAGTTTGTTAAAGGAATTCTAGGGAACGTAGATAAAGGAACAATACCTTTATTTGCATAAATAATATATAAGCTTTAAGACTGTAGTCTGAACGCGCACTTACCACGTGTGTAGACCGAAGATATCTAACACTTGTTGTCGATGTGTTTATTACACGTTACGATCGTAAACCGTTTCCAAGGTGAAGTTTGATTGTTTCGAACAAATACCCCGTTCCAAATGCGGTTTGAGGCCACCATCCTATTTGCTTTTAACTAGATTTAAATAGGTCGAAGTACAAAAGGATAAGTTAATGGATCGTTTACTACTTCGTTTGAACAGCGGCCTCGGGAAGAAATTATAGAGACTTAAGCTTGAACAGATAATGTGAGATCAGCGGCTACACACAGTCTTTTATCTTTCATTTGTGTTTGTACCATAAATTTGCCTATGTTTATGGCAAATTAACCTTAGTTTATTTAACAATTTACTTAAAATCGTAAAGAAGATGTATATATCATTTTAATTAAATATTTGCGCTATCACAAATAACCTCATTAAATATTTCTCTCACAGAGAAATTGGTTTTCATTAATTAATCTACGCTAATTCAAGACACTTCTTAATCAAAGCCAGATTCAAAGATCGCAAATTATCCCAAAACTTTTGAATTATCGCTTATTCAAAGAAATAATTATCTTTTTACCAATTGCCAGATGTGCGGAGTTGACATCTGCCTTCGCTTCTGAATTTAATGGTCCCCAAAGGCGCAATATACTAAACAGCGAACATGTTCTAAATTTAAGAAGCAAATCGTTCGCTCGATACATTTGAACGGAAATAGAAGACACATGATCCCGCGGGAAGTCAAAGAAAAAACGTAAAGGAGAAACACATGACCTCATTTGTCGAGGCGTTGGAATTATTTATTACGTTTGATACTTCGCGTCGGCCCGCTCTTTGTCTTTTGTGATTTTAATATTGCCTTCCTAAGTCTCTTTTAAGGGGATCCGTTGTTTTATTGCCAATCCGAAAAAGGCTTAATTTGTCGCTAAGGAATTGTGATTTATTAATGAGTGCTCCAGTTGTTTCGCGAGCCTTTGTAGTAACCAAAGTGGCTCAGCTTTAAAATTCTTTCTAGGAATTGATGCGGGTAAAACTTTCTTTTTTATTTACATTTATAATTTCTGTTTCGCTTTGGCTTTTCATTTGTCCAATTTACTATTTAATTAAAGATAATCGAGTCAGTAAGAAAACAGAGCAGTAATTAGTCTGTGGTAGAGGAGATAACATAATCGTATATTAAGATTTAAGTTTTCATTACTTACGAAGAACAACTATTTTTTCTTTTATTTAAGGCGACCATATCTCATGTAAACATAAATATACATATGTATATTCATATTTACATGAGATATAACACAGAAAGTTATAGATAGTTGTAACTTTCTATCGCTTTCTGTGTGTACAAGGATGAACCTTGCTATACATAACTGAATACACCATAAGTTTAAAAAAATATAATTATTGTTATTGTGGCTTAAATAATTGTTTAATCATTATTACTCTTCATCCAAGTTTTTAGCTTTGGGAAGAGTTCCCAAAACGCAGTCAACAATGCCTCTTTGGTTAGTACGAGTAAAATACCAATTGTTCTCGAGAGAAGCGTCGGTTCTTTGGTCACTGGTGCACTCACTAAGACCTTCGAAATGTGATGCAAAAATATCAAATATCAGAAGAATCTCACTATAACTAAAATAAAATAGGAACATTGTAATTGTAAATTAAAATAGGAAATAGGTTTGGTATTTTTCAACGCCTTTGTAATGTATGATACTATATACGTCTGTACACGTACCTACTTGTAATTTGGAATAGTCACTATTCAATAAGCTTTCCTTACGTAATTTTTAAATACACTTGTTTTACTGTAAAGTCATATTCTTCTCAATATTTCTTACGTCCGCCAGATGCGTCATTCCTAGTAACGACTGACGTATCCATAAGTTTGAATTGAAAGAGTGGGACACTTAAAATCTTAGCGTACTTTAGATATTTATTGACATTAAATATATTTCAAAATTTTAGTATTTTATCTTTGTTGTACATACTGTGCTTTTATAAATCACATATACAATTTGTTTACATTTATATATTGATTACATTGATTTCGTACAGGCTTGTAGTTGTACACAATTATACAACATTTACGTAAATACTAAATATTCAGTAAGCATTGAGTTTGTATATTTACAAAAAATATATAAAAGTTTCATCACAAGTATAAATAATCACAAGTATATTTTTAAATTTGTATGCACTTCTAGTACATAAGTGTTTATGTAACAAGTAACATTACTAAAAACCAAATGCGACAAACGTATTAAAATGAAATCTTTATATATTGGTCAAGTAGTTTGATTTTTTTTTGAAGTAGTATGTATGTAGAATTAGGAAATCCTTTTAAAAATGATACAGCTGGTAACACCAGTGACAACATCGTCGACTAATGACTGTTCGGCGACGATGTAAACACTCGGCGGTGGGCTGTCAAAATCATCACGAGGGTGCCTTAAAAAAAGTAAGAGGGAATTTGTCTTGTTTACGTTCGCAGACGTTTATAGTGTGACGTTGTAGAACTGTAAGATAGATGTATTGGGGCTTGGTATTAGTGTGTGGAAGACAATTGTAATAAGCCCTGGGAATGTATTTAAAAATGTGTATGATATGATATGTTTATATACCCGTATTTGTATGGTAAGATTTAGAGGAGAAATAACTGTATATTTGCAGGATGTCATTTCAAAGTAGTGTTGATATTTCTATATTAGTTATTTATAGTATATTTTTTTATTAAATTGAAGTAGCAAACTAGCATGCAGTTTAGCTGATGGTAGGAGATAATTAACGTCATAGACATCTGTGACCAACTTCATATGAAACAAGGGTTTTATCCGAAGTTAATTACAGTTCCTTTGCAACTTCTAAGGACTAAAATGCACGCACGCCAAAATTCATGCACGTCAGCCAATAACCACACACTCCCATTGAAATGCATTAACTGTTTTAAACGGGAGTGACGATAGTTCTTCCCCGGCTGAACATCTTCATTACAAAGAAATTAACAAGGTGGTAAAAACAGTGTAGTTCGACCGGGGAAGTACCACCGACACACCTATTTCTAGCGTGAAGCATTTCTTGCGTTTCGATGGAAGGGTTTGATTGCCAGCACACTTTCACACAAGGCGACCATCATAGTCCTCGGGTGTAGCAACGCATCTGTGATTGACTTCAGATGGAACCCATGTTCTGTATGAAGTTGATTACAGATGTTGATGGGCGGCAGTGACCACTTACCATTAGGTGGACTACATGCTACTTCAGTCGAATAAAAAAAGGTTTCTTTTTATTCGACTGAAGTAAGTACTTGTGCTAACACGGAAATCTATGGGCGGCAGTGAATGCTGAACCTCCGCTCAAACAACATCTAAACTTAAAAAAATATCGTCGATAATCTGTTACCTAATCACAGTAAATAATATTCTTAAATAAAAACAAAAATGAGTACTTGGAAAACATTAAAAGACGGTTCAGCTCAACCAATTAAGGTCGTGTGTAACCTAGTAACAGTCACTTATGAAGCAAAACATTGTATCAAAGTATGGATAAGTTCTTACGAGAACCATTTTCCTAAAATGCCACGAACAAAAGAAATCCCGTAACTCGATACGAGAGTTAACTGTTTGCCAACGCTTTATGTTTAGCGAAATCAAACACGAATTGAGTGGCGTTCCACAAAAATACAAGAGGAGGGTGGCAGTAGCGGAATTCTAAGGTAATGGCCCTATCGTCAGTCGAAAGCGATACAAGCTAGGCTACAATACTATTTTTTTTCTAATTTAATTGGCAGCGGGATTGTACATATGGTTAACAGATAATATAATGTAAAAGTGAATGCATTGTACTTATAGTGCTTTTAGTGACAATGTAAAAAATAAAATTAGAAGTGCTTTATTAATTAAGGTATAGTAAAAAGTGTATTTTTGAAGTGAAACTTCTTTATCGGGGTTGGAAAAAAATGTAGTATAACATTTTTTCGTTACGCGCCATCTTTTTTTTCCGTTACGCGCCATCTTTTTTTTCCGTTACGCGCCATCTTTTTTTTCCGTTACGCGCCATCTTTTTCTTATCCCTACCACGCGTGATCTTAGATAGATTATTATAGATTCGATTATTAGATAAAGTTTAATAAAAGCCTTTTATTAAACTTTATCTAATTTAACTTTATTTAACCAATTTCTGTAAAGTTGCATATAGTAAATTATTTTTTGAAAAATAACGTCATATAGAAGTTTCACTTCTTACGAGTGTACGCTAGTACACGCACACATTTTTTTTATCTATTTTTTTATTATTTTACAGGTGGTAAAATTGTATCAGGGCACCATTGTAATATTTCATAATGACACACTAATGACAGTAATAATCGTAACTAAAATTAGTAATTTAATAGATACTGCTTCTGAGACGGAGCGATTTTTCAAACCATTCCTTAACTTTAACGTTTGGTCTCAAAATGTAATATTGTTATAGTGTAGCGTTATCAAGTATACGAGTCGAGTTGACTCATGCATATTAGCACTATATTTTGATACTACCTATATATATTAACTTAAAGGTTTTCAAAGAATCTATGATATTTCGCTTGAGTTCTTGCATATAATAGCGCATAATTATAAAAGTAGAGCAGTGATAGCCTAATGGTTGAAAGTTGCCCTCTCGATCTGGAGGTCCGAGGTTCAAACCCAGGTACGCACCAATGATTTATGTGCGTATTAAAAATTTATTATCACTGCGCTTCCGGTGAAGGAAACATCGTGAGGAAACCTACACACCCGAGAGTTCTTAAAAAAAAAAAAGTTCTCGGAGGTGTGTGAAGTCCACCAATTCGTACTTGGCCAGCGCGGTGGACTATGGCCTAAACTCTCTCATTCTGGGAGAAGACCGTGCCCAGCAGTGGGCCAATAATGGGTTGATGCAAATGCAATTATAAAAGTAGAGACGATTTTTTTATTGTTTCAGCTCAACCACTTAGAGACAATTAAGAACACTTCTTCTATGTATCGTGTTACAAGTGCTGTCACTAATAGGTTTTTAAGGATATCACACAATATTTTATAGTTCATCCTTAATGGTGGGACAAGTTCACAGTAAACAATAGCACAAAGTCGGGCAAAGATTATTGGAGAATTTGTTTTAAGCCACTTCAGGCACTTGTAAATATTTGGTAAGCCTTTCTAAGGCTACGTGTAACGTATTTCACCTGCCGGTCGCTATGTGAAGGTTTAATGTTATTTGTATTTCTACTCTTACAAATGTTTTGGGTAAAAAATTACCCAGAAAACAATTTCTAGACACATACCCGCTTTCATATAGGGTTTATAAAGAAAATTGTATTTGGATTGACTGTTCACTTTATTATGTCAATCGACGGAAATTGTAGCATTCTAGTTATAATGTTCTAGTTATAATTTTTGACGACCCGCGACTGAAGTAGCAAACGAGCATGCAGTCCACCTGATGGTAAGTGATCACTGCCGCCCATGGACATCTGTAATCAATTTCATACAGAACATGGGTTCCATCTGAAGTCAATCACAGATGCGTCGCTACTCCCGAGGACTATGATGGTCGCCTCATGTGAAAGTGTGCCGGCAACCACACCCTTCTATCGAAACGCAAGAACTGCTTCACACTAGAAATAGGTGTGGCGGTGGTACTTCCCCGGTCGAACTACACTGGTTCTACCACCTTTAATGATGATGAGTTTAGATTCTTGTTCTGGGTCTGGGTGCTTGTGTATTTGTCTTTGTATGTGTCCATGGCACCCACGACACAGGAGAAAATGTGAAACTGTGGGGCTATGAGTGTAGAAAGCGTCTAATGTGTTAAGCACCTTGTTTGTTCTAGATTTCTAGTTAACGGCAAAGGTGTGAAGTAAGAGATATAAAAGTTATTGTATCATCATCAACCCATTACTGTCCCACTGCTGGGCACGGGTCTTCTCTCAGAATGAGAGAGTTTAGGCCATAGTCCACCGCGCTGGCCAAGTGCGAATTGGTGGACTGAAAAGTTATTGTATACTATTTCCAAATAGTATTATTTTTAAATTTTACTGGTGTGATTATTTATTTGATGACTAGTAATATTATAATTGTGAATGTAAGTTTGTTTGTCACAATTTCAAGCCAAAACTACTCAACCAATGATCATTAAACTTTGTAAATATATACTTAGAAGTATTAGAGAAAAACATGGGATCATTTTTATTAAAAAAAGAATATACATATTTTGGTTAACGTGATTGTTTATTATTGGAAAATCTAAGCTTCAACGCGAGTAAAGCTAGTCGCGGATAAAAGCTAGTCAATATAAAATTCAAACAAGCTTTTTACAATAACGCATGTACCTAACTTTCTTCTCCTTAAATTTCGTATTAATTTAAAGACACAAAAGCTCAGTATTACTGACTTAATCTTAAAATAAGCCTGATATACTGAAATGTAAGCATAAGTATAATTGAACCGATGTAAACATATGATATATCTTATTGCTATTAAACTATTCTTTAAATTTAATGTATTAATTAACTATATCTATGTAGTAAGAACCAAAATGTCTTAAAACTAGGCTCCTTCATCGCGAGGACCGTGGTTCGATTCCTAAGCATGCTCCTGTTTTTATTTTAGTTTGTTATTATTATTTACGCGCGGCAAATTATTGACTAAAATCCCACTCACTCTAAGAAAAGACCCTTTCCCAGCAATGAGAAAATAATGGGCTGATCAACCATTACATACGAATATTTTAAATAATTTAAATCTAACGTAATTTACATTTTACATCGAAGCAACACCTCTAGCGCTCTAATTAAATTACTATACCGCAAATTGACCAAAACTATCCGTACAATTCCATTTACCCGGTCCGACTGATTGACCAATAAACTGTGTGACGACATTACAGCCCCAGCTGCGAATGGGTTCCTGATTACAGGTGTTCGGAGAACTGATATGCGAGTGTTCACGTGGAATTGTATTGCATGAGTACATTAACGGGATGTTACGGTAGATTATATGCATTTCGGATAGATAGTGTAGATTCGTACATGTAGATAGGATATAGATAGGTGTGGAATATAGGTAATACAATCCGTTGTAATATAAGTAAAAGCGTTACAAACTGACGCTTTCATGGCAATGGTAGTGTAGTTTGGATGAAATTTAGTTTGATAAAATTTGCTTTCTGCTTTTTTTGGAATTTAAATATTGTATAATATAATGTAATAAGTTTTTGGACAAGGAAATTTTAAAATCAATATTCAGGTTAACACTTATAATATATAAATAAATAGAAATGGCATATGTACATTTTTATATTATAAAATTAACCCTTAAAAGAGTAAAAAGAGTAGTATATGCAACATAAGTAACTGTTTTTTTCTTTCAAAGATGTTGAATTCGAATATTTCCGTCTATTTAATTCAAGTGTATAATACAATTTATTACTAAATAACTTACTTGCAAAAGTGATTTAACGTCTTCATAGTAATTTACTGATGCGGAGTTGAATTACACCCAATGATCAATAAGTAACAACTCAATAATAAAATAAAAATAAAAAAGTTGTTGCATTGTTTACTCGCTATGATTGTTTAATATAAATTACTGATACTTATAAAAATACTTCACCTACACATTTATGAATCTATTGCTAGAGTAACCAACACGTGTTATTCATTGAATCAATGTCGGCGTTTTTAAGCTGTTTATGACAGACAGTCGTAAACCGCTGACGGAACTGATTGGAACCACGTTTGGAGGTAACCGTGTACGGCGCCTTTAATTAGAGGAAATATAATTTCAAAGGTTAGGAAGCAGGCCGACAAAAAACATTGCTTTGAATCGACATTTGTTTAAAATTTCGCTTACTGTTTATATTCTGTACTCTGTTTTACGTACTTGCGGCAAGAACCATTTCTTTTATTTAAAAAATCAAATTCAAAATAAAAACATTAATAATAAGACGCCTGAACAAGTGAAGGAATCTGTATTATGAGACTGACATAAAATAATTGTAATTGTGATCAAAACATGCCAATTATCATAATTTTACTTTATAATCACATTTTCCTAAGATCTGTCTTTAAGTATTTAGTTCATAATCTTGAAACATAAGTCCAGATGTACGTATTTACTGAATACTCGAGATAAGTGTAGACTTTCTCTCCAGACGATATGTCAGGAGCCAGTATTATGCTGTCAATAATAAGTTATCCTTGCTTCGATACGCTTGCCGTATTATTAACGTCAAAACATTAATACAACATTGCTTTCCGCGGACATATCTTCAAACCACAGCAATCATCATTACGAGTCAATCGAAAGGCAGATGTGTAACAGTTACACTTCATCAGTTGTCTTTATTCAAGTTTAAAACATCGTAAATATTCACATCATTGTTTGTAAATCGATCTTGGCGATGGGAGATACAGTTGAGTTTTGAACAGTTTGTCAGACCAAGAGCGCACAAGGGTTGAACGGCGAACTATCTCGCAGTCATCCTGTGGATCCCTATATTTAGAATGTCACTTAATAGCGCACAATTTTGTCGGCAATAGCATCGATTGTGTAGGTGCATTCAGAGGAAAGTGCTCGGTGGGATGGAAAATTTGTCGTGGCCATTATTCGCACTGGCGCTTTGGACGATTAAATTCGATATCCGAGTGAGTTAGGCACACGACGTGGACAACTGGTTTCCATCACACCCGTAATGGTGCAATTGTGCATCAACTTTGTAAACGGCGCTTTGTCTCTTTGGACTGTACCACTTTTGCTATCAGTGAAATAGCTTTTGTAATAGTGTATCGTACATCCCAAGACAATATTGAAATAACAGGTTTTCTAGAACAGATAGACAGATAGAAAGTGTTTAGACTGGCGCAAACAATATTTGTGGAAATAAAAGAAAAAATTAGGAACAACGAGTAGAACAGGTTTAATAAAGTAGATGTAGCAGTGGTTCGTCCGGAGTCGAACCGCAAATAAAACCTTTCAATTTTGTGACAGTGCAATCATCATTGTAATTCGTTAATAAGCTATTACTAATGTAGTACTTCTTTGTTCTAGTTTTAAGAGTACAAGAAAGTCAGGTGTCAATTTATAGCACATAGTTATCGACCCTTATGCGATCAACTTCAAAAAAATATATAAACAATTAATTATCAAAATAAACGCTAAAATCAAATAAACAACCATTTTTCTTTTTATTAGTATCATAAAAGGTTCTTAAACTTTATACCAAAATTGTATTTGAAACGGGTATAACAAGAATACTTAAACGTAAATATTCACCATAAATTACATAGAACACCAACAACAAACATTTACTGCAAAATTTGCAAAGCGAATATGATATTGAAATCAAATTCAAAGTAGCCTAATAAAACAATTTGTCATCCACGATAACGTTGTTTGAAAACAGTAAAGTCGATGAATAAAATAATCTCTCGCTTTCCGAACAAGATTTCCGAGTCTCGATTCGATTTGTTCCTTCACGGGATTGTAACTTAATACTTAAACGCCGCGGTGGCACATTTTCAAATCGTTTTGTAGATATCACTGCCGCCTGTCATAATGACAAAGTATTTACTGAGCGGTGGCTTTATTTCTTTTGATTTTGTGTCACCATTTTGTTCGAATACGACTTTTGGTTCGTTCAGCGCATTTAGCATACGTATCTGTTTATTTAAATCAGCTCCAATATCCAATTAAGTTGTAATGCTATCTCAAGTTATCTCAATGTATGTTAATGTATCCTTAGTGTTATTTTGGACGGCTTTTAGATAATATATCTGACTTCTTATTTTTTAGACTTACAGTGCACGTTATCAATAGATAAATATAAAGCAATTAGTTTATCTTAATTTAATTGCCCCAACAAAGATAATATACTGTACTCCTGAAAAAAAACGACGTCTTAACTTACGGACTTAGATATTCGTATCTTTTGTCAGCCTACACTATTATTCTAGATTGATTTATCGTCTAGAATAACTTTTCTACTTTTTGGTTATCATAGAAAAAATAAGATGATTAGGCCAGTTAGAGAGCTGGCAGTAAATAAAAAGATTACGAGAGAGAGACCACGGATTACGTTACCGTATACCTTTTTTATCCATCAGACAATAGCCGACTTAGTCCAGCACGGTACACATTGCAGGATTCCGTAGTTATTCCCAAAACGTAAAGTAGATAAGCTGAAAAGAAAAATCCCTTTTAGATTTGTCGGTAATCTCGTTTGTCGCTGCTTTTATTGTTTCTCGCGTACGATAATGAATTAGTTCGACTTCCTCTTTTACGTTATTTACTTAGGCCGGGGTCATTTTGTTTGTTCTCGAGCAACTGCATGAAGGGAGAAGCTGTAGGGTTAGCTAAATCAATGCGGTGGGCGTTTCACAAGGGGATTTCTAGATTTATCGACCTTTGTCATGTTTCCGTGTATTTATTTGGCTATCCAAAAGGACTCTATAAATTTTGTATGTGCGAGCCTTTGAAAGAATTACATCGGGGCAATCTCGTTATACGAACACTTTGATGTGTCGAAAAGGAAAGTTTTGAAGAGAGACATTTTATGTTAACATTCCACATGGTGTTCGCAGCCATTTTGATCACTAACAAGATGATTCCCGGAAACTATAACGCTCTGCTTCTTTTGTAAAATTAGGTTGTTATTCCGTCTGTAAATTATGAATTTATATATAGCACGTTAGTTTTCGTCGAAATTGTGGGAATGGTTTCTTTATTATTTTGGCCTATATATTGATTATGATAAATTGATATTATTAACTTATTAAATTATGTTACTTCTTATTTAAAAATATATTGAGTCTGATAGCTTTATTGCTTTAGAATTTTAATACGAATTTACTAAACTGTATTATAGAAATAAGTTTCAATATTAGAATCTTTTTTGAGTTATATTATATGTTTAGTAATGGATGGACGCAACAAAGGTCAGGAAGATAAAATAAAAATGCTTTCAGACATAGGTTTCTGTTAGGTTTCCATGGTATTACATTGACAGTTAGCAAAAGTAGTTTGGACATGACGACTTGACGTTTTATTATTTGCTATCCGTGCTGTCAATGAAAAACTTAAAACCTGTTGACTCCATAACTCATCAACTCTAAATGTAAACTCTAAATTTTCAAAGTGTAGAAGTGTTTTTCAATCGGAGATATACTACCGCCACAAATATGTCTAGCGTAAAGCAGTTCTTGCGTTTCGGTGGACGTCTGTGTTTGTCGGCTCCCTTTTAGATGAGGCGACCATGTTAGTATTCGGGAAAAGCAACGCATCTGTAATTGACTTCGATAAAACCCTTGTCTATATCCACATCTTCACTTCTACACTAATATTTTAGAGAGGAAAACTTTGTATTTTTGATATGAAATAACTTAAAAACTACTAAACCGATTTTAAAAATTCTTTCACTGTTACAATGCTACATTATTCCTGAGTAACATAGGCTATATTTTACTACAAGAATATATAAGGCGTAAGTTTCTAAAACTTCAGTAAAGTGTATTAAGGTGAAAAAAAGTGCTTTTTTATCGCATACGCTGCATAGTACATGGTGAGGAAAATTTTTTTTTTTTATTTGACTGAAGGAGCATGCAGCCCACCTGATGGTAAGTGGTCACTGCCGCTCATGGACATCTGTAATCAACTTCATACAGAACATGGGTTCTATCTGAAGTCAAACACAGATGCGTTGCTACTCCCGAGGACTATGATGGTCGCCTCATGTAAAAGTGTGCCGACAACCACACCCTTCTATCGAAACGCAAGAAATGCTTCACGCTAGAAACAGGTGTGGCGGTGGTACTTCCCCGGTCGAACTACACTGGTTCTACCACCTTCAAAATGTCCAGATGTAGATCTCAAATTTATGATGGTCGGATAGATTACATTATAGTCAGCGCGAATGAAGTCACGTAGATTCTGCTAGTTTTACATAAAGTTGTTTATACATGTTCATGAGTGGCAGTAACCACTTACCATCGGTGGATTGCATGTTCGTTTGCTACTGAATTGTTATAAAAAAACACAATTGCGTTTCAAATTTAGACTAAATCGCTGACTTAAGAAATGTCACGTATGAAAGTAAGTTCATTAGAAACTAGAATAAATCAATCTTAGTTTTATCACCAAAAAAGTTAGCTTCGGGCATAAATTAATTTTAACTATAAGCCAATATTTTTGACAGAGCTAAAATGACAATCTTTTAACAAGATTAATTCGTTCACAACAGTTTTGCACTTAAATGTTCAAATAATCGGATTAAAGTCGTCTGCGGTATGCGAATGCTCAAAATTAATTGTAAGAAGATTATTAAGAGAAGATTGTCGTTGTCGTCCACTGGAGTAGAAATAATTCAATTATGAATTGCAGTCTGTTGAAAGTTTAGAATATAATTAAAACGTGGTTGTTCGCGGTAAATACTTATACTCGGGGCAAATTCGATCTGGAATAAATGTAAACAAACCATAAAAAAATCTATGATCAGCTTGTACGAATTTGTACAAAAATGTATTTTATATTTAACCAAAATATGCATAAATTTTTCACGAAGTAATTTAATAAAGAAGACTTGATTAATAATAGGAAAAAGACGGCTGATAAAACAACATAAACTTGCATTCCCCAGGCTGTCAGTGGTTGCTAGGCAACGCTTTGTTATTAAACATTCCATATCGAATTTGCCCCGAGTATAAATGATCTCTGATTTTTCAAAATTAAAGTACATTTACAATAACACTTATATAGAATATGGTCCGAGATCTGCTTAATTTATACACTAATTAGTTTTAACGAAAATTTTATATGTATCTAGATATAATATTCAAAGAAATACGACAGAAATAAAAGTAATATGATGATCGTATAAAATATTTTAAATCGGCAAACGATCTCGGAAAATATATATCCATAACAATGGGACAATATATTTTTCTAACTTTTAAAATTAAATGCGTATCTGTTTATTTTGAAGAATTCTTCATAAGCTGGTCCAATCAATACTCAAAGACGTAACCTTACCGTTAGACATACAATCAACTTCAGATCATGCAGCTTTGTGTCATGTTTTTATAGATTAATATATATTTCTCCATCCGCATGGCTTACACGAGTATTATAAGGTACCGGTGTATTACATAAATGTTAAAACACGTTTGTTCCACAAAAAACTGTGGAACGAATGTCGTTGAACCCGCACCCGTAGGAAGACGTATCAGCTGGTTGATGTAGTTTTGCGAAGAATAATGAAACTTAAGTATACTATAAGAGCAATAACAATTATATTGTTTAAACTATTGATACAAAACCAATGGTATAGAAAATTTTAATACCATCTTGAGTGATTATCACTAAATATTATAAAACAATTTCGCTTCTCGCTGTCTGTCCCTATGTATGCTTAGATCTTTAAAACTATTTATGTACGGATTTTAATGCAATTTTTCTTAATAGATAGAGTGATTCAAGAGGAAGGTTTTTTCTGTATAATACATGAATAGTATAGTGGAGAAATACTAATATTTTTTGACCATTAGGCGCAACGAAGTTCGCCGGGTCAAATAGCAAGATATATTATGCGATTAGCAACAAACATAAAGATGCACATAGCTCCATGGCTCACAGATCTTACATTTATAAAGTTAAGCATCGTCGAGCGCGGTCAGAAGTGGAATGGATGACTGTAACAAGCTACATTTAAATTCGAAGGACAAAGAGGTTTTGTCAGAAAATAACAGGCCAATACCTTATCGATCTTATAAAAGGGAATTTGAAAACATTTGACATCAGTTTAACACTAATTTCCACCGTCCTCATCCAATTGGCGTGATGGACTAAGCATTAAGCCTATCCTAATTGTGGAGATCTCATTCTCGTCAGGGATTAAAAAGGGTCGCTTTTAACACTGAAATGCTGCCAATTATTGAATTATTTAAGTGTGCGCAAATTTTCCATATTGATTATTGTTTTTATGAATCTTCTTTTCGTTGTTATTAAAATGTGAAATAACTATCACCCTACTCTTGGTCCTCGAAGGTTTTGTTGGCTATAAGGTTTTAATTCCAGTCATTTTGGGGGAAATGACTCTCTCGTTAATAATAAAGTAATTCAATAATGAGCCCATGATGAATCATAATCGGATGGCTATGTTTACATATGTTTAATGCTATGAAATGATTAATCCGATTATATTTTGTATTTCAACTTTGAGCAGCACACAAGTTTTTCATCCATCCATTGTTTATTATAATAATAATATAAAGATACGTATAATAAATCACGCTTATCAAAGAGTTCCGTTGTCAAGTGGTTACCAATCTGATTTGACAGTGTTCTGGGTCTAAGTCACGGTCAAGCAAACATCTGAGTATTGAACTCAAAATTCAACTGACCAAAAAATTACACTATATTTTAACAAATGTTAAACATTTTTTTATATTTACACATTTTGACAGTTAAAGAAAAAAATATGAAAAACTTATAGGATAATGAATCCATATTTAAATATTATGTTTAAATATATACACAATTAATGTACCTATATAATTATTATAAATATTAAATATGATATCTTTCTTTCTTTCTTAATTTAAAGTCTTAAAAGTTGACCAATACATGTGCAACACTTTACATTTTTGCAGCGAAAGTATAACCAAATAATATACAGTCCAAATTAGTACTTATAGAAAGCAGGCAAGATGTCTACGAACTACCACTAAATGCAGAAGACACATAATCGATTAGATTGAAGCTAATCAGAGAGGCTTATTTCCAGCAGTGGACTTCAAACGTTAATGGAAGGGTCCTATATTATAGGAGTGATATTGCAAAATGTTCTAATCTCACTATAAATAGCACACAATGTCAAAAGGGTGATTCGCAAATTGGGGATCTGTCTGTACTTTGTCATTTACGATAATTAGGACGTGAGAGTATCGGAGCTCGGTAATTTTGCTTCGCGTCCGAACAATTTTGTCATGTTTAATTTCATGCTGCCTACCACGTCTTTGACAATTAAGCCGGCTCTTTGTGATGAGATAGATCTATATAGGGCTGTTATGATGCTAATGAATTTCTGTACGAGCGTGTTATGTGAAATTTGAATAGTTATTAGGTGAGTTTAGTTTGGGCTTAATTTACAAAATTTAGCTTTGTTAAGTGTATTAAGAGGTAAATTGATCAGTTTTGTTTTATTTTATACAATTTTGTGGACTTGGAACACATCATTTGTAAATATTTAGTATTTTTGTTGGTGTTAATATATCATCATACATCTATTTTAGCTTGAAGTAGTTCTTGAGTTTCGGTCTAAAGGTGTGATTGCCGGCTCACATTTGTATGAACTCACCGTATTAGTCTTCGAGAGTAGCAACGCATCTGTGATTGACTTCAGATAGAACCCTTGAATGAAATTGCTCGCAGATATTCAAGGGCAACAGTGACTACTTACCATCAGATGGACACTATGCTCATTTAATACTTTAATTTTATAAAAAAAACGTATCACTTGATAGAGTTATACTCTAGTTATCATACGATGAAAGATAATCAGAAAGCCAAATTAAGAAAATTACGGCTTTGTAAAATGTTCGCGGACTAAATGTTAACATACCGAAATTATTGGCATTTAAACTTTATTGTTACTTTAAAGTTATAAAAGCGAAGTCTCTCTTAAGGCGTATAAAGTCAAAAGCGATAACTCCTTCACTTGTAACGTTCCATTAATTTCACTTACTCCATTGTGCACACTGAAATCCAGCATCAGTGTAAATAACTATTACATTTCGTGTCACAGGCATTATTCACAATAACAATTATTCAATAACGACAGACAAGTATAGAGTCATAGTAGATTTATGCATGGTTACGTCACCTCGTTGTGTAAAGTAATATAACATACTTATATTTCTACTAGGTTACTCCCACAGCTTCGCCCGCTTTGACCACGTCTACCACATTGATGAGTACCTTATGTGTCATGTGTGACTATAAACTATGTATGAAATGTTTCAGCGAAAGCCGATAGTTAACGCGTAAAAGTGTAACAAACACACAAACAGTACACAAATATTTACAATATCAATGTTTCGATTAAACCAGCGCCGTGTGATGGCTGTTTTGAATAGCGCCATTCCTTCTCTTTTCGTAGATGTCGTAAGACGCGACTAAGAGAAAAAATCGAGAAGATGAGCAACGACATCGTCTTGTGTAACATCAGCAACTATTGTAATCATCAAATTGTCGACCCGAGTGGCGCAGCGGTTACCTTACCGGTCTGACACGCAGTGGGTCCCGGGTTCGATTCCCGGCCAGACAGGTATCTGAATGATGAGTTTAGATTCTTGCTCTGGGTCTGGGTGTTTGTGTATTCGTCTTTGTGTGTGTCCATGGCACCCACGACACAGGAGAAAATCCTACTGTGGGGCTATGAGTGTAGAAAGCGTTAAGCGTTAATCAATATGCACACCAGACTCTAAATAGGATTGGAGTGCTAGTTTACATAGGCCAAAGAACAGATACTCTAGAGATTAAGTTAAACCCAGAATTTATGGAATTTAACATTGCAATTAAAATAAGTAAAGCTGCCGTAGTACTATGAACTGTTCACCTTTCCTTTGATACAAAATAATAAAATATTCTCATGACTTGACCTTGTAGGAAACTATATGCTTTTGGTATATTGTTTCGTATAAGACATTTACGATTTTTTCTGCGTGTGAAGGCAGAGGTTATTCTGCCTAAGAGGACGCAGTACAAAAAACCAAGGGGTTGATAAAAAAATCCATGATCCTTATTAACATAATGTGAAATTTCCATTTCGTGAAAAATAAAATTGTATTCGCATTTGGGGGGGCTTCTTAAATCGCACAACAAACGCAATGTAGCATTATGTTTGCCCTTTTCCCCATGAAAACGTCACTTTTTAGTACTCTAGAATTACGTACGGTTTGTTCGGTACTCTAGTATGTACGGTATTGAGAGAAATCTTGAGGTTTGAGATATCTTTATTCTCATAAGAATATACAATATTCACTTACACGAGAATTTTACAAATTACATAAATTATTACAATATTGGTTAGGTACACTACACAAGACAAAAAGTACAGAAACATTTCTACTCTAATATGTTGAGGGTAAGATTTAAAAATTGAATTAAAAAATGAAAAAAGATTTAAAAATCTTAAGTATGAAACTCCTCTTCCGAAATAACAAGTTTGCCTTTGGTTCCCACTGTCCATTACATCATCCACAACATATTATTAGTGATCTAAGCACCATGCGATTATATATCAACTCATTAACAGATAAAGCCGTTATCATATCAGTAAAGCCTAGTTATTTATATGCAGCGGGCGCTAGGAGCTGTAATGTGAAGCTACGGCACTATTTTACCGTCTGCGCCAGTGGTTAGTGCGTTTTAATATGGAAGAGGCTTTATAAAAAGAAATTTCCCCGTCCTTCGATATATGTAAATTTAAAACTGACACATATTATTCTATCTTATTACTTTTAATCTGACACAATACAATGGAATTTTGCTAGTGATTTTGCTCGTAATGTTGGATATTGTAATATAATTCACTTGTTAAATAGGTTTAGTAGAAAAAGTTATGTTCACTCCTGTTATATGAGTACCTCATGTATTCGTTTGTGCCAAGGTTAACCAAATAAAGTGACTACTTAAAATATGATATACAGAAAAGACTACCGTCAGCACTATTTGTCGCGCCTGATTTCATTGACCCTCCATAGTCATGGATACCATTTTTAGGTCTAAATCGTATTAAAATTTGCATTTATCTAGCTACAAAAACTCTGACACTGTAATTGTTCAGTAAGAAGACATTAGAACGAGTTCAAACGTGGCAAGATAACAGATAATTATTAAGATTATGTATGTTTGAGAAAACGTACAATTATGGCACACAAACTTAGCTACATAGTACAATAGACAAATACTGCTATAGGTACTTACATACAGTAGTAGTATAAACATATAGGTGTATTGTAAAAAAGGAATTTATATATTAATACGTGAAGCAAAAACTTGGGATCCGCTTTTAAGATACTTGCCGCAAACGGAGGAGTATGAAATTACGCACGGTTATAGTTGATTTAGAGAAGGAATACGGAATGCTAATATTTTTTTTAAAATAATGTATAAAACATACATAAAATCGCCTATAATTCATAAAACGCACACTAACACATAAATAATAAACGAAATAAATTTCAATATCTTACTATGAAAACACATAACGTCAAAAATGACACATGTCTTTGTCACTATTGCTTTTAAATGCAGTTTAGCTAATTAAACCTCCTTTATCATTAAACTAACTTAAATTTTATACACTTTAATTGAGATATGTGAGAAATATTTTTGCTGCTTTGGACAAAATCAAATTTCGGTTTTGTCTTGAATTTAGGTGGAATTTCGACCTCTGCGACGGGTGACTAGTAAGTTGAAATGCATCAAATTAAAACACATGCTATACTGGTCTTTTATGCTATGCTATACTTTCAATGTTTCAATATTAAACAATTTAAACAAAAATCATTCTACCAGTTTTGACGACCCGCGTGGCGCAGTGGTTACCGTACCGGTCTGACACGCAGTGGGTCCCGGGTTCGATTCCCGGCCAGACAGGTATCTGAATGATGAGTTTAGATTCTTGTTCTGAGTCTGGGTGTTTGTGTATTCGTTTTTGTGTGTGTCCATGGCACCCACGACACAGGAGAAAATCCTACTGTGAGGCTATGTGTGTAGAAAGCGTTTAAGTTTTAAGTTTTTAAAAACCTACGCCATACTTACCTACCATTTCCTTTAACGGTTGCATCTACGTTGTAAATATCATACACTGGCTTGGTTTGTGACAATATTATGAACAAAGTAAATTATATTTTTAAGAAGTTAACGCGAGATGCCTTAATGGTGAATATATTTTAAGAATGTCAACCATTGTCTTATTTTGCGAATATTACCGAAAAACTTTGGAGAAAATTTTCAAATGGGTAGAATAAAAACATGGCTGTTGGTGGAATTTTATTTGATGAGATATTTTGAACTACAAATGGTAGTGTTTGCCCACGATTATCTGAAATCTCAGTGTATGACGTATTGTTTATACGGATTAAGTCACAGTTCCCTTTATTAGAACCTATTCTTGTGGCGTTAAATAAAATAATTATTAATTTCTAAAACGCACATTACATTAAAAATTTAGATTGCTTGGGATTTTAACTTCGGACCTTCGAAAAAGAACTAGGCTATCCCAGCTATTTTAACAGTATGGAGCTACTCGTACTGTATGAATGTGCATTAGGTATGTAGGTTTCCTTGTAACAACGGAATTTGTGCGTAGGTTTATTAACCTGTAATAATAATTAATTAATACTTGGTGTAGATACATTGCATCCAATCAGACAACGTAATTAGGAATCCTGGCATCATCTGTATAACCGGTAACAATTCATAATTGATCTGTATTCATTAATCTTCAAAAATCATATTATAATTTGAAGATACGTTGAATTATCTAACAAAAGGCTACCCAAACTCCAGATAGGTTCGTCGATACAAACAGAATTAATTCTACGCTACGATCAATCGGGCAGCTGACGGGTAACCAAATTATAATTATTGAATGAATGAAACGAATCACCGCCTTTGACGAGATAATCATTAAATGAAATTATTGTTTCGTCACGAACCTCACGTTGCTTTGTTGGAGAAGCCACTAGTTCCTTTTGTATTTTGTCTTATTTGATGTTAAGACCTTGAGATGTGTTTAATTTTTTATACATACTTATTGAATTCGGGCTTTTTACATACGTGACGTAAAACGATTTTTTTAATACAAACGGTACGTAGTACGCGACGTAAATAAAATATGTACTAAGTTTTTAATTATAATAAAATATAGAGAAAATATTATATGAAATTTACCTCAGATGTAAGTACGTAAGTCGATGTACATAAATATGTAATGATTATCCATTGATGCCCATCCATATACATGAGATATTTAAGAGGACAAAATCATATATTTTCTAAAGAAATATTATTTGTATATAACTGTTGAAAACTACTCATTTGACAGATTACATCATTCTGTTAATTTCGTGTGTCACTGTAAGCGTGCATGCAAATATTTTATCCACACGATTTACTTCCTACGCGTAAATATTTCACGCATATTATCCGTTAGCCCCTGCGCAAGATATCTATGTATATCTAGTAAATATTAATTCCTTTGAGCTATTTTTAAAGTTCATATACATTCATTGAACTTCACATACAACTTACAACATAAATAAATGATTTCTTAGTGTGTATCACCATATGTGCCTATTGTCCCGAATATGTAATGTAATGATAATGAGTTACAAGTGACTATCGATTAGATGGAGCGATGGGCCCAGCCGCCCATCTGTGAGGAGGCCGATGGAGCAACGCGCTCAGAGAACTCTGTATGCGTTCCTTTGGAGATCCCGGAGTCCTCTTTGTAGCGCCGAGGACGGTCACCGGAAGGGGGGGAGGGGGTTCAGTGCGGTAAAAATTCCCATGTAAAAAAATGTAATCCATCTAAAAGTACCTTAATGTAACTACACAGCTGAGTAGTTTCATCCTAACGAAACTTTACATTAGAGTCCGAGACTTGATGAAAAATAAAACCCCTATTTTCAGCCCGCTTTCAACCCACGTGCTTAACTGGACATGCGTATAAAACCCTTTATTTAACAGAACTGAGGCCGTTCTACGCGATTGCGAGGCTTTCAGTCGGATTGGCAACTGCGATGCTATTCATGGTCTTTGTAGCTTAAGCAGCTATGCATAGCTTGAAAAGAACGGTTTTTTCAAAGAACCACGTTTTATTTTTACACCGGTTCAGTTAATTTACTAGATTTTCCGAGTATAAACTGTTAGGCTCGAGAACAGAAAAATATACCAAGGCAATATTTGAAGTGGCAGTCAAAAGTACTTTGTTTATTTTTAGATCTTTTGGGTAAATAATATACTATTTTTCTTTAATATCATTAATTTGAGTAAATCTTTAATTTGCAAGTTTTGTTTATTATACTTAAAAAAATATCACACGAAGCCTACACTAAGATTACTGAACTGGTTTAAAGAGGGCAAAAAATCATCTGATATTTCCCACCAAAATGATATTAATCTTGTTATTTTTGTCTTACTAAATCAAAAACACATTATAAGTACTTTTTGACTGGCTGAGATAAAGTTGTTTAGAGTATAGCTGACACGGCGAACTTCGTTTCGCCAAAGAAAGATTAGACATTAGCTTTTAAAATTAATAAAAAGGAATGTTAAGCTTATTTTCTATAGGGATAATAAATTTAAATAATTTATATGTCCACCAATTCGCCAGCGTTTCGGACTATGGCCTAAACTCTCTCATTCAGAGAGAAGACCCGTGCCCAACAGTGGGTCAATAATGGGTTGATGAGAGATATTACCTGGGCGCGCCCGGTCGCAGGACGCTTTCGTTCTCCACTCGCTAAGTTTTTGTGTTTTATTATATGTTCCAACCCAACCTAACCAATCCTTTATAAAACGCTTTAGTTAAATCGAATCCTAAACTACAACATAGAAAGTAATTCCAAGACCAAGTGGATAACATTTATTGTTTAGGAAGATTGTAGCACTTAATGAAAGCCGAGGAGTTGAAGATCAAATTTTTCATCAAGCATCTCCTATTAGAATTACTCTTACATATCCATAAGCACTAATTAGTCCGAGTTAAGGAGTTGAAGGTCAAATTTTCATCGAATGTCTTTGCTTAGTAATCTTGATTAGATTACTAAGCAAAGACAACAAATGGCTAACTCCTTTGACTCACGCTTGAGAGTTAGAGATCAAATTGAACATCGTACTAACATACGAGGCTATAGGCGTAGGGGTGCCTCTACGCCTTGAAGGTCCACGAAGATTTGAAGGTCCATTCTATACGATTGCTTAGTAATCTTATTAGATATCAACTCCTATGAGTTAGGCTTGCAGTGCCCTGCATCATCAGCGTTGAGAAATTGAAGGTTTTTCATAATATCATGTCATTCTAGATACCCTATGTAAAATGTAAGTTTTATGAGAATCGGATCGGCAGAAGCTGAGTTATCCTAAATTATCTAAAAAACAGAAGGAGTGATGGTGGTTTCCACTCCTTGAATTAGGGAGTTAAATAATCCACCACGTCCATGTCCAAAAATAAAGATAATGCTTTGTATATTGCTAAGTTTATACGAATGTCCTAAATAACGCGATTTTCACATAAAGTCGATTTTGCTACCGCATAAACCGATACACATTACTAACAATGCAACTCAGCCATCTGTTTAACTATTACGATGTACGTTACCGCTAAATTTTATAGCGATTTCCACTCAATAATTCCAATTGCACCTATTAAAATCGCAGCCAATGAATCAGGCAAGAAATCAATCGAATAGAAAATCGAATAATTGATATAAACCACTCGATTCATTTATCACGCCGACAAATCATCGATGTGTCCGAATAGAATTCCTATTTTGACATTTTGTTCGCACAAAGGGTACGTATCACCATGACGTGCATGTTTGGGAGTTAGGATAATATATCTTTCATCTAACACGCAGTGTTGACCACGGATGACAGGGCCCTATTAGGGTCTATCCCCACTATCTTCCATTTGTTAATATAAATACATACATACATAGTGGGGATAAATAGGACAAATTTTATCATACATATCAACTATTTTACTTAGTAACAGGTTCTACCCCACTTGCATACATTGTTATTCATATAATCGAAAAGACCTAGATAAGTGAAAAGAAAACTGATATTACAGAGTTATATTATAGGCGAGACCAAAGGTATTTTTACATGATTATGGACTTAAGCTGCAGGAACTGTTCTACCAAGTGGTAGAACCAGTGTAGTTCAACCGGGGAGGTACTGCTTGTAGCATAAAGTAGTCGTTGCGTTGCCGGTTCATTTTATATAAGTTGCTTATAGATGTCCATGGGCAGCGGTGACAGGTTCAAATAAAATGTGAGCATGCAATTCATTTGAACCTGTCGATTCCCTCCTTTAATGTAATAAAAGTTAACTAACATCATGTCAAGTAAAATTTGAAGTTGATCATAGCGACTTACCACGAAAACTTTATTTGAAGCGTGATATTTTAACAGGATTAACTAATATCATCATTATGTGATAGTGTGGACTCGCCTTAAGCTCTTATTGATGGAATTTAATGAAATGCACAATTTTGATTAAATAGTAAAATCCCTTGTATATTATTTTGTTATATGTGTACTTACAATAAGGCCGACAGGCTACCTCATAGAAATTAGTAATAGACGCTTATTTTTATTTGCAACACCAGAAAAGTCGCAAGTTCATCGCTGACTAGTAGGTACTTTGTAGTTTAACTCTGTTTGTTGGTGCTATGTCATGCTGTCGTACTTTCGTTTTAAGATTATGGCGCAGATATGAAAAACCATGATGAGTATGAGAAACCATCGACCTCATAGTTCAGAGTTGTACCTTATATCAACATACCGCTCATTTATTTTTTTGCTTCTAATCCTTGGCGCTAATTAGTAATAATTAAAAGGATTTAAAGGCGCGTTTAAAGGATTGTGGGCTTAAACTCTTATGTTCATAAAATATACCTAAGATATTAATGAGTTTTATCATTTTCTCAGGTACGAAAGCACAAAAAGATATGTCAAACATACTAATTTTGGAGAAATTTTTTTTTTTTTTGGATCTAGCAAAGGGGTTGCTGTCCATCTGATGTAAAATGATCAAAATCGCTTATGGACTAGCTCTCCCAGACCAAATTATACAGATTGACTTTATTTAAAGCCGATTACAGGTGCACCCTCTCCAGTCCTCGACAAAGTAAGATGGTCACTTCATTAGTTTCTTTTTCGATATCCACATTCCTTCCAAAAAGTCCGGAACTTGGAAAAAAATGCCACTAATTTCAAAAAAATCTATGTAATAACTCAGTTACTTACTAGTCCAATAGCCTTAAGTGCTATAGATACTATTTTAATTATAAGAAGATTTCTATTTGAACGATAACATTCCCATTTAATCAATTCTCCCATCTTCAGCTATGTCTTATCATTGTATTCACAATTGCTTATTCTTGGATGGTTAACAAAACACATAAATAGGTCCACGGTCTACTTAACTTCACGTCCTGTTTTCCGTTTTACGGAGTCCGCGAAAAATCTGTCAAGGGCCATTTATTGCGCTGTTCACGGCTCATAAATCTCTCATGTGTGAAGGGTTGTTCGGCGTGGGTGTTATTGTGTATCGTCGGGGTAATAAGCAAGGGTTTGTACTTGTTATTCTGGGTCTAATTTTACGTTACTCTTCATGGCTGAGGGTCATTGTTGTCTATTTGGACGAATATTTGCAGTTGACAGGTTTTGGATCATGTCATACAGGTAATTTAATATTATTTTTGTTTTTGTATTCTTGTATGTATCTATGGTACTTAAAGTATATATAGCATTTAGTTTATTTACTATTATTATTAGCTTATCATCTTTTAGCTTATTATCTTTTGTTTTTTTTGGCTTCTTATGATAATATGTATTACGTGAAGAGGTTTTTGTAAAGGATTTATAAAAGCTAGTATAACATCGACATAGTATAATGAAACTATTAAGTGTATTTAACATCATGATGTCAGCAGCCAGATGAACAACAGATATTTCTATATAAGCATTTGCAGGAACTGTTGTCAACCCATTATTGTCCCACTGCTGGGCATGGGTCTTCTCTCAGAATGAGAGAGTTTTAGGCCACAATCCACCGCGCTGGCCAAATGTGAATTGGTGGACTGCAAATTGGTGGACAGTATGCAGGTACAGTCTTGCAATATTTTGCATGTAGATAGGACGAAATTCCTGTCAATATGACTTTCATATCGGCCTAATCATCTACGCATGTTAAACACACGGCTGGTTCAGCAATTACCCGCTCCGCTTAACATGCAGACCGTACCCACGTTTGATTACAAATAACAGAACAATATGTAATTTAGAACGGTTCCTCTAGAGGGAGCTTTGAATAAATAACTAATGCCTTGTGGATTTGTTTGTCATTGCGCCCGAATTATTAATTACATAATTTGTGTTCATGCGAATATCTCATACGAGTTGTAATGTAATATAATCTAAATTATCTTACTGTGAATGATTTTTCGATAGCATGGACGCTGAATTGCAAGCAACGCACAGTCTATTCAAAAATACGTATTAAAAATCTATACAGAATCAATATTCCGGTTATAAATCCCTAAGGAACTTAATATTGTGCTCGGGACAGTAGCCCCGGGCGGAGAAGAAAACCAACTGCCGTGAATTCTAAAAGAAAATTAATTAAAAACTTAATTTCGCGATATTGGATTTAGGATATTACCTTGTTTCTGAAATATTTCATTAATACTTGTACTCTCATTTTTTAACTCACTTAAAAACCCGATTTAGGAGTTGCCTAATTCAGCGGCAACTTTTTATAGCGACCGTTAACGTTGTTTGATGTGAATTAAAAATTCAAAATACAAAAATGAAAAATTCTCTCCTAACTTTGCAGGAGTACGACATAAATCTAACAATAAAGTACCTTGTAAAATTGTTTATGATTATATAATATAGTATATTGAAAAAGTAGTAAACGAGCATGCAGCCCACCTGATGGTAGGAGGCCAATGCCGCCCTAGGTCATCAGTGATCAACCTCTGATAAGGTAACTATCGTAGGATTCTTACATTATCAGAGGATTATACGATCGATCACGATGCTACCATGAAACAATGTTCTTATATAATCATCCACCAAGAATTAAATCCAGAACCTTAGCAGACCAACTGAGATCGTAAATTTAAAAAATATATTTGAAAGTACTAATTGGCTATAATCCAATCATGACTGTTATATACAAATCTCTCTGGTAGTTTCGGGATATCCACTCTAATCTAGATATAACACGAGAAGGCCTGTTACTAAATAACGATATACGAAATCTGTGTGTTGTGTAGCAACACATCAACAGGCTGAAAGCCTAAGTTCATCTGCATTTCTAAGCTGAACACAGCAACATAGATTGAAGTTACACGTCTACGTGTTCATTTGTACCATAATTCCTAATATACAGCCTGGCCATAGTCCATTCGTGTATGTTATGATTAGTGGTCATCTTGTTCTGTTTGTGCTTTGTAGAATCCTGAACGAAGCTTACTAAGTGTACTAATTCAAATATATTTACATGACACATATATGTGTATATATTTATAGACATTTCACTCTATTAAGAAAATGACTGGTAGGTACTTGCTATTAATCTCAGTTGTGCATCTGAATACTAAGATCGAATGCTTCGAAAAAGTAAATTTGTTTTACCGCCAACTTGAACCCCAATACTAAATAATGATTTAAAGCGATGAATTGCCGGTACAACGCGGAAATATAAGTTGTGTTAACAAATAACAGTTATTGCGTAAGCCCAATCACAAACAATTCAACGAAGTCACGAGAAAACCGACCACATTAAGATTAAATACTAATAAGAAACTTATCATAAAATTAATAGTAGAGGTAAAATAAATAACAGAAGTTCTCTTTAAATAACAAACTCAAATTAGAAATGAATTGAGAATGAACGCGAACGAGAACGACGTTTACCTACACTACGATGTTGTTAATACGTTCCGGAATACCTTTTCTTTGCGAGGTTGCGTCAATAGTACAAAGACTTAGTTCCTTGCATTTCCAACATAAATATTCATTGAAAGAGTCGACTATGGTCAAAATAGGGAAGGTAAACAGGAATACTGGTACTGAAATAATTGTTGCAAGGATCGCGGAAGTTGAGCCAACGCTATCCTATTAAACTTTCCGTTCAGAAACGCTCTTTGCAGTCGGATAATTTGCATGTGCATTGTCATACCGTATCGGGCCTTTGGAATGGGACTGGCCAGTGGCTGAGTACGGAATAAAGTTTTCCCATTCCTGCATTTTGCATATTCCAATTGCGATATAAGGCACGCAGAAAAATTCTGTCGCAAGTCAATCGTACGGCACGCGAAGTAATTTTCAGCGCAGCTTTGAATTTTTGCTGCAGTGATTCTGTTTCGGAAATTAAAATCTTTCTGTTGATTGCAAATGCTTGTGGTTTTGAAAGTCAAACAAACCTTCGAACTGAATGATAGACTTTGAGGTTATTTTTATGATCTCGCTGTAGCTGTATGCTTTTCTTTGTAGTTTAATTTTTTATAACCCAAATTACATATTCATAACTCCCCATATACTTTTAAGTGCTTCGCTGTTAAAGGCTTCGTCTTGAGTGCTTGTTTAAGAAATGTAATATTTATTGTTTATAAAAGGGGGAAAATGATTGAAACATTTTTGACAAATTTATGATTATTTCTATAATTAAGAGAGAATTTAAATACTTGGCTATATACGCCGTTTGATCAGTTCAAAAACTTCTGCCGTATGAATCCGCCATAAACGCGTGTTTAATCACATGATAGGTAGTTCTTATAATCCTATATATCCTCAGTTGTTATTGAGCTAAATTATTCATAGAGATTATTTTCCATCGCCATTATGAAAAAAGTAGGGTAGCTCCATTTTGCTCAGCGATGAAAAATGTTAATCAAAATCGTGCTCTATTATTAGGAATATGCATTAAATTTTCCAGCGATAATAAAATAGCATATGTGCTACTAAACAGCGGGTGGTGAAATTAAAAATTCCTACAAAAGACTCGTGTTTTAGAAAATTTCCAACAAGGTCCCGTCCATAATTGAAATAACAAACTACAGAGCTGCGGCTGACATATCGATTGACGTTTAATTTTAATGCGCATAAAAGAACAGCGATTTCGTTCCAAACAGTAGCGGTGACTGTCTCTAATGGAGTATTTTTTGGTATTACTATTTTGTCCCATTTTCATATAGTTTCACAAACATTAATGGATAGCAGTGACCGTTTAACGTCAATTTGACAGGTTCATAAAATAGGTGACCAACTAATAGACATGATATTGGAAGTAGTGAAAGATCTTTGTAATATATATATATATTTTATCGGTCTGAAGTAGCAAACGAGCACGCAGCCCACCTGATGGTAAGTGTCACTGCCGCCTATGGACATCTGTAATCAACTTCATACAGAACATGGGTTCCATCTGAGTCAATCACAGATGCGTTGCTAGTCCCGAGGACTATGATGGTCACCTCATGTGAAAGGCGTTCAACCACACCGTTCCATCGAAACGCAAGAAATACTTCACGCTAGAAATAGGTGTGGCGGTGGTACTTCCCCGGTCGAACTACATTGGTTCTACCACTTTGTCATTTTTCCTTTCCGAGATATAGATAATTATGTCAGACGATAATGGACTCATTGCCTCTATAGCAAATTGCAAATACATAGTGATTAATAATCTAGTAGTAGTAGTTCTAGTTTAGCCTACCGAAATTCACATACATTTATTTCTCTTATGTGACATGATGATATTTAATGGCGTCACCAAAGAAACATACAAACAGTACAAAAATCGAAACAATATAAAAATTACGCTTGATGAACTTTGTAATGAATAATTTTGCTCTAACACACTTTTTGCGATACCAGCCGGCTTCATTATTTCACGAAATAAAAGCATCGAGGGACCCTCAATTAAAATGCAATACAACGTATTAAAAACTTTGCACGGAGCCAGAGGGCGTGGAAAATGTTTTTCCAATCAGAGCACTTCGGGTCTCCTTCGCTGATACGAATGCAAAATGAAGCGAGTTCGCTAAATGCTAACTCTGTTAGGAAAGAAATGAACGTGAAGATTTTACGTTTTAACCAAATTCTGGGTGTCTTTAGGGAATAATTTGTTCATTTTAGTTCGACAACTAGGTTTGTGACAAACTAATTTTAGTACTGAAGTAGTTAGCTAGGCAGGTATTAGATAGTAGTTTTAACCTAATAAAATTAATTAACATAGAAATTCACAAATTTGTTAAAGGCTCTCCTAGAATGAGGGTTTGCCGTAGTTTTCGGGCTTAGCTTCGTGTGTTGCTGACTCAGTAATTGAATTGGGATATCTTCTGTCAACAGAATTGTTAATCAGGTCCAAGGTTCGAATTTCAGGGATACATCACTATGTTTTCTGAAATAATGTGCAAGTTAGAAGCTAATTGTCACTGTTAAAGTACTCATATCACTGTTTAACACCTAAAAAGTATCAAAAGGTGTGTGAAGTTTAACAATGCGCACTTGGCTCGCTTGCTGGAGTATAGCTTAAATCTTTCTCATTCTGAACTTGAGTCCAGCACTGGGACGGTAGTGGTTTGAAGACGACTATAGAATTTTGTAAATATTATTTTACACCAAGCTTGTTAATACTTTATGAATTGTTATAACCCTGTTATGACCCTTTCTTTTCCAACTCGGTTGCTTTTTCTGCCAAATACCAGAAGTGTTGAACGCTGCTGTGTCCTGGTTAGTAAGGTCCTGGAGTAGTAAGAAAAGATACTTACTTTTTAGAGGCGTTTCTTCATAGTCTTTAGAAGTAACAACGCATCTGTGACCAACCTCAAGTAGGACTCTAATCTTATCTGGGATTGATTACAGCATCCTTTCCAGCATCCGGCATACATGTTTGCTCCTTTTATGTTATACTAGTAGAATCGACGTGACTTCGTTCGCGCAGACTATAATGTAATCTAACTAGACTATAATGTATATTTGATTAAAGAACTTTTTTTTTCCATTATCAATGTATCGCAGGTACGGTATTGGCATCGCAGTTTATGCAATGAAAAAAATTGTTGAGCAAAATATTTGACACATTGAATCACATTACTCAAGTTTTAGCAAATACGCCTTAAATATTCTAGTAATAAAAATAGCCTATGTTATTCAAGGATAATGTAACATTCTAATAGTGAAAGAATTTTAAGAATCGGTTCAGTAGTTTTTAATACAAAGTTTTTCTCTTTATAATATTAGTATAGAAGTATAGATAAATATCTTTGATCATCTTTGATCATAAATATAAAAAACCTTACGTAAGTTTATAAAACTTTTAAAATATAAGTGTGAGTAAATTAATTTCAAACCAATCCTTGAAGTTGAATTTTTTATGCTCCAAGAATTAAACTTTAAGTAAATTAAAGTTCGGCAACGATAGCGTAAGAAGTGTAAGAAATAATCGATGAAAACAAAATAAGTTAGAACTGAGTTCAACAGCAAGGCTTGTAATATGAAACTTGAGAAAACAATTCGTTTCAATAATGGAGCAGAAATGCCCGCAAGCGTGCAGCAAAATAAAGTATTTAGAATAGAGCCAAGCTCGATTTATTATGATCGTTATTCAACTTTTACGTTTATTTATAATATTTTAATCTATTTTATAGATTGTAATCAAAAGATTCTTACTAGTTTGGGATTTGTTTTTAAATTAAGTGTATGATATGAATATGACATGTAACAAAGTTAGAATAAATACAAAGTATGCCTAAAACATATGACAATGCATTGAGTACAGATTTTCTACGAGTGTCGTTTGTTTTCCTCGTAACAAATTTATTGAAACTGGCTTCATTTCTTACATTCATGGCTACTGATTAGCTAATCTTCTACGTATTCGGACAGTTTCTTATTGACAATACCTGTTCGAAAATACTTAAAGTAGCGTAGAGATTAACAACATCAGAGTCACCTATGCTTCGCCAATTTTTTGAACATTTGAAATCCTCCTTTTGAATCCTCGTTTCGAATAAAATAGGCATTGCTGGAAAGCAACCGTGGAACAATAATTTTCACTGCGATGCACGTGGGCGAGCCCTTTATACTTAGTGCGTATTCTAGTTCTGAAAGGTTCTCGACAGTAATGTGGCATGCCGTTTTATGGCCCACACCGATGCGTACTAAGGATTTGATATTTTTATTATTTTTAAAGTCAGTACGAGAAATTGTTATCAATTCTCAAATAGGATAGGTATCTTTTGCGTGTTCTTTTTCAGATCCGTTTATTTGCAAAATGTTTATTTAAAGGTCTTCTGGTTGTAGTTTAGTTTTTACTATTTCGTAGTGTGAATCAGTATTTATAGAAATTTCGCCCAGATTAACAAAAATCAATATCAAAATATATTCGTAATTGATAGTTTAAATATAAATGATCATTCACTTTTAAGTGCAAATAATGATTGTCTTTCAAGCGTCATAAAAATTGAAATTTATTAACAATTCAAAAACTATAGGACTGATAAAACAATTGGCATCAGATATAATCTTTTTTAAGTGATGAATCACATATCAGTCTGGGGATATCCCAAATCAATCCTTGATCAATTCAGGTTTAAGATAATGTTCATCAAAAATACGAACCGGTTGCAATCTCGTCAACTTTAAATATTCCGTTCCCATAATGCTGGCCACAGAACACGTAGCTATTTTATTATGCCCTAACACGACC
This sequence comes from Spicauda simplicius, assembly GCA_949699795.1. Classification (NCBI taxonomy): domain Eukaryota; kingdom Metazoa; phylum Arthropoda; class Insecta; order Lepidoptera; family Hesperiidae; genus Spicauda; species Spicauda simplicius. The sequence goes on from OX453068.1 coordinate 7,984,101, forward strand.
CTTTTTCAATATAAGGCTAAACCGTAAAATTTTATTTTATACCGGTTACTTTGTTCATTGAAATACTCCTCGTGTTATGCTAATATTCAAGCATCACAAAGGCATGAGACTGTATTGTGAACTGGCTACAAATTTGAATAAGTATTTACAGTAAACAGGGTAAAAAGCATTAATGTTGGCTTAAATTTTAAAAACGTCTCTTAGAGTGTTATGTATGGCCTCTTAAAAGCGTCTCGAGATATCATTAGGGCAGTCGGAGTGAGCTCGTGGGCCAGATTAAGACGGTTTCTGCTTTCTTAGCTTAGTTTCGTGACAATGTCTCCTCCGTAGTGCGTAGTTTGCTTAAATTAAGACGTTACTTAATGGAATTAAAAGTAAAGTTTTGTTAAACGCTAAATGCTTTGGAATTCGCTCAAGTTTATTTGTCTCGTTCTTGTCGTTAATGAAATGGAAATGTAGATGTGTTTGGTGTAAGGTTAAATGCTTGAACATTTATCTACAACATACGTTGTTGATAGGGTACCATATTTCTGATTTATAACCGAAGAACAGTGATAGCTTAAAGATTGCAACTCAACTCCTCAATCAACGGGTTTGGGGTTCAAATCCTATGAACGCACATCTGATTGTTCTAAAAATAATGTGTGTATTAGGAAACAATTATCATTGCTTTGCGGTAAAAAACATCATTTTACGAAAGAAAACATCGTGAAAAAAATTACATGAAAATAAAGTTTTGAAAATAAAGTTCTCGCAGTCTGCCGATTCGCACTCGATAAGCACGGTGGTCTATGGTGGACAATGGCCTGCAACTCTCTACTCAGAGATTAGACTCGGACACAGTATTAGGACAATAATGAGTTAATGACCGACATTTGATATATCTAATTATTTACGTCCTTAAAAATGTTGAATATGAGTTTGATATCCATTTAACCGAGTGTTGTAGGCCTAAATCATATCTACTGTGCCTAAATGGTAAGTTTTGCACACGAGTCACGCATGTATAAAGACTGTTAGGTTACGTCAATATTTAGTATATGCTTATTAATAACACGTAGCTAAAAGTACACTAACTGTAACAATTCCGTGAATCATGCCCGCAATAAACTGTACTGTATGTAATGAATCACTGAAAATATGAATAACTCAAACCGCGTAAACTGTACCACGTTGTATGCTTAGTTAACTGTACTTAATAGCAGATTTTTTTTTGGGTCAATTAGTATTGAACTCTTTTAGTAAAAGTTAAATACAATCCTCGAATATCCTTGTAAACTTTGTGAATTTCCTTTTCTCGCGCACATATTTTGTTCTATATAAAAACTTGCAAATATGTAGGTACTCAAATTATTACATTCTTACAGTTTTTTTCCTATTTCTTACGGTTGCTTAATTTTATAAAGCTATGAAGCACATTGTCTTATTAACTTTAAAATGCGCTTCGCCAAGGTTAAATCGCATTCTGGCATTCTTAATGGGTCCGAGGTCAACTATCTTTGATAATTAGCAGCGACCAAAAATTCTAAGTATATCGAAAAATCTAAGCTTTTAGAGATATCATAAGTAAATAATAATCAATCAAAATATTTACAACTGCAAAATAGCCACTAATGCAATGCAAGCATTAATGGACTTGTTCTGTATGAAAAAAAATCATGTAGTCGCATTTATGCTATAAAAATAAGTTCATTCCACATCTTGCACGGTATGACTTGAACAAATCCAACCTAGCTGAACTATTCACGCTATTTACGAATGGAAATCTCAACTATTTAAGACGTACAGCCTGCTCTTAGCACTAATCTCGGCAAACAGTGGCACTGTTTATCTTGCCTAGAAATGTCTGGCTGGAAACATAATCCTCTATACAGAGCTAAACTATAAAAGGCATTAAAATGCATCCGACCATATTAACCAACTTTTACACCATCGTCGATAAATTATAGACGATAAGCGATAAGTAATTTATACTTTGTAATTCGTAAATGACCTTCACAGGAGGGCCTGTCACATGCTAAGAATGAAAGTTTGATCAATTCTGTATAATTGCAAAAATCATAAACTAAATGGAGAGAGACTTAGAAGCATAACCGTCTAAACAAAGGCACGCCACTCGCATTTTTTCTCGTTCTGGTTGGAGTGAGCCTCAACTCATGGGAGTTACCTCACACACTTCCTCGGCAAATCTCACCTTCTGGAAATACGTAACTGTCCTACCGTTGTGATTTTTTATTCTCGGGATTGCTTGGCCTCTTTCTTTGCAAGCATAACTCGGCTGCATGCAGCATCATTGCAATGTCAGCCTCCGGCAGTAGTTTTTTTTTTTTTTATAATTTAACCTAACGATAAGGCAGACGGGCTACCTGATGGAAAGTAGTCACCGTCGCCTGTGGACATTCGCAACACCAGAGGAGTCGCCAATGCATCGCCGACTTTGTAGGAGAGCTCTTTTCGCACCTTTCTTGAAGAACCCCATGTCATAGCGCTCCGGGAATACCTCAGGAGGAAGCTCATTCCACAACTTGCAAGTTCCGGTTAGGAATTGCAGTAGGATTCGTCTCTCAGACCACTATACTGGGCAGTACCAGAGCAATGAATGGTTGCCGGCTTACATTTGTATAAAGGGTAATACAACTTCAGATAGAACTCCTATTATATTTGAATTGCTTATAGATGTCTATGACGGCAGTGACTCCTTTTTTTATACTTAAACTTAACGATAAGGTAGACGGCATACCTGATGGAAAGTAGTCACCTTCGCCTATGGACATTTGCAACACTAGAGGAGTGACTAATGCATCGCCAGCTTTTAAGGAGAGCTCTTTTCTCACCTTTTATTAAGTCATAACGCCCCGGGAATACCTCAGGAGGAATCTCATTACTTACATTCAGATAGACTGCATGCACGAGTAACTCGGTGTGAGTTTCTTTACTCGCATACTATGAAACGACAACCTTAGAATCAGTAGGCGTTTTGCGAAGTGAGGAATGAGAATGACTAATTTGTTGCTCTCATACAAGTCGGGATGATGAAGATTTTATTGTTATAATCCCGTAGGTGTGTAACAATATTCAGAAAGTAACAATGGTACACCCACATAACTTTGGACCAAGGAGTTTATAAGCGCATTTAAACAAGTGGAACTAATGCCGATTGTTACTGGTCTGATTGTATATAACACAGTTTACAACGACATTTCAGATGAATATGTTATTATTGGTTGCAAATATTATGTTGTAGCTGCTTATGTTGGTACATGGACGTTTAACTATATTCAAGTGGAAATGAACGTAGATTTCTCTTCCTAGACGTAGTTAGTGAATTGTTGTATCTCCGTAAATTATAATAACGAAATAACATTAACAAAATGTACAAATTACACCACTAGATTCCTTGTATTGTTTTCGGCTACAAGGCGTGCACAAAGATGCGATTAAAAACCCAAAAATATTAAAAAAAAAAACATAGATATTTTGTTCTTTAAATAAAACAGATATTTATTTTAGTTTCTTATTATTATTTAATAAGAAACTTATTAACTTTGCGTTTCTTGCGTTTCGATAGACACCTCACCTCCATAAAAATCACCTCATATAAAAAGTGTTTTTTATATGAGGCGACAATCCTAGTCCTCGAAAGTAGCAACGTATCTGACTTCAGAAAGATTCCATGTTACAAATGTCCATTGGCGGCAGTGACCACTTACAATCAGGTGGACTTCATACTCGTTTGCTACTCTAGTCATATATAAAAAATGAAAGTTTATTTGTGTTTGTTATTATTCTACACATAAACGATCAGTCAGATGTCGCTGAAACTTGGTAAACACATAGTTTTCGAAACATTATGATACTTAACATCGTGGTAAATGTTACCAAAATGGACGAGTCACGGCAACAACCTAGTAAAGATTATTTTTAAGTATTTTTGCTGTACGTAGGAGCAAATCGTATGAAACAGCATCTTTCTTTAAATGGCGACATAAAAAAGATTTCAGCCGTAGAATAATCTTTTATGTCTAATGTACGTTTTAGGTACTTCAAAATAATATGTGAATGTTAGAAAACTCAAATTTCATTGAAAATTTTACAATACCACGCAGCACTGCAATTTACAGTCCAATGCTGTGAAGCTTAGCTGGATATCAAATTGCAAATAGCCAGGGAAGTGTTACTTACGTAGATGGCTTTCCTCTCGATACTCTTTATAGTTTTACTACTCAATTTATTACTTGATTATATGAACGACATTTCATGTAAAGAGAGCAGATTGTATTTTATGGCTAATGGTTATTTACATACAATTTCAAAGAGTCTATTAGTATGAAATACTAATAGACTCTTATGAAACGGATATGCAGTCAATTCTCCTTGTTTATTTATAAGTTTATTTATTTATAAGTTTTTGTACACAGAGACATAATAAGGTAAACATATACATAACATAACTTGTTTTCAAATATAATTGTAGTTCTTCTTAAAATTGGTTACAAGTACGTTTCTTTCCTTAAAAATCAGTAAAAATGCTTAAGTAAAGCAGTTTAACGAAGTGACTAGAAACGATAAGGGCTAAAACGGTGGTACTAAAAAGTACCAGCCATGTATATAATGTATATGTATGCATGTATATTATGTTGATATTTTTATGAGGAATTAATTTCATCCATCCGCCCGCCCTTTGAGGTCCACTGCTGGACATAGGCCCCCCTAAATGAATTAATTTAGTTACTTAAAATTTGTCACAGATATTGATTATTTCAAAAAACAAATGAATTGGTACGGTAGTCACAGAAAGACAAAGGAAAACATATATCTTGCTAGGTAGTGCGGTTGCGACATAGACCACTCTATGGGACAGTTTAGTATCAACAGAGCTCTTCACTAGATGAACTTGCAAAATAGCAGTTCTAAATGCAAGCTCCATGTGTAGAAATCGCCTCTGGAGATTGCGTGCAAGTTAGTAATGGAATGGAATTGAAAATGTTATCGAAGAAATTCAAAACCTCCTTTTTTATTTTCCTTTATAATATTGAGGGGTTATTTAATAGTGGAGATGCACTTCTTTATTACGAATATCGGGAAAATATCCAAAATTAAATTTATTTAAGTCATGGTGCGTACGAGTCGTAGTTATTTAAAATTTTAATAATCCGATTTTCGCTGTAATTAAATGCTATTCCAGTTAACAATTCATAAATTAACAAATTTGCAATATCCTTATTTTACGATCAAATAATAATTACGATACTATGAATTTTCAACTGACATGATTTTTTCGTTACATGACTATTGTCATTGATATATTGTAGGTGCCGAAAATAAATAACTGTCCAATAAATTGCAATATTTATTGGACTGTTATGTACTTGTATAAATATTTAATGTTAGGCTGCAGAACTAGGCAAATGGACCACCGTTTGTAATAAGTTTATGGGACCACCGACTTTATACCAATAAAGTCACTGGTCAACATTTAGCAATAACTTTTATCACTTTGAAACATTTATTTAAAACAAAAACTTTTCTAAAACAAAACCACAATGTTATATTAAAAAAGTTCAAAACAATGTTACGTTAAGCAAATAATCTAATCATCATAAAAAGTGCAATTGCGCTATACGATGCGTTCAGCTAAGAAGTTTGCAAGAAACGCTGGACTACGGCAGAGTTGCAATTGAAGTAATTCGTGGTCCTCAACTTAAACCATAACCCGGAGCATAACAGTTCCACAGAAACTCAAACTCACGCATTAAAACTGCTACCGGATACCGGAACCGACCGCTAGATGGCGTACGCCCCGTCAAAGTTGAATTCAAGCGATCAAGACTTCTACATTACTTTTAGCGGTTTCATATTTTCCAATCTTCTCCAAATAGCCTCATTTACCGCTAATGCAATTACCGGTTAGCTCATTGCTCTAGTTTTATCGTTCCGTCGGGAATACTCAGGTTTCCAAGTTTTCAAGTTAGAGTTGAGTAATCCAATATTTTGAATCTATAAAGATTCACTAAGAGAAGTTTTTTATTGCTAGCACCTTTTTGAATCTCACTTTTTATATGTATATTTTTAATCAGTCTTCAGTAGATATAAGAGGGAGGATAATACCAATTTCTACCCACAATTAAAGATAGAAACATAATTCACCACGTTGTTTGAATATGAACAAGTTATTTAGTTAGTAAATATTAACATAAGTTAAGTAGTTAGTAGTAAGTTAAGTACATAATTAATATAAGTTTAGGTTAAGTACTAACATAGGTTAAGCATAATTATTTAATCTAATACTAACACTTATGGGCCATTGTAGCTTGAAATAAAGTTTTATTATTATTATTATTATTAACAGTTAGTAAGTATGAACACTTATTATGGATATTTTTTTAATCGATTGATGAAGCAAACGTGCATGCAGTCCCCCTGTTGGTAAGTAGCGCTGCCGCACGTGGACACCTTTAAGAGCCAGAGGCTCTATCTGAAGTCAATCAAAATGCTACTTTCGAGGACTAAGATGGTCGCTCGTATAAAAGTTATCCGGTAGCCAATTTTTTTTATAAGGTTTGGTATATGACCATACCTTCTCATTTTGAAGAAAAAATAGTAGTTGCCTCTGATATTTAAGTGGTGCTATATTAAAAAATAAACGAAATAGGTACTATTATCTTCCTGAATGCGAATTTCCAAGATGATAGTCGTTACTACGATGCCTCCAGCAAGGCTTTGTTCCCTACTAATATGTTTGTATTTTAAATTATGCCTTTGTGATTTTGGGGAGATATGAAAGTAGCGCCAGGGGGCAATCTTATGCAATCTTTGACCCAGGCAATAAGGGCATTCAAATCTTTGTTAAAAGGCCAATTGGATTAATATACTTGCAGGGGTTTAATAAATAGCAAATAGGTAGGGGTCCGTAATTTGAATCACAAGTTAATGTAATGATGTTATTCAATTTCTTTTTCGAGTTCTTAAGGGATGCATCTTGTTTAGGTAATACATAGTCAGTAGTTACTGATACTGACTGTTTTAATTAATTAGGGGATAAGTTTTTGTATCAAATACTTTAATAATTTTCTAATAATCGAAGAGTAAAAGAATCCATGCCGTAAATAGACAATTGTAACCTTTTTCATGAAATCAACTGCTTTTTACAAAAAAATGAGTGACAGTAGTACCTACCTTCCAGTTGGTCCATGCTTATTTATTTCTCCATAAAAATCTCTGTTCTGTACACAAAATTTTCTAGATATATATACCTTTATTTCGTATTGCAGAAGTAGAATGTTTTTTTACCTTTACCACAATCTAACTTCAATACCTTGCATATCTAAACAAATGACTATTAATTTTATTGCCGTAACAAATCTCGTAATCTGGACGTAAAATATCTAGTCCTTTAGCCAGCGGCACGTGCCAATCACGTGACTTCTCGGATTAAGTTAGACCCCGGATAAATTAACTGCACAAAATACAGCTATCATACGCTATCGTCGTTAGGGTACGTTGGGATAAAGGAATTTGTAGGGTATTGTCGTGAATTGGACTGAATACGTTGTGGCGGATATCATTAGTAATTAGCCCTTTCCTTGTTTACTTATCTATACATTCTTTTGCTGTGTATTTTGTTTTTTACTCTTTTAGTTATTTCTACGCATATTGTTTCTATCTTATTAATATTGCAAAACAAATTGCAAATGCGTTTATTTAAGAGTGAATGAGTGTTTGTTGGTCTTTCCCGCAAAACTTACTGATCGAATTATGCTGAAACTTAGCAAATAGATAGTAAACTACCTACACACCTACATAAATTAACACATGAGATAGTCATTGGGTCGACGTGACCGAAGCCGCGCGAATAACTTAGTTGTGTATACGAGTAAAATCATTATTGTGTAAAAATAGATAAATTTACGTTTTAAAACGTTAACTTAAAATCTGCAAATTAATTAAACGTTATCTTAAATTGAATACTTAACTTCGATATGGGATATTTTCCTATATCAAAGTTGCAAATGCAAGTAATGAAATCCAAATAATCTTTATATTTTTCGTAATAGTTGTTATATTTATATTATTATTAGAATTTTCTGTTGAGAGTAGCGTCCAAGCGTAGAAGCAGTAAAGAAATAAATACATAGTTTATATTCAATTTCAATTTTCTTTACTTCGTAAAACTAGGAGAGTATATTGTGTTATTAATTTTACCAATGTATTTCTTTCCTAGGTTTATAAAGCGTTTTAAATAGCAAAAGTAAGGAAATGGTTTTTCATTATTATGTTCTAAAGTGTACCTATATGAATGAAGTTCTTCTTAACAAATCGCTGTTGCAAATAATATTACAATTCACAAACGCCTATTTTATAAGGGAGTCATTTAAAATCATTCTTTGCGCATGCTTTTTGGTATTATCTTTAAAATGAGTAAGTTAAAAATAATTAAAAAGGCAACTAACCGCACTGATAAAACTTATTCTTTTAAATTACACGGTTATTGATGCAAAACAGAGTAAAGATCAATTTATCGAATATGCTACAAATTGATACGAAATATTGTCAAAATTTTCTTCATCCAAAGATTTAACGAGTTGTTATTGTTATCCCAAATTACTGAGCTGGCTTGTAACGTAAGAACGTTGTCAAAGTCGAGTGTAAGGTAAATCCCTGATTGACAAAACTCGCGAATTTGTTCTAACGTCGAGAGGAAGATAAACACTAAGCGTCTTTTCAGGTATCCTGTTGCTACGAAGTTCCTTTAAATGTTTACAAACTCCGTACCTTAAAGATTTTGAATTTGTGCGAACAAAATAAGTTTGATGTTGAAGAGTGTACATAAGAAATGTGTACATATCGACGCGAGAAAATGAACTTGTCGCATCTCGAAAAATAAACTAAATTATAACCATAAAATCAATTACACTAAGATTAAACTGATTTCAAAGATAAGATACGATATTTGATTAGAAATTCAATATTTACGATATAAGATTAAACCATCTCATTCAAGTTATGAATTTTTAAATTAAAGTTCTTTGGTTGTGGTGTAAAGTTGCATTTTTGAACATATAAATGGAAATTGAGAAGAAGTCCTTGACGTTAAACGAAAGATTCTTTAGCAAAAAACGACATAACCTAAACATAATATTTTTGTGTCGCTATAAATCTTGCAGCATAAAAACACGGATAGACCTTTATCATAGAAGAATATTAAGTCGTTAATTAACTTTCTTGAAGGTTTCCTATTTATTGAACGTGTAGCCTTACAACCTCATATAAGCGTATCTAAATAAAGCAATAGCATCGTCCATAAAGCCGTATGGACAAACTACGAAGGTTAATTTGCGCGACGTTTACGCGCCGTTTGCGTCGGACTGCGAGCCGTTGCCTCGGAATTGGGGAAATTCGTATTTTTTTACACTAAATACTCGGTTCCGTATAATTAAATTACTCAGTGACATATATAATTACGTACGTCCAGTATTGGAATAATTATATCCTTGAAATTAAGGATAAAGACTACAGAGAATAACATTTTCAAGGTTCGACCGGGAAAGTACCACCGCCACACCTTTTTGAAGCGTGAAGCATTTCTTGCATTTCGATTGAAGGGTGTGGTTGCCAGCACACTTTCACATGAGGCGACCATTATAGTCCTCGTAGGTAGGGACGCATCTGTGATAGACTACAGATGGAACCCATGTTCTGTATGTAGTTGATTACAGATGTCCATGGGCGGCAGTGACCACTTACCATCAGGTGGACTGCATGCTCGTTTGCTACTTCAGTCAGATAAAAAATGCAATGTAGAATCAATGTATATTTATGCCATATTTATTTCTAGTATGAACCAGTTCTTGTGTTTCGATGGAAGAGCGTGATTGCCGCTTTTTATATGAGGCGACAGTAGACCTCGGTAGTAGAAACACATCTATGATTGACTGTGTTCTGTATAAAGTTGCTTACAAATGTCCTTTGCCGACAGTGACCACTTACCATTAAATGGACTACACGCTCGTTTGCTTCTATCAGGTAGCACTTCTGCTTCATTGTTGGGTTTATAAACTAACAAATAAGAATAATTTATGCATTTAATGCAATCTGTGTACTATAATTGCGTACAGTAAATTTTATTATGTCTTTATCTATCACAATAATATATTATTAAAATAAAACTATTTTTGCAGATATAATTATACTCACAGCGTCGTCTGATTAACTTTTATGAAAAGTTCTAAGCATATTAAATAGGTTCAACTTATGACAAGACAGGTAAAAGACAACGAAGTTTAATTTTGCGCTACATAAAAATATATGTCGTAATTCCTAGTGACTTCAGTTTATATTCTTGGAAAATATAATTTGTCACTAAATAGTTTGCTTTACTACCGTTTGACATACCATCGTAAACCCAGTTATGTTAAACGGCCTGTTGACAAAGATTGTAAATGAATTTTTCTTTTCTTACCAGAACGTTTTAATTGAAATCTTACATGTTACAGAACAAGAATGCTATTCGCAGAACGCGTGGGATACAAAGTTTTTCATATCGCTCAGACAAAAACATTGAAGAAGCGCTTTATTCGTCATAAAGGGGGAAACTTTACAAATCTACGGATTTCTTACGCTTTTAGGGACACATAATATATTTATCTGCCCCTCGACACATAAACAATGCCTGGAGTTCGTCACATGAGGGATTTGAACTCAGTTAATGTTTCTGATTATATGATTTCTCCGTATTAAGTATCAAGTTTACGACTTATGAATATAACGTTTTACTGTTCTTGTTATACCGTATACAGAATTATAATAACCTATGTTAAATGACTAATGTTTGTGATAAGTATCACTAAATCTGAGCAAGATAGACTCTTGGAAATTAAATAATATCTTTATACTCTTTCTTATTTACCGACGATTCCTTGTTTTTTAAAATACAGGATGAAAAAGATCTGTACAGTTGTTATTTGTATGTAATTTTTGAAAAAAGTAGTAAGTACACTTAGGTTATCGTGCATAATGATAAGAGAAATTAATTTAAATAATTTCGCTTATCAGTTTCAGTGAAAAACTAAACAGGATGAATGAATCTAAATCTACACGTACTTCTTTAAATTGACGTCGTGTTGTTGCTTCTTAGTGTTATGTTAAAATGACTAACTATTCTACGTAATTACCTAACACATTCCATGTGACAAGCCCATAGACTTGTGTTGTTTATCAAAATTGGTTTAAGAAAAATATCAATAAAATAACACGTAGTCAGGAAGATTTAAGAAGTAATATCATATCAAGTCGCGGTTCTATAATGCAGCATTAATCCACTGTAACTCCAAGAACTATGCTCATATACAATTAAAAACCAAGTTTCAATCATTAATGGCACACTTTTGAATGAGTTGACGAACATAGTCCTCGGGAGTAGCAACGCATCTGTGATTGACTTCAGATAGAACCCATGTTCTATTTGAAGTAGCTTACAAGTGTACCACTTACTGTAGAATGATATTGAATCAAAGCTGTTTTTGCTGTATTAATTCCTTTATTTTAGCACAACTAATTACACGCATGTTACATAGGCACATCACGTAAAAGACAAAAGTTAGAGAGGAAACGGAACTATACCGATGGCAGTGTTGCCATTTATAAATTACAAATAATATAAATATATTACATTGCCCTTTTTTAACACTTACCATCAGGTATGCATGCTCGATTGCTACTTCTATCAGATAAAAAAATGGCTCACTAAATACCTTACTACAAAACTGCATTAATATAAAATTATTTATATTTATATAAAAAAAAAGTATTTCCACGATGAAATTGCCTTGAAGAATAAGTTTTATTTGGTCGTTTCCATGACCATAACAGACAAGTCATGTATATTGTATAAACGGCGTACTCCAGCATAATACTTACGGGCCACGATTTTTAATATTTTAACATTGCATTCCGCACATACACAGAGTTCGCGGCGCCGTGGACGTCTCGAAATAAACTCATAACACTTTTATGAGAGCCGTACCCACACTAGCTGAAGATATGATGGCCATTAAAACAGCCCGCCAACCGCGCAATCAGACGTTTTATATCACTGCCATCTTAATTAAAATCAGCTATTATTTTTTCCGCGATTATACCCTTATTTAATACTGTAGACAATTGTTATTTGAGTCGCAGACAAATTATTAAGTGACTAGTATGTTTTAATATGGGTTAGTCAGTATTAAGAACTCTGCTCTGTGATGCTGTGTTGCATGCTATGGGCATTAACAAATGAGCGAGCGACTAACGATGACCCGCGTGGCAAATTCGCTACCACCGTACTAACCGATCCTATGTCCAGTGAGTTTTGGGTTCGATCCTCGGTCAGGTAAGCATGTGAATGATAAATATATAATTCTGTATTGGCAGGATGTTTGAGTATGAATAGTTGTGTGTCCAAGTGTCCATTGTAAGTAAGTACCAATAATACAAAAAACCTAGTGTAGGGCTACAAATTTAAAAAACGTTATTTATTTAAGCATCCATTTTTATATCTAAATTCGTCATTTAGATATTATTCTTGGTACCTAATATCACGCAACTGTATGACACTTCAATATGGTAACTCCTAATTAGAGTCCTAACTTCGCTGAAACTTACTAAACAGCACCGCGTTTGCGTTCGGTGCTGATTGCCCCCCGGTCAGTGCTCCGACTTGCAACCCCCCGATCGTGATTGACGTCCCCCGCCCAACACCGCCCCTTTCATTGGAAAGGGCCCCGGTGTTGGGCCTATTTGGCTGCGCGGCTTTATCGGCTAATGAAGAGGAGCATTAACATCAGGAAGAAAGAGAGAGGCTGAACATCAACATCTCTTCACCTACCCTCAACATGGAAGAGGGAAAGGGAGGTGAAGAGAAGGAAGGAAGACAGAAAATTGCGTCTACCCTCACCGACCCTTCACAAAAGAGGGACGGAAGATCGGTGAGGGAGACAGAAGATTTTTCAAGTCTACCCACGGGAGGCTTAATATCGGCGCCACCCTCGGAGCGGCGCATAATCGCAAGAAATATTTTCACGAGAGCTCAAGAACCGGTTGCGGCTTCTTACGCGGCACAACTGGAAGAAGCCATTCAAAGGCGAGGCACTGGACGGCCCAGAAAACAATACGGCGGTGTTTCAAGGAAAACCGACCCTGTTTCTGCGCGGCCGTCAAAGAAACCGCGCCAGCCATCGTCTTCGCCGGAGAGTGCACAGCTGCCGGCGAAGGCGATGCGCATAGAAGTTGAAGGAGATTCTTCGCCCGCCGGATCGGACGCCTCGGACGGAGACAGCTCAGAATATGAAGACAGCAGAGAGGACGGGACCGGAACGACCGCTGCTGCTGCTGAGCCTGCCAACTCGGTGAGTTGCACAAAAATATTTAGGTCGCCACCGCGTTCACCGACCCCATCCAACCCGTCGCCGGGGGCCATGGCCGTGGACGCTGGGCTGGACTCGACGTCATACCGCGGTTTGGCGTCGACGCCGTCACCGGCGCCCAGGGCAATGTCCCCCACGAACCAGTCGCCGAGCCCCGTGGCAGAGTCGTCACGGCTGGGGTCGTATCAGGAACCCCAGCCATCGACATCCTACGCCGCGGTGTTGACGGCGCCTGCGCCGCCACAACCAACACCACCTGCGCAAGGTAATATACCATCTAGACAGGTCTCGAGTGCCGCAGCAGCCAGCAAGGCGTACCCTCCCTTAGTGGTCGAGCAGTTGCCGAACTGGCCCGTTCACTTCGCGGCGCTGAGGCAGAAGCTGGGCCACGCTCCTAACGCGCGGCCCTTTGGAAAAGGCATTAGGTTTTTACCTCAGGCGGCAGACGAGTACCGGATAGTCCAAAGGTACCTAACGGACTTATCCGCTACGGAACCGGGACTCTCCTGGTTCTGTTACACGCCGCAGGACGACCGCCCCACCAAGGTGGCGGTCCGAGGACTGCCGGCGTCGACGGACCCAGATGGAGTCACTAAAGCCCTCAAACGGCTTGGATTTCCGGCTCGTTTTGCACGCCACATTCCACCGAGGCGAGGTAAGCCCGGCTGCGTGTACTACGTGCAGCTGGACCGGATGGCCGAGACTGAGCTCGCGCGCCTCTATGGGGTGAACGAGCTCATGTTCATGCCGGGGGTAGTGATCGAGGCGTGGAGGGGTCGTTTCGGCCCCCCCCAGTGCCACCGTTGCCAAGCAGTGGGGCACTCCTCGGTCAACTGCCACCGGCCGGCTAGATGCGTCCGGTGCGCGGGGTCGCACGTAGTCGGGGACTGCCCCGAACCTAGGCACGCGACCCCGAAGTGCGCCAACTGCCAGGGGGCCCACTCGGCCAACAACAGGACGTGTGGGTACCTCAGGAAGATGGCGCGCGTAAGGGGAATGACCGTCCCGCCGCCCAGACCGACTGCTCAAGCGCCCGGAAGGCAGCCGCCACTGACCACTAGGGAGCCGGTCCCTACGAGAGTAGTGGAGGAGTTCGCTCAAACCGAAGGCGCATCGCTCATGGCCCCAGCTAACCCCCCTGCCGCACGCGGCAACGCACGCGGGAGGAAGGGGAAAAGCAAGAGGAAGCAGCGGAAGCCGACGGAGCCAGTGGAAACACCAGCCGAGCCGGCTCCGCTGCATAAACCTTCGGCGGCTGAAGAGCCGCGCCCATCGGTGAGCAGCGTTAAGGCAGCCACCACCACCAAGGCTGCCTTGGCAGTCCACCCGCCACCTCCTCCAGCAGCGACTCCGGCACTGACTGCTGCGCAGGCACCCCTCTCCAAAAAGGGGAAGGGGAAAGGTAAGCGGTCGCGGAGGGAGCCTGAGGTCCAGGTAACTCCTGTGAGCCCCCAACCGACTCCTCTCCCCAGATCCAGCCTCACTCCCACACCTACTCCTCGCCCCCTACAGGCCCTGGGGATTGATACGCCGGCCGATGACCTGGTGGCGGCTTTAGCAACCATCAGTGAGGCTATTGCGCGGTACCCAGCGCTTGTAGGCACCCTTAGGAGGATTATCTCCGACACTCTCGGGTTCCAGTATGGCAGCGCATCTTAGGCTTTTGTACTGGAACGCGGGAGGTGTAACCCAGCACCTACCGGAGCTGAGGCGTCTCGTCCGGGAGCAGGACGTTCACGTGCTCCTCTTGGGCGAGACGAAGCTGCGACCGGGCCTGGACCTCGCGGTTCCCAACTACGCCGTGTACCGACGCGACGAAATAGCGCAGTCGGGCTACCCGTACAGGGGCACCGCAATAGCGATTCGCCGCGATGTGGTGCACGACGTACTCCCACTGCCCCCGTTCACAGTCACACGCTCCATTGGGGCTGTGGTCAGTGCGGGGGGTCGGGAACTGCGACTGTTTGCCGCTTACAGACCGCCTGAATCCCGCTTTGACCCGCAGGACATACACACCATCCTGGGCACCGGCGCTGCGACCTTACTGGCTGGCGACCTCAACGCCAAACATAAGGCTTGGGGATCCAGACTCGCCAATCCAGTGGGACGCAAGCTGTACGCGGACTCCGAGGAGGTAGGCTATGAGGTGATTGGGCCAGAATCGCCTACGCATATCCCCTCGGACGAGTCCCGGTGTCCTGATGTCCTGGACATTGTGCTCCATAGGGGTCTTCGCTGTCCTGTCCATGTGGAGGTGCTGTATGAGCTGGACACGCAGCACCTCCCCATCTTGATCACGCTTGGCCTAGGGGCCGAATCAGTGGCCTTTCCGCGCCACACCCGAAGGGTGGACTGGAGAGCATTCCAAGTCACCATGGGAGACGTTAAAATCTCCCATGCGCTAGATACGCCGGAGGGAGTGGAAGCGGCATCCTGCGCCTTCTCGGCTTCGGTCCGGGAGGCGCTGGATGCGGCGACCACTCTTCAACCGAAGAATAAT
Source organism: Spicauda simplicius (assembly GCA_949699795.1). Lineage (NCBI taxonomy): Eukaryota > Metazoa > Arthropoda > Insecta > Lepidoptera > Hesperiidae > Spicauda > Spicauda simplicius. The sequence continues at coordinate 8,000,004 of OX453068.1, forward strand.
AGACGCGCAAGGCTCCCAGTCCGCCTGGAGGAAAAACTTAGGAAAAAGCGCGCACTGCGACAGTTATGGGCACGCACCCGCTGCCCCCGGGTCAAGCGTGAACTGAACAACTTGGCGGAGGGGTTGGCTGTTGAGATGGCGGAGTACCGTGGCGCCACCTGGGACGCGAGAGTGGACCAGGCAGGCGAACACGAGACCTCACTCTACCATCTCACCAGGCAGCTCACCCGGGCCAAGACAACCGTCTGCCCCCTTCTAAATGGAGAGGGCAGGCGTTGTTACCAGCCCAAGGACAGAGCGGAGATCCATGCGGAGCATCTTGAAGAGCAATTCTCTCCACACCCCGCAGCCGCTGCCGCCGCTGAACATCACGAAGCCGTGGAGGCAAGAGTAGAGGACTTCGTCCGTCGCCCGACACCGCCACCCCAGGGAGTGGAGTTCATCTCGCCTTCGGAGACGCGGAAGGTCGTCTTGCGTTTACCCAAGCGCAAGGCGCCAGGCATAGACGGAGTTCCTAACCTGGCACTGGCAATGCTGCCGAGAAGGGCCATGGTTGTCATGACCAGGCTCTTCAACGGCATCCTCCGCACGGGCCACTTCCCGACCAACTGGAAGTTGGGGAAGGTAATCGTTCTCCCGAAGCCGGGGAAAGACCGCCGTCTCCCGGCCAGCTACCGACCCATCACGCTCCTGCCCACCATAGCAAAGCTTTTCGAGAGGCTGGCGTTGAGGCGACTGCGTCCGTCACTTAATTTAAGGGACGAGCAGTTCGGCTTCCGCGCCGGTCACTCGACTACGCTGCAGCTGACGCGGGTGATCCACCATCTTACAGACGAGTCCAATTACGGTCGACACACGGTCGGCGTCTTCCTCGATATCGAGAAGGCGTTCGACCGCGTATGGCACCCGGGCCTCGTCTTTAAGCTGTTGGAGTCGTCCGTGCCGGCGCTATTGGTGCGGCTAGTGGCGTCCTTTTTAGATGGGCGGCAGTTCATAGTATCGGTAGAGAACGTAACCTCAGACCCCCGCCCCATACGTGCTGGAGTGCCTCAAGGTAGCTGCCTTTCGCCGCTGCTCTATGCTCTCTACACCAACGACATTCCCACCCTTGAAGGTCACCTCGAGGAGTGGGAGCGTGACGTGGAGCTCGCGTTGTTCGCGGACGACAGCGCGTACTTTGCGTCCTCGCGTAGCCCGTTACTGGCTGCTCGCCGGATGCAACGCTTGTTGGATCTGATGCCCGAGTGGCTGGACAAGTGGCGCATGGCCGTCAACTTCGGTAAGACGGTGGCGACACTGTTCAGCCGCAAGCTCAAGATGCCGCCGCCGCTACGTTTCCATGATCGGGAGGTAGCTTGGCAGCCTAAAGTTAGGTATCTGGGATGTTACATCGATCGCGCGCTGCGCATGGGACCTCAGGTGGACCACGCGATCCGACAGGCCCGTGCCGCGCGTGCGATGCTCCGACCGGTGTTGGCATCTCAGCTACCGACCCGCACCAAACTGAAGGTCTACAAACTATATATCCGATCGCGGTTAACCTACGCGGCACCAGCATGGTACGCATTGGTGTCAGAATCCAACAAGCAACGTCTCCGCGCACAGCAGAACCTGTCTCTTCGGATGATCGTAGGGGCGGGCCGCTATGTTCGGAACGACGTGTTGGAGCGCGACCTTAGGGTTAAACCCCTGGACAGGTTTGTGGGTCAGTTGGCGCGACGTATGTACGATCGCGCTGACAATGGCCCACACTCCCATCTGAGAGGTTTCGCGCCCCTGCACGCTCGACCGCCCGACGGGCGCCCGCTCCCTCGTGAACTCGGGGGGCAGGTCTCCTCCGACGACCAGGAGGGCTAAGTCTGCTGGAGCAGCCCAGCATAGGTCCGAGGACCAAAGGCTGCACCGTTGCCTAACGGCAGCACACAACACCGGTGGGCGGTGTACCCACTGAGGGAATTGCCCGGGTAAGGAGGGATTCCTCGAGGCCCGCAGACCCTGCGCCACGCGGCGACGTCATCGCCGAGGCGTAGGATGTTATTTCATTAGGCATACTAAACAGCAACTGTGGACCTTAAGGTTGCAAACGCATAATGAATCTGCAATTAAAATCGAAAACTTGCATGCAATTGTAATTATCTTCATAATGCTTTACATACTGATGCGTTCCATACGATAATACGATTGTAAACTGCGATTGTATTTTCAAATAGTGATACGTGTTTATAAAATACGCTTTGAATATGCATATCAAACCGCAATATGCAGCTACAACACATTAATCGACGCTTTACGTTAAAGCAATAACAGTACCTACTCGTTTGACGCTCATTTAGAAACGCAAACACGGAATAAACTCTCCATATATTCGTATAAACACGTACTCTCCATTTAAACTGCTTCATATAACCATGTGCTTCATGTTAATTCGTAAGCGCTCTTATGTGACGTTTACGTTACGATTGCCGGGTGCAAATTAATGATTTCTATAACGCGCTGTGTGTATCTAGCGTTGTAGAAATCATTAGTTTACATCGATTCGCACTTGGCCAGCGCGGTGGACTATGGCCTATAACTCTGAGAAAACCCGTGCCCAGCAGTGGGACAATAATGGGTTTACGAGAGAGATGTGTACATGCATTTAAAGGCAACTTTTTGTAACTGTAACAATAACTTTGAATTGTTAACGTTTAATTGATTGGATTTTAAGAATATAAACAACGTTACCCGTAGAATAATAGATATCTATGAATCCTTCGATAAGTTTATTACATTTGATTTAATGCGATGTTAAACATATTATAATAATAACATTTAAATACACAAATAGACATTAAAAACAGAGATGTATTTTTACTTTTTCTTAGTCCTCGAAACTATCACTCGAACGTACGTTTTTATTATAGGTACCTATGAGCTTTATTTCTACTCTATAAAATCGGTGTTAAAAACTACTGTTTTCATTTTTGAAATGCGTTTTAAAGCTCATAAAAAATCTGTGATGGATGACAAATATATTGAAAGAAAACCCTATTCGAAGTAGCTTGCTAACGTCTATGGGTGGCTATGGTTTTATCATTACTATATTGACATAGTCACTGCCTATTTCTATTTGTACCAATACATTTTAACTTGTCATACTTAGTTAACAAAAAATTTAAAATTAAAACAGCTACAGATCACTACTGTTTTTAGACAATACACAAAAAATATCTTTGGTTTTATCTTTTTGGAAAATTCATTCGTATCGAATATTTTAAATTCTTAATATAGACAGTATTTCATATTATTGAATAACTATTGAATTTTAAATTACAATTGCCAATGTCTGAATACTTTAATATTTTCAACTTTTTACAAAGATTTAAATGCCAGGGTATTCTTATAGTCTTAATAATTCTGAACAAAGTAACATAAAACTTTTAACGATATGATAATTGTTAGCGTAAGTATTAAATTTCCACTTTGATATATTTAACATTCGTTGAAACAAAATTACTTCTTAATTATAGCCTAAATTCTCATTTTAATTGTTTATCTTAGTAACATTTTCGTAAGTCGTTTCTATTTAATGAGCTGAAAATATTGATTTTGGATTTCTTTGGTATAAATATACCTAATTAGTGTAGCAGTTTAAAAAATCGCGGTGTAATTATTGTGTTTAATTTATTAAAATCTTGTTTCAAAATGTCTAGTAAAATTTTTGAAACAGCTTCTTGCATATTTTGTTTATATCTTTATGAATAAACACGAAAGAATATTCACTTTTGACTAATTAATTAGCAGACCTTAAATTACTAAAACTGAAACAATTTCAATAAAACATTTAATGATGCAAACATCCCCTATGAAAAGATTTTTTTATTTACTATCCCTAAAGGGGTAAAATAAAGGTTAAATATTTAATTATGTTGTATATTTTGCGTGAACGAAGTCGTGGAGAATAAAAGCATTTAGAAGTAAATGAAATAATTAATCAGGTTAAGATTAAGATTTTGTGAAAAGGCTTAATAATTATAAATCTAAACCTTAACCTTAACTTAACAATAAGAATAATTATTTATTAAACATTGTTCTGCGATAACAGAGTATTCATTACTTCAAAACATTTTAATTAAATATTTTTTCATTAAACTTCGATAATTATTTCGCTCCTTTGTTATTTCAAGTAAAAAGTAACACATAATTCGTCATACCTAGTCAGATTGTTAAGCAATTAGATCAAAATTTAGATGGTGGTGCCCCAACGTCAGTTGTCGTCAACATTTCATTTTAATGGTAACGCCCCCTGTCGTTAGGCGTGGAAAAACTGTGACTGTCGTTTGGGAAACGGTAATTTTTCACGTCATGCCGCGATAAGGTTGCGGTCAGGTGTTGGAGTGATTTGTTATCCTCCTGATGGGTGACGGACGCTGACCAAAATGACGTAATGTGGGAGCCGGCAACGGAGATAGAGATAAGGCCTTTACGTTAGAAGGCTTATCTGAATAAATGTAGATAAAAATTGATTCGACCAAAACGTACATTTTGTAAGGTCCGTAAATAATTTAAGTCATTATTGTACTTGGAGAGTCGATCTTTTCGACATTACCATCGTGTAATTTACGTAATTAACGTAATCAATCCAATATAACAATAATAAAATAATTATTTAAAAACGTCCAAGATGAAAAAATGTAAAATTTGCTGGAGAATTATACAAAAAAATGACGTAACTGAAGGGACTGTTTTAAAAAGTCTTTTATAAAAACTTAAAAAATACTATAACGAACAGCATAATACTGCAGTTATTCTTCTATCCACAGCTTCAGTGTCTGCATCTTTTATGTAGGATTTTTTGTAATTTTTCATTGGATACGTATATATTCATGATAGGAAATGTAGCTTTATTCATCAGCATTTGTATGTCTCCTTCTGGACTTAGGCATTGATTTATGGGATTTTGCAAATACTCACCGTGTCTGGCATGCGTGCTAGTGCTCACAGTGGGTATTGATGTTACACGAGGAGACGCTATTGTCCATCTCCTGAATTGTCCCATAGTTGACTTGAGTACGAAGTCAACGGAATTAATGTATTTTTTATCTGACTGAAGTAGCAAACGAGCCACCTTACTATCAGGTGGACTGCAGTCCACCTGATAGTAAGTGGCCACTGCCGCCCATAGGCATCATGTAATCAACTTCATACAGAACCTGAGTTCCATCTGAAGTCAATCACAGATGCGTTACTACTACACCACCAGCAATCACACCCTTCTATCGAAATGCAAGAAATGCTTCACGCTAGAAATAGGTGTGGCGGTGGTACTTCCTCAGTCGAACTACACTGGTTCTACCACCATGAAAATTGCTATTTGAGACTAACACTTCGCGGCGAAAGTAAAACTTTACTACATTCTCAGTTTATTATTAAATATTTATTAAATTGGTATTTTTAAATCTCTATTCCACAAAGCAAGCTCAATTAAACGTCTGAAACAGCTTTATTTTAAAAGGACAGACTCTTCAAATTTATTTACCATGTCTTCTCAAAAACCTTACGATATTAAGCACGCGCAACAAAATAAAACAAAAAATGCGATCAAAAGATAAGGTTAAAAGGTAGCATAATGTGTGATAAATTGATAAATTGCAGGTAACTTCGGTTAGGTGCGAGAATGATTTGTTGCCTGACTTTTAGATGGCCCTTAATATTGTAGGTATTTTAAAGTCTTTCATTTAACTTTTAATGTTTTTATTCGTTACCCGACGTAAAAAATATAATTCCTCAAGCAAGGTGTAAACAGTCTTTCAAGGCCGACGATGCGTTGGCGATTCTTCTGGTGTTGCAAATGTCCATAGAGGACGGTGACTGCTTTCCACCAGGTGGTCCATCTGCCTTATTGTATGGACGTAAGTCCAACCATAAAAAAATAACTAATCGATACTTATGGATGTTAGTGGGACTACAATATTTTGGATATTTATAATAATTACTAATTAACCTGCGAAATATTTTTCAGCACATTACTAGTATAAAATACATATATTTCATGTTTCTAACAGTTACATTACACAGTATCGAACTCGGTTAGTACTCACCTTAAGTTTTAAAGTGACATCCTCTGTTTCTACAAGGCAGTAAAACGACAAGACAACATGCCCCAAGCTTCCAAACGTTGTTCCTCGAAGCTTCATATTTCCGAAGTCCTTTGTAGTATCATGTAGTTGAAGCAACTTCTAACATTGAACGTATCTCGTGTCGTGATTTACGTAACATTTTACAACATGTTATAATATTGTATGGGGACTTGGTAGAAATTGTTTGCAATATGCGTTATGTACACCATTAGTTTACTGTTTTCGTACCGTTATATATATATATATTAATACGTGAATCATAATCTTGTGATCCGTTTTTAAGATACTTGCCGCAGACGGAGGAGCATGAAATTACGCACGGTTATAGTTAATGTAGAAAATCATTACGCAATTCTATTTTTTTTATAATGCATGAAACGTACATAAAACCAACTAAAAACATATTACACACACTACCTTGCATTTGACACAAGCACATGCGTAATAAACGAAATAGAATCAGAATGCCTGTTACATGTACGTCTACTTTACCACATCGTTAAACCGAAATACAACAATACTATTGTTATAACTGATATTAATGTGGTAGTGATATCTGCTACTTTCCTGTAGTTCCGGGATTAGAATAGGGTTACGGCATCTCCTGCTTGTCGTAGAGGTGACTAAAAGGGGCTTCCGAGGTTGCGAGCGCAGGAGCTCGAACCTTTCGGTCAGACGATTCCCGGATGGACGGCGGTATGTGTGGTCGCATACCGTCGTAAAGACTAGACGGAGCGGTGGGCCTAGCCGCCCATCTGGGAGAAGCCCCATAGGGCAACCCATAGCCCCATAGGTTTTAGTGTGGTAAAAATCCCACATAACTCTGCGTGGCTCCCACGGCGTCGGGTACCTTTTGAAGGTTTCCCCCTCGAGAACAAAAAAGAGGTATCTGCTAACGAAACTGCAAAAGGTTTATCGCTTTTAAAAACTCACATAAACATTAAGTCTGGTAGTCGCTCAATAACTTTAACAAAATACTCTGAGTCACAGTAAACAATTCACGCGGAGAAAATTTGCGCAAAGTTGCTTCACGACCACTAAAACAAGTTTACAATCGCTGTAAAAACCGCTGTCAAACATGGAAGTAACAAAGCAAAGTGCAGTGTAATAAACTAGTTCCTTAGTCAAACGGTTGATTGTAGCACTTTTAATTGGGGGGACTGTGATTAATGCCATCTGATAAGCAGAAACCGCGCCGGCACGGAAAAGAAAGAAAACTTTTGTGTACAATAGCCACACATTAACCTAATTCGTTTTAATTGACCAAACTAATCATTTGTGAGGACTTTTGAGTTAGTGGACGTTTAGCAGGCGTTAATGTATGCGTTTGGATAAGCGTTCGGCCTCGGATCACGAGAGGTGGAAATCTAGGGTGCTGAGGCAAAGTAACTAAAGTAATCATTTAATGATTACTAGTCACCCGTCGCAACCGTCGAAATTCGACCGTAATTTAAATTAGAAAACTAAACTTCATATTGTCCAGTGTAGCACCAATATTTCTAAAATTCAAATAAATTGCAATAATTTTTAAGTTATTTTGAACGCACCCGTTAAAGGTAAAAAGAGGTTTAATTAGCTAAGCTGCATTAAAAGCACTAGCGGGTATTTTGACACAGACATCTGACATTTTCGACGTTATGTGTTTTCATAGTACATTGAATGTTCTATTAGGTTTATTATGTATGTGCTTGTGTCAAATGCAAGGTAGTGATAGTGATGTGTTTTTAGTTGATTTTATGTATGCTTTATGTATTATTTGAAAAAAATATTAGCATTGCGCAATCCTTCTCTACATCAACTATACCCGTGTGAAATTTTATACTCCTCCGCCTGCAGCAAGTACCTACCTTAAAAACAAATCAAAGTTTTCCTAAATTTCTTGAAGAGATGAACTTTCCATTAAATGTATGTCAGCTGTAATGCTTTTTAAGGTAGATAAATCAATTGAGCACTGATAGTATTATTAAGATGTAAACAATCTAAAGGCTAAACCTTGATTACTCCCATGATCCTATATCACACGACAATGAACTGAACAGCATCTCATACTTGCCTTTAAAACTGAACTTTGCATGTCGCTTATGACTTATCCTTTTTTTGAGAAGATTGCCTAACAATAGACAAGTTTTACACATAAATATATTATGGTAAAGTTGCAACACGAAGTTTGAACAACTCTGATATTAATTTTTCATTACATTCTACGTGGCATAAAACAGAACATCCTACGTGTTATTATAAGCCTAATGTTTTACCATGACAAGGTATCATTTAATTTTAAATATTTTTATGATACGACTTCTATATAATTCAATCATAACTATAAAACAGATAATTTAAGAGCTTTTTAACTAAAACAACTTTTTATGCAGTCCATTTCAGGAAAGCTTTCAAACGATTAAAATGTATACAACTGCGAAAACCTTTTTATTGATTAAAATACGCTAACGAGTAAAAGTGGTGAACAGGAATGAACTAAAAGCAGTAATGTTATTGAAATGGAAAATAGGAATATTTTAATACAGATGTTATTTAATCATTTAATGATCTATTGCCTGTATTTGGTAACATATTTTTAGTTTCTAATTTTTGTCACTAGGAGCGCGTTTGATGTATTACGGGTCTTTTTATTTGTATGGTACAGATATTTTAACATAAAATATGTCATTAAAGTGTACTTTTATCACGCAAGATATTATATCCTCTACATAAAAAGGACTAATTATAACTATAAAAATCAAGTAACTTAAAAATACATTCATTATATTTTTATATGTATTATACACTTACATACAATTTTGAACTGGTTATATATTTTCAGAATTCTAAGTGTAAATGAAAAAGTAAAAGTTATTTTTTTTATCTATCTAATTGAAGTAGCAAGCGAGCATCCAGTCCACCTTATAGTAAGTGGTCACTGCCGCCAATGGACATCTGTAAACAACTATATATAGAACAAAGGTTCTATCTGAAGTCAATAACAGATCGCTTGCTTCTCCCGAAGACAAAGATGTATAAATATAAATAAGACAAAGATTTATACCTCATATAAATGTGTGCCTGCAACCACAACCTTTTAAGTAAACGCAAGAACTACTTCACGCTAGAAATAGGTGTGGCGGTGGGACTTCCCCGGTCGAACTACACTTTTTCTACCACCATCAAGAAAAAAAGTTAGGTATTGCTGATTTACGTAAATGTGTCATGACCCAAATATTAAAAAAGGCCTTTATTCATTTTGCTCTACAGCCTTCGATAAGCAAATGTGGCATACGTCAACACGTCGCGTGGTTAACGCCCGAATATTTTCATTTCGTTACCATTAACTAACACACTCGTTTACGCTGTTATATAACTTTTCACTGTTTGTAAAAACAAGTTGTTATCGTAATTATAACTATGTATTATTATACTGATGAAATATTATATCCTTTCATTAATATCGTCAATTACAGCCCTCTAACATCGTATTAATAGACACGAATCTATTTTCATTATAAAAATTTGTAGAAGCAAAACCCGCTCAGAATTGTTATGTTATATTTATCACGTTTGTAAACTCTCTGATTCTGAGAGAAGACCCATGCCCAGCAGTGGGACAATAATAAGTTGACGAGATTACGTTTGTTAACAATATGTGGTGTAAATAAAGGTAGAATCTTCCGTTGTTCGACTTCTGAGGCAGCACCGACACACCATTAGCCTTATTTAATGGTAGTATTACCTACTGCTGCGGTGCTCTTTTTTAAGGGTATGGATACTAATACCATTGTAGAATTAAAATTTACTCTGCTAATACGAGTCATTTTAACCTAGTCCTTTGGTTTAGCAACGCGTTTACAGTAGACCTCACGTGATTCTCTAATACCCTCTGTGGACCATCAGGTGGACTGCATACTCGTATGCTCGCAATGTTGCATCGCTAATAAAACAAATGGAAATACATTTTTATTAAACACATGTGGTCCGGAAAGAATCAAACCGCATACTGAACATAATTTTTGAGCGACTTCACTACCAGTATGTGTATAAATCTCTGTATACCTGATCATAATATATATTGCAAATAAAGAAAATGCTAAATGAATTTTGTTACTTTTAATTATTTTAATAATAATTTTTATTATTATAGCTTTTAAAAGATTACTTAAATTCCTTTGAATGGTGGTTTACAACGCATTGCAGTTTGTATTACATTTGTAAGTACATGCCGAATAGATAGACCTACAATATATCCTCTGCAGCTATAAAATTCAAAAAGTAATTATTAAAAACTCACGGAGAATTGCGAAACATAGCGCATTTCAGACATTTATCTCTTCATATAAATATTTCTAAGGCTAACAAAATTACGTAAAGATTTTAATAGTGCCATGTTTTTTCATATTTCGTTCACTTCTACGAAATCAGTTCCAACGTAAAGAAAATAAATAATGCAAATTTAATTATGTTAATGTCCACTTATAAAAATCCACCACTGCGCATTGTAAGCATTACTACAAAGTATTGTTCAAATTCCTAATTCATTAGTTCTTGTTCAGGAAGACTACAAATATTTTTACATATTTTATTGTGAACGTCGACACAGAATTCAAACAGCGAAATATTTCCTGATACCGTGTGACTTGTTCTCGGAACTTGATGCTATCAAATAATATTTCGCTAGAATACCTAAAATATTTTAAGTAGCATTGCCAAGTAACAAGCTGAGCTAGAAGTCACGAAAGCGAAGTAAAGCTGGCTGTAAATGGACGATTTTAATAAACCTTCTACGATTACGATTTTATAAAAAAAAATAAAAATAGTTCATATACTGAACACTATGTTACAGTTGTACAGCGTAAGTATAAATTTCAATTATGAGTAAGAACCACACCTGTAGAAAAAAATAATAGCCAAATAGTAATCTGGTTATACGAGTATAGGATTCTTTTATATTTAGGATAGGTTTTTCTTTTATTTTTTCGTATAAGATTGAAGTACCAAACGAGCATGTATTCCACCTGATGGTAAGTGGTTACTGCCGCCCATGGACATCTGTTAACAACTACAGAACACGGGGTTCAGTCAATCATAGATGCATTGCCACTCCCGAACACTACGATGGTCGCCTCATATAAAAGTGTGCCGGCAACCACAACGTTCCATCGAAACGCAAAAACTGCTTCACGCTAGAAATAGGTGGTAGCAGCGGTACTTCCCCGGACGAACTACACTAGTTCTACCACCTATAAAAATTTTGTAATCAATTTTTACTACTGTACGAGTATATGGGGTATATCGATATGGATCATATCTTTGAAATAAATTAAAGTTGCAAAGTTACATATACTTGTTAAATATATTACATATTTTTATTTAACATACCATGAAACTGCTTAATGCAGAAACAGTACTGATTTCACATGAGATTTATTGCAGTAAATTAAGGTTTTCACGTTGATAAAATGAAATGAGGTTACGAAGGTTAGATGGTATAATCTCAAACCCACGGATTAACTTTATCAGTGTAGGTTAATGGGTTACCGTTTAATCTAAGCCCGTAAGTAAAAGAGGATAATCATTTACATACTAACTGCTATTTTATATGATGTTATTTAAAATATCATCATTATTTCATGCTAATAAGATTGCTCATTGATTGTTATCCTTAAAATGTTGTCCATGTAAACTGGATGAAACTTGGTATATAGGTACAAATATACAAAACATCCTAAAGATAAATTAAAATAAAATTGTATCTTTTTGAGATTTTACGATTATTTAAAATATAATTGTAAGTTTTGTATTATAGAAGTAGAAAAAAAAATACTGCCGCCACAGATGCGTTGCCACTGTCAAGGACTGAGTTTGAACTTCCTTAATAAATAGGTCTACCTTATCACACTCTTCAGACCAAAAACAGCGGTGGAACAATGATTTTCTTATGCAGAAGTATGTGTGACAGTGGTGTCCCTAGATTCAGATCAAGATTCTATAGCTCAATTTGTTCGGTTATAACACAATAATACATATTGGTAATACATACTATTCCAGAGTCATTAAATTAATTCACAACATACGTATGCTACAAGTGAAAACATGTATGAGTATAATTTTACCAAATTTACTTCTTCCACGAAATCTACGAATATCGTTAGAAAAAATCTTTCTATGATCATCATTTTTCTGAAATGATATATCACAATCGTTCATGAATAGCCGGACGCATAGGCAGGGAACACGCGGTCGTATAGAGTGCAAAAAGCGACTTATGCTAAGTAACCGTTGATAGCAGTCACGTGTATGTTACGTCAACTGTATGTACTATACGTCTGCACTTACTTGGTAAAAGCTTGATGCAAAAGCGTGAAGATAAAAATTTTTCGATCAATCAAAGTAGCTTGATTAAACAGTTTAAGGTTGTAAATTGTAATGATGTTAAATATTTATACGTATCACTATATATAGCTTGAGCTATTGGCTGTATATTGCTTACGAGATAATTGAAATATTAATTTAATATACATATATTAATTTAATTAATAATGGAGGTAAATGTAGACTTCTACAAAAACAAAGAATATAAAACGATCCGTTTGCTAACGAGATATTGAAAATAAAATATGATTTTACGAGTATTATGATCTTATCATTTCTATGGTATAGTGCAAAAAGCGTTTTATTTTAACTGAGTTGTACAATGGATTAAGATCAATTTTCTTATTTATTCACGTCATGGAGCAAAAGTAAAAAAATATAGTAAAATGAAAGTAATACAAGATATCGTAGAATAGGATTTAACACTACTTCCGTGATAAGAATAGGGCTACGCCATCCCCTGCCTGCCGTAAGAGGCGACTAAAACGGACTTCCGGGGTTGTAGGTGACTAGACCAATAGGTTTGGGCTCCTAGGCTCAAACCTATTGGTCAGGCGACCTCAGGAAGGACGGTGGTATCTGTGGTCGCATACCGTTGTAAAGACTAGACGGAGCGGTGGGCCCAGCCGCTCATCTGGGAGGAGCCCGATGGGGCAACGCGCTCAGGGGATTCTAGAACTACTAGAGATACTAAAACGAACAATAGATCTAATTTATTATTATTATGTTTGGTTTAACATACAATGCATATTTTATGCATATTTTTTTGTATCAAAAGAGATTTAATATTATATTTAGTATCATCGTTGATCATTTAGCTGCTAATGGATAGTTTCATACCATAGCATTTAGGCTGTGTACATACCAACGACTATAAAAAGCAACTGCAAATATGCTAAGCGATTGTTGATATCCATCAGGTACATGTTACATTCGCAATACACGTATATGTAACATGTCCCCTTGACAATGCATTGGATTAAAGGGCCACTTACATAAATTAGTTGGAAGCGACATTAATATATTCTAGTTTTTCTAGCTATCTAACCTAGAATTGTTTTATTTTTACCAACTTAAAATAGGTTATCAATCACGTACGCATGTAACATAATTGGAATCGATATAGTCTCCAAATATACATAATAGTAACTTTTATATGGAAGTTTATAAGCGTATGTTTGTATGATTTTTTGTGTATAGAACTGTTAATCGAACGATGGCGGACGACATAATACTTATAAATTTTACTAACACGCGCATATAGTACGCACAGTTTACATATGCTCATTGGTGCGTGCATCGTGGGTTTGAACCGCGGAACTCCCAATTGAGAGGGCAAGTTTCGACCATTAGCCTGTCGCTATGCGTTATACATAATAATATAATAAAATTTTCAATAACTCCAACACTAAAAAGATTATGTACTAAAGCTACCCTTAAAATTTACGTAATGAACGAAAAACACGGTAAAACATTTAATGACGTTATGATTTCCCTAAACAATGCTTTATGGCGTGTTGAACAGTTGGTGATTCAAAGAATTTCTGTAAAAACTCGTTCATGATTAACACTGCATTGTTTTGTAGTTATATTTTAATTTTAATTATTCGTGTATATGCAACTTTGTTTTTATAATCTTATAAGATTTATTCATGTACCTTGGGGCTGCTACCGTTTTCGTGTATATGCCTTTACTTTCTTCTATTGGTATATTTTCAAACAACTTTTTGAAATAATTCGTTTTAATGGCCAATAAATGCACTAAGTCGTAGCGCAGTACGACAATAAAATTTTGAGTCACAAAGAAATTTGGATTCAAATCCCTCCCCGTACAAAAATCTACTACATTTTAACGGAATTACTTCAGGTTTTTATCTATGGTCTTTAGTTGTCCATGACACCCTGGGGCTATGCGTGAAACAAACGTTACTGCAAAAACATACAAGAGGATTTTAAGGAATCTTATTAATATTATAATTGTGAAAATTTGTATGGATTTATATAGGTTACTCTTTTACGCACAAACAACTGCTCCGTTTTTGTTAAAATTTGACACACCGATAGATTATAGCTTAGATTAACGCAGAGGGTACTCATTACAGTTCCTAAACATGACTAAAGCGAGCAATGGTGTGGGAAAAATAAAATAGATTAAAAATGTATACAAATTAGGTTTATAAACGAGGAAACCACGTTAAAATAAATTACTTGAAAGCATATCATCGTTCAATTAACTAAAAAATGTCCCCAATTAATTGGAGCGAACTGAGCCGTGTAAACACATCTGCTCCGAACTTTATTACGCTTCGTAATGAATAAGCTGCCAATGGCGCAATGGAATCGCCATACAGGCAAATACAAAATATTATATTGTGGTCGCAGTACGCCGCAGAGTTGCTTGGCAACATGTTGTGGGGGTTTATTGTCCAAAATTTACAGTAAATAGTTTTTCGTTTTTTTATTAAATTTTAGCAATGATAATAATAGCAATTTAATCAATATCAATAGGATCTGAGTTCTACCTGAGGTATATTACATAGTTGGTATATTACAGAAATAAGTTTGACTACGATGTTTTCGAAGATCTACCATCTAATAGCTTTGAAAAACAAAAATATCTTAAAGCCTGAAATAATAGCATTAAAACATAAAGAAGTTACAATTAGCAATGCCAGTAAATTAACGTTGATCCTCATAATTTTTACGCACATGTTTTTGCTAAAATTGTCAAAACTGAATCCCAGAACGTTTGCATGAAAGGTTAACTCATACCATAATTCCAATGATATGACTTCTACTTCATCAAAAATAAAGAGCAGCTGTATATATTTAAGGAACTTTTTCTCCTTTGAAATTGCCAATATTATTTCAAATTCTCAAATGAAAGTCAAATCACCAATGTGTTATTAAATCTCTATACATACAGTCATATAGGTACATAGGTAAAGAGTAAGATTGAAGTATATAAATTAAACAAGGTATTTCAGTTGTTTGCTCCTAAATAGTTCTCAGACCTTATAACAGACTTATCCAACAATATTCCAACCGCAGAATAAGAAAGTTATAACCCACTTAAAAACTATTTGGTATCGTGATTTCTGCAGAATAATGAGCCTCATTTGAATATCTATTAACGTAAAATGGAATTGTTTTGACTTTGTGTCGTGTTGCATGTTCATACCAAAGTGGCTCGGAAAAAACATTGCAACACTTAAATATAATAAAAATTAAAGACAGTGTACCTGCATATAACATATATTAGTAAAAATAAATTTTGAGGACTGACAATACGTAACACTAGAAGATTCGATGACTTTTAACATATGTATAGTTACAGTGCGTATAATAAAACAATAATAAAAAGCAGTGACAGCCTAATAAACTTGATCTCTCAATCGAGGGTACGAGGTTCGAATCTCGGGCACTAAAATGGGTGCATTAGAAATGATTTATGACTACTTTACGGCCATAGCCAGCACGGTGGACTATGGCTTAAAACTCTCTCATTCCGACAGAAGATGCCAGCAGCAGAAGAAGAGTGCGGGGGGGGGGGCAGTGGGGCAATAAAGATTTGACATTGTAAATCCGTACATTCATATGTAACTAATAACTAACGGGATCCCGTACCAATCCTTACTCCTTACTAATATTATAAATGTGAAAGTAACTCTGTCTGTCTGTCTGTCTGCTACTTATTCACGCCTAAACAACTGAACCGTTCGTTATGAAATTGGGCACACAGATAGAGTTGACCTCGAGAAAGGACATAGGCTGCTTTTTATCGAAAAAAATGGGTTGAAAGCGTTAAAATCGGGCATAAATGTTTGTATGGAAGTTCGTTTTAAGCTTAACCTTTAAGTAAACCTTTCGTACCCCTTGACAAGTCCGTCAAGGGGTACGAAAGGTTTACTTAAAACCTTATCTAAATAATAAAACATAAAAAAACATTGATTTCGAGTCGACAACATATATCCGAAAAATTCGGATTGTCGCGTATTTTGTTAAATTCTAATGTAAACATGAGTGACATGACAGTAGTGTGACATGACAGCAGCCATAATGGCCGCCCGGATGCCATTCTGAATTCATTCAAAAATAATACGTATAAATTTGTAACTATCATTATCATAAAAATAGATGTGATTCAAATTGATTTTAATTTAATTTATGAATTTATGAAATATTTCAATAATAAAAAAGCATCCGTTGACGCGCTGCGGCCGCGCAGCTTGCGACATAATGTAAAATCGCTCTTAGAGTACAGGGATTCCCAATTGATAACAGATGGCGCGTCATACTATTATAGTAAAATAGTTATTCGAATCCAATAATTCAAAGGCGATAAAATGTTTTATCATTGTTTCAAAATAAAATTATCGACTCCATTTCTCACTCCATGTTCATGTTACATAAATAGTTTCTTAACTATTATTGCATAAATAAAGTTATGTTATTGACCACACCAGTACATTTTTAGCGAAAATAAGGACAAAATACAATTGATAGTCTTTTAAGCAAAATACTAACATTAATAAGTCGATCAGTATCTTAATAAGATAATATAACAATTATATCATGAATTATTATTATAAAGAAGCTTTTGCAACTTTTGTGATAAATAATTGCATTTATAAATATTGAAGTATGGTTGATGAACACTTGACTCTAATAACAAACGAGCAATGTCAACATTATTGTTCTTTTTATATTTATGATATGTTCATTACAAATAATGTTATAGAAAACTTACCTTTAAATAACAACATATTTTAAATTAATTTTAGAATAACAAAGTGTGTCAAAATAAGCCAAAATAGATGATGTTCTTAACTCTTAAGATAGATAGCCGTGTGGTGTCAAATTAATGTTAAAAGTAGGTTCACCTATATGTAATCTTACTCAGAAATTTAAAAGGACTAAAATTATTTTAATAGTATTTTTCAATTCATAAAAGTTAAAATCCATCTTTATAATCGATGCGCTTTGGTTTAAATGTGGAGGCGTTGTTTGAAAAGATGTATTCCGATATTGTTAATGTGACTACTAAGACTGTAAATTGGTTCAAAAAAGGGATTTACGATATTCTTATTCGTCTTATTTTCATAACATTTTACATAACAATATGCACCTACCCACAAATACACACTTAAAATTCGTTTTTTCACTCTGTGTTTGTCCGGGTAATCCTTGACCAGCGAAACCGATTTTACGGGTTTTTTGCTATAAAAAATGTTATGGAACAACATGTAGACTATTTTTATCGTAGAATTCCTACTGAGTGGAGATTTGCACGGGAAAAACTTTGCCATACACCGATTTGCACGCGGGCGTAGCCGCGGGTACAGCTAGTAATAACATAAGTTATAATACGCCAACATACTGTCATATATAAGTATAGCAATAGCAATACTGTGAAAACCACGAAATAAGTGAGTAAAATTTATTATTTATTTCTCTTACGGATATTCAGTTCTTCAATTTCAATATATAAACTATCCGATGCATTCGAAAACGGTCACCGTTAATGGATGTAACGTTGTTTACAGTTCTCAGAGAAATACATAATTAATTGTTTCAATTGCTCACACTACAGTTTTCGGAATGGCGCAAAATAAAGTAAATTTTAAACAAAATTAACTTTTAACACTACATGTCACAAACATGTAGGTCAACGAGGAAGGGTTTCAACACATGTAGTTTTTTTTTATCTGACTGAAGTAGCAAACGAGCATGCAGTCCACCTGATGGTAAGTGGTCACTGTCTCTCATGGACATCTGTAATCAACCTCATACAGAACATGGGTTCTATATGAAGTCAACCACAGATGCGTTGCTATTTCCGAGGACTATGATGGTCGCCTCATATAAAAGTGTGCCGGCAACCACACCCTTCCATCGAAACGCAAGAAATGCTTCACACTAGAAGTAGGTGTGGCGGTGGTACTTCCCCGGTCGAACTACACTGGTTCTACCACGTATGTCGATTTATTTTGTTAGGTAGATAGATAGGTACTTATGTTAATTTTTACTCATCAAACGCGAGCAGTTACATTTTTAGTTAATTAGTACGTATGTACACAACAGTAATAAAGATTTTTATAGAACTGATAGATGAGTATTAAAGTATATTTTAGTGTTTTACATGTTTAAGTATTGAAAATATATTGTTATTGATAAGTTATTGAAACCATATACAATAAAACGAACCTATATACAATAAAACATACAGTTAATTCAAATCTTATATCAACGGAAATATATTTATAGGAACTTAATCAGTTTCTGTTTAATCAAACACGCTTTCTACACTCATAGCCCCGCACTAGGATTTTCTCCTGTGTCGTGGGTACCATGGACATACACAAGACTAATACACAAACACCCAGACCCAGAACAAGAATCTAAACTCACCATTCAGATACCTGTCTGGTCGGGAATCGAATCCGGGACTCATTACGCGTCAGACCGGTATGGTAACCGCTCCGCCACGCGGGCCGTAATAAAAAATATAAGTATAGACATATAAGTGTCCTTTAATTATTATGTTTGTTTAATTCTTAAAAAATACGATCCACCTTTCGTCATTCCAAAATAAAAATATACGACACATGAATTTCGCTTCATTACCCTTTTACTTATTTCCAATAATTTGTCGACCAGTCCGCTAGCAACCCTTCGGTCATAATTTACGTGGTGGCTGTGTCTGTTTACTTTACATTTAATTAAAAGTCCTCTTTTAATGTTTTTTTCCTGTCAGCATTTACACTCCACACGTCCGCTTGCCTATTTATTGTGTTTGCAGTTTTTAAACTCTTTTCACCTTTTTTCCTACACCAGCCCGATGCGATTTGATATTGCACGTTCCATTATTTCAATTTTCGTAACGATCACACCAATTTCGAGGTTTGTTTTCGTAACTGAAAATATATGGTTTTTATTTTTCCGCTAACATTCCCAATTTTGAGCCGAGGACATGTTTGTATTGCTTTATTTAAAGTTAATCAATGTCAAAATGGCTCGCTTTATTAGTTACACGATGTTGTAAATTACATTTATATTTTCCTTTTATTTGACGAACCGCGTGGCGGAGCGGTTACCATACCGATCTGACGTGCAATTCTTCCCGGGTTCGATTCCCGGCCAAGCAGGTATCTGAATGATGAGTTTAGATTCATGTCCGCGTCTGGGCTTTCGTGTATTCGTTTTGTGTGTGTCCATGGTACCCACGACACAGGAGAAAATCCTAGTGTCGGGCTATGAGTGTAGAAAGTGTGTTTTTTTACTGAAATGGTATACTTATCTATAAAATAACTGTACATATCTTAAGTGTGATGGTTTATTTGTATATCATTTTATTCGTTAAAATTACGCGTGTGCTTTAAAGGAAGCCCTTAAACTCACGTATTCATAAGACGTATTCAAAGACAATTTAAATCAACAAATATATTTATATTCCATTCGTCCATCCATCAGCCTTTGAAAGTTCACTGCTGAACATAGGCCTCCCCTAATCTGCGCCACTGCGACCGGTCCTGAGCCATCTGAATCCAGCGATTACCCGCCGTATTACATATTTCTAGCGTAAAACAATTCCTACGTTTCGATTGAAGGGATGTGGTTGCTGCTCCATTTTCATGTGAGGCGACACTCTTAGTCCTTGGAAGAAGCAACGCAGGTATGATATGCTTATGATAGAATCCCCGTTCTTTTTGAAGTTGCTTATAGATGCACATGGGCGACATTGACTACTTAGTATCGCGCGTACTTACATGCTGCTTGAATCTTATGTAAGAAAAAGCTAATATATCAAAATTACTTAGTCTGTAATCCACTGCATAATTTTCAAAATATTGTCTGAATGGGGGCACAACCCACTATTGCCCCACTGCTGGGCGGATAGTACACTGCGTTGGTCAAGTGCGAATTGGTGGACTTCACACACCCCCGAGAACTTTTTTTTAAAGAACTCTCGGGTGTGTAGGTTTCCTCACGATGTTTTCCTTCACCGAAAAGCAGTGATAATTAAATTCTGATACGACCATAAATCATTGGTGCGCCTGGGTTGGAACCTCAGACCTCCCGATTGAGAGGACAAGTTTCAACCATTAGGCTATCTCCTGCTCGACTATATCTATGATTGTCTGAATATTGTGGATCATCTACGAGTCTTCAGGTAACTACTCTTTTTCACTTTTTAAAATTTTGACCGCTTCGACCTTAGTTCCAGTGTTATTAAAATATGTGTTAATCAAATCCATTCATCCGTCACCTTCAGACATTAATAAATTCTAACTTAAGTAGAGTACATAATCTAAACATAATTAAAACTAAATGTATTTAAAGCTTAGTGCAAGATTATTCAAACAAAATTTTGAACGAAAATTAATGTTATAATGTTATTGTTTGAAGGAATTTGATTACAGTGACAGTATATAAATCATCGCTTAGGTATATGAAGAGTTCAGTGATACTGAAATAAATTTATTCTAATGTTCATTAGAATAAATGTATTTATGTTATAAAATATCTGACGAAAATACCAAGTAGGTATCCATTTTGACGTTTAAATAACGATGCTTTTTACAAAAGTATTTTCTTTTGTATTGACGGCATCAGGTAATTTCTTAATGATGTTAAGAAAATAAATTCAGTTATACAGTTATTTCCAATATAATTCAGTAGAACTTCAAAACTTCCAGTTAACAATTAATTAAAATACATTATATGGAGCATGACCGCATTTTTCTCAGATCTGATCAGATCTGATCTGATGAATAATTCAAATTATTAAAATGCGATTACAAAATACTAATATTATAAAGGCGAACATTTGTGAGTATGTATGTTTCTTACTTCTTCACGCGGCTGGAGCGGTTTTCATTTATAATGAGGCGATAATTAAAGTATATTCTTATTTGTAATCAAGTTATCCTTGATATTAAGCTAAGACACCCATTGTCGCGGTATTTTCACCAAAAATAGAAATAAACATCAAAAATTAAGTATGTGTCGTAGCCACAGTACCAAGGCACAATCAAGCGAAAAACCTTCTGAAGGATTAGATATTTTAGTACAACTTTATTATTTTTAGAAGACCGTTATTTCGCTGCATTTAGTTCCTAATTCTGATCCTACAAAATAAAGATAAAAAAGGACAAAATAATACTATAGTATATAATTATGATGATGATGAAATTAGGTGCCTTTGCCTTCAAACTAATTTTATCGTACGTTTTTTTATTAAGAAACAATAAACTGATTGTATAAAGCACTTTTCATCACCTTTAGACCAAGTTCCTTTGAAGTATTCATAAATCCCATCGGAATTTAAAGAAATGAAAGCATTAATGGGTTGAACACAAAAAACCCATTTGTTTATCTCCAAACCGAAATCAAACTTCAAAATTCAACCCTTACAAACAACGAGTATCGCCGGGAAAATCTAGACTTGTGCGCCTTCAAAAGTTCCTTTCATGAAGTTAATGGCTTTTGAGGTAAAAGCGGTTTAAATCAACCTGATAAGGAGTCGCAATATTTTGTCATTATGGCCCCTTCGTTTTACGTTCATCGGAGTAAATTGTATTATGTGTTTGAGTTTCTACGGTTCGCGTTTTGATATCTTGGCAACAATGTTGTTTATATTGTAGCATATTGTTGCATAAATACACTCCGACATTATACGGTTAAGTATCTCATTTATTTCAATACATTGTTTGTCCTAATTTTGTTAATATTATTTTGGAAATAAGTATACGGAGCTTTTTGAACTGATGAACATAACTGAAGACTCTTAAAGCCTAAATATGCAAGAATAAATTTAAGACGTGCTCTTTTTAGTATTTTGTGACAATAAATTTCCTACCGCCATATTGGGTAATATACTAGTAGATCATTTTTTTTAATTGATTGTGTATTTTCTTACTATATAAATTTTTCATCGAAAAAAAAAGACATTGTTGATAAGTTTGTATTTTGTGGAAATAACAAAATCATGTTCGTGTTTTAGAGAATTTTTTGAAACGCGCGGTTATTAAAAGGATATAAAATGAAGGTCTGTTGCTTTTCTATCACAAAACTGTCACTATTTCTCTCTAGATAATAGAATACGTTATTAGTTATAAGATAATAGTTATTTTTGAAGGTGGTATAACCAGTGTAGTTTGACCGGGGATCACCTATTCCTAGCGTGAAGCATTTCTTACGTTTCAGGGTGTGGATGCTGGCACCCTTTTATATGAAGCGACCGTCATAGTCCTCAGGAGTAGCAACGCATCTGTGATTGACTTCAGATTGAACCCGTGTTCTGTATAAAAATGATTACAGATGTCCATTTTTTTTTTTTTTTTTTTTTTTAACGCGGAGAAATCCTCATGGATCCCCTTTCGCCCGGGGGAGCGCAAGGGGTATGTCGGACTCTTACCGACTAAAACTCCGCGGCGTTCCTCTGGACGTTCGGTGCCGGGTCACGAGTAAAGCGTTAGCATTCCATTCGCGGCCCGGCAACGTCGGCCGGCGCTGATGTTAACGCCAGCCACGTCCCGAGAGGGAGGGGCCCCTCTCAGTGGTGTCCCTCATGAGATGTGCATGCAGAACGCACACACGACATCTCGAACCCTTGTGACCAGAGGCAGGATCCCCCGATTCTGCCCCTGTGGGTTCATGGGACTGGGAAAGAGTGGCTTTCTGCAAAAGCCACTCTCCGGCGTCCCAAGCGTCTGCGACGAAGCGGCGCGGAAGATGTATTGTCCTCCCTGGCCCGCTCCGCCGCCTCCTTCGCGAGCATCACTGCTTCGCAGAAGGATCGCACCGCCTGCCACGACCTGTCACTTCCAACCATGGCGCGAACCACGGCCGGAAGCGAGAGGTCGGCCCCTAATACAGAGCTGAGCGCGCGGCGCTCCGCATTCCACGCAGGGCATACCTCCAGCGTATGCTGGGACGTCTCTTCGAGGCAACCGTCGCAATGATGGCACCTGGCAGTCGGCTCCCGCCCGATCCGACACAGGTAGCTCCCGAAACAACCATGTCCCGAGAGCACCTGCGTCAGACGGAAGGACAGGATGCAAAATCGCCTACCCAACCACTGCTGAAATATTGGACGAATTGCCTCGATAGTCCTCAAGCCGGCGCTGGGATGCGCCAGCCTGGACATCCACGTTTCGATAGCCCTTTGGCGCAACTCAGCTCTGTGCCCCTCCAATTCCTGCTGTGTGGGCGGGTGGCTCCGAGATTGGTGCGCCTCCTCACGCCACTGATGTAGTGACGCAAAGGTTCTCGCTTCCAAATCCCAGGGCAAAGAACCCGCCAGCACGCAGGCTGCCTCACACGAGATCGTGCGATAGCCCCGTATTACCCTGATCGCCATCACTCGCTGCGCTCGCATAAGCACAGCGGCATTTCGGCTGCTCAGGGCGTCAGCCCACACTGGAGCCCCATACAGGGCCATCGACCTCACGATACCCGTGTAGAGACGTCGACAAGACGTCTCTGGCCCACCGAGGTTTGGCAACAGTCTACCCAAAGCCGCTGCCGTCCTCAGTAGCCGAGGCACAAGGCATTCGAAGTGGGGTCCGAAGTTCCACCGGCTATCCAGAACGAGTCCCAGATACCTCATCGACCGCCTCACGTCGATACGAACTCCGGAGACGACGATATGGGCATCCCGCGGCGGCGCCATCCTAGGGCCGTGAAACATCACAGCCTCGGACTTTTCTAGCGCCACCCGCAAACCCAATCGCCGTATGCGGCCCACCACGAATGCCGTGCCGGCGGTGGCACGGAGGAAAGCATCCCTGTGGTTCCTGCCTCTGGCAGTCACCAGGGTGTCGTCCGCGTAACAGACTACGCCGACACCCGATAAGGGAGCTCCTCGGAGTACCCAGTCATAGCCGATGTTCCACAGGAGGGGACCTAGCACCGATCCTTGTGGAACTCCGCATGACATTTCCCGCCGACACCACCGGTCTTGGCCAGGGTATTCCACCGCACGCCCAGATAGGTAGTCCCCGACAATCCATCGCAGGTAGGAGGGCACCCCGTGGTAGCAGAGTGTCTCCCTGATGCAACTCCAAGGGAGGGTGTTAAAAGCGTTAGCAATATCGAGAGATACCGCTAACACAACCTCGCCCCGGCCAACCGCATCCTGCACCAGGGACTTAACCTTCTGCACTGCGTCTGTGGTGGATCTCCCTCTACGGAATCCGTATTGGTTGTCTGCAAGATTCGGACCAATCCCCTCGAGGTGCTCTACGATTCGAGATGCCACAATCCTCTCGAAAAGCTTGGCTACCTCGCCAAGCATCACGATGGGGCGGTAGGCAGATGGGGATTCCGCTGGACGCCCTGGTTTCCTGAGGAGGACCAGACGACCTGTCTTCCACTGTTGTGGTATTCTGGACTCTGCCAGACAGGCGTCAAATAGCCTCCTCAGACGAGGCGCAAGGGCATCCATGGCCAAGACCACCACCCGGCCGGGTATGCCGTCAGGACCGGGAGCGGTGTTTTTAGCTCTAAGCCGTAACACCGCAGCTCCTAGCTCTTCCGAAGTCACAGGCGGCACGAAGTCCGGTCCGGGTGCCTCGGCAGTTGAAGGCATCATTGGAGGACTTGAATGTTCCTCCATCCGCGGAAACAGGGCCGTGATGACTCTGTCCAGGAGCTCAGGCTGAAGACTTTGCGTCAGTGGGGGTGCCCAGGGGCGAAGTTTGCACATCGCCAGCCTGTACGGTCTACCCCACGGATCGCAATCCAGCATCCCCAACAACTCCTCTCGGGCCTGAGTCTTGGCCCTGCCGATCGCTGCCTTCAGCTGCCATTTCGCCTCCTTGTAGGAAGCATGCAAGAGTGCAATCTGTCCCTCCTCCCTGTTCCGCCGTCGCCTGCATTTAGTATACTGGCGTCTGGCTACAATGCAAGCTTTGCGCAGTTGCGCAAGCTCAACAGACCACCAGTACACTTGTCGCTTGGGAGGACGACGCCTGGAACGGGGCATAGACGCGTCACACACTTGTATGAGCGCCCCCCGGAACCATTTTGCTTCGTCCTCCACCACCACAGGTGCAGCGGATGACACCCAAGATTGCACAATTGCAGCTTCCTTCGCGAGGTCCTTATCGAGGTGCCTCAACTGCCACCTCGGGCCATCGTCAATCGGGGGCCGGCATGTGCCAGAAGGAGCATTCTGGGATGCGGAGAGATCGAACCGAATGTATCGGTGATCGCTGAGAGTTTCCGCATCAACCATGACTCCCCAGCTCATAACACGGCGTACGAGGGTGGTACTAGCGAACGTTACGTCCACAATGGACTCACCCTGAGGCCGCACGCACGTGCTCACCGATCCCCGGTTGAGAAGGGCCAACCCTTGTCCGAGAACCCATTCCTCCAGTACCTTACCCCGCGCACTCGTAGCGCGCGATCCCCAAGCCGTATTCCAGGCATTGAGATCGCCCGCCACAAGCACGGGGTGAGGGTGGCTCTGACCGATCAGGGCACCCACCTGCCCGAGAAAATTCTCGAACTCGGCGAGTGGTCTATTCGGAGAGAAGTAGACCCCAATGACTACAACATCTCCGAACAGAGCAGCGACGCATCCCGAGCCCTTTGCTATCTTTTCAAAAGGCGGGGAAGCTATCGTGTCCCGTCGTATGATGGCCACTAAGCCGTCACTGTCCCCTACCCAGTTCGCGTTATCGGGAGGGACAAAGTACGGTTCAGCAACCACAGCCACATGGATAGACCACTGCGCCAGGTGCTGGTACAAAAGATCCTGGGCCCTAGCGCAATGGCCTATATTAGCCTGGAGGAATTGAAGGTTGCGGTCCATAATTAGATTTCCATGGCCGCAACTCCGTTCCCGGACCCTCCAGCTGAGTTGCCGCTAACCGACTGTGTTGAGGATACAGTCGGTGGTTTGCGCCCCTTAGACCTGGGTGCAGTACAAGACTTACCCCCCAGCCTATGGTCAGCCGGCTTTTTGGCTGCCGCACACAGTGTGCAATGTGCCGCGGCGGCGGTGCAGTCTCGGGCTGTGTGGCCCGATTTTCCGCAGCGGAAGCAATCACCGCTGCGATCCACTGCACTGCTGCACTGCTCCCGTACATGCCCAATCATTAGGCATCGGTAGCAGCGCAGTGGTCTCGATTCTAACAGCGAGACCTTGGCCGACACCCATCCAACCAGCACTCGTCCGCCATCAGCTACCTTCCTAGCAGCAATTACCGGGCAGCTCAGCCAGAGCGAGCCCAGACCCTGGTAGTCACGACGGATCTCACCAGTTTTGATGGATGCCAAAGCGCATCCGCCAATCCTGGCAATTGCCGCCGCGACATCCGCTGCGGAGACAGCGTCATCTAAACCAGATACACGCAGTTCCGCGCACTTCGTGGGTCTGGACACCACCGCATCCTCCCCGAGGGCAGCACGTAGCTTGTCTGCTAAAGCGTCCGCCTTGTCAGTACTGGTAGCACCAGGAATTTCCAGGATTCTAGCCCCTGTGGCGGACACCTTAAACTTGACAGACTCAATGCCAAGGCCCTGTAGATCAATTTTCTCTTTGGCCTCGGCAAGGGCTGCAGCGTAGGTAACACCCTTCTTTATCGCTTCTGGCTGTAGCTTGATAGCTACAGCTGAAGAGCGGGGAGGACGGGGCTTACGAGTCCGCCTTTTTCCCTCTTGAGTCTGCGGCCGCTGGGAGTCAGGTGCTGCAGAGAGCATTGAATGCGACGTTTGAGCCGCCCTCAGTTGCGCAGGTTTAGACCGTCGCCTGACAACCACATTCCACCCCTCATCCATAGAAGCAGGAGCCGGTGGCAGAGACCGGGGCTCCTTTTGGGATGGAGTTAGTGTAAGCCCGTCGGTCTTTCCCTTTTTCCCTTTCTGGGTATTTGGGGTCGGACCGGGGGCGGACGCAGCCTGGGACGTTGTCGTCGCTGCCTGCTCCAGCGGAAGCCGTTTGGCTACATTGGCCTTATCGGCGGCCAGTGGCGGACGGACATGTGGTTCAGGCGGCAGCCTCATCTGCAAGGCCTCAAGTCTCGCGTTAACCATAGTACCCACTCGGAGCATTATGGTCCGCTCTAATTCGGCGAATATATCGGAGGCCGATGTCGCTGCAGCTGGAGGCACCTTTTTTGCAACCTCCTGGTCCAGCCCTACGTTACTCCGCTGCATGTCTGCGCGAAGTTCGGCCATCTCTCGGCGAAGTTCGGACAACTCCGTTCGCAGCTGGTCATTGTCAGCCTTATAGCGGTCGTTGGCCAGCCGCAAACGGGTCACTTCATCAGATGAAGTGCGCCGCTGGAGTGCACCCACTGCCTCCGAAATGGCGTCAACAGCATCGCGCAGAGCCTTCACAGAAGTGCTCTTCAGACTCTTGGATGAGCTTGCCGCCTTTGCAATTACTGCTACAGAGGCCTGGACACGGTTTTCAAGTTCCGTTGCCAGAACCTCTTCAGTTGCCTCCTTAGCAGCCGCTGGCGATGTCTGTTGCGTTTTGCGGAACGCCTTTGGGACTTCTTTATTAGCGCTGGTTTCCATTTCCAGACGCTCTGCAGCCAAAAGTTCCGCCTTTGCTTTAGCGAGTCCCACATATTGTCCAGAGGTAGGCGGTCTACCTCTGCCTCGGCGTGAAACGGACACTTTCGGCGCCTTTGCCGGCTCCGTGTTCGACCCACTATCCTCATCGGACTCATTGAGCCTGGCGGTACGGTCACGTTTGCGCGTCCAGTACCGCCCTTCAACCTGCGAGCCTTCAAGGCTCGTAATCGAACCGGAGCAAGACTCAACGGTTCCTCCTCTTTCTAAGCCTTTTTCAGGCACTTCTTCTATACCGCCCTTCTCGGGCACATCGTTAGTGAGAGTTTGAAAATTTTCCATGATGTTCCCACGAGTATGGGGGTAATAAACGGTCCACCAATGCAGAGCCCCCTGTACATTGGTAACTCTAATACTGTACGGGGTCGAGAAGTCCCGCACAGGTGGCCGCTAGCGGGCAGACTTGTCCCAGTCTGCCACCTCTCATCTGTTGTGAGAGGCGGCCGAACGCCACGTGCCCCAGCGTCCGGCCTTTGGGGTTTTTTATAGAGGTTGTCTCCTCGCGGTCCGGGCGGTTAAGCCAAGACCCCCGCTCCATCATAGCCGCGAGACATGACCACGACACTCTGATGGCTTGCGGTTTTGGTGACGGCGGCAAATGATTGCCTACGCGACGGCAGGTTGAGTGCACGCCACGCCCGTCACCCTTGACCCGGGCAAACACCCCGACGATCAACGTGATGCAACTGCCGCCCGATATGGGACAGACGCAGCGCACCACAACCAACACAAGTAGCACCACTGCCGCCCGATACGGGACAGACGCAGGGTACCACGTCGACATAACGGTAAGCGCTACCGCCCGATACGGGACAGACGCAGCGTACCGATGAGATGAAACTGCCGCCCGATACGGGACAGACGCAGTACATCTCAACCGCCACTGGAGCACTTTAGCTTCACCCGTTACTGGATTGCAGCGGGCTACTGAGCCCTCTCACCACGACAAGGCGCGCTCCAAATTGAGAGGGGATTACAGATGTCCATGAGCGACAGTGACCACTTACTATCAGGTGGACTGCATGCTAGTTTGCTACT
The DNA here is from genome assembly GCA_949699795.1 of Spicauda simplicius. Classification (NCBI taxonomy): domain Eukaryota; kingdom Metazoa; phylum Arthropoda; class Insecta; order Lepidoptera; family Hesperiidae; genus Spicauda; species Spicauda simplicius. Next base: position 8,029,115 of record OX453068.1, read on the forward strand.
TCAGTGAGATAAAAAATAGTAGTGTTTTTTTTTTTTTTTTTTTTTTTATTTAATTTGCCAAAAATTTGAGTTCAACTGTCTACGTTATTAGGTGTCATTTCTAGTACCTAATATTTTTTTTTTAGAATTTTTTGCTGTTTAAGTTCGGTCCTTCTCGCCTCTATCTCAATTTAAGTAGTGGTAGTGCAGCCAGTCATACGAGTGTCATAAACTTCACTCGTCGTTATTGCCTTGCAGAGCGTATACTTTTATGGCTTAATAGTGACCTTTTACTTGATGACGCCACGACCAACTTTATCTGTCTACATGCCGCGGCTTGATACTTTGTATTTATGTAGGATTAAATTGTTTAAGAGGTATTCTGAAATGCTGTTCATATTAAACTGCAGCGGAAACTATTATTGTATTTTTTGCTAAATTTTATAAATTGCGATCTACAATGAAAGATTCAAAAGCATTTAAAAATATCTCCTGTGCTTACATGTCACAAATTATATGGGTACAAGCCATTGTTCTCTCACTGCTGGGCACGGATCTTCTCTTAGAATGAGAAAGTTCTTTAGGCCATAGTCTACCGCGCTGGCCTAGTGCGAATTGGTGGACTTCATACACCTCAGAGAATTTTTTTTAAAGAACTCTTAGATTTGTAGATTTCACGATGTTTTCCTTCACCGAAAGGCAGTGATAATTAATTTCTAATTTAACGTAAATCAGTGGTGGCGTGCCTGTGAAAGTTTCAACCAATAAGGCTATCACTGCTCATACAAATCATAATTATATTTAACATAAAATTATTACGATTATAAATAAAATAATCATAATAATAAAATTATTTAAGAATTTGGCTATTAATTCAAGATTTTACTTATCAGAAAATGTATTGTTATTCCACTTAATTCTAATAGTTTTTAAAACTTATAATATCAATTAGATTTTAGTTAAAGCAGCTTAAAAGCAGTTTTATGCGTTCATATGAAAACAAAAAGGTGTGGATGACTTAAATAAATACACAAAAGAACAATATTTATTCGACACTATTTATAAACAGGAACAAAATGCCACACACAAATGGCCCCATAGATACGAATTCACGCATTGCGTGGCGTTCCCCGTAAACAATTCATATTATTACCGAAGATAGGGAAAACACACAAGGCTGAATAAGGCACTCCTTTCACTGCAACAAGAAACAATTTAATCAAGATAGCTAAAAATGTTAGAAAAAAGTGATCACGGGTCAAATGTAAACTAACCTAGATAGGTATTATCTAAACTCTGTTACGCAGTGCTGCTAAACATTGTTATTAAGCGTATAAGACGGGACTAGGTGATGATGCATCCAAACTTGAATTTTTAAGAGTGATTTATGTAGAAATATTGTAGTAACAAATAATAATACAATCCATCTGATTGAAAGTGGTCATTTCAGTCCATCATCTATAAAAACCCCAGATAAGAGTTTTACCTGAGGTTAGCCAAGGACTCGTTGCCACTCCTGAGGACCAAGATGATCGCCGTGTATTTAGGCCTCCTTCCCGATTGAACCATACTTGTTCTATCACCGTCTTAGAAGGTATGTTTTGAAGGTGCCTTCGCGACACCTAGGCTAGTCTTATAAAAATAATAGCAATATTATGCGTTATGATAATAGAAACGGTAGTAGTAGTAAAATGAGATCGACATACACAAGGCATTAGCAAAGAATGCAATCCTTTTGTTCCTCCGGGTAGCAGCGACCGTGGCGGCATGTATGGAACTGCATAAATTTCATAAAATATACATAGAGATCATAAAATATACATAGAGATTTATTGCAGTATCAATCAAAGGTGTAACATTATTTTTTGGTCTGACTCCTGAGATAAGTGACATTTATTTCGGTCTACTAACGTATTAGTAGTGTTATAGTATTATAGTCTAAAGGATATGGTAAGGTACACCAGTAGGTCTACCTTGGGGAGAGATTAACTACAGAGAGAGAATTTCTTGAAGTGTCAAGACATTCTCTATCTGTAGTTAGTCTTAGGGAAGCTCTTTTATTTTAGCTAGGATAGATATGATAATAGCCAAATAGCGGACTGCATACTCATTGCTACTCTTAAAAAATCTGCTGAGTTACCCCTAATTTCTAATTTGATAACGTTATCTTTCTAGGATACTATTCTATAATGAGATGTTCAGATCACGTTCAAATATTTTTGAAAACGATATATTTATCGCCTATCGCATACCTTTCGTCATACGACTAGTCGGTTAGACATAGCGTGTGCCCGCAGATAAGGGGTGTCATAAGAACTGTCGTCGCCCGGTCAACCCGCTCATTACTTTATTGTTCACCCGACCGTTGGGTATAAAAAGTTAAAGGTGGCATTCCCATCCCTGTTTTTTGAAGCGTTTGTGAATTAGACGATTGTTCATGTCCGTTCCGATTATTCTGCATGGTCCTTTATTGATATGGATTAGCAACAAACCTTTTATATTGCATTACAAACCTTAAAGCTGATTTTTTTATCTGACTGAAGTAGTAAACGAGCATGCAGTCCACCTGAAGTACTTACCGTCACTGCCTCTCATGGATATCTGTAATGCTCCATACAGAGCATGGGTTCTATCTAAAGTCAATCACAGATGCGTTGCTATGATGGTCACCTCATATAAAAGTTTGCCGGCAACCAACCACACACTTCCATCGAAACGCAAGAAATGCTTCACGCTGTAAATAGGTGTGGCGGTGGCACTTCCCCGGTAGAACTACACTGGTTCTACCACCTTGGTTGTACTCTTCATCCTAAAACTAGTTTCGAAAACACTTAGAAATTTTTAAAATACCATCCGAATATCATATATCAACTACCAGATGATAGAACTGTTCTGACGTTATGGTCCCATTACATCTTTATATTTTTATAGTATTAAATTTTACATTGGAAAAAATATTTCTATTCATATTAAAATATATATTGAATTGCGATCGAACAAGGAAAACCAGAAAAGCTCAGCTGGTCTTTGATGAACTATTATTATTGTCCTGTTTTTGTCCTTGACCTGCGATTATTTTCTTTCTACAACAAAAGCTGTGGATCATTTTAAGATGATTTCTTTTTTATACCTTTATTTGTATAAAAATTATTTCTATTTATGGATGTTTCTGGAAAAACCTTAATTAAAATAAGATTTACAGCTTTTATGAGATTTACAGCTGTTTGAATCTTCATATCGTTCATTTATTATTTAACCTAAAGTGTAAATTAATCCTGATTATCGACAATCAAGATCAACTTTTTCTTATTCAACTTAATAATTAAGATACCTAATTCTTTTTCAATGCGGCTGCCTGAGTGTAATGTAAGATTATTCTCATTCATTTCAGAAAGAATTAGCCAGGCCTTCAAGTTATCAACGTAAATGCCTTTTTTTTTGTTTTCGAGGGGGAAACTTTTAAAAAGTACCCGACGTCGTGGGAGCGACGCGGGTTATGTGGGATTCTTACCGCACTAAAACCCCCCCGGTGGCCGACCTCGGCGCTGCGAAGAGGACTCCGGGTACTCCACCGGACCGCCACCGGTGTCCTCTCAGCGTGTTGCCCCATCGGGCTCATCCCTGGTGGGCGTGCACCGCTCACCGCACCTTCTGGTCTTTACGGCAGCATGCAACGACACATGCCGCCGTCCTTCCCGGGGTCGCTTGGCCGGACGGTTCGAGCTCCCACTCTTCGCGCCCGCAACCCCAGAAGCCCCTTTTAGTCGCCTCTTGCGACAGGCACAGGGTACCGTAGCCCTATTCTGGTCCCGGAACTACAGGGACAATCAACGTAAAGGCCTGGCTATAGAATCCAATTCATATACTTTATAGGTAATACTTTAAAATTCCGATTTAACATTCATATTTATATGCACTAGTCACCCGTCACAACGGTCGGAACGTTATTTAAATTAAAAATCTTAACTTCATATTGTCCAAAGTAGCACCAATATTTCTCTAATTGAAATAAATTGAAATAATTTTAAGTTATTTTGAACGCACTCGTTCAAGGTAAAAAGATTTTTATTAACTCATATGCATTTGCATCTGCATTTAAAAGCAATAGCGGGTACTTTGACAGACATCTGACATTTTTGATGTTATGTGTTTTCATAATAAGACAATTGAATGTTCTATTTCGTTTACTCTGTAAGTGTTTGTGCCAAATGCAAGATAGGGAGTGTAATGTATTTTTAATTGATTTTATGTAATATTTAAATACATAATTAATTTACATCTAAAGCATAATAATAAGTACATTTTATTTTCTAAAATTTACAATTATAAATAGAATAAATGAGCCAAATCGCTGCCCCGTGGAAATGTACCCAAGACACTAGCAGCATTACCTCGCTGTATTGCTAAACTTATTTGTTGGCCGAGGTAAGCTCCAGCTCTTATGTATGTTTTATGCATTATTTGAAAAAACTATTAGCACTGCGCAATCCTTGTTTAGATCAACTATAACCGTGCCCAATTTTATACCTGCGGCAAGTATTTATGAATCACAAGTTTTTGCTTCACGTATTATGTAGATTACATTTTATACACTCAATGAAGCAAATAAAATTAATTTGTCATAAACATGACCGCTTACTACTGTTTACTACTCACTATTTTTGTATTAAGAATTAACATTAAAATATAAATGATAAATGGTGATAATCGCTACGACCACTGTGTAATTGACCGTGTCATTTACCATTAAGGTGGTCACTGCAGTTGTGAATACATTTAACAAAAAGGACAGGAGAAGACATTTGTCTAACTTCATACAGAAATGATCATCTGACTCATTAAAGGATAAGTTTTAACACCACGTTTCAGTTATTAATCTTACCATATCATTAAAAAACATCCAATATCACTATCAAGTGTATAAGGCTAAAGAGTGACTCCATAAAATATAGCTCACTTTCCAATAACAAACGTCTAATTATTCACGACGTGTATTAAAACTCCATTAATTACAACCCTCGAGGCTTGTCCTCAGTATCAGTGATCTAAAATAAAAGTGTGAATTATTCATAAATGTTTTTGTAATTACTCAAGATTATCACCGCCCCCCGATATCATTGCGTGACATATTAGCGCGCGCGATTGCGATAAAACACTTTTGTGCCGTGAAAGTGAAAGTTATAAAGAAATATAAAATTGTATTACTGTAAATTAATATTTTAATTGTATTCGTTTGTAGTTCGTAAGAGGAAGTATTACATTCTTGTTTGTATAAAAGAATACTGGCTTGTAAATATCTCCCAGTAGAAGCAAATATAACAGAAAAGCTGATTGAGATTGATCATGAATCGGCTACCTCTAAAAAATGGAATACTTGTTAAAAAGTATCATACGTATGGATACTTCAGAGCTACTGAACTATTTTATGTTGCGGGGAATTTGTTTTAGCAAGAAAAAAAAATTGGGGCGGTCTCGGTGTTCATCCATGATGTATTTTAAAGGACAATTCTAACAAAAGAATAACATGCTATTTTTTCATTTAGAACAAGTGTTATATAATAAGTTAACAGACCGTGTTGATTGTTGAACAGTATTTGCATGTACCGACATGCAAATACTCATATAATTTTAATAATATTTCTGAAAATAGTTTTAGTATGTGCACCAATTTATACATGTTTTAATTATACACTAAGTCAAATGAAGATTTACAAATTTGTTATCTGTGGTATTTTTGTTACAAATAATATTTTTAATTTATATTTCTACGTATTGTTACAGTTTTACTATAAGTTAGAAATAGTTTTGGGTTTATTGTTACATACATGATTGCGTTTGATAAATTATAACTTAAGAGCAAACATCCTACCGCATACTAGCGGCTTCTTTCATTTCTCGTTCACTGTTCAGGCGGTATTCCTATGGAACGCCTTGCCCGCTGATATCAGGAAAGCGCCCAGTAAGTGTATATTCAAAAAGCTTGTCCGAGAGCATTATCTGAGCACTACTACTGTCTCCTAATCATCTATTATTTTATTTTATTTTTATATATTAATTTTATGTATTTTATATATTTATTGTGTGTATTATATGTATTTATAATATAAATATTTATTTATGATATATGTGTATGTATTTATGGCTAAGTAGGTATATTCATATTTCTATTGCTCGCGGTTAAAATTAACACCTGCCACTCATTTTCCAGCCACCCAGGGTTGACTGGTAGAGAATGCCATCAGGCATTAAGTTTGCCCTATTGTAACTTTTTGTAAAGGTGCAATAAATATATAAATAAATAAATATTATAACAACGTAGCCAATACGAGAGCAAGGCAAGAAAGGTAAGATGAATTATAATAAGCTGAAGTCAACGACAGTTACTGCTGTAGACAGAGAATAGTGCCACTGCGACTAGAACTAATTTGTGGGAGACTAAGTAAAGCAGTGGATTTATAAAGTGTGATGATTTGATTATTAATTTAATTTTGGTTATATAGTAATGTGGAACAAACTTTAAGCGATTAACAAAAATTTTTGTTTGTTAAGAATCATTTTAAGTAACATATTTACCCGACTTCTTCTGAAACAGGGTGTTGTTTTTCAAGTATACGTATATTTGTATATGTATGGTAATTTTTTTTATCTGATTGAGATCGCAAACGAGCATGCAGTCCACCTGATGGTAAGCGGTTACTGCCGCCTATGGACATCTGTAAGCAACTTCAAATAGAACATGGGTTTTATCTGAAGTCAATCACAGATGAGTTGCCACTCCCGAGGACTATGTTGGTCGCCTCATATAAAATTGTGCCAGCAAACACACCCTTCCATCGAAACGCAAAAAATGCTTCATGCTAGGAATACATGTCGGGGTGGTACTTCCCCGATCGAACACACTGGTTCTACCACCTGCGTATTCTTAGTACGCGTTATAGCTCAATTAGCTTGACGGAAGATTTGACCTATCCTTGGATTCAAGTTATATGTCATAGTCACATGCTAACTTTTAAATATGGCACCTGCGATCAAATGATAATAGGTTCTGCTCCATTATTATTTGGTCGCAGATGATTCCAGTTCTCTTATTTACAATTATAACATGGGTCTGACATGAAAGCTAGTAAATAAACCACTACAGAGAATATGACATTTTTATATAACTCTTTTGATGGAAAATCCAAAAAGACGATTAACGATTGCTCTTTTTGGTTTTGTGTTTTTATAATTTTACAGTGGTGTAATGTTTAAATCCTTTTTAAGTAATATTTGCTTGAAAAAGTATAATATAGTATAGTCCTAGTATAGTCTATATACATATTTTTATTCAAAATGATACAACAATTAAGTAGCTCATAGCGGGTATTTCACTAAATTCGCTCTATTACTTGTTTATGAAGCGAATTAAAAGAAAACACTTCACATTTCACTACGGGCTTGGTTACAATTTTGCAATTTTGAGCAAAATAAACTGCCGCCTTTGAACATAATGACCGAACAAATGTTTAGGCAATTAACATTGAGGTAATCAATCATTTGAGTATGCTCTTCATTTATGAGCAAAGAAAAACATGTAATATCTTTAGTAATATTGTTACTTTGTGCATATTTTCGGTTTAAGAAGTCTTAAATATGACTTTAGTTTTTGTTTGAAATATTCAAAGTAAATAATCTTTATTTTTAAATTCAGTTCAAATATAAATACTGATTATGTTAAAATATTATATTAAGACCTTAAACTGTAAGGTGTTTATCTTGAACCTTAGTTTGGCATCAATTATTAAAAATAAATATAAAAATATGAAATAGGCTCAATAAATAAACATAAATTAAGACCTTAACCGTAATAAAATGTATGTAACCAAATTAAAATTAAAAATTAAATGACTGGGCCAAATCGACAAAAAATGTCATCAATAAATAAAAATAAACTTAAAATACGAATTAGACTTAAAATTGAAATCAATATTATAGAACATTATGAGAATTGTGTTTTATTTTAGAAGAATACTTTTTATTTATAGAACATAAATATGTTTCCTAGAAAGCCGCATTTGATTTGAATTTATGAATTCTAATCACGATGGATTTGCACTAGAAAAATTGAATGATTGCTGGAGAGTCAACTCGAATCGCTACGAACAAACAAACGCTATTCGTTAGGGAATTTTTAATTGAGCTAAAGTTTTCACTCAATTTTCTGTTCTCACCAATACTACAAGTGTTAATAGAGCTAGCAGTTTAACGCAAATAAAGTTCTACAAACTAAGAAAGTTAGGCGCGAACCCATTTTAAATTCAGCCGTACAATATTTCTATCCTTTGAAAATTCGTATTATGATCGATTGCCACGACCCAATTTCCGCGGCGTCGAACGGAATGGAAAAATAACAGCAAACTAATTGGAATACTCCTGGTTGAGGAGGTTGCACTACTACGGCAACGTAAGCGAAGAAAAATAAGTATGTGAAGACACAAAATCGTAATGGCTATAATACTTCTTAAAATTTTTGTATTTATAATATTTGATAGTAAGACTGCGGACAAAACAATGCAGACATTCGATTTCTGACTTGTGACAACGATATATATGAGTATTTAGTATTTTTATTCTTGAATATTTCTTGAACAGTACAAAGAATATTTCTTGAATATTCATTGTACTGTTGCATTTGAGGTTAAAATTATTGTTAAATGCGCTCATGTACTTGTGTCTATTGTATATTATTTGTGATTCCAAAAAAATTGTGTCTACTTAAATAGTAGAGAAGCTAAAAACGGAAGATGTTTTTTAATAAAGTTTTTTTTTTCGTTTAAAGTTGTATTTCCATTCCCGTTAATATTTCACAGGGTTGTGGTGAAACAAGTCACCGGGTCCTTTTCATTGGGTTTTCAAGTTATCGGGCCTAATTTAAACGCTCCGGAAATTCTGGTTGCACTTATTGGAAATTTTGAACAAACTGACGGTTATCGGAATGATTGAATTTCCGTTCGGTTCCTCAAGTGAGTTTTGATAACGCTTTAAAACGATTGAGTGGAAATTGTTACTTTATTTGCGACTTGAGAGAGTGACTTCATTTTAATGGTTTAACATTTTAGATGAATTTTGCGTTTTTTAATTGATGCTCAGCGAATGCCTTTTAATCTTCGGTCTAGCTAAGTACTTGAATCCAGGATATTCGAATAGGTCTGTAGGGTGAAACGAAAAAATAAACAAACTTTTTTACAATTTTGAAATAGGAACATTATTTTATACTTTTTCAAAGTACATGTTACCTTCTTATCACAAACACAGTTATCACGTTAGCAACTCAAGGTTCTTACAGGAAATAATTAGGAATTTTATTTACAGCGAGTTATCAACAATACGTTGGCTTATTATTTGATAACATGAACGCAACTTTTCCATTTCCAGATTAAGAAACAAAGAAACATTGAACGAGCGTGCGCTAAACGTATTCTAGAGGCAAAGTAAATTAAAAACTATCTTGCAGCGCCATAAAACCTAAACTAAGGAGGTCGGATAAAATACGTTGCCCATTTATTATAATGCTGTTATCAAAAAGTCGACGTTTGACTGAGATTGCGTGCGGACCGCTCGCAAGACCTTATAAGATTTAGTCGGAAAATAAATTAGGTACGACGGAAAACTTTTCGGTAAATAAGAGGGGATTTCACGAGAATGAAGATTTAAATTGGCATGTTTCGGACATGGCATAGCTTTAAAACTAGATTTATATATTAATAACCAATATAGTTGTTTTCCAAGTCACATTAAAAATGTCTTTAGCTTTAGTTTACTTTTTTAGATATATTTTTCTGGTCTTTTCTTTGTTCAGGATTTTGCCTTTTCTTCGCCTCAAAACCGGAAGTATTTCTCCTAGTAGTTGAATATAACAAAGGATTTATAAAACATTATTCCTTCTCCAATCAATACCTATATTAATTGCCTTATCCATCTCAAGGTTTAGCTGTAGTTCCATGTAAATCATTGTCTTAGAACCGACACAAGTTTGTGAGTCTTAATCGCCGCCAGCAAGATGATTACAAGCTGAACATTTCTTTGGGTGTCACTTAATAAGTTGCCTTTTGAAGTTTCATATTTGAGAAACTGGCCGACATTTTTACGGACTCATTTAATGGTTTTTTATTTGCTCTGGTGATGAAGTTCGCTTTCACTGTTTCTGATAATAAAGTTATATTTAATTAAACTGCTTTTGAAGTCTGCTGAGTTTTTTTACTACTCTAACTTGAAATATTAGTTTATCGCGTCTGGCAAAAATACGATTCAAATTAGTACCTGCAATTAATACTGCATATGGTTAGTATTGCAAGTGTTTTGAAATGAATTACTGATAAATATTATCTTAAAACTTGCTGCTGTAGAGTATCATTGTAGCAACATAGGAACTTGATTCAATATTCAACATACGCTTTATTTTTTATGCTTATACAATTATATTATACTCCAGAGTGTTTTTGAAAGCTACTTATTATTAGTAACACTAAAATGATTTTTCCATGTAGTCTTATAAGTAGAATAAAACTACTTTATCCTCTGCTTGTCGTTAGAGACGACTAAACGAGGGTTTCCAGAATCGGAGGTTCAACTATCCATCCCGTTAAGGACGACCGTATGTATGAACGGTATGTATGACTACATACAAACGTATGTAGTCATACATACCGTCATACGTACATTCGATGGTGTGGTGGGCTCTAACACTCACCTGGACGGAGCCCCTTGCATCACTCTTAGAGGAATTCGGTGGTGTTCCCTTAGAAACCCCGAGTCCCCTTCACAGCGATGAGGACAGCCACCAAGGGGGTTACAGTGAGAAATAATCTCACGTAATAATACTTAACGGGTACTCACGATATGCGGTTTATGAATTCTTATAGAATTCTTTTTGCCGATATTTAGTAAGAGTCCCACGTTTAGTAAGAGAAGCTATAGAGATCAAAAAACATCCTAAGAATTTTAACAGAGAAGATGGTTTTAAACTTGCACAAGCGTGGAATCCGGTGGTTAGTTTATGTAAATCGCAAATAGTGCAAAGTGTGGTGCGTAAGGATACAGTTAGTGTTGTGTGTCGTGATATGGAACCTAAAAAAGAAAAACGAACTAGACGTAGGGTAGATAGGTTAATTTACCACTAGTGCTTGTCAACGGTTTCTCCCCGCTACCGCAGTTTGGCCGTGACCACGATCCATGCAACTGGGTCGAAATATCGGCAAAAAGAATTCTATAAGAATTCATAAACCGCATATCATGAGTACCCGTTAAGTATTATAATGTATCAATTCCGCGATAATACTAGTCTAAAATCATAAATCTCACGTAACCCGGCGTCACTCCTACGACAACTGGTAGCTTTCGAAGATTACTCTTCAAAAACAAAACAAAAACACAAAACTATGAAAAAGGTGCTTGTCATAATAATTTCAAGTACCTATTTCACTTCTTTAGATAAATCATAAAAATATTATCTAATTACCTCGGTTCGGTCACATAAAGTAAACACATTTCATAAAAGAGTAAATCAAAGCTTGTTTTGAACAACCCGATTCTTTTAGTTAATCTGTCTATGTATAAATAAAACATTCCGCAAGCCAATCTACATTTGTAGTTAGCGTTGCTTACCACAAACTGCAAATGCACTCGTTTGACTATTCATTCTTAATCTCCGTTCTGCACTATCTTTTTGGCAGCGCTGCCTAATCTACAGCGAACTGACTCTTTTAAATTGCATGCAGCTTCTACTCATTACTCGCGGGATATTTGCATACAAAAACAACAGAGATGGTATTTATTTTGCTGTTCCACGTTCCTTGAAAAGCCTTTGAACTTTCCTAATAAGTAGAGTATGGAAATACTGCTTTAACTTTCCTAGAGAGTAAACACAGTTAATAAAGAGGAGCATCTTTGAATGTATTATTTTAAAATTCTCAACAATACTCGTGTCTATAACTTTATATTAAGTATACAATTTAAGTAACACACTAATAAGAGGAATAAATTAATAGAACTGTACGTCATAAAATGTAAACCTATAGGTAATTGTAAGGGTCATTCAAATTTAAATTTTCGCTCGCTCGTACAATTCCCTAGGGCGAGGGCGCGCTCACCAATAGGGGAGCAAGCGCTAATAAAGTAAATTAAAGATTAATAATATATTGTCTAAATATAGGTTTTTGGGGATCCACGTATGCAAATTTGTTCGAACCCCCGGTGAAATCAGATACAGCTGAGCCCAATTCTATTATGAATGACGTTGACGTTGTTTTATGATTCTATGAAGCTTTTCTGACACGCGAATGTTAGGAGATTCTTTTTATTTTCTCGGTTCGTAAATAAAATTCATGCTAAAAGGGTTTCAAATTTATAATAGCTATGATTGGTAGATAGCCTTTTGAAAAAAATTGGTATGCAATACATTCGCATCCATTCTTTGTTTAGTGACAATTTAATGTTATAGTACCTCCTAAAGTGTAGACTATGTAGTTTACACTCTTGCGACAATGTATCTAATAGTCATTTAATCAAATGTAATCAATGAATGTCAGAAAAGAGCTCCAGACATAACACATTAACAATTCAGCTATCAAAAATCACAGCATCACATAGTAGCATTTCCACTTTTTAATATGCGTCTACAACAGATCTTTATACGTCACAAATTGTTTCTACTTTATGAGAGTAGAATACGGTCTAAGTTTGTTTAATTTTTACTAGCTAAATGTTTCCTGCCTTGACGTGTCTGACCACCGGTGAACATTGCACCTGTAGAATGCGACTATCGCACCGAAAGATTCAAAAACCCATCCGTCCGTCGCTTTATAAAATCCAAAAAAATCAGGCGACGCTATTTTAATTGACGTTGGTCGCCCATTAAAAAGAACCTTTTCTGAATGAATTATTCGAAGGTTGCTACCGGAATGAAGACCGTTCGGAATTCTTTCCGCAGTGGTATGCAAATAATTCGGTGTGACTTTTTTGGAAATTATACGTACTGCTCATAAGTCGTATACGTTATCGATCCCATTTATATTAAATAGTATTTTGGTGAATATTTCACCTGGTTTCCATATCGGTAGGTAAACATCATTTATTTAATTTAATATTTTTCTTAGTATATACAAAACATCAATAGAATCTTAAAATTATAAATAAAATAAACCATCTAAAATGGCCGTGTGAGGCATGGTTCCCAAAACACTGGCGGCATTACCTTGTTGTACCGCGAGACTCAAACGTTGAGCAAAGTAGCCGCTAGCTTTTTGTCTCCGGAAGCTTCAACAAGCCTGGTCGAAATATCTGACATGAATTTTTTCATGACAGATATTTGCGGCGCTTCAAAACCTGGGCATGGTCGGCTGCAGCCCCAGCGCTCACAGAGGTGTTGGTTATGTGAGATGGGGCTAAACAATATTAGAAATAAATATTTTCAATAATTACACGCGGACATTGAAATGTATATGAACCTACATATGACATACGTCTATATCTAAAATTTACACAACTACAGCGGTTTTGTCAAAATAGGATCACGTGAAGTTACACTTTACTTCGTACAATATAATTCAATCAACAAACTGGATAGTTTTGGCAATACATATATCATTTAGTAATTACATATAGCTAAACAGTTAAGAAAATAGCTTTGCTGAAAAGATAACGATAAATACCCAAAAACTGTCACGAGCATCGATAAAAAATAATAAACCTAAACTAAACGATATCCAACAGTATGATTCCTATAGATCCAATACAATAATTCGACTTTATCGAGCAGAATTAATAACCGAGCGTATTTTCTGAAAGTTATAGCGTAACAAATAAAAGCAAATTGTCGTTTTTATTATTATTCGGGTATCTACCAGTCAAACATACGGGCTCTGTAATCTCGTGGAGGTATTAAGAAAGTTATACGAATCTTAAGCGCGAGGGAACTAACTTCGTCGTGATATTAGTTCCACAAAAACTTTAAGGGCAATGATAAGTTTCACGTGTTTCATCATCCAGTGTTTGAGAGGATCGCCCTACTTTGTTTTTGTTATATCTTGATTACAGCACAGGCTTAGAACCCACTAGTAATGTATTACGTCTCTCAATTTTGTTACTTATGGTTCATGAAATGTAATAAATAGTAAGTAATGTAGAATATACCAATGAATGTATGAATATGAAACATACCTAGAGATGACGTAAGTACTGTAGATTAAATAATTATTAAAAATGTTATTAAGATTAATTTAAGGTTCAAAATATAAGTATTTGTTTCCATTGTCTTCTCGTATCAGCTTATAGTTTCTAAAATCATAGAAGAGGCTACACCGATGTTTTTATCTGACTGAAGTAGCAGACGGGCATGCAGTCCACTTGATGGTAAGTGGGCACTGCCGCCCATGGAGATCAGTAATCAACTTCATACAGAACATGGGTTTCATCTAAAGTCAATCACAGATGGGTTGCTACTCCCGAGGAATATGGTGGTCGCCTCATGTGAAAGTGTGCCAGCAACCACACCCTTCTATCAAAACGCAAGAAATAGGTGTAGAAATAGGTGTGGACCGATTTGGATTAAGAATTTTACATTAAATAGTTGGGTTACAGATATTGATTCAGTATACTATGTACCCAATTATTTCAAAGATTTTCGTCTACAAATTGGAAAGCGTGCAATCTGCAAGGGGAGAATGGATGAAGTCGCGTTTGGAATTCTGGGAAATAAAATATCAAAGGCAATTACAGTAGCGAGGTAAACTTACGGACCAATGCCACGCACTGCACACTGTGTCGGTCGCAACTGAACCAGAATGTACGGGAAACTTTTAATAGTTTTTCTTTATTCAATCAACATATTTTCGCTCTTGGACACTTCTCGTTTGCCAACAATTTGTTTCGGCTCCTTTTTTCTTTCGCTAACGTCACTAACAAATTTGGTCCTGAGGGTGCTTTCAAAAGTTTGCCTGCACTCTGATCTAGTCTAGACGGAATATTTTATTATTGACTTTGACGACCATCTTCAAAACGTGAATAGGCTTTTAAAGCATTTATTATTCCTTTGTGATTCCGTATTGGAACAAATTGAGTTTCGATTGTCGATTCATTCAAAATATCCTATTTGTTTACTTCTTTCTGTTACGACATGTTGGCAAGTCGAGGAATTATGTACATTTTATATAAGGTACATAAATATTATTAAAAATATGATTGTAGTATTATTTGAATACCGTCTCATACATAATAAGTCATCATCAAATAACATAATTTCGTTTAATTAATGATCCGTAAAATTAATCTATGTTATTTATTGTTATACACTTATTTAAGTTTATGATATCACGAAGTTCAATACGACATTAAAAATATATTATGTGCCAGCATTTACGCCGTATTTACTCGTAGTATTTTGCTAAAATTTCGTATTTAAAAGTTAATCAGAAAGTGACTAGTACGTCATAAGGCTCATAATTTAAGACTTTTAGAGCATTAATTATGGAAAATTCAAACGTCAACAACTGTTACGCTAATTTTAAACGCTAATTTAACGCTCCACATGCGTTCTTTATCAACGTAGCGACGCTAATATCCGTGAAGGTGTCAACTCAACGCGCATTATAAGAAAAGTTCCGAAATTTTAAAAATATTAATTTAAGAATGTAGCGAAGCTGATGTTTTTTTTTACAAATATCCTAAACATATTTTAAGATGAGCCTATTAATCATGGTAATGAGAAAGTTATGACCGGAACTGATTAAAAAAAAATGTCTGTGAAAGACAATAGGTAAAAAAATTACAAAACATTGGAATTAATTAGACCCAATATAAAATTAATTTCTTAATAGGTATAAGAATATTAAAAAAAAAACATAATTCTTGTTTCGAGATTAACTAAATTAAACCTAACCAAATATATGGCCTTCTCCCTTCGGATCGGATTAATAAAATTATGAAGACAAATTGCCTGATAAAATAGTGCAATTGGACTGAAAAGAAGTAAAATCACCGTTCGATCGTATCCGGGGCCGTGACTGAAATGCCAAATCACTAATTCTGAGATTCCCCGGATGCACAAGGAGGAAGTATGAGCGTCTAATAGCAACATGAACATAACAGACGGAAAGTGTAATCGCACTTGCTTCTAGTAAGAGAGCAATAACTTCAAACTTTATTTATGTATGGCCCAAAATATATCGATCTTTTGTAATGAAAGTCAATTATTGAGGTCACACATAATATAAGTCATTGTGTGAGTATTGATAGCTTAATAGTAGAAAATCGAACTCGACTCCAAATCAAGGCACCGAAGTCTGAATCTAAGATACACTGATATTTCTAAAGTGTTTTGCGTAGTAGAAATAAATTATCACTGCCTTGCGGCGAAGGACAACTTTGTGAGGATACGTACACACTTGAGAGTCTTTGTCTACCAATGTGTACTAATTCTTTGGCCAGTATGTTGAGGCCTAATACTCTCTCATTCTGAGAGACGACCCGGGCCCGGCAATATAACGACAATAGTAATATAAGTCAACATTTGCACGATTCGATAGCGCTAACGGATGAGTTACGGCTCAAAAGACTGAGCTAGAATGTCTCATATTAATATACCAATATCATCTCTCGTCAACCCATTACTGTCTCACTGCTGGACAAGGGTCTCATCTCAGAATGAGAGAGTTTAGGCCATAGTCCACCGCGCTGGCCAAGTGCGAATTGGTAGACTTCACACATATTCGAGAACTTTTTTTTAAGATTTCTCGGGTGGTAGGTTTCCTCACGATGTTTTCCTTCACCGAAAAGCAGTGATAATTAATTTCTAATATGCACATAATTTTAGAAAAATCAGTGGTTCGTGCCTGGGTTTGAACGAGAGGGCAAGTTTTAACGATTAGGCTATCACTGCTATACAACTATCTGATATAGATAAACTATTGTCTTATCACATCTAAATTAACAATAATACATAGGTATAGCAATGATGTCGCTCTTGAACTCCTAGGAGAGTTATAACAACGAAAGATTAAAATTTCTAAGTGGCTTATGTCGATAAGTTACAAATAAATCCAAATTTTCCACTAACAACTAAAACAAAAAAAGAATCAAATAGTATCGCAAACATGTCACAAGCGTAATGTAATCGAACTAGCTTCTTAGTACAAGAACTTTTGTTTGCACTTTTCCTTTGTTAGTTCGTAAACAGTACGTTTTCTAAGTTTCCTAAGTTAGATTAGACGTGAGACATCTTTGTAGTCTTTGTGACTGTTATAATTGTAATCTTAACTAGACGTGCCTCATGGTTTCGCTCCGTTAATAAAACCCTTAAATTGATAAAACATATATATGATTTTGAATGAAAAAAATTACCTGACGGTGTAATTTTGAGGTTTGACAATTTTTTTTATATAAAATTTTATAGCTTTGATTGACGCGTTTTAAAAACGTAGAGAAAGTGACAGAAAGACATGATAGAAATATATATCATTGCTTATTCTCAGTTCCCTAAACGTTTTCAAAATATCTTTACTCGATGTAAGGATGTAATCATTTTTAATAAAGCAGGATCATATTCTTAGATGATAAAAATATACCTAACTAAATACCCTATGAAGGTTATAAAGTGGTCACCATACTTTTCTGATAGACATATAGTTCCGGGTCGGATTCCCAGCCAGAAAATAAACATAAACTTAAGTATATAATAATAACTAAATTTTCAATTTAGATTCCCGCTCTAGGTTTTTACAGTTTAGGTCTATGCATAGTCAAATTGTATCGATGACAAAGAAAGGTTGTAGAACATACTACAGTTCATCTGCAGTAGCACCAGTCAAACTTCTTACTGACTTATAAAAGTAATGTAAGCTATACTGCGTTTTAGCACAGTAGACATATTAAGAATACATATTTGTACTGTGGTTTTAGTGCGCGGTATGGAAGACATACTCCCGAATTATATATAAAAAAGATACATTTATTAACCAAGTCCGACATTAATTATAACTTTACAGATTAGTCTATTAGTTCCGTGTCATACCAGCATTGCTACATTTTAAAACGCATACTCTGATGATGGATGTGTATCCACCATCTGTTTGTAGACTAAGCAAATAGCGGAACAGATTGTCACGAAACTAACAAATTCGTTACAAAAAATCAGAGTTGGGAGAGAAATGATTTATAATGTTATTTCGGATACATGTTTGTTCAAGACGGTAGACGGATGGTGTCATGTTACCGTCAGTACTGATTTCTAATGCATTGAATATCTCGTTTCTGGTTCGTGTGCCGCATTCCTAAATATTCTCTTGTAAATTAAAATAAAGCAACTGCTCGTATCGAGGAATCGTCATTAATATTTATATCGTCATAATCATTAACTCACTTAACTATCTAGATACTTTGTTATATTGCAGGACCGTTTCATTATTAGATTGAGAGGGGCTTAGACTATAGAGCCTCATAACCGTTCATACTATTCGTGATTCGTGATGAAGAAATACTTGTTTTTTTTTACTCCACATACAAAATAATACTTGTCATGCCCACAAAGAAACAAATATCAGTGTGTAATAAAATTTACAAAAAAAAAACAATTAGTTATAGTAAAAAAGTGGATAATCCTACATTGATTCCAATTTTGGTAAATTGCTTGCTACAATTTAATGCACAAATCTGTGGCCTTATTATGATCAAACAAATATTTATTCTTTTCGCTTTTAGCGCATAGCATAATTTATATTAGATTAAGCATGTAAGTTTCCTTGCTTTTTTTACCTTACCTTAAATCGTTTCATAAAATATGTTATAATTAAACAAACTTAAAGCACTTACTTGAGTACTTACTCAAATTCATCGTAAAATTAGTAACTAAAAATCAACATTCCTTCCGGGCCATTAAAACGACATAAAATCTTTATACCCATGAATAAACTATCGTAATTTTAAAGAAGAAATCTTAAATGCAGTTAATTTACAACCTGTTTTGTAATAAAAAGTAGGAAATGTGAAATAAAAGAGTTCTTTGTCATTGTAAGTGGCGGCAATCTCGTAGTTTACGATTAAGCCCAGCATGATGCTGCTACTGAACCATCATACGATATAAGTATTGGGAAATCCAATAAATTTGATGCTGTAAAATCAAATTGGTATCCCCTTTAATGGTAAGGAAACACCGATTTGAAAATAACAAATTGTGTGGGTTTGTGCCGAAGATTAACTGCCATTGATGACCAACAAAGCGCTTGATAAGGTCCGTAAATCTTTGCTTGAGTAAAAGCTTTCCCTGTATTTGCCGTTGTATACAATTATCACATTACAAAATACATGAAATCAGCTGACATTATTGCTGCTTATGGAAACCCTATGGTAAGAATGATATATGACTACAAAATAACGCAATCATTCCACTACTATCGGGAAAGCAATGCTTGTTACATTTTTATTGCGAATAACTTCACAATTAAAATGATTGTAAATATTAAGCTTCTCCTGTTGATCACTTTTATCAAGTATGACTTGTTGAAGTGTAATTGTGTGAGCGTGTGAGTGTGTGGGAGATTGTGTTAAAAACATTCTATTATCTCTGAATTTCCTCGCTAAGGGCGTATAAATAAATGAAAGCGTTGACTATGAAATTGGTAGGTTACGTTCTTCCATCTATCCATCAGCATGTGAAAGTCCTCTGCTGGACATGGGCCTCTCCTAATCTGAACAACTTTGACTGATTCTAAGATATTTGAATTCAGCGGTTACTTGCCGTCTACTACAGGTCATCAGTCAACCCGGTCAGAAGGCGGCCATCAATTATTTTGCAAGTTACGTTGAACTCTTTTAATTAATTCGTGACCTTAACACATAAAGTGCGGTTTCCATTATATTTTTTATTACGGCCATTTAACAGTTCAACAAAAATATGAGAAAGCTCAATAGAACGATTCCATATTAAGGCTACCTGAATGGTTGGCTGGTTTAACTCCTCAAAAATTCGAATTCTGCACGTGTAGTTCAAGTGAAATAGTTCACGAATTTCTCTTTAAATTTTTGTGATATAATTTCATCATTCTGCGGTCCTAACATTCAACGTTTAAAGGCCTTACGGGAAATTTTCGTTTAAAGGTAAAAATGAAAAGCTCGTTATTCGACCCAAATTGTGTACGTAAAGCGTACCTAACCGTAAAGTTTCGGCGCTTTAACGAGTAACGTAGGAGCTTTTAATCTCTGATAAATTGACTGACTGAATAAACAGTTTTTATTTGTTCAATAATTTATGAACTGGTTGGACAACAACAATGGTCCTCTGGGTCCCCAATAGGGGTATTTCACGAGCTAAGTTTAAAGGTAAAACTGTACGGCTCGCACAGGTTAGCGTAGTTATACTTATTACAGTTTTATGGCTATGTTTGTCCTGCCGACTGTTTTATATAAATGGTATGGTTAAAGATAATCTTCCTTTTATAACGTATTCCAACTTAGTTTCTACGGCATCTAAAGTACGTACAAAAATACTACAGTCACCACAAATAACTAGTTAAAAGAACACTAAAATGGCAACGTGTAATTTATAACTTTACTAGCTGACTCGGCGAACTTCTTTCCGCCTAAAAGTCAAAAATGTAAAATTATCAGTGTTCCTCCACTATATTATGCATGTATTATAAATAAAAACCTTCCCCTTAAATCACTCTACCTATTAGAAAAACTGCATTAAAATTCGTAGCATACTTTTAAAGATCTAAGCATACATAGGGACAGACAGCGCGAAGCTACTTTGTTTTAAACTATGTAGTGATTAATACAAAACTTCAAATAGTAAACAATATTAAAAAAACTTAGAAACAACAATTCAGTTTCATTTATATGTATTGAATCCGTAATGTTATATCAATGTTAAGCAGATCGTTTGTCTGGCCGTAACAATCTATCACGATGCAGTCGTAAATAATTGGTCCGATAAACGCAGTCCCGTATGTTTGCTTTATCAATCTATCACTCGGAAGATATTGAACCTAAACACTCCTAGGGCTCCTATTTGCATAATCATTATGTATCGAACGCAACAGCCTGGGCGGTGAAACTTATACACAACAATCGCCTTTAGCTCATCAATTTTAAGGGCCAAATTTACGTATCTAGGTATGTCTGTGGCAATATTTCGCATTAGTTCGAAGGCGACCGTTTCAGCAAATTGCCTCTCTATATGCAGAAAGCGAGAAAGCCGATTTTCATTAAGTACTTAGAGCTCGTCGCACAAAGGATGACTGGTCCCATTGATACAGTCCATTCCGAGATTTTTCTGTGTACTTAAGCAAGCAATGAACTCGTCCTGGAAAGAGATACTAGGCTCGGAGAACTAAGTACTCCTATCATTGTTTTAATTAAGTTGGTCCAGCCGACTCAGCCAAAACGATTGTTCATCTACACAAAAAAATATTGATCTTGTATCTTAGGCGCTTTGAACACTGACAGGGATAATAAAAACAACCAAACCCAAAACAGAAGCCTAAACTATCACTTGGATATATCCATAAGTACGTGGCCGGAAATCGAATTCGGGACCATTTCAATATATTACCTGTAAATAAGTAGATACCAAATTATTATGAAAATTTAGTTCTGTTTCAGATAAACGCTTATATCTTTTTAATATTCAAGCAGAAACGAGCATGTTGTCCAGCTGATGGTAAGAAGCCACTGTCATGAACATCAGTAGTCAACTTCACTTAACGGTAGGATTTTGCCTAGTCACAAATATATCGCTAACTCCGAGGACTATGCTAGAACGTCTTTTATAAGTATGCCTCTCTTAAAACAAATTTAATCAATTCCACAACAAAAAAGTGTTTGGCTTTGTATCATGCCTAGATGACTAAAGCTGAAATCGATAAGAAGTTTTCATTATGTTTCCGTAAAGCCGGCCTATTAAAACCGCCCCAACGACACTTACTACGGTCTATGTCTAAACTTGGACAATTGATACTATCTCCTATTACTGCGAAAACACTTAGGGTTTTAATTAAGAAAATGTGCTTTGGGTGGCCGGCGGTCGCTGAGAGCACTTGACCGGCGCTTAACTTGTAAACTACGCTTAAGCAAATTATCCTTGCAACATTTCTCGCTTAGCTTTGCACATTGTAGAGTGACGAAAATGTTTATCGTTTTTAGTACAAAGAAATAATTAACACTTAGTACAAATGCTATCGATTGTATTGGCTAATCAGTACAAAACAAAGTCACCGAGTCGGTCTGTTCACATTGAATCAAAAATTACTAAAATACGCTAGTATTTGCACGTGTTTGCATACCATTTTTATAAAAAGGGGTTAACAATACAATATGTCAAAGTTTTGTAAACATTGGTTAGAATAAAACGATAATTCTTGGATTGTTAAAAAATCAAACCGATCGGGAGCTTTCATTGAAGACGCTGCCTAATTCCTTGGGGATATAACAAAAGAAGAAAAAAAAAGTGATTAAATCATGCAGATGGAATTATCCTCTTTTCTCTTTTATAGATCTACAAAAAAGCTTGGGTTGGCATATATTTCGTTATACAACTAGTAAACTATACCTATATAATTATGCAGTATATTACCAATTAGCATACATAAAAATTAAAACATTACTATATATTTTAATTTAGTATTACTAGTGACAAATTCATTAAATCAGGTTCTCTATCATACAAGCACATTTTTACCATTTTTTCTTTGCCAGGCTTAAAAGATGTTTGAGTGCATTTACAGGACTATGAAAAATCGACTATCTTGCAATTACAGTTCGTTTCCTATATCTTATTTATGTTTTAGGGACAAAGCTCTTAGCAGAGCGGCCACACCGCCAAGCTGACATGCGATGGGTTCTGGTTTCGAACCCAGATCAGTCAGGTATCTAAATGATAACTTTTTTTATGTCCATCACACCCACTGAGGCTAGAAAGCATTTTTATAATTTCCTTTTATACTCTATATGTCCTATATTAATGGACATCATATCTCCCTTACTGAAATATTCTTAAAAACTATTTGTACGCACTGCAAAATGATATTACACACTAAATTTGATTATAATATGGTATGGACCACACTATTTCTGCCTCATTGCTTTTTACTACGATTGTCCGAATGGGCATCTTTGTCTGTTTCAATGATGGTAATATTATTTTATGTGCTGAGTTTTAGACACGCAAATGAACAGACATTTTGAAATGTTTGTATAACGACTCGTTAAATTAAATGCTAGTGAAACCGTATTAAAATATAATGGTCAAATATTTTATTAGCAGTCATAAATAAAATAAGTTTTTAATAGACGAGCAGTTATTTGTATTTCGAATCTTTTGGAAAATATGTGTTCAAATAATTTTTACTAAATATGAAAAAAAAAAATAACCTAATACCTAAAGCAATAATTTTATGACTATTCTATTTTTAGGCTTAGAAATAATTATAGATATATTAGTATACTAAGTCTTCTTATGTTAATTAATAAATTAATTTGGACCGTTTCTCAAAACATTCAGCAACTAATAAAATAAAAGTAGAGCTACAAATAAAATGAGCTACAATAGAGCAGTGATAGCATAATGGTCGAAACTTGCCCTCTCAATCGGAAGGTCCGAGGTTCAAACCCAGGCTCGCACCTGATGTGAATGAAAACATCATGAGGAAACCTACACACCCGAGAGTTCTTTAAAAAAAGTTCTCGGAGATGTGTGAAGTCCCCCATTTCGCACTTGGCCAGCGCGGTGGACTATGACCTAAAACTCTCTTATTCCGAGAGAAGACCCGTGCCCAGCAGTATAACAATAATGGTTTGACGAAATATAGACAATGAAAATAAAAGCCATATTATGACCATATCAACCATATGACCATAATTTATAGACCATGAGCGACAACAGAATCGAGCCATCTGCACTTAGCCACTTCATATAAACGAAATAAACTATCATTATAAAAATATGTCCCCGTGCCGCATTTGGCCACTTTAACAGGATCATAGCCCCATGAAATTAAAAGATGGGAACCGGTTTTAATATATTTTTTCGTGCACATGAATGAAATTCGAGTACCTATTTTATGTCGCACCTTTTTACTAATTTTGGGGTTAGCACAATGTTACCCCAAATCATGAATGAACATGAGTGTTCGATATGGGGTGCCGAGCAAGCGGTGTTAAAGACTTGTTCTATAAACTAGTACTGGTCATTAGGGGATGATTTGCTTCTCTAATATACTGTGTCAACGATTTAAATTTTGTTATTTGTGTTGCTTGAAATTTTTAAGAGTTAATTTCATATTTACAGCATGTTTTGTATTTTGATAGCAATGTACTTAATATAATAAATAATACATTATTTGAGTTCATCATAATTCTTAAGAATATATATTTTTTACTTCCTTAATAACAAGTTGGTATAATCAGTTAAACGGATATTTCATGTCCGATAGATACAAATATAAGAAAAAAGATAAGAAATATAAAAAGAAATGTACAGACGCGCAGAACGCTTTTCGTACATTTATGTATTATTATTATATCTTAAAAAAAGTCTCAATCTGTTTAAAATTGTTCTTTTAATATAAAGAAAACGAGGATGTTTATATAAAAATGAACTAGAAACAAAACGTCTTAGTTTCAATAAAAACAACATAAATAATTTTCCTGGTGGGTTCCCTTCAAAAAGGTTCCACATTCGAAGCACCGATAAATCAACAAGCAATATCAAAACCTAACTTCCCACTCGACCGTATATACCCAAACATTCCCAACTCGTGCAAAGTCCTAATTGTTTAAAAATTCAAATGTGAATCGACAGATGTATTGAAACTCTCGAAGCTTTCAACCGTATGTCACAAAAAACTGGGACCACCGAGCGAACTTCTAAATCAGCGAAATCCCTCTTAATCCGGGCCCCACATATTATGATTGTCGGACTTAAGTTCAGATACTCTAATACCGAACATGTGGCATTGACACATAATATTAGATGGTTCTGTGTTGCGTGGGGTCATTTGTGAAATGGTAGCTAAGATAAAGATAAGTGGCTATGAAAGGCCTTTTTATATCTAGGGTGATTACCCTTTCAAGGCTAATTCATATAAGCTTCATATTCGTATACAGAAAAATGTATAGCTTTTCGCATTATGTTATAAAATAACTTATTTATGGCTTTATTTTATGACATATTGTTATCCCTTTTTCACGTTACACCTACTTGTCACGAATTCCAATAAAATCGACAAAGTCTATCTTTCCCGATAAATGCTGTCGACGACAACGTTAAAAACTGGAAACGATTGCGAGTCCTCTCAATTATGAAAGCGAACAAAAAGTTTGACAACAAGCGGTTACCTATCTAACTCTAACCGCGCGCTACGTTGCTTAACATATTTTGATTTAGTAGACCCGAGGTACTACGCATGTTATCTAGTTATCTCCATACGCCTTCCAGGCTAACAAAAATAGAGTCAAAAACTCGATATGAACGACTCCATACGAACTATCTATCAAATAAATCAAAACCACATGTACTAGTAACAGATAATGGCTGTTCATACGTACCAGATCGCCGTCACGCCAAAACGACAAATGCGTTACTTTTTCACATTTTTTTTTATGATTTTTTTTATTTACATGGACGACATGCTCTTTTGCTACTTCCAATTATTAAAAAAATGTTTCGAAGTCCGTCAATAGTTTGTACGTAGAGTACGGCAACTCCATAGTGTTTTTTTATGGCATAGCAGTAGCAATCGAGCATGCATTTCATCTGATGTGAGTGGCCGCTGCCGCACGTGGACATTTGTGTTCAAACCCAGATAAGGCCAGATTCCTACTTAAGGTCACAGACAAGTCACAGGCAAGAATAGAGCAACAAATAACACTGTTGTTGCTGAGGTGGTAGAACTATTTGTAGTTCGATTCTGGAAGCACCTCACCTGTATGGCCGTGGAGCTTCCTAAGTCGAACGAGTGGCAAAGGTACTTCCAGAGGGAAACCACAAGTGCTACCTCACAAGTTAAAGTTCAGTAACCTCACGATTTTGTAGTCACCACAACATAGTCACTGCTCACTGTCACTGTCGGCTTGAGTGAGGGCTACATGTGAATAAGCATTTATCAACAACGCTCTTCATTTGTCATTTTATTTTGAACAATTTTAATTCACTGCATGTGAAAATCATGTGCAATAATCTGCTACATTGAATTGTTCAAAACACTAACGAGGAACCGTGTCGTTCCAAACCGTCGCATGTATGTAATTTTGTACTGAAAATTCAAAACAGAACCACATCGTTAATATTATTGCAGCAGTACTTTGTTGAACATTAATTGCGAACAATACAACTACGAAGGTGTATGCTCCCAGTTTTATTAACAATTCCCAAGTTAATAACTGGGCAAACGGGTCTTTGTAAACAGCCCGAGTAACTGGCCCATGGACTTATTTTGTTTATCACTGGGGATTCGGATCAGAGGCGTAGCAACGTTAGAAATTTCGATACCTAACTCTACCATATGTAGTTGCACCATTTTTTTATCCTTTAACCTAACGATAAGGCAGATGGGCTGCCTGATGAGGAGTCGCAAATGCATTGCCGGCTGTGAAGGAGAGCTTTTTTCGCATCTTTCTTGAAGAACCCCATGTCATAGCGCTTCGGAAATACCTCAGGAGGAAGCTCATTCCACAACTGGCTTCTACACTTTTACTAGGATTTTCCATTAACGTGGATCCAATGGGCACACCGCAACAGAAAGATGAACCAGAGAACTCAGTCCCAGAACAGAAAATTAAATCATTTAGATCGTCGAATATAATTATGTTGTTTTGATTTCCATCTTTTGACCTTTTGAGGTTCACTGCTGGATATAGACTTACCCTAAATTTAGTTAATAAGGTCAATAATCATCACAATACCATGCATGTGAGTAATGGAGTAAGCTCCTTTATTTTGACCCTTACTCGCCTCCCAAGACAAGAAAAGAGAAGGAATGGTGCTATTTAAAACCACAACACCGCACTCTGAATTGTCACTCTGGCACAATTTTTTGGCTTGTTAGTTTTATAATCCAGGCTCCTTTAATTGCAAACAATTGCTCTACTGCGGTACGGAGGTTTTTTCTCGTATTTTTCTTTGATATTTAATTTATAATACCGACGTATTTTGTTAAAATCATACATGTTGTCTTAATTTTATATCCGTTTTCCGACTGGCTAAACTGTCGGCCTTGGTAAACAGTCCCGTTAAATGTCATATGACGATTTATGTTATTTATCATGGAAATTTAAACAAAGGCTTAAAACTCCGTAATCAAGGGAAGATACTTAAATCATCATAATTATGCATACATCCATGCGCAAGCAATATGCCCATTTTTTTTTCCTAATGCCTACTGATATTCTGAAAAATACAAAATTTTAACCATATTATGTTGAAATGGTTTTTAATTTGGCAGATTAAAATGAGTAACCTTCGATTTTTCAAATAATAATCTAATTACATACATATATTTTTTATAATAATGTACAAAGCTATGAACTTTTGCATATATTTTTATTAATATTTCTGTAATAGTCTACAAATCTATATAGAAATATGTTACGGCTGTGATCAGGCAAACATTACTATGTGGGTAGTGTAGATCAATCGCGCAGCTAGAATCGTGTTGCCGAATTCACTAATCTACTTTTAAACTTAGCCCAGCCCAAACGCCTGAGTGCTCGCCAAATCAAGTTAAACTTTTCCAAACGGGTCTTTTCGTCGGAAATTCACAAAACGCAGCCGAGTTCTCTACAATTACTAAAAAAAGCAAATTACTGTAAAGCACTGTGTTCATGATCCGGAAC
Organism: Spicauda simplicius; assembly: GCA_949699795.1. Classification (NCBI taxonomy): domain Eukaryota; kingdom Metazoa; phylum Arthropoda; class Insecta; order Lepidoptera; family Hesperiidae; genus Spicauda; species Spicauda simplicius. The sequence goes on from OX453068.1 coordinate 8,056,952, forward strand.
TGACGTTTTACTGTTTTGCTAGTTTTTTACTTGAGATACAAGTTGATTTTTTTTATGCATATTTTAATTTATTTTATACTATGTAACTTTTGTTATTTTCGTTGTAATAACAATTGAGAAAATGAAACTCGATATTATACCTACTTAAAATTCACTATTTCAAAAATAATTGTAGTGAACATACTAGTATCGGTTTCAATCCAATCGATATACTTTACAAATTAATTTCTACGATAGTTCAATCTAATATAATAACATTTATAAACTTCTAAAGGTCCGCCTTTTTCGTTTCATTAATAGCATACAGAATAAAGGTAACTAACTATTGTTTTGAAAACGGATAAAATATACTAACGTCCTAGTTGTGGCAAAATTTTATGGAAGATTATTTCTGAATTGGACATAGACAGGCGGCTGGTTGGACAGTGTGCAAAGGCCTTAACTGCGTATTGTTTGAACAAACCCTTCCGAAGTTTGCGCTACGAAATTTATGCACCCTCATACCATTGCGCAGTAGCATCAATAATAAGTGTAGGTTACATGCCCCATTTGAAAGCTTCCTGTTGATTTTCGACATAAAAGATATAATCTACCGCACTGGTGTAAAATAACCGTATTTTTCTTTTGTGTTATGATTCAACCCTCCTCTGCCCATACAGATTTGTTCTCCACTCGAGTATTTTAGTGTGGTTACTCGTATAATGAGCACTTATGCCGCGTAACTCTATACTTTGCGTTTTATGAGGGATTGTAAAGCGAGTAAATAGCAATTTCGGTTGCGTCTCAATAGGTGAATGGAAAGAATATCTATTCAAGATCAGATGGTGCTTGGTAGGTATTTTCAAAATCAGATTAATAAAGCCGTGGATGCTGTGATTATTGTGAGTAATATTTTTCTAAATATGTTTTTCTGCGTTGAATATTTTTCATTTAATTTAACTTAAGCAGACTCTTTTAATCACTGGTTGCATTTCGATCATAAATACGTTAACAATTTATTAAAGTTGGTAATACTTTTTTCAATACTATTACATACGTGAATAATGTATTTATTTTATTAGTCGTTCCTTTTGTTATTAAACAATACTATTTAACTATGTCAAAATAAAGTTGTTTGTGTGAAACATTATAAACGACTTTTTATTAAGGTTCAATTGTACACACACTAAAGAACATAGAATTTTTTAAAAGATTTAAGCAAAAAATAATTCAAACTTAAACACATGACATAAATTTCAGCGGCTTAAAATTTGCTAAACGACCAGCATAAAGCGAACAAATATCTCGAACAATGCTAAACCTAAACCCATTTACAGTAACATTGAGTGAATGCAGCGTAAAGTGCAAAGCAGCGCTTTAGCCGATTATTGCGTGGAACACTCGCGACGAATTACAGTGTCTTGAAACGGCTCAAATACGCTCGAGATATACTCGCACGCTGTCTATCGGCACTTAGCAATGCTTAGAAATTATAGAGAGAGCTTTCTTATGAAAATACTTTCTTTAAACAGCTATGCATCGAATTTATAAATAATTATTTATGTTGTATCGCTAACGATTGATAATGGAGAAAAAGGGTGAACTAAAGGGATCATTCTGATTTAGGCCGCCAAGAAAAGGACTATTATTTTATTTTTCAGGAAGGATTGTAATAAATATTTCTAAACTGAGAGATTATCGATGTATTAACGCTGCTAGCTATATATTGTTTTATTAGCCATGTGAAAGTATTAGAAGAGCATTTATTGTGTAATTTATCAGTGTTAATGTAAATATTTTTGCAACAGCTGCTGAAGGTCCAGAGTAACATATTAGACTCAGTTAAATTTATATCTTAATTTTATTTGAGTAAGAAAAATGACAAACACTTCGCACATTTCTACTGTAAATTTCAAAAATCTTGTTTAAACCTTTTACTGACCTACCGCGGAAAAAAGATTCTTTAAGTGAGAATAGATAAGTTATTCTCTATTACACTGACTCCGAAATTTTTACGTATTGAATAAGGAACAACCTAGAAATATTGCGATTGGTATCATTTTACTACAAAACTACATTTAAGTTTAATTCCATAGTTAAAAATCTAAGCAATAACGATTGAACAACAAAATGCCAATGGTCTAACGCGCAATGGGTCCCGGGTTCCATTCCCGGTCAGACAGGTATCTGAATGATGAGTTTCGATAAATGATTTGGGTCTGGGTGTTTGTATAGTCGTTTTGTGTACGTGCATGGTACCCACGACACAGGGGAAAATCCTAGTGTGGAGCTATGAGAGTAGAACGCATGTAGAAACAAAACCTCATGCATTAAACGGTTAGATCTATTACTATTAAAAAGTTGTCTCTACACTAACCACACCTAAAACGAAACGCCTGAGTGCGGTATAAGTAATTATTACACAATAACGTTCCCGGAATCTGTTCCGAGCTCCCTGTTCCTCTCGGGACGTTCAGTGTTCCAGCGTGTTTATTACAAGTGGCTGCGACTCTTTGAAGCGTGCTAGACAAGTTATTTATTATATTGGATGTTGAGTTGAGGATTTCTTAGTAAATTTCATTCGGGATCTTCGTTGGAAATGATATTTGTGTGAAAGATATCTTCATTTGTATTGCTTGTCTGTTCTTGTTTTAATACAGTGATGATGTGTTGAAATCTGAGAAGGAATATTTACGTTTGTTAATAAAATTAGATTTTTAAGTAGTACAAGTATGATTCGAGCGAGGAGGTACCATCGCCTCATCTATTTCTAGTGTGAATCAGTCTTTATGTTTGGATTATAAGGCGTAGTTGCGGCTCACTGTCATTTAAGCAAAGTTAGATACTTTGATCACCCGTTTTGTGTCTCATCCGGTAGACAGCGTGGTCGTTTACCATTACAATATAATAAAAAAATACGGCACTCGAAGACTGACGCGGTAAAGCTATTGCATAACTGAAGGTTTAGGTTAATATTAAGAATCCATTATGCGTTATTTGTTATAAGTGTATGGTTTTCGCGTGTGAAATAAAATTTTGCATGCATGTATATTTCCTTGATTAATTTCCGGTTCCGAACGCAAAGAAATAATCTATCTATTGACATAATTATATTATAGTCTAGTTTCAGACGAAATTCACATGTTATGTAAGTTTTTATATTTATATCGATAAGAAATCACTGAAAATAGTAACTTTGTGATAAAACGTTATTTAATTGCCAAAAGGAACAAGTATACAATATACCTAGTTAAATAGAAATGAAAAAAAAAACACTTGCCCCAGAATAGGACACGTCGTATTTGTTCTACGGATAACCTACTTATTTTTTATAACTAACTAATAACATCCTACCAGCTGGGTGTTTTTATTCTCCTGAGAAATAAGTACTTTCGTGTAACATGAGTGCTTCCAGTCAGAATTTACACAAAGCGGAAACACCACTCGAAATGTGCGGATATTGACACACGCCACAGAAATGAATATTTATAAAGTTTCAAGTATACAAAACTGCGAAAAGTTGACACATGCTGCTCCTTAAACGTATCTTGTTATTTTTTGTTAACCACATGTAGCATTACAAAAAACGGCAGTGGGTGTTGAGGATCACGCGCTGTAAAGGGTTCCGTGGGGAATAAACTTTTGCTTGTAATGGAAATAGATAATAATTTGTAGTTCATAAGATTTTTAAAATAAAGTAGGAATAAAAGTTATAACTTTGATCACGGAACGGAATATAGCAAAGAAAAAAATATCTCCGTTAAAAAAATTGTACACTTTACTATTATCCATAAAAAAATATATATGCTACCAGAACTTATTTTTTAGATTTTTAGACGGATGGACAAGCGGAGAAAGAGAAATTCGCTTGGCGCTGCAAGCATCAGTTTTTTTGTCTAATTTTGCTACAATTTGCAACTAAATTTAATGAAGAGTAAACTATGTGTCTACTCTTATAAGTTATTTATGGCTCAACGCTGATGCTTTCAGCGTAGGACGATTGACGTTTGAAGCGAATGAAGATCCTAGAGGAGTCGAAAACTCCCAAAGTTGTCATATGAAAAAAGCCGACCCGGGACCAGCAGGTTTATCCGTGACCCGCAGAATCAGTGTGACTATGTCAGTCAACGTAACTAGCCACCCCCGCCAGTGGCTGGTTATCACTAGATGAATCACTTACACGCTCGCTTGCTACGCCCATATTTTATGTACAATATAAAAAAGAACAGATAATAATATCTTTATACAAATATGTACAGAAGCGAAAAAACACTTATTCCACATATTGCCAGTCACATCGCATTTGTCGACAGAAACAAACGTTGTAGCAGATACAATTCTTTTATTTCCTTTGTGTGATATTAAAACTTTGCGAAAACATAAAGGCTCACGCATAGGTACACACCGGGCACATATTTCACCGGGGCTGACTAAACAAACTTGGGATCCGTCTATACTGGCGTTAGTATATTGTCTTGTTTATTAGAACCGGACGCGCCCCCGCCAGAGGCAAGGATTCAATATAATGGAATACTTCAGCGTTATTTGCAGATACATGGGTACTTACCAGATTCGCCCGAGGCCTGTATTAACGTGAGGTATGCGCTTAAATCGTGTCGACACGACAGAGGTCGCCAATTCTAAGAGATTAACGCAACGCAACTTTGTTTCGATCCCCTTTCTTTAGTTGTGCTTCGGGCCAGGCTTGTTTTTTAATAACGAGTATAACAATATGGTTATTGTTAGAGGGGTTTTGGTTGATCATACAGTACATTGCAAATTCACCCTTTTCGTGTGTACGTTTCAAATATTAAATACACGTGGTGAAAAGTTTACATTTTTGCGTTATTTTTACAAGATGTAAATAAAGATAAGTATATATGCAAAAAAAACATCGATATCTGAATTATTATTTTCAAGAAGCACATTTGAAAATGAACGTATATGTTGTTGTTGTATGTCCATGATCAATAGGACATACAACAATGTATTGCCCATGGATAAGCAGAAGAAAAATAAGCTTTCCAATAAGAGCAAAAAGAGCAAAAGTGTAAACATTGCATAGGCTAATGTTGCTAAACTAAGCATAGACAACTACACAGTTCGAATTAGTTCTTTGACTGGCCGAGCGCGCTTCGTGCGATGTACCGGAACACAGCAGGCAAACACAAAGGACAAATTATGACAGTTACTAATAAGTATTCGTATGTGGCACAGAACTAGCACCGGCGGAATAATAGACAATCTAACATCGGATATGTTGTTATCGTCTAACTATGTTTTGTGTTGTAACTTAGTAACAATAGTACGAGAGTCGGGGCCTGTTCTTCTAGGTTCATACACACCGGTCAAAATGCTAATGCTTAGATCATAAAATGATAATCGTACCTACTTATTATCAGTTTAATCATTTTGTTTAAGTTAATTATTAAGTGGGTCTTATTTCTCGTTTTGCTTAGTAAATTAATAAAATTCGTTTATCAGCTAAAAGCTAAACTTTACCCCAACGCAATTAAATGCGGACAAATGTACACTATATCATAATAGGTATCTTATTTTTTGTTATATTGACGTAAGAATCAAGTATACAGTTCCCCTGATAGTAAGTGGTCACTGGTACCAGATGGTCCGCAAATTTATCTGGATATCAATATCTTATCTATATATCTATCTATCCCGCTCGAAATACTTGAGTCTTAAATACAAAAAGGATAAAAATCGAACAATTTCATTTCATCATCTCTTTTACTATATTTTAAAAGGTGCAGGTATTTTAATTACAAGTTTATTACATAATTTATACAAAGCAATCATAATTGAACGTTCAAGTAGTCAAAATGGCCGCTGGCTCTCAAATTACTCGTATAAGGGTTCCTTGCAACCCGCGTGGTCCGGCCGGCTTTGTTGGTACACAGCGATGCATAATTTTGTTATGCTTTCTCTACTGCAAAATGTTGTGTTGAATACATTTTAAGCATCAAAGGATGTGTTTGCTTGAGGCAATTATAAGGAAGTTGTATGCTAATGAAGTTTGGTCTGTGAAGTGTGAAGATACTGGAGTGTTTTTGCTGCTACTTTTGTGAGACAGACACAGCAAAAAGTTGTTCTGTTTATCTAATGTTAGGTTCGGTGGTCGCAATACTATAGGTAGACAAATTTATGATCTATACACATAATACAAAAAATATTTAATCTTCTAAAGTTATCAGCATTGTAATACAGTATCTAATTGTAAGTCTTTTAATGATAAATACGAGTATGTGAGTGCCATACATTTAGAACGCCTTAACCGGCATATTCAATTTTTGGCGCCTTTTTCTTTTTTTAAAACATCTTATGTAATCAATATTATTGTAACCCAAAAATTGACTAAATAAAGATCTTTCTTTCTTTCTTTCTATATGAAAATGTGTCAGTGATCTCATAGAAAACAGGAGACTTAAAATCAATTTCAAATACATTGTAGTTTAAACTAGAATGGAATGCAGCAAAAGTGAATCTGCTTTATCCTTTAAACTACAACAAAACAAAGGTAATGCTTACATTGTGGAGCCGTTGTAGGCGAACTTGTATTTATTTATATACAAAAGATTACAGTTTTATTTACCCCAGTACTTCAAATAGTAGTAATTAATTGAATATTCCACTGAACGCTAATAATTCCACTAATTTCACCCTGCTTATTACTTACCTTTAAGAGGTATTTGAACATTGTTTAATGTTGTTGGTTGTTGGACAACTGGAACTCCTACTTTTGCCGTCCGAAATCTCTTAAGTCTCTTTTAGTTGCCTCTTTTGATACAGAGGATGCAGGGGATACCGTAGCCCCAATCTGATCCCGGAAACACAGGGACTAAGAGTGTGTTGTCAACCCATTATTGTTGTATTATTGTACCCACTGCTGGGTACGGGTCTTCTCTTATGAGAGAGTATTAGGTCATAGTCCACCGCGCTGGCCAAGTGCGAATTGGTGGGACGAATTTACGAAGGGACGAAGAGTACTAAACGAAGAGAGAAGAACCTAGAATTTAACAACTACATCAACATACCTTAAATTAATTCAGTGTCAAAGTAACGGGATTACAAGGAGAGTTCCCTAACAATAGAGCGCTTCACAACTTTAATAAAATATCCTTCATTCGATAGCATGCACATTTCTTAGTAGGAATTATTTGTTCTTCGATAATAATTATAAATATTCAAAGCCACATAATGGCACTAAGATGTTATAATGGGTTACCTAATAGGTTACCCACTATAACGAGTCTTTGGTCAAAAGGAACCACTCGGAACACGGACCGCGGTCCTTTTTTGATTTCTATACGCGATGCAAATAAATCCCGTTCAACATTTTTGAATATAATTTATGTATCTCCTATTAACTCCAACAGTTCCGCTGAAGATAATTTCATGTGATTCCTTATAAGAAATTACTTCCGAAACCAATATTAATGTAGTCATTCCGTATGAGGATATTTTGCATACATTTATTACATTTGCGAGAATTACGTATGAAAAATCGTATTACATCGCAACAAATATTGCGAGTAGGTAGCAATATGACGTAATAATGTACGCATATAATATGTTTTGGAGGAGCATATCAAAGGATTTCAACGTTGTAGATGCGTAAAACTGAATTTCAGAATTACCTTCAATTTTCCTGTTTACATCGATAAATATGTTGTATTATTAATGTTATGAAGCATATTCACTTACAGAAATTTGTTTCGTTTTGTGTCTGATTGAAGTAGCAAAGAAGCATGTAGTCCACCTGATGGTAAGTGGTCCCTGCCACCCATGGACATCTTAAGCAACTTCATATATAGTGGGTGTTTTATCTGAAGTCAACTACAGATGATCAATTAAGATGGTCACCTCTTATTGCAAAAGTGTGCTGGCAACCACATCCTTCCATCGAAACGCAAGAAATGCTTTACGCTAGAAATAGGTGCGGCGGTGGTACCTCTCTAGTCGAACTACACTAGTTCTACCATCTAGAACATTTCATATTTTGACTTCCTACTTTGTAAATTTCATTGAGTAATGAACATCATGTTTTTTCCGATGTCAGATTATGTTATAAGCTAAGTATGGTTATATTCACTTTACAGATTTATGTCCATAATAAAAACAAAACCCTAGATAATATAGAAATTTACAAGAAATAGAATTTAAAATCTTATACTTTGTAATTTATTGTACTAACATCAATTTTTACCCAATTGCTTCAGAAGGACGGTAATGTTTTATCAATCGTAAGTATTGTACTTTTATGTACCTATATTTGGAAAGCTCTACGTCGCACACTGCTTAACAGATTTCTGCCTATGTGGTGTAAATTAGTTTATCTCAATTGTGAGACTAATTCAGGCTATATAACTTTAAATTTGGCGCCTGTGCATAAAAAAGAAATGTAACTATTTTTATCATAACAATAGGTATATCGCTAATTCTCCACATCACAGAGGTTTTACCTGTATATAATAGCATCAGCCATTAAATTTTTGTTTTTATACTTTTACTATTTGTATAAATAGATTATACAGTTAATACTAATAAATATTAAATAAATAAGGAATGAAAGCTAGTTAATATCCGTAACATATTATTATACTTTGAGTTATTATTTTGACGATAAGGCTACGTACTCACAGAGCGGTTTTCACCCGCGGCCGCCGCGGTTACGGGCCCGCAGCTTTTGTGCAAAACTCACGAGACCGCCTATTTTTGCGGTTCCGCTGCCGTCGCGGTTGCGATATTCGACCGCAAACGTGGCGGGTGGAAACCGCAAGACCGGCGGTTTACCATCAGTTGAGGTCCTGACTACTGCACTCGCCCGCCAACTGACCGCAGAGCGCGCGGGCGCGAACCGCCCGTGCAAACCGCGAACCGCGATGCCCGCCGGTGCAGCGGGAGCCGCAAACAACCGCGCGCATCGCGGACGAAAAACGCGTCGTGAGTATTGCTTTAATTTTTTACAATTATATCTGTATCCTACAGAAGCTGCGGGCCCGAAACCGTGGCGGGCGCGGGTGAAAATCGCTCCGTGAGTACTTAGCGTAACTCTTAATAAATTGTGACAAAAACAGAAATCGGCCTGCTTTATAATGACACGAACAACGATAATGAAAAAAAAATATGTTCTACAGTAAAAAAAATATCAAAATATAGGAGCAGATAGTTATGAAAGTGTAATAAATTAATTTAAGGGCTGTTTATTTGTCCTCCTTTCTGAATTACCATTACCTAAATAACTATGAAAAATACGAATCATTCTTCATTCAGTCGTAACATATCCAAGTTATTTATATGAATCGTCTTTGATTATTTCTTTTACCGTATCGGTAATTAACAATAATACTCATTCATATTATTAACATTAGGGCAACATTGAATATGTTTGCCGCCGGCTAATAGAGGCTTAACCGTTAACTGGCGGTGCGATAGGAAATAGCGATTATTTATGAAATAAAATACAAATATATGAAACAAAGTAGGTACTCGTATTTTTTATTATTATTGTGGTGATAAATAATCTAAAGAGTTAATACAGTTTATGTTAGTTTTATTTTTAATGTTTGTATACGTTCCTGTAATGCGTCCTTATAACAGTTGTATTAAAACATATCGTCCAATTTTTATTTTTTAGCATTAATTCAATCAATAAGACATTTTTATATATCTCCGACTCTAAATATGTATCTAATTTCGCTTGCGATCTTGCATATCGCAGGACATCCTGGTGTAAAAAAAAATGGATAAACTATTTGCGAACTAAACTTTTCCCATTGTGAGGATACAAATAAGTGCATGGTGACAGAAACAAAACAATATATGTATAATTGCGTCCCTTGCCAACATACTCAAGGTCTTATGTGTGAATTATATCTTCATACGCAAGTCACAGCCCTATTAGCTCTCGTAATGATGAGATGAAACAAGTAATTAGACTGCTAAAAGAGAAATAATTTATAAAAATAAATAACGTACCATATATTTTTTTTTAGTAAAACCTTCATTACATTATTTGCACTTCATATTTTTTTTTTATCTGATTGAAGTAGCAAACGGGCATACAGTCGATGGTAAATGGTTACTGCCGCCTATTGACACTTGTCAACTTCGTATAAAACATGGGTTCTACCTGTAGATAATCAAACATGCGTTGCTACTGAACTTCACTGATTCTATTGGCAAATACATAAATAATAATAGAGTTTAATTTTACATTTTATTATTTTACTTTCATTCTATCAACCATTAAATTTAACTAATTTAAACGTTGATTATGAAATTTTAGCTTAAGCCACATTTCTTACTGTGTGCTAAAATCATACATTTATCTTTGTTAGGAGTCTATTAAATTAATCTTCATTTTTAATAACCTCAATAACATCTTAATATGCCCGTAATGGTATCGTTCATTTACACTAATTGATACGTCGACGCGTTTGTAATCATAATGGCTAATTAAAACTAACTTGCTTGAGCGATCATGCGACTTTATGTCGTAAGTACCTAATGTTTTTCGAAATTTATAGCACACTTTCGGTTATAGCTCATTAAGTTTTATCGAAATCCTAATGTAAGTACTCGCGTAATTATTTTGTCCACTGAAAGAAGTTTTTTTTAATTAATTAGTATTTGAATTTGTGTTTGGTAGAGAGGCCTCGTAGAGTGTAACACCCACGAATACGATTGGGATCCATAAGTGATCAAATAATAATGATGTAAGAATTTGAAAAAATCCCACCAATGAAATACATTTTAAATTCATATTTTTCAGAATATGCGATACCAAAATTAAAAATATAAAACTAAATAATTTTATAATTGATGAATTAAGTATTATCAATAAATAATATATAAAATAGTACATTATCGATGAACAAAATTAAAATGTTATTTTTCAAACGTTCTTTTTTATTATCAGAAATTAATCATCAGCGACGAAAATATCAGCAAATAGAAAAAAAATGTTATCAGATGAGTCTTGTACCAAAAATGTAAACGAATTCAAGACAACATCAGGAAATACCGTTGTTACGAGCGTAAACGTAAACGGTAATAGTTTTGAAGATAAGTTATAAACTCGTACTAAGTACACGTAATTCGGGTGGCGCAGCGGTTAGTTACCGGTCTCACGCGCAATAGGTCCCGGGTTCGATTGTCGGCCAGACAGGAATCCAGGAACCCAGACCCAGAACATGAATCTTAATTCATCATTCAATGAATTAAGATTCATGTTCTGGGTCTGGGTGTTTGTGTATTCGTCTTGTGTGTACATGGCACCCATGACACAGGAGAAAATCCTAATGTGGGGCTAAGAGTGTAGAAAAGCGTGTCAGGACACACGAAACACCATATTATTGTAAGATTAAGTAGCAAACAAGCATGCAGTTTATCTGTAAGCATTTTCATACAAAACAGTTTTATTTCAAGTCTATCATTCATGCGATGATACTCCCGAGGACTAACATGATCACTCCTTATAAAAGTGAGCCGGTAGCCAAATCCTTCCATAGAAACACAAGAACTGCTTCACATTAGGAATAGATGAGGCAACCATCTTACTCCTCGAGGATAGCAACCCGTCGTTGATTGACTTCTCGTACATTATAAACCTGCTTACATATGTTCACGGGCCGCAGTCAACGCTCGTCGTCTGGTGGATTGCAATCTCATTTGCAAATGTATGTTTATAAAACCAAATAACGTAACCCTGCAATGTACATTACAATTGATGGGCGTAGTCATAAACGCTAATCGTTTTGAGGTAACGTAAATTCGTACTAAGGATATACAAGGGTTATTATAAGCAATAAACAAGAACTAGTTCACAGTAGATTCGGAAGTGCGAACGCTCGTCTCATATCGCATTCATTAGATTTCATTTGTCAGCTCTGTTTCTTTGATGAATTATTCACGTACGCAATCTGTAGCGAGGTGTAACGTGGAAGCTTAGTTAGCTGTGATTTATCCGGGTAACACTGGAATTAATACCTGGAGAGGTATTCCTGAGAACCTTATCAATACTATCTATACTAATTTATATAAAAATGTTGGTGGTATGTGTCTATTTGTTATTCAGGAACCACTAGTCCGATTTACCTTAAACTTTGCATTGATGTAGCTTATTTAACCAGTCAGTCTGTAGGGTGCTTTTGATTTTCATATTTTACACTATTTAAGGATGGCGACTGTTTTTGTCACATTTATATCCCGTAGCCGAAGCATGGATAATTCAGCTAGTTAATATTATAAATGCGAGAATTTGTGAGAGTGTACGTCCCTTTGTTACTCTTTCACGTACAAACTACCTGGCGAATTTTGATAAAATTTAACGTACACATAGTTTATGGCATGGGTTTGCTCTCGTTTTATATCGCATTCATTACATTTCATTTGTCAGCTCTGTTTCGTGGATGAATTATTTACCGCGCACGCAATCTGTAGCGAGGTGTAACGTAGAAGCTTAGTTAGTTGTGATTTATCTGGGTAACACTGGAATTAATACCGGTATATATAAGAATGTTATATATACTATCTACACTAATATATAAAAATGTTGGTGGTATGTGTCTATTTGTTACTCAATCACGCATGAACCCCTGGTCCGATTTACATGAAATTTTGCATGGATGTTTCTTATTTAACTAGTCAGTCTATAGGGTACTTTTGATTTGCATATTTTGCACTATTTAAAGGTTGCGACTGTTTTTGTAACATTTATACCCCGAAGCGAAGCATGGGCAATTCAGCTAGATAATTTAATACTATAAATGCGAAAGTTTGTGAGTATGTATGTCTGTGTCGTTACTATTTCATGTAAAAATGAAATCTTACATATACGATATAAAACGAGAGCAAAATTGTCATAAACTACTTATGTATATGTCAAATTTTATCAAAATCCGACCGGTAGGATTTTGATAAAATTTGACATATACATATATAGTTTATGACATGGGGTTGCTCTCGTTTTATATCGTACTAGCAGACCCGGCCACGCGTTGCTGTGGTTAAAGAAATGTTACATAAACAAATTTTAAATTGTATTATTTCATATTTGTAAGAAATCAATATTTGAAAAACCAAGAATATTGAGATTCAACTGTATTGCGATCACCACAACATAAAAACCACGTTAGTTTGTCTTTCCTACAATATGTACATCGACAAACAAAATCAAAATAGGCTAGGTAGCGCCACCTAACGTTCACATCAGTACGAATTTAAATGTAATTTACGTTCGAAAATACTTCATCAAAATAAATGTTTTCTATAAATAAAGAAAAATTGTTTGCAGTAAACTATGAATAAAAAATAACTATATGTAATATATATTGAGTCAACTGTTCGATTGATATACCCTTATACATACATTTCCCTAAAAACACTTTGTTTCTAAGGAAATGTATGTCAGGCATTGTTGCCAGTAATTAATTAAAATTGTGTGGGTAGGTTTATTTAATAATAAAATATTCTTCCTTTATCTCTTAAATTGCTTTAAAATTATTTGTCAATTTTAGTTTAAGGAAATACGAAATTAAAATAAAAAAACTGACTAAGTCAAACGGTATTGATTTATCGATACATTCTGTTCATGTAGATGACCGTAACGTAAACAGCGCCATCTAATATCATTCGCAGAATATACTGAGATAGCTTTGTATTACTTTAATAACTTATAAGGATATATTTATATCTGGTTATAATATTAAATTGTCGCTCATATGAAACATTTGCTCATATGAAATTTTAACAAAGTGCCATCAATACATTCGGTTCATGTAGATGACTGTATCGTAAAGAGCGCCATCTAATATCTCATATACATTATTTGGCGGTAAGGTTGCGTATCAACGCAGAATATACTGAGACGGCTATGTATTAGGTACTTTAGCAACCTTTGATCAGCAATATTACTGATCGAAGTTAGTAACTTATACTTGTCTTTGGTCATGATATTGTAGCTTATTGTAGCTTATGTGAAACGGTTGTAATTTTATCAAAGCGCCATTACTTACGTAATCAAGTTAACATATAACATTACACCGCCATCTAATAATAGGATTATATAGAGTTAACAGCTGAAGCTAAAAAAAAAAATTTGCAATTAAACCTATAAAATAAGATATAAACTATCCTATCTTTCAAGTTGGATCAAAATGCACACGTTGTGTAAATTTGATTGTAATCGGTTCAGAGGTTTAAGAGTCCATTGCGGACAAATAAAGTGACACGTAATTTATATATATTAAGATTTTCTAGATTTAATTTGTCAGCTCAATTTTGTTCATGAATTTTGTCAAATCAACGCACGCAATCTGTAGCGAGGTGTATCGTGGAAGCTTAGTTAGCTGTGATTTATCCGAGTAACACTGAAATTCATACGTAGATAGGTTCTGTGAGAAGTTCCTGTTAATGTGAATGTAAGTTCGATTTTCACGTCTTGATACAAAAACTACTGGTCTAATTTTGCTCAAATTTTTCACAGCGTACTTTATGACCTAAATTGAAACATAGATTACTCAATACCGTGGTAGACCAAAGTGGCTGAAGCCGCAGGAATGTTCTATTTTTATTAGCTTTTTTATTAGCTTTTTATTAGCTTCACCTGTATGTTTGTTTGTATGTTTGTAACCGACTTCTTTGGGCGCGATTTTGACCCACTTTAAACGGCCAGATTTCGTTCAAACGTTGTAGATTTATTGAGGACCGATGACAATACACTAATTTGATAAAATTATTCCATTTTTTAATTTGACTAAAAAGTAGAAAATAAATAATAGTTTAAAAAAAACACGCTTTTTATAGAAAACCGAACTAAAAAATAGAAAATAAATTTAAATGAATCTAAATTAAGAAAATAGTGTTAAAAATTTCAATGATCATAAATTTATAATAGTGTGAATAAAAAAAAATATTTTATTTAAAAAAAAGCGTGGGGTGCTTTTTAAGATATTATCGAAATGATAATCACTACTCATATCTGTCAATAAAATATCTATAACCATTGACACCATGCACTCCACGCTTTTTTTTAAATATTTTTTTTTTATTCACACTATTATTAATTTATATTCATTGAAATTTTTAACACTATTTTCTTAATTAAAATTCATTTAAATTTATTATTTATGTGAATGTAAGTTTGTTTGTGACGTTTCCTTGCCGCAACTACTAAACTGATTATCATGAAACTTTGTAGTCATATTCTTAGAGTATTAGAAAAAAATTGGTTAGGTAATGGTTTGTCAAAAAAATTGAAAACCTGAGCTTCAAAGCGAGCGAAACCACTCGTATAAACTAGTTAATATTATAAATTCGAAAGTTTATGAGGAGGTATGTGTGTTTGTTACTCTTCCACTCAAAAGCTACTGTTTGGATTTCGGTGAAATTTATGACACACATAGTTTATAATCTAGGTTATAACACATAGGACAATCATCATAAAAAAATGTAACATAACATTAAATTTTAATAGAGTAATAATACATATCGAACGTTACCTCAAGATATGGACTATAAATGTCAGGGCGTCAATTTTTTTTTTAAATTTCTAGATACAGCCAATCCGACCGGCAAAATATCCATTAACAATTATCCACGATCTCCTATATTTTACTTCTTAAAAGCTTACTAATCTATATAAGTCTTACAGATATGGAATCACTCAAAACATACGTTATTAACACAGATAACCACCGGACAGCAGACAGCAACACTAAGCTCTGTAAGCTTAGTTAGTAATTTATGTAAGTAGTAAGTATACTGCGAAACATTATTAATTGATAATACCTAAAAATTCCATATTATTTCATGTTAAAAATTGGTTCAAGAATGACAACAAGTATTTATAAATAATTCCCGTGATATTAAAAAAAAATGATATATGGAATATACTAAAAATACTGTACCGAATAATAAAAACCAACCAATGTCCCAAAAATGAAATGAATATCGAAAGCCAAATTTAATTATAGCAAATTATTTTTACACTCCATAAACTTTTAAGCTAACATTATTTTGACCATAATTCTATTACACTGGAGATATCTATCAATATCGACGTGCGTACAACAAAACAAAGGCAATCCTTTATTCCTCATTTTTCATCCCAATCGCGAATTTCTATCAGCAAAATAATGCCGGACAAGACCTCCTTTGTTCTCCCAACCCGGTTATCGGGTTTACCGGAACTTTTCAATAATCATTGACAGAATCCTTCAGCGGCCTTCTTCACCTTTGTTCTAAGTCTCTGATATCTATCTCCTTGGATATATCTCCATATATCTATGAAGATTTGTACGGTCAGATACAGGTGCTATTGTGTCTTTGATGTAGGTAAATAATGATCATATGGAATTGACACACAGATGTAGTTTCACGGAAATGTGTGTATTATTTTGTTAAGTTTATATATGTACATATCGTTTGTAGTTTTAATATGTTATATCTTATAAAATGTTTTATACTTATGTCTTACATATTATGATAATAATATGTAATTCAAAATAACTACCTCTCACATCATTGTCTTAATAATACTTGAATTGTGACAGAAGACAGAAAGGTTTATTAGAGTTCTGCTAAGGATAAACAAGTACTTGGTCTGACAACCTCGTAATATAAAGTTTTGTCGCTGTCTTAATTATTGTATAAAAAAATTCGGGCTTGTAACAATTAATTTAAAACATTGCACCAATATGGAAAACAATAATAATTAATACAAATACAGAACGATATCAGACAAAAAAAGCTTTTAACAAAAAAACAAAGTTTACCGTAACTACAGGCTCAAATAACAATGCGTTGAGATCAATAAAAAAATTAACATATTGATTAAAATTAATGAATTGAATAAAATTGGTAAAATAAATTAAATAATTAACATGTTCAAAATAGCATTAGTATAAACTAATAACAGATAAATATTGACATATACTGTATATTGTAAAATATTTAAACTTAAATGATGTCTTGTTATGCATTATTTAGCTTTAGCCAATATTACAAAATGCAACCAATAATGTATCAAATGTATAATGTTAGGTAATTTGGCTGTAAACCTGTTTAAAAATTGAACATGCTTTGTAGGTGCAACCGAAAACTATTTGGCGCGTCCATTTCCACACGGAAAGCATAAAGAATCAGCCGTGTCAGTTTCACGAACATCAGAAAATGGCGTGCAAGCGAGCCTTTGGATATGAAACGTAAATTGAACTCAATAACATATCAAAAGACTCAGGCTCGAGATCCGTGGCTTCGTTCCGGCCTATCCCCCTTTATCCTGGTGAGCTTTAGGCAGATACAATATTTTTTCACTCGTACTCGTCTGTTGGTTTTCAATCTATTATCTTTGTTTTATGGCGTATAGACTAAAAGTAACACTATCATGTGTTTTTGTAAGCAAAAATAGATATTTAGTGCTTCAAAGCACTTTTGACACATGTAGGTATCAATTTTACTGATGTTTATGTTCTGTTCATATATTTTGTCGAAACATATAAAATATTCTTCAAACTGTATTAAAAAAAATATTTTGATAAAAATGACCCCAATTTTTGAATGCGTATGACATTACCCTAAATTTCCTATTACGCAAATTGGTTTTCAATTCGCATTCTGTTCAGTATCCCAAATATTAATCGTAATAAACCGATGCCGTTGCAAAGCCGATCACGTGAAATAACTTTTTGCAGGCATAAAAATTTCATTACTTCGCGGGCTCGCGCCGCAATAAATTCGATAAGCTACAATAATTAAACATGGGACCGCCGTTCCGGTATTTAACTGGTCAATTATATAAATCCGAAATTCGAAAGTCATAAAACTGAACGTGGTAATAATGAACAGGCGGTGTGCAGTAAACTATGTCGCTGTTGATATCAAGTGCGACTTATTGGTCATTAGGCTGCTCGTACACAGCTGCGACGAATCGCGACGCGGCCTAAACTGGCGATAAATAAACGCATGGCACATGCACTAGTGTTAGGTCAGGCTTATTCATAGCTCAATAAAGTACCGTAGGTTTACAATTTTGTTAGAATTCTGTAGAGCTCTTCGTAGATAGAGTACGGTGGCATCAGAGCCTACCCTTTGCCACATAACAGTGGTATACCTGCTGTATTGTAGTTTAATTGGCACTAAGGCATGGATGATTTAAACTATTCAGTACGTCGTTAGACAGGCGCATACGCGGCGGAATCTCGCGACCCATGTCGGGCGTCCAGAACGCACACTCGCTCCGTATAACTGCTCCATCTTTAGTTTACTTATGCCGTAAAATCTATTGTATTATGAAAATTTTAAAATACTTGTGTTATATATTTTTTGGTTTGGTTTTAAATATATTAAGAGGTTTTAAAAACGCATAACTAACTGTACCGAGAACTGTATTTATGTGTACGAAAGCCTTAAGCAATTATTGATCTCACTAAATAATACTGGGCACTGCTAGCCGTTAAACCTTCTCGAATTTAATTTAGTGAGCAATTAGTAGGCGGTAAAAGTTCTAAACACTTTTAAAATATCGCCTTTCACAGGGCAATTGAATATTTATTACATTAAAACATAGCTCCAGTTTAATTTAATTTGATATATTTTCGGATTCATAATTATTATGACAAATATCGAAGTTACATAAATAATTTATTGCTTTTCACGATAATATTATGGACTACTTTGTCAAATTAATCGAATTGGAGCTTAATAATCGAATGGATTTTTAACATTTGTTTAAAAAATATATTGTAATACACCATTAGTTTAATATTTAAAAAATACAAATTCATCTCCCAATCAAAGGAGACTGACACTCACATTAACGAAAACTATCTCAGTGGTCTTTAAAGCTCTGGTCGCCGACTAATTAATTCTGCCCTAATATTCCATAGAAATTATATTGCAAGGAATCTCCAAACATCTGGCTACTCGATGTCGTATTTTCTATTAGGGCTCTACTTCCATTACATCAAATGGCGTGTAACATGGGAAAAATGAGAATACAGCCAAATTAACTTGGCAGCGCGAGTGGACCGAAGCCAAGCTGCGCTTCAGGCCTAGAACTACCTATAAATTAGAGTAGATAACATGCTTGTACTAAATTAAGTGCTCGAAGTTTTATCCAATCTGTACGATCCAAGATATATTTCGACAAGGCACAATTTGTGTTCAATTTTTCTTTTCATTACGCGCGAGATTCATTGGTTTGGAGTATGAAAGCGCTTCTACTGTTATTGATGTATGACCATCAATATTAACGTGTGACCATCATCAGATTTGCATTTTAAAATATTTCGGTCACTTAATCAGAAACGAAAACTCTGTGGTATAGATCTCCGACTCGCTAGACAGACCTTCTAAAAACTACTACACAGTGCTCAATTGTCCAGTGTAGGTGCAATGACATTAATAGAAGCCGGTGGCGAAGAATCGCAAGAACTTCTTGCAAAGACAGCTGTGAAGACTGACCAGTCGTCTTCATTATGCCACGAGCACTGAGCCAAGAGTGTACGACTAAGAAGAGGTCATCATTTTATATCAAGTAGTATTTTAGGACGATACGAAATATCAAACGTGTATATCACTTGAGATCCACTGCTGGATACTGTATAGACCTCCCAGAATAGGCTTTTGCCGATAGTCACGCCTGGCATGTTTGTTGACAGCAGTTGGTATTAGCGTTATACAGAAAGACGCCGCTGCCTATCTCGTAGACTATCCCGTAGTTGTCTTCTACGATATCCATACGGTGCTTGCGACATATGCACTCCACTTGATGATAAATATCACTGTCACCTCTGTACACCTATTAACTGTAAGCTAAATTGTAATTCTGAGAAGTACTAGTAAGTTGGAAAGCATCATGTAAGTGCTTACTACACTCATCAAAGCAGATTACTATGTGCCAACGTTACCACAAAGTTACCACGTATGTTTATGGCACAAATAAATGTGATATATATGTTTCTATGAATAACGATGTAAGAATATAAAGGTAATAAATGTGTATCTTCAAAATAGTTCTAACAATTGTTGTCAATTGGTCGTTGGGATAATTCAAATCAAATAGCAGTGAAAGGAATAATAAAAACTACATCACTCACTTTATCATACACGGTAACTAATTGTAATCAAGCAAATTTAATGTAAAGGAGTATTTTTTGCTAATCACTTACGACCAGCTTATCAATTTATCAAAACGTAGACACGCATTGAATCATCGTATTTAATTTAACCCGCCGTCCCAAACGATACGTCTTCCGTATATGGAAATGTCTCTGAGCCTAATGTGTCTTCATAAAACTAGAGAATAACCTATGATAGTGTTAATATCCCGGGAAGCAAGACTTATTGGTCGTTTGCCGTTTGCACAGAATAAATGGGCGAGCCAGCGGAACAAATCCATAGCACAATGGATATAGTAGGTTGGTTTTGTATGTAAGCAGCTTACATATGAAGCAAGGAATTTTGGGTAAATTTAGCCTTATACTTTTTTACTGTGAGCTTAGACTCATTATCAATACATATTATGTTTAATAACATTGTGTTGTGTTAAGATAACTTGGCAATAAGCTCGGAAGCTTTCTAAATAAACCGTTAAACTTTAGCAACTCTGGTCGTATTGCAAATTAATGCAAAATAATTCAATATAAATTAAATAAAATTAATTATATGAAGAGGTAGTAAAAATAAACTTAAGCAAAGATGAGAGATAGTTCACCTACCTTTTCTCTTGTACTGTGGTGATACGTTGTTCATCAGGCTACAAGAGCCACTCTTTATTAACACTAAGGCGAAAATCGTTGTGTTTTAACGGAGATTTTATGTGAAACTGCGTCTCTTGTGTAAAATAAATGTTCAATCCGAGAGTTAAGTGACTATATATACTAACCCAAGTAACATAATAATACACTTAGAAACATTCTTGATAAAGTCCTTTATGATAAAAATATTTTTTGCCTTTTACGACAAGTAACATCCATTTTTTAATTATTGAACCAAAATTACTACATTCATTGTTGTTTTTAAATCAACATAAACATTGTAACAAAATCGCAAACTCAAAAAAATCGAAAAGCGTACGCAGTTAGAAAAATATTACTTTTAATTGACTCAAAGCTGCTGATCTAATTAAAAAAATCGACGAGCTGAGTCCGAGTGACCCGACTGTATAATATCGAACAAGTTTTAATTAAAAAGCCCTCGTCTGAACTTTTGGCGCAATTAGCGGGATTGGCGCGGATCGGGACTCCGGGATCCTGTCCTCGCAATGTCTCATGAGCTCACTAGACCACCGATAAAAACGATGAGTGGAAGTTTCCTTGTAGAAGTGCAATGAGTTTTACGTAGATTTTATGTAAAATTTATGACCAAAATTACTTATATACCTCCGAGTCACTGTCAGTCAATGTTTTTTTAAAAGCTTTTATTTAACTTACAATGTTTGTGGGTAAGTATATGTATAGAGCAGTGATAGCCTAATGGTTGAAACTTGCCCTCTCAATCCGGAGGTCCGAGGTTCCAACCCAGGCACACCACTGATTTATGTGCGTATTACACATTAATTATCACTGCTTTTCGGTGAAAGAAAACATCATGAGGATACCTACACACCCGAGAGTTTAAAAAAAAAAGTTCTCGGAGGTGTGTGAAGTCCACCAATTCGCAGTTGGCCAGCGCGGTGGACTGTGGCCTAAACTCTCTCATTCTGAGAGAAGACCCGTGCCCAGCAGTGGGACTATAATGGGTTGACGACGACGACGACGATATGTAAGTGTGTGTATATTTGGAATACAAGTATAGTTCTAATGACAATGCAATTGCATTATAAATTCAATATTGTATATATTACATACAGTATATATACAGACAATATTGTTGTTAATCCAAAAGGGCGGTCGACACAAACCGGTTTTGTATAACCTACCTTATATGGGTATCAAATGAAAAGGTTTAATGTGTAAAATATAGTACACTATGAAAAAAAACCAAATTCACAATGGCCGCCATAAAAAAATGAAAGATTACATATTTGTACAAAATACCCAATATGGGTATCAAATAAACCTGTAGTTTCGTGATCAGAATAGGTCTACGGCATCCCCTACCTGTCGTAAGAGGCGACTAAAAGGGGCTTCCGGGGTTGCGGGCGGCTAAAGTGGGAGCTCGAACCGTTCAGTCAGGTGATCCCGGGAAGGACGGCGGTATGTGTGGTCGCATACCGTCGTAAAGACTAGACGGAGCGGCGGGCCCAGCCGCCCATCTGGGAGGAGCCCGATGGGGCAACGCTCGGAGGGTTACGGTTGAAGTCGTTTCGAGATCCCAGAGTCCTCGTAGAGAGCGCGTAGGACGGCCACCAGGGGGGTTTTAGTGCAGTAAAAATCCCACAAAACCCTGCGTCGCTCCCACGGCGTCGGGTACCTTTTGAAGGTTTCCCCCTCGACAACAAAAAAAAAAGGTTCTTCTGTAAATTAAAATACATAGTATTTTTTAACAGGAACATATATGCGGTTTTTGAATTCCTTTAGAATTCTTTAAATGATTTCTTTGAGTTCTAAGTCCCGTTGAAATATTTAAATGTATCAATTTCACGATAATATTAAAACCATATAGAATTAACCTATTTTGCACTATTACAAGGCATAGAAAGGCGTAGATCTGCAACTCCGTATCGACCTACACTTGTTCTCTCAACCTTTAGGAAAACGTCAGTTTCTACACGTTGCTACTTTTTTGACATGAAGGTGAAACCGGCTTAACATATCATTGAAAATTCCAATAAACACGTTTAGCTTGCGTAATTATTCGCATATTGTGTTGCGCTATAAATATTTGATAACATTATTACCGCGCAAGCCCCTTTACATGAACGTAGCTTGTTACAATATTAATTAATTAAGCTCGTAAACGTGAACGTAACACGAGGAGTCAACTTTCCCGGCACGTCTCAGGCCTTGCGTCTAGAAATTTTATCGGTTTGCATACGAGAAGTGTACGTAACGCTTCCGAGAAGTAGAAGAGCGCAGTCTGGACCAAAATGTAGGGTATTGTTTGCGTCTGTTTTAAGGGTTTAAGACAAACAAAGGTATGAACAATATTACCAAACAACCTACAACAGCCAAATTGAAAATAAAGTTTTTTTTCGATGTTTTTTGCATTGTTTTATGCTGATATTATACTGCTATCGCGAAGTTGGTACACTTTAATTATCGACAACTCATTATTGTCCCACTGCTGGGCACGGGTCTTTAGAATGAGAGAGGCCATTGTCCACCGCGCGGACTAAGTGCGAATTGGTGGACAACTACACTTTAATATGTATGTTTTAAAAAAAAAAATCCATTTCACTCCATTTCCATAAAAAAGACTTAGCCATCCTGATAAACATAACATTTAACATTTATATAAGGTGGGTTTTATTATTAATCTTAATCTGTCTTAGTATTAATCAGAATATGAAAGAATTATTATCACAGCTTTCTTTTTCTGCTCCCTCTAAACTACCTAGAGCCTCGAGATTTAACCTATTCGTAAATACACACTATAATACAAATCTTGGTCAAAATTCGCCCCTCAACAGAATTGTTCGTGAATTAAGGAGCATCTCAAACCACGGCGATATCGACATATTTACACACGATATTCGCAAGGTTAAGAGGGCAATCGTTGAAGGTGAAGCTATCGGCCGTTCTCCACTTCTATAGCAAGTTTTATGTAGTTTATATAGTATTTATTTCTTGAATGTTTTTTTTTTAATGATGGTTAATTTAATTTATCTCGTTTTATTTAATTTAATGTAAAAGTTTAATGCAATTTAATGTAATTTACTGTTGTTAATTTTAATTTTACTCTGACATTTCAACTCAGCATAACATTTAATTTCAAATTAGACAATTTTTTTTTTTCAATTTATCTATTTTAATGATATTTTTACCTTCTCTTACCATACTGCTCTGTTGACATAAATACATACATACATTATATTATTAGATATCTTTAGTTATATGTTGCTATTATTATTGCTCCTACAGCCGTGTTACTCGCTCTCTTTATTTGCATGTTGTCTTCACCTGTAATTGTAATAACACTTACCTTTGTTCTCTGTATTTATAATTGTTACTTTTTCTGAGTGTATATTATGTTGGTGATCATGAATAAATAAATAAATAAATAAATAAATAAATAAATATGTCAGTAGTCCCTTAATCAGAATATGTGCAATTATGTTTATGTGTGTGTGCGTATACGTACAACTTGTAGTTTACAACTAATTTTAGTTCTACGTAAAAGTGTATGGAACAACTATCTGGTTTGTCAACTAGGAAATCCAAAAACAACATCGATCGCGTTTTGTTAAATAGTTTTACGACTATCGACCGACAGTTCAATGTGCATTGCTTCGACTAAACAATCGGTCCGCGACTATTCATTGACGACTGGTCAATAGGCAAAACTCGAAAACTAGTAAAACTGTTTGATCGACGTCATACAAACACACAACTCGAGTAAACTATCGATATAACAATCATATACGTATACATATACACGCTATGCCTTAAATGAAATTAATACTTGTTTTTTTTTTTTTTTTTTAATTTGATGTTAAAACGTATAAGGCTATTATGCCCGCTGTAAATATTCGAGCATGAATAAAGAGTCAAAGACAATAGATAAAACACAAATAGATTATACTAATAATTAAACATATCAAATAAAGTGTCAGTTTGAAAAATAAAACTTATAATCCAGCATTATCTTTGGTTACACTTGTGATTCAGAATCGTAACTTTTGTACTTTTTATAGAAATGGGAATCAACTTTTTCAACTTATGATACCTACTGGTAAGTATTCTACGTGTGAGCAGTGATAGCCTAATGGTTAAACTTGCCCCCTCGGTCGGAAGGTCCGAGATTCGAGCCCAGGCTAATTTTTCTGAAGTTATGTGCGTATTATAAGTTAATTATCACTGGTTTTCGGTGAAGAAAAACATCATGAGGAAACCTTCCCACCCGAGAGTTCTTTACAAAAAAGTTCTCGGGGGTGTGTGAAGTCCACCAATTCGCACTTGGCCAGAGCGGTCGATTATGGCCTATAACTCTCTCATTCTGATAGAAGACCCGTGCCCAGCAGTGGGACAATAATGAGTTGAAGAGAGATCTATTATACTACGTTACTGGTCCTAAGCTAAAGACAAAATAATAAAAATAAATAATGAAGTATATAAAGAAACCAAATTCATATTCCAAATCACCCCCATTTCAATATAAATCTAAGAAAATAGCATAATACGTTTAACTCTCACAAAATCTCTCAAATCTAAGCCGCAATTTAGCGTTTAATCCTGCAAATCCAATTCGAAATCATAAATTCAATGAATTCTGCTGTACAGTAAAGCACGCATTATTCGGTGCTTAATGCTAATTAAGATCTTCAGCACTAATTACTCGCCTTCATCTTGCTTGAATGCTGACATTCTTCAGCTGCGGTGTTGCAACAACGATGCACGAATCCATTTTAATATGGATATTCTAATCATAATAGTCATAGTAATCATCATACTTCGTACTTACTAATATTATAAAGGCGAAAGTTTGTGAGTGTGTATGTTTGTTACTTCTTCACGTGTAATCGGTTGGAACGATTTTCATAAAATTTTGTAGGGAGTTAGTTGACACTCTGGATTAACATCTTTTTACTGTGAAATATGTTATTCCCACGGAACAATCGATAAATCGATTTTTTAACACGGGCGAATCTGCGTGGTCTAGATAGTTGATTATACTCATTTTAAAAGCATTTAGAATTATGTCGCGTATGTAATTATTCTACTCGGATAACTAAAATCGATCGGACGTAACCTGACGCAAAATTATTAAATCAGAAATTGTTTAACATTTAATTTTGGTCAGATTTCTTGTTAGTGAGATATCTAATATATTTTAAGTCTTATTTAACACTGTCACACAAAATGCTAATTGGCCATGCATTAACGAATTATGAAACGAGGATTGATCAGAATAGAGCGATATAGCAAAAATACCTGACCATTATTCTTTTACTACTGCACGGAAAATACTAATACTGAACTAAAGGAAAAAAAACGAAAAAAGAAACAAAGTCTAGAAAACGATAAAGAATATAAGGCGTCAGAAGAAAATTATTTATGGAAATCACAGTAACTTTTATTACTACAACGATAAAAACAAAGCAAATTATGTCCGAGCCAAGGTCTATAATTTCCTTGTTCTATCGTCCATGAAAGTAATATATCATAAAAGTTGATTCACGTGAAAGTTGCAACCAATCGACCCTACGAATAACTTAGTGCTAGGATAATTCTCGAAGAAACTACAGCCTGATTGACAATTTAATATTTCCTGCATATTGCATGGATGACTAGACATCGGTCAAGCGTGCGAGAATATTTTGAGGTACGTTCAAATCAATGCTTTTATAGGACGGACGTTCTAAAACATTACTTGTGCAAAAGTTTAATTGTGTAGTAGAACAAAATAATGTAGGTTCTTACAAGAGGCAATCCGACTTTGTAAGGTAAATTGGTCCTAAGTATGTAGGTAGGTCTTCTATCTTATTTGGATTTATAACTGCACGTCTGTTATTTCTATCAAGTTGTATAAAAAAATGACATATTTATGAATAAAAAAATCTAACTGTACCTACCAAAACACTTAACTACCATTGTTTCCTATTTCTAGCTTTATCATAACTATTTAAGATTAAATACTATTCGTTTGTATCCGTTACGTATCGTTATAACATTGTTTTCATATCCGCTATCAATTCGTGTTACTTTGTTCATAACTTTATTTACGCCCGCGTACAGTTTTGCTCATTTTAACTGAACTAAACGATCATTAAGGAGGAGTTAGAATACGAGTGAAGTCGTTACTCTGAAGTCATAATTAATGGTAAGCCTAGCTTGGAAAATATATTAAATACCACACACGTAAATATAAACTGTGTTTTATGTTATTGTACACTTACAATGTAAGCGGCACCTAAATGTAATTGACTTTATACGCAAAAATCATTTCGTTTAAATTCATATTATTATTTTGACAAGCTTAATATTCTCGTTTCTCGTTCTCGTTTATAATAGTCTTATAGGTTATATAATACCAGTAGGTACATATTATTAACCGATAAGTGATGGTCTCAATACTGGAATCAGTGAACACTACGGATTCGTATATTGTAGGTACCCTAAGTACGGTTTCTTTATCTGCCAAAAGAATTTGTCTAAAGTTAACTACCCAGTCCATAATTCTCACATCATGTTGATGATGGCATTCGACTCTTCGAAGATTAGTTCTGCAAGTACCTGTTGTATGTGAGATCCCCAATATTAGGGTTAAAAACAAGCATTGTTCTTGTTTTCGCAATGTATTGCAATTTACATTGCTCCCTTGCCCTCTCATTTTTGGTCAAAACTTTTAATGTACATATTTTACTATTGATCACAATTACTACGTCATTATAATGTATATTATGATATTATGATATTTTTCACAATCATAGTTTATATATTGAGCCTCTTGACGACCACCGCGGTAGAGCGGCTACTACACCCAGATTGGTGAGGTGGCCTGTTGTTATATCTAACATGCTACTCCATGTCCATGCTACCAGGAACTCACTGCTTGTGATAACAAGCAGTGAGGTCCTGGTAGCATGGACCAATATGTATTTCATTTTTTTATTCTCGTTCGATTAAAGCTGTAATTTTTATATGTAAAAACAAATACTTCTAAAAGAAATGTGAGTATATATGCAATACAAGTATAAATTATTAAGGACTATGTTTTTTAATCCGACAACAATATTTCTCTAAAGTAAACTGCCCTATCCATAATTCTCACATCCAAACTATTCCTTGCGACCACATCGGCAGCACGCCGCGATACCGCGAAGCAGGTGAGACGGAGCTGCGGCAACGCAAACCCGAGAGTGAGCTAACCGCTTCGTGTTGATGAATTGCATTCGTGTATTCGAAGATTAGTTCTATAAGTACCTATTGTGAGAGATCGTCAATATTAGGGATCCGTATCCAAAGTATAAAAATTGAACCTTATTACTAAGACTCCGTTATCCGTCCGTCTGTCACCAGGTTGTATTGCAAGAACCGTCGGTAGACGGTTGAAATGTTTACAGATGATGTATTTCTGGCCTTTATAAAAACAAACATTATAACAGAATATAATAGATATATATTTAAGGGCGCTCACATACAACAAACGTGAATTTGCCGTTATTTTTTGGATAATGATACGGTGCCCTGTGTGCGCGAGTCCGACTTGCACTTAGCCGGTTTTCTCCTTGTTAGACGTTAGACGAGGTTTTGTTCATAATTTGGAGTTTAAAGTGGTAGAACCCATTGTAGGTCGACCTCATAGATCCGTCGCCACCATCGCCAGTGATTCAATCTGATTCATTGATTGGGAAGATTTGTAATTTGACGACCCGCGTGGCGGAGCGATTACCATACCGGTCTGACGCGCAATGGGTACCGGGTTCGATTCCCGGCCAGACGGGTATCTGAATAATGAGTGTAGATTCGTGTTCTGGGTCTGGGTGTTTGTGTATTCGTCTTGTGTGTGTCCATGGTACCATGGTTAAACACGCTTTCTACACCATGGCTATGAGTGTAGAAAGCGTGTTTAAACGTGTTATAATGAAAATTTTATACCAAAACTAGGTTGCCTTGGAGGTAAGGCGCGCCTTTGTGTTTTCTGGCGCGCCTTCCTGTTGGAGGGGAGCTCCATGCTCCACACGGGAGGGGGTTGCGGAAGCGACCAGGCACGGGCGGGTTCGCGGATGAATGTGAAAGCGCGCCCGTGTTCCCGCCAAACGGTGCGGAGGTGAAAACACAGTGGGGGTTTAGCCGGTAAGAGTCCGGCATAACCCAGCTGCTGCCCCGGGCGGCTGGGTATCCATGAGGATTACCCACTTAAAAAAAAAAAAAAAAAGGTGACCTGCCTAACTTCGTTCCGCCTAAAAGTCAAAAATCTAAAATTATCAATATATTATGCATGTATTATACATAAAAATCTTCCCATGAATCACTCTATCTATTAAAAAAATGCATTAAAATCCGAAGCGTAGTTTCAAGTAAAGATCTAAGCATAAATAATGACAGACAGCGGGAAGCGACTTTGTTTTATACTATGTAGTGATGTGGTATGAAATTACAAGTCAAACGGCCTGATGTAGAAAATAGCTATCACCATAAAAAAAAACAAAGAACAAGTTTAAATAATATAAGTAATATAAGATGATTCATTTTAATACACATAGAGTTATAAGGACAGTCAGGGCCGGGCTCAGTACCAGTAGAAGTGACACAGATTAGGGGAAGGCTTTGTCCAGAAGTGGACTTTCAAAAGATGATGGATGGATACAGTTATAAGAATATTTTCAAACGAAAGCTTAATTGTTCCTTGTGAACTTATGCAATTGAGTAAGATACTTTAGTTAAGCGGACACACTTGCAAATTTACTGCAGAATACGAGGATTTTTGGTAGGTACATAACGAATCATGTCATAAGAATTAATGAACATACATGTATGATCAAAAATCCTTTTGAGGATAACGAGTACGTGCATATAGGTATCAGATAGAAAAAGGTAATTAAAAGTTACGAACTTTTAACAGGGAGAGCTTATCAATGGCTAAAATCGATCAATGTCGTTTATTTACTTAAATTTATGAGTATTCCATTAGAGTAGAAAAACTAATCAAAAATCAAATGTATTTTGCTAGAAATTTGAAATTTGAACCAACTATTAATTATGACAACGATTAAGTATTGGACTGTCGACAGGACTTTTGTTGCTATTTTAAAAATATCTATAGGTATATTAATACGTGAAGCAAAACTTGTGATCCGTTTTTAAGATACTTGCCGCAGACGGAGGGGTGTGAAATTACGCACGGTTATAGTTGATGTGTAGAAGGATTGCGCAATGCTAATATTTTTTTCAAATAATGCGTAAAACATAAATAAAGCCAACTAAAAACACATTACACACAGTACCTTGCATTTGACATAAACACATACATAATAAACGAAATAGAATATTCAATGTCTTACTATGAAAACACTTAACGTCAAACATGTGAGATGGCTTTGTCAAAATACATGCTATTGCTTTTAAATGTAGCTTAGCTAATTAAACCTCTTTTTACCCTTAACAGAAGCGTTTAAACTATTACAATTTATTTACTTTGAAATATTCATGGTGCTTTGGACAACATGAAGTTTAGTTTTTGTTTTTTAATTTAAATTACGGTCATATTTCGACCGTTGCGACGGGTGACTAGTTATTAATTATTAAATCGTTAGTATTCCAAAATAATAATGCGCTTACCTTGACGATCTCAGGATTTGTCTAGTAGTTAGCAAATTAGTAGAAACTTTTAAAAATATAACTGAATTATTGAAAAACCTTCTCCATATACGATTGAAGGTAGAACTTTGGCGGTACACTACACCTATTTCTGCATTATAACAGCAATGTTTATTGCTATTTGCTTAAGTTTTAAGAAAGTGGTAAAGTAACGACGATAAAAGCATTTGAATTATGTACCCTGGAGAAATAACAAATACGGTTGAGGTCTGGTGGGACTCTAATGTTATTTGGAATATATTACTAATTTCTATGGGCGGGAACTGCCACACAATTATAAAGAAAAGTATATTTGTTTCTAAAGTCATATACCTATACTTATTTATCAAGTACTTGCAAGGTATGGTTTGAGGAACAAGTAAGTATGACTCAACTGAAACATTTCTGCCGTGAAGGATTCTTGAGTTTCGGTGGAAGGACGTAATTGCCGGTACCCTTTCATACTAGACGACTGTATAAATCCTGGAGACTAGCAACGGAATTGTGATTGACTTCAGAAAGACCACCTGTTACATAACAGTAAGTCATTTTGAATGATATATTATTTATGTAAAAATCCATCAAGTCGTTTGAGATGGGGCGCGCGAATCGTCAACGACCCAAGGATCACCGATCGGTTAGAACCTTTAAGCCTGCGGAGGGATATAGGCTCCCTCTGCGTGTTCTACCGGCTTTACAACGGTGAGTGTTCCGAGGAACTTTTTGACCTGGTGCCTTCGTCACCTTTTCTTCACCGCACCACTCGCCGAAGGATGAAGTTCCATCCACACCAACTGGACTCGTGGCGGTCCTCCACGGTTCGGTTTGCACGCTCGTTTTTGCCACGGACGTGCAAGTTGTGGAATGAACTTCCTCCTGAAGTATTCCCGGAGCGCTATGACATGGGGTTCTTCAAGAAAGGTGCGAAAAGAGCTCTCCTTCACAGCCGGCGATGCATTGGCAACTCCTCTGGTGTTGCGAATGTCCATAGGCGACGGTGACTACTTTCCATCAGGTAGCCCGTCTGCCTTATCGTTAGGTTAAATTATAAAAAAAAAAAAAAAAAAAAAAAAAAAAAAAAACATAAACATATATGCTTGAAAAACATGCCCGTCTTTCCGATGCAGTCGAGTAAAAAAATTTTAAAAAAAGCTTGCGGCACTTAGTGACTGCCGCGGTAAAGCTATTGGATAGCATTTTTTTATCAACTTATGCAATTATAATTAGGTATTTATTTATGGATTATTTATTTTCTTTGATATTAGTTCACGTTTTTTTCTTGGTACTATATACTTTCTCACGAATAGTTGCTTACATATTTCTCCGGTTTCCGAGCAGCTTGTCTCGATCCGTGCGAGCTTCGTACTGTCTTACTAATACATGTTAAGCGACTGTTCGGCCTCGCTACATGTTAGACACAGTGGGGGGTGTTAGGTTTATTTCGTTACGGAATTTCTTGATTCAAAGCCCGCGATAAAAGCTATCAAATAGCTTAAAACATAACCGTCTTTTGACGTAGTCGAGTAAAAAATATCTAAAAAAAACACCTCTACAGTCTTGTTGCATATATATCGAGGCGATTATTCCTGTGAGCCGTAACGTGCTTCAAATCACGCGCCGGGGCGCCACTGTAATGAAACTATTAGAAGACTCACTTTGCACATTAATGTCGGTGCAAGACCCTCGGATCGTCTAATTAGACGATTTGTAAACGCATTGTATATACGTTGAAAACGATACTTGCATTAGTGTCTTCGTTTAGTATTTGTGAATTATTCAAAAGTAACTATGATTGCTGTTGCGCGTTGATTACGTACGTGCTCTTCGTTTTTGATGAGTTTCAGTTGACTAAATTTACCAATCTGGTGCACGAATATAGATATTTCTAAGAATATATTCATATTTTTAAGATTCTTATTTCTAAGATATATTAATACGTGAAGCAAAAACTTGGGGTACGTTTTTAACATGCTTGCACGGTTATATTTGACGTAGAGAAGGAGTACGAAATGCTATTTTTTTTTCAAATAATGCATATAGCAAACATAAAATCAACTAAAAACATTACACACATTACCGTGCATTTGTTACAAACACATAAATAATAAACGAAATAAAACATTCCATCTTTTACTATGAAAACACAGAACGTCAAAAATGTCAGATGTCTTTATCAAAATACCCGTTATTGCTTTTAAATGCAGCGTTGTTAATTAAACCTCTTCTTACCTTTTGAGTGTATTAAAAACTTGAAAATTAATAAAATTTTATTGAATTTGAAAAATACTTTGGACAATATCAAGTTTTGTTTTGAGTTGAATTATTGACTATATAGTGTCATTAATTATGGAATTAATCAATTTAGACGAACAAGAAATATAAAAAAAAAAATGTTATACATAGGTATAATGGTTTTTTGGTATCATTTTGGCTTTTGCAGTCTTCTTAGAAAAGCTGTCTTAGTTTTGAAAAGCATTTGATATCCATGCCATGGAAGTTGAAATATACAATTTGTATGTCATTTTAAAGTGTCCACCATATTGGATTTAAAATGACCTTACAAACCCAATAATGTATGGTCATCCGAACCAAACGTGTATGTACAATTTCAGTTCCATTGGCTCAATTGACTAGTATAAAATTAAATTGTAGGGAAACCTTAGATACTATGAACTAACCAGACACTAAAATTATGAAATCATAAATAGTTAACTTAAAAAGACGTATAAGCAAGTAATTAGTACTTGCTTAAACGTCTTTCTAAGTTAGCCTACGCTTACTTTAAGTTGAATGTCCAAACAAAAATGTTTTGTACAGAAATACGAAGGCAAGATCATCATACTTAATCTTAACATTAAATTATCTAACATTATAAGACATAAACCGTAATACAGTATCATATTCATAACTCCATACGTCATGATCTCGCAATTAATTTAATTTTCTTATGATCATTGCGTCTTCGCAAAGCCGTAAGGGGTGATACTTCATGTTTTAATTATTATTAACCTCTTATCTAGTCATGCTTTGTCATATTATCTTATTTGTGGTCTGCATATGCTTAAGTTTTAAATGTCTTGGAATAACTATCTTAAGTCGTTTAGTACCAAAACATTCCATCAACACATCAGCCATTTGAAGTCCACTGGTAGACATAGGCCTAGGATTTTATCTCTTAGTCGTCTCCCACGACATATACGAGAAGAGAAGGAGAGGCAGATTAGTTAACTATAAGTGTTACCAGCTCATTGAAACAGCAGTGCGGCCGGAGTACTTATAATATTATCCACGCTTACTTTGGTCACTGGCATGAGTGCTAGGTGCGCGACTAGTAGCTAAAAAACAAATGTGTATTAGGAAAGGTCTTTGTACACGACATCAAAATTGTGTGCGCATCTTAAAATTGCATATCTGAAGAACAGCCATCTTAAACTCCATGGTATAAAATTAAATACATATAAAATCATACTTTCACAAATTTACCAGTCACAAATATTTATTTCTTGTTACTAAAATATAAAATAATGTTTTTTTTTACATTATTACCAATTCATAAAATTCTAGTCGATCTAGATCTATTCAAGTTTATCTAGGTTTATCTTACATTAATGTGTATTTATCTTTACAAAGAACATATTTAATTTAATCATTATAACCTCATAGCAGCCCACCAGTCGCTATCCCATCGTCAACAACTCCACGTGTCAATAGCAATAACATATTAAACATAAGAAGCTCGTATGCCTAATTTACTAACTAAAAACAGGCAAGTTCGTGAGTAGCAAGTTGTTTGAGGTTATCATAATTGCATAATAACTGCCGTGTGGCGCGATCCGCGACCCGCCACTCAAAAGTATACCGCTGTGTGTGCACTTAGAAATACTTAGAAAGGACCATATCAAAAATGAAAACAAATTAATAAAAGTCACCGCGTCCGATGGGTAGCACCTTATTTAAGAACGGTTATCTGATTCGAATATTCTTTTATTGCCTATATTTAAGTTAAAACTCCTGCCTACTCGATATCAAAAAATAAATAAAACGAGTGATTATATAAAAATAGAGAACATCTCTCTTGTCTTAAGAGTATTTCGGTTTTAAGCAACGGTAATAGTACATTGTAAAATAATGCATCAATCGCCATTCATTGATACATTTATTTGCTTAAAATATTTACGCAAAAGCACCTCATATAACGTTTATACAAGGCCGCATGTTTATTCCATACCGAAATCCATCTTTGTGTTGATCCATTCTACTACTTCCTATATCTATAACTCAGTGTTATAATGAAACGTCTGTAAGGAAGGTGTCTTATGAATACTGACTACCAGCCCACCCCAGCGATTTAACTTGTCAACGAAATAACAAATGAACTAGCTGGATCATCCCTTCAGCGTTTAATTATGACATTCATCAATTTTGTACAACGATTCGATCAATATAAACCGATAATTACCCGTTAATGATTAATTCTACTAACATTCAAATTGTTTCTGCAGCCTATTAATTATTTAGCGGAATTTTGTGAAATACCTTAATTGAAAAGTGGATTGCAATTGTTTTATTCTAATTAGCGCCGCATAAATTAATTATTGATAAGTTATTTATGTTAGCAAATAAAGCTAGTGAGTTTCTATGTATCATTTATCGAGATACTAGTTGACCCGGCGATCTTCGTTCCGCATAAAAGTCAAAAATCTAAAATTACAGTGTTACCTACTCCTCTATATAATGAATGTTTATACATAAAACCTTCCCCTTCAATGACTATTTCTGTTAAAGAAAACTGTATTAAAATCCATAGCGTAGTTTTAAAGATCAAAGCATATATAGGAACAGACAGCGCGAAGCGACCTTGTTTTGTATTATGTAGTGATAAAAAAATGGAGAATCAAACGTGGCGACGATTTAGTCCTCAGGTGGAGCAACGCACCAGTTTTACATCCCCTGTTCTAAGTACATGAAGTTGCTTACATATTGCCATGGGCTGTAGTGAATATTATCTTTAAAAATGTATAAAATTTTAAAATACACAATTAATTTTAAATCACTCTTTGTAAAAAGAAATCAAAATTTACAAGTGTATTTAAATTAACCCAAGACGAAATTAAATGACAATAACAATCCTATTTACGAGTAAGAACGCTTAGATGCGTACATTTAAGCAAACACTAACATTTTACAGCTTTAAACTAAAATATCT
Organism: Spicauda simplicius; assembly: GCA_949699795.1. Classification (NCBI taxonomy): domain Eukaryota; kingdom Metazoa; phylum Arthropoda; class Insecta; order Lepidoptera; family Hesperiidae; genus Spicauda; species Spicauda simplicius. The sequence goes on from OX453068.1 coordinate 8,092,559, forward strand.
CATTTAGAAATCGATTATATATTATGTATATAAATATAATCGATTTCTAAATGATGATTCTAAACGATAAATCTTTTTTTATCTGTAATCATTTTATAGGACACAAAGCATGTATCCACGTGATAGTAAGTGATTACTGCAACCCGTGGACATCCAACTATAAATAAATATATATAGAACAGAGATTTACAGATGCGTTGCTGCTCCCGAGGGCTGATAGAGATGTTCGCCTAATATAAGTGAGCCAACAACCACATTCTACCGTCGAAATGGAGAATTGCTTCACGCTAGACAATTGTGTAGGGGTATTACCTTTTCAATCGAACTACACTGATTCCACCGTCCAATAAATTGATTACACATATTTTTAATTTTCAGCCATTTTTCGGTAATAAACTCGGTTTATTAGAACATGAAATTAAATTACAACGACACGCCAAATGCGCTAACATACAGTTAACTAGGCAACATAACATTAATATAACAATACATTTACGTAAAGCCATGTTACCGTGTATGAAACCCGCGGAACACGTCTGGTAATACGCGATCGTTTGATGATGTCTTGGCAACCGTAATGAATTCTCATCTAAATTAATGGCAGGCATACCTCCGCTAGATTAACGTGTTGCCGTATGATGCCTATACGTAGGGATATTAGTCTGCGTTCAACATTGACGTACAAAGG